>CM052703.1:18478621-18506475 GCA_028551405.1 Uromys caudimaculatus | reverse complement strand
GAGAGAGAGAGAGAGAGAGAGAGAGAGAGAGAGAGAGAGAGAGAGAGAGAGAGGAGACTTTTGCAAAAGTCTCCCACAAGGCATTAGCACAGAGTGCTACACACAGACCACCCAGGTTTTCTTCTCACTGACAGTGAAGAGCCAGCTGAGAAAAAAACAACAACAGCAGCAACAACTTCACCGGAGAGAAAGAGACTGAACTCCACACGGCATACAGGACCTCATCTGTGGTTAGGTGGTTAGCGCCTCTGAGGTCGTCTTGCATCTATATGTGAGAATGGCCTTTGAAACCGCACTGGGAGTCATGTCCCAGCACAGGACAGACACTAGATTTACAGCTTTAGGAGACCAATTGGAAGAAATTGACTTGAAAGGGCAGGTTCCTAGGGAAACGCAACCTTGCCTTGGAAGAAAAGGGACTACCGATGTAAGCAGTAAAGCAACAAGAGCAGACATCGGATCGCTACGAGCCCCTGATCCCCAGTCCAATAAATTAATCCGGTATTTACACTGCCTGGTAATTGCTAGGTTTAGTTTTGTTTTGTTTTCCCCCAAGACTTTCTCATTTTTCTGCCTTCAATTTTTGAAAACATTCAGAAGGGGGAAGGGAAGGGAATTGAATGACTAAAGTGGAAAAATCAAAGAAGACTCAAGGAGTGCGCCTCATCACAAGGAACACAAGGATATCTCGGAATGAAAAGAGCAGCCGGGGCTCCTGCCATTCTTGCCCTTCTCAACTACGGGCACCAGGACAGATGCTTCTAGACATCACCTCATAGGACGGAAGCAGAGTAAAAGGTGGGCTTCCTCCTCTCAAATGTGACAACGAGACTCTCATCTGAGCACACACCTTTCTCCCTGAAACAACCCCGCTAGTAAATGTTTAATGCCACCATCTTGCCAATATAGCTTGGCTCTTACCAGGTGCCCAAGACTGGTTTGCTGATGTCATGGAGTTGCCCTCTTGAGAGTTGTGATGCCAAGAGGAAAGCAGATAGCCTAAGCACGCTCTACGCCCTGTAGGCTCCTGAAGCTTGCCCTTTGCAGTTCCCACCCAGCTCACATCCCCCATAACTGACTTCCCAGGCAACTGAGCATGCTCCATGACCTCTGTGCAGCAGACTAGGCTAGGCTGTGGCTTAGACCTCATGACCAGCAGGGCTTTACACTTCTGCTTCTATACCCGCCTTTCCTAACTGCTTGTGAGAGCCAGCTATATCTGCTCTCAAACTTGTTTACACCACAGGTACTTAGAAATAGGGTTACACAATTCAATCAATTTCATTCACAAATAAATGAAATGCCGCTGGGAAGAGAGTCATCTATATGAAAATTATGTTGGTTGCTTTGGAGAGATCTTAGAGAAAAATAAGTATGCTGCCAATTGAAGGGCTGTTGAATTCAGTAAAAAGATTTAATTCTCCACCCAAATTGCTTCCAGGGTGCTAAAAAAAATCTCATTCTACCTTCAAGAAACACAACCAAAAAAAAAAGAAAGAAAGAGAGAAAAGAAAATCACACAAGGTTTATGCATGTGGTTTAGACGAATAAAGCCATAAAGAACCCCAGTCACTGTCTCATACCAAGAGGAATAGAGGAATTCTTGGGGGTGAGGCTGGGAAAGGGGCCAATAAATGTACATTTCCATTTTAATTGAAAACGCTATATTCACAGACTGAGTGTTTCTATTCTGACTCCCCACTCGCACGGGCCGGCTTTCACAAACCGATCCCCCTGGTCTCCCACAAATCAGAGCAGATGGCCACTGCACTGCCTGCTCACTGAAGGAGTGCACAGTGCATACCTGACACCCCCAGGTGACCCAGCCCAGGGAACGGAACTGAAAGCGAACAGAAGGGATAAGATCTGCAGAGACAAGTCGTGGACTGAAAGGAAGCCCCTGGCAGGCTTCAGATAGCAGCAGCAGGTACACCGAGCCATGCCTCAAGCCTAGACCCCTCCCACCTTCTCTTCGGGCCACGCCTCAAGCCTAAACCCCTCCCACCTTCTCTTCGGGCCACGCCTCCTCAAGTCTAGACCCCTCCCACCTCTTCTCCTCCAAGGCCTGATAAACCCAGAGGGGAGGTGGAATGGAGTAGATCCAAGTCAGCCCCGCAGAGCCAGGTATCTTATTGGAAGAGTTGTAAAGAAAGCAAACAGAAGTGAACATCTGGTCTAGCACTGGATGGCTGACTGCTCAGCTTAAGGCCTGGGGGTAGAGGGGAGGTTTCTGAGCTGCAAGAAGACAATGAGACAAACTCGCCCCTTTCCATTGGGTTAATGCTTTGTTTTCTTTAACACAAAAGTGAAAGTAGAGAGATTAATTAGGTCCGACTCATTAGTAGTCTAAGCCTTGAAGGCAAAACGATCCAATCTCCTCTGCACTTGTGGCTTAACCTCTAGACACCTAGGTGTCTCATCTATGGAATAACACTTGCAGCAGAGTTATCTCAGGGTTAGGTAATACACCATAGGGCCAAGGGCTTCATGTAGCACCTGGCAGTTAAGATGCTCAGTGTTCGCTGTAAGTGCTAAATTCATTGTGAGAACATCAGGAAGAAAGGGGGGGGGCACAAAGAATGAAGATAAAGTAGCCCATTGTCTCACCTCTTGGTATATGTAAGAGTTAATAGTCTCACCTCTTTTCTCCTCTACTACTCCATGTGCCTGTCTGACCTCTTCCTCTCTCTCTCTCTCTCTCTCTCTCTCTCTCTCTCTCTCTCTCTCTCTCTCGTGTGTGTGTGTGTGTGTGTGTGTGTGTGTGTGTGTGTTTCTGTGTCTCAGCTTCTCTGTCTCTCAGTTTCTCTGTCTCTCTCTCTACACACACACACACACACACACACACACACAAACACACATATGTGCAGTCTTCACTTCCTGTCTCTCCTGCCTCCTTCATGCTGTGAGCACACCCCAGTGGTGGTGTTGATGGTGTCTCAGTCTTGACTGAATCTTATCTCCACCCAAATGGCTATTTCTAAAATGTTGGTAATTTGAAAAGAACATACAAAAAATATGAATTTCCAGCCATTATTCTGGTCAGTTCCTTAATATGAAATGACCTTTCTGGTCAAAGAACATGAACTTTGAGCCTCTCCCACTTAACACCTGCATCCGAACCATTTTTTGCAGGACTAGATGGGCGACCACCATAAAGAGATATTTGCTTACCCCCGTCCTCACCCACCAGGTCCTTTCCCTTTTCATGGTCACCAATGTGAAATGTAGACAGTTCACCAAGACCCAGTTTCAAAATTGAAAGCTCCACTCAGGAGCAAGCCACACAGACTCTGAGCTCTGAACACGACTCCACTTCCTCATTGCTGTACTGTGGTCCTGTACCTAAGACGGCAAGCCTCAGGTGGGGGGAGCCCTCCCCCATGCTTCTCCCTCAGGGGCAATGACATCCTTTATGGACACCCCACTCAATGAATGGCAGCCACACCTCAAGAGAGGTGGATGGAAAGAATTCCAGTCCTGTGACCTTTGCCTCCACATGTTCTTAGGGACAAGCAGCGGGCCTGCCTAGAGGGTAGGGATGGATGTTGGTTTCCATTTTTCTCACATCACTATCTCACAATGCACTATCAGGCAGGGTGAAGCTGGGGTCCCCTCCCTAAGCACCCCAGATCTTGTATCAGCCCGCTGATGCCCTCTCTGTCAACCCCAGCACCCTCCCCAGCCTGCACCCTGTACTCACAGGCGCTCCAACTCCTTCATGTCATCAAAAGCTCCACGTTCCACAGCTCCGATCTGGTTCTCCATCAGCTGCCTGGGAGGCAAAGAGACAGAATAGCTACAGGATGCTAAACAAGGCTTCCTAGGGACCGCTGGAAAAGGGAAGAACCCCAACGAACTCTGCCAGGGCAATGTGGGCTGAGGGTGGTGCTGAGGGGCAGAGGGAGCCATTCCCAGACCCTATGTAGATTCAGCTGAAATGGTTACAACTTCACAAATTCCCCAACTCAGGTTCCTCAGCAAACCCTGCCTTGCAGAGCTGCCCAGTGCCGACGTTCACAGCTATGCTTGAAGAAGATGCTAGGCTTCTGGGTACACACTGTCCTTTGGTCCAGAGCATGCATCTAAGAGACATGGCCAGCATGACAGCGGAAAGCCATACTAAGTCCAACTGAGTCCACATATATGAGTCCACAGTTGCCAGATCACCCCCACTGTCTGCACCGCGTTCTGCCTAGGCCTGTCTGCTGAAGAAAGGATTGGGGGCCTGGGCCAACAAACCACCTGGTTCCATGGGACTCTGCATCTTCCCTCCACCTCCCAACATGCTCTGCTTCATAGGATCTGACGGGTGGACATCACCAAGAAATGGGATGCTACATGGTCATTCTGGAGGTCCTGAAGCACCTTTTCTCCTGTGCCCCTCTCCACACCCAAGCAGATGGGTTGCATGTTCCTGCATGGGCTTCAGGCAGGGTGTAAGCAGGGTGGTATACTTTTCTCTCTGCTGGGAGCCTGAGGAGGAATTCTAGGAAGGGAGGAGGACCCCCCCCCCCAGACTGGAAAGAGGAAAGCTTTGGTCAATGTGAGTTGGCTCGACTCCAGTAGCTAATCACCCCTAACCTCAAGGAGGATTATCCACAAGGTCCCCCATCCTTCAAAGACCTCCCAGAACTGTGAAGTCTACAATTCTGAAAGAATTAAGGCCCAGAACCCTTGTACTACCCAGACAGTGGGAGGTGAGAGACTTTGGATATCTGATGATGGGCTTCCTACCTGCTGGACGGGGCAGGGCCTCCAAATCCAACTGAGATATTGAGGCCAGAAGCCTGTTTGCCAAAGCTGTCTCTGCTTCCCAAGATCATCAGAGCACAGAGGGATGGGGGTAAGGGAGTCCAACATGAGTACCTCATCTCTGCCAGACAGGCACAGTAGATGGCCCATTGCTGGCCAGCCACCTCAGTCAACAGGGTTGTGCCTACCACTTCCAGGATCTCCATGCACAGACACCTGAGTAAAGTCACACCTGTCTTCTACTGTCCCCCTTCCCCATCACCCTCTCAACCAGGGCCTGAGGAGTCTGCTGAGGAGGAGCCCTGCTGAGGAGGAGTCCTGAGGAGGAGTCCGCTGGAGATGGTGGACTGCAGTGTGTTCTCCACTTTTCCATCCAGTATGTTAACTCTAACGCCCTGTGTGATGTGTTTGGAGGCAGGGCTGTTAGGGACTGGGCTAAAGTGATGTGGTAATCTGGGGGAGGGGGCCTCGATACTAAGGGACTAGTGAGTCCTTTCTGTATGCTCACAGAGCCAGGCCATGTAAGGTCACAATGCACAGATGCCTGATCAGGAACCAACCTGCAACACCTTGATCCAGGATCTCAGCCTCCAGAGCCTGATTGAAGCCTAGCTGTGATTTAGGTCCTGCTCATGGTATCCCACCAGAGAAGGCACAACTGGGTAGAGACCTATAGACTCTCTATGCCACCTACTCTTCCTCATTCGAGACAGAAATGGCCAAGAGGGCCCCATCCAAGTCCTCCATTCTCATTCAGCCATGTGTGAATGAAAGCTCTCTGGTTCAAGACACTCAACATCACCCACTCCACCCGTTCAGGAGGCCCTTGACTCCACAGTAGAAGGCCTGTGCTAGCTTATGGCTCTCAAACTCCCATCCAGAGCTCCAGACCCAAGGCTGGGGTGAGGGTAGAGGCAGACCATGATGGGAACTCATACTCACAACACTCGAAGCTGCTTGAGCCCAGCAAAGTCATTCTTGTGGATCCGAGTGATGTTGTTTCCATTGAGCTCCCTGGCAGAGAAAGGGGGAAGGAAACAGTGAAATGAGTGGTCTGGGCCCCCAGAGCTCAGCTCAGACTCCCCTCCTCCCAGCTCAGCTCAAAGCCCAGCATGTCCCCTCTCCCTGCACCCTGCCACCCACCAAGAAGCCCAACAGGCTGGGGCAATTGAACACCCCATGTTCCTGCAGCAGGAACAATACACATGGCTCACAGTTGAGGAGTGCAGAAACCCCAAACATGGTTCTACCCTGAGGACTTAGCCTAGATGGAGAGACAGGTCACAGAGCAAAGAATCTGGAAATAGGCCATGGGGACCATTCAGGGGTATCCTAGCCAAACCTCAGAATCCCCAACCAGAAAATGAAGGGCATCAATTGTGACAGCCTCATAGTGTTACACGGGCATAAACAGGTAAGGACCATGGCTGCCACTGGGGACAACTACAGTATCATCATGAGTGACAGTGGTTCGTATTCTGACAGGAGAAGGAGAGGAGAGCTATGCAGTTCAGGAGCCCTGAGGAAATGAGACTCAAGCTAAGAACCAAAAGAAAGGAAGAGCAAACTCAAGCAAGAGCCTGAGTCAGCCTGAGTGTCTGAGGGGAGTGAGAGACAGCCTGAGAGTTGGGGGCTGTAGATCCAGGCAAACCCAGTGCAAGCAGAGAAGCAAGAAGCTAGTGAAGGTCTCTCACAGGGGTCATGAACCTTCCTGGGGCAGCTAGCAAGAGGATATGGCCAAGGAGAGAAGGCTGAGCCTGCTGCTCCATCCCTAGGGGCCAAACCTACTGATGCTATGGCTTTTTCTCCCACACTGTCCAGGGCATCAGCCCTATCTTCCCTTCCAAGGTCAATTCTGCCTTCCCTTGGCCCATCTCCTGAAACTAGAACAGATCCTGGACTCATGTCTCTATCCTCATTGGCATGCTAGACACAGACCCCACCTCAGAGGCCATATGGCCTCTTCCCACCCAGCCTCCTAGTGTTTGCCTCAGTCTCTATCCAGAAACTCCTCTTCCCAAAGGCCCTGCTCAGCCTCCGAGGGGAAAGTTCTCAGAAAGTCAGGTCACTCCGAGGGGAAAGATTTCAGAAAGCTTCATTACCAGAAAGTTCTTTCACTGTCTCAGCCACCACAGTACACACTCAGACCCCATCTGTCCCCTCCAGCCAGTGTCTAACCCATCCTTTGGACAAGAGCCATACTGACTCCTCTTCCCCTCTTCCTGACCACTGTTACTGTCAACTGCATGCTTTTCATCAACCTAAATGCCCCACTCCAACACACACATGTATATGTGCATGTCCACACACACATGCACGCGCGCACACACACACACACTGTTCACCTGTAAGGCTTTCTTCTCACTTAGCCAAACAGTGGCCAAAAGTTCCAGGTATGACCATGAGCTCAAACCAAGTCTCCTTTGTTCTGGAGTGTGTTGAGAGGTACATAGTCTAGAAAATGCTCTACAGTTGCTTCCCCTAAGAGCTGTGTATATTATTTGCTTCCATATGTCCCAAGAACCTAGGTCCTTACCTAAGTTGCTATCATGACTATCTAACAAATGAGGGAACAGCAGTTCTCAGATGCTGGATGCTCTCCCAAAGACAACAGCTGAGAGATGACAGACCCATAGCCATGACCTTGTGATCCTTAGGGCCCAGGCTGTTAATCAAAGCTGACAAGCCAGTAGTTCATTTGGCTCATGCCTCATGCCTGGGACTCTCTGTCCTCATTTCTTTTATAGTAGGATCTGAGGGGCTTCAGTGGAGCTCCAAGTTGCCAGACCATCAGCAAGTGCCCCAGGCCCAGACCCTTCCTCAACCTAACTGCTGTGAGAACATCTTCTCCATGTGATGACAGGCCTTGTTAATCTTGTTGCTTTAAACGTTCCTTCCTGGAATGGCCACTATCTGTGCCTTCTTCAACACAACTTCCTTCAAACCCTGGAAGCACCTCTGGAAACCCTTGCTAACTGGCTCCTGAAGGCAGTACTTCAGTCTTCCTTTGAGCCATCATGACGAAACTTTCAGCTGCAAACCCCACAGCACAAAGTAGGTTTGTTTGGTAGTTTTGTCTTTCTCATTATAAAGGTACATATCTGTTGGTTATAAGGACAAAAGATGTTAAAACAACTGTAGTGAAGTAAAAATGTGCCCCATAGGCTCAGGGTTTTGAATACTTGGTTTCCAGTGAGTAGCACTACTTGGGGAGTTATGGAACCTTTCGTGGATGCAGCTTTGCGGGAGGAAGTAGATCACTAGGGGTGGCTTTAAGAGTTCACCACCTTGCTCCACTTTGACTCCTCTCCAACTGTGTGGATGGAGATGTGATCTCTCAGCTTCCTGCTCCACCCACCTGCTGTCATGCCTTCCTTCCCATTATGGACTCCTCTGGGTTCCTAAGCCAAAATAAACTCACCTATAAATTCCTCTAGGTCATACTCTTTCATCACAGCAAAAGAGAAGTAAGTCATATGGTCATATGGTCAGCCATAGATCCAACACTTGATTGAATTTCAGAAAACCAAATGCACACTGTGAACTACAAACCTGCCTGATGACAGAGAGCTACCACCACACAGAATGTGGTAACAGGTCAAAATACATCCTGTATTCTGTGAGAGCCACTACATGCACATTCACACACCTGCACAGATTTGTACACAGTGGGGCTGAGCCAGGGGAATACACATTCATTAAAAGTTACAACTGATAAGTGGTAAAATATAAGGTGACTTTAGTATCTTTTCAGTTTACTCTCTGCACTTTAAGTTTTATAAGCCAATTTAGTATCCAAATTATTTCACTTGAAAGCGTTATTAAATTTTTAAATAAAAAAATATTTAATTTTTAAAAATAAAAATTAAGCTGGGCAGTGGTGGCGCATGCCTTTAATCCCAGCACTTGGGAGACAGAGGCAGATGGATTTCTGAGTTCGAGGCCAGCCTGGTCTACAGAGTGAGTTCCAGGACAGCCAGGGCTACATAGAGAAACCCTGTCTCGAAAAAAAAATAAAAAATAAAAAAATAAAAAACAAACAAAAAAATTAGTGACATGTGAACTTTAAGTCCTGGAAAAGAAAGAAAAAATTAAAACTACATATTACTAAGAATAACCACTAGGGATAATCCCCATGGGCACTCTAGAATATATATATGTAAATATATATATATATGCATATATACATACATACATACACACACACATTTATATTGCTTGTCTAACTGAGGTAATCTCACTCACAAGTACTTCTGGAAGACTTCCTAGGGCCATTTTATAAGACAATTGACTATAGTGTATTCCCAGCACACCATTGACAGAGCAAAGACAAAAGCTAGAACCTGTCTGCAGAAGACAGGGCCAACACGGAACTCAGGAGTCCCCAAGCACAGAATTCCCACAAAAGCAGGTAGAGGTGGACAAGCGGGCAGGAACTTCTGATTACATCTGGCACCCGCATGTCTCCCTTCTCACTGAGATGCTGAGGACACTGGGGCACATGCATCATCCAGTCCCTCCTCCTCCCTTTCTACCCATCAACCCATCTCCATGTTGAAAGAGACTGAATAGCAAGGCAAGGCACAATAGCTCAGATGGCAAAGTAAGTCCGGCCTCTTTCCCAGGAGTCCCTGCTGGTGGTTTTCTGTCCCAGCCCCAGCCTGCTCCATGTGGCCTCAGTCTCAGTGGCCATAGCTAAGTGTCCCCTTTCTAGGGAGAACACCTCTCCCTCCCAGGTCTGAGGGCAGCGGCAACTTAGAAACATCATATAGGCCTTACCTGAGGAGTGACTTTCCCAAGGTCGTGAAGCCCTTGCCTTAGCAGGACAAGCATGGCCTCTTGCTAGAATACACAGATTCAAGGCCTCTATTCCTTCAATAGGTAACCCCAGAGTGTTGCCATGGAGACCCTCTCCCAACAGATGTGCTGCTGGAACACACACACCCAAGACCACCACAGCCAGAGCAGCAAGTTGTGTGCCCACGAGGACAGCTCTCAGCCTCAGAGCTCAGAGGAACTCAGGGGTGGGGCTCCCTGGTGCTTCACCACGGAGCCTCACCCCTACCACTCCTTACTGGTTCCTACAATGGCACAGAATAGTGAAGCAACTTGCCCAGTGGTGCACAGCCAATAGATGGTAGGGCAAGGATGAAGCCAGGCCTGAGTTCTTCCCCGATATCAGGAAGCCTGAAGTTTCTGGCCTCCTCCTGTCTCGTCACCCTGTGCCCTCAGTCAGTGCGGTAAGGTCACTTTCGAGCTCTGTAGTCCTGGGATAAGACTCAGAGCTTTGCCTAAACAACAGGATCAGGAGGCTCCCAGTCCACCCAGCTAAATGTGATCTTAGAGAGGAAGGACTTGGGCCCTGCCACTGCACTAGCTGTGCAACCTTGGGCATAGAGTTTAACTGGTCTGTGCCTCAGTTTCCCTATGTGTAAAAGGAAGATGATGATAATACCCCTCTCCTAAAGGTGGGGTGGTGTTTAAATGACTTCATATTTCTAAAATACCGAAGACAATGAATGGCCAGCCCACCTCTTGTACTCTCTATCTGAGGATAATCAGCTGTGACTATTTTTACTATGATGTTGTTTTCCTCCGGGGTCATGGCTTCCCAGTGGGTGGAGTCCCCAGGCCAAGCTGGTACTCAAAGCAGAAGGAACCAGCTGCTCACATCTCAGACCCCCGGCTAAACACCAGAGCACACGCCTACTACAGTTGTCTCTCCTCTAAGGGTAAAGAGCTCACTCCCTCCTTCCTGAAAGAAGACACACCCTGGTGACAAACGTCCCCACTTCTGCCAGTTCCTATGTGGCTCTAGGCTAAAACAAAAACCTGAATGGCAAAAGATTTTGGAGAAAATTCTCCAAAGCACAGCTATGTGGGGAAAACCAAACCAGAAGCATTTTTTGGCCATTGACACACACACCCCCCCCCCCCCCAGGAGGAAGGAATACTCACCAGTATCTGGGAGTTTTTAAAATGCAGAAGGGATCCTAGGGTAGCTTAGACCTCAGGAGGCTCAGCCCAGTCTTGAGCACCCCTTAATTCCTCACTACTTTGGAGGTCCAGCTGTCCCCATTCTTTAGGGACCAGAACACTCCTGTGATGGCCCAAGCCCGCACTGGTGATGGAAGGCTCTCACTAGGAATGATGTAAGGTCCCTGGGCTGCTCGCTGCACCTAGCTCTTCCCCGGATGGACAATCAGGTACTGCTGGGGGGTGGGCACTTAGGGAAGACTAACCTCAGCACTGCCCAGAGTCCTGAGGTCCACAGAGCCTGGTAAGCCACATGCAAGTGGGTCTAGATGCCTGCAAGGACCACCTCAGGACTTCACCCTGTGCCAGCTTCCTGCAGAGATGCCAGCGGCTCCCCAAGTCTGTTCAAAAAGCCACAGCCAGGGGAGTCTTTAGAAGCTATCAATCTGATCCTTATGTAAGTCCTGAATTACTTTTGACCCTACCCCCACCCAATTGCTGTTGGAATCAAGACAAAACCCCCGTACCATGCATTATAAGCTCCCCATTGCCTTCCCCAAGGGATTCCCTACTCCTGGCCCCACTAGACTTCAAGGCCTGTGGCACAGCCTTTAAGTCTGACATCCGCTATGCCTGAGAGGTCCTGCCCTCCCATTAGCCTAACTCACCCCAAGTTTCCCTTCCCAGTGGCAAACCTTACACTTCCAGAGCCACAGAGCCATCCTCTACTCCGCAACCCAAAACAGGGATGACTTTACGGGGACTCGAAGGAGTCTTGAGGCGATGTTACAGCCTCGCTACTCCTACCCTGGCCCCAGGACCAGAAAGAGGCTTCTGAAAACATGGGCCATGTTGTTTTATTGGTTTGATTTTGTTGTTTTGTTTTGTTTCTCAGCTCTTCCGGGGTCTAGCACAGCACATGATTTATGTTTCAATAGGCTTTCTGGAAGGCAGCAGTAAGCTACCTGAATTTGACATGTTTCCAGGAATACTGGCTTCAGTGGCTTCTGTTTGATCCCTCTACCCTACAACCCACCCCCGACCCACTTGATATATGCGTTTCCCAGGCGGACATGTCCTCAAAATTCCATGTGCCTCTTGGTGAGAATCTCTTCTCCTAGGTGGGCCTGGGTGAGCGAGGAAATCCTGCTAGTGAAAGCCACCAGCCACAGAGGTCCTCCAAGTGCATCCGCTGCAGGGCGGGCAGGAGAGCCTTCCATCGAAGGCTGAATGATATATTCTGTTGTGTGCATTTATCACTTGTGCCTCCATTAGCCACTGGCCGTTGGGAATAGTGCTGCTATGAACCAGGATGTAAGTGTACAAAATAGCTCTCAAGGCTTCTGCTCTCTATTCTTTTGGGTCATGAAGTATATTAGTTCTCTGTCTGTGTCTATAACAGGACACCATGATCAAGGCGACTCATAGAGGGGAGGGTTTGTTTCACTTACAGTTCCATCTCATGGGCAACAGACATAGCCACAGAAACTAGATACTGAGAACGCACACCTCAAACCTCCAGCATAAAGCAGGGAGAGCAAACAAGAAACAGGGTTTTTGAGTTCTCAAAGCCCCCAGTCAGTGCCACCAACTGGGGAACAATTGTTTGATTACGTAAGCATATAGGGTACTTTCTCATTCAAATCACTGTTTACAGTATTTCTTTTCTTTTTTTTTTTTTTTTTTTTTGTTGTTGTTGTTGTTGTTGTTGTTGTTTTTCGAGACAGGGTTTCTCTGTGTAGCCCTGGCTGTCCTGGAACTCACTCTGTAGACCAGGCTGGCCTCGAACTCAGAAATCCACCTGCCTCTGCCTCTCAAGTGCTGGGATTAAAGACAGGGTCTCGCTATGTCACTCTGGCTGTCCTAGAACTTGCTATGTAGACCAGGCTGGCCTCGAACTCACAGGGACCTACCAGCCTCTGCCTCCTGCATGCTGGGATTAAAAGCGTATTCCACTATGCCCAGCCAGTAATTCTATTTTTAATTTTGTAAGAAATTGCCATCCTGTTTGGCACAGCCGCTGCTTTCTTTGATGTCCTCACCAACAGGTGTTAACTTCTGTCTGGGAATTTTTTTTTTTTTTAATGGAAGCAATCCCAGCAGGAGTGAGAGAATCAGGCCTAAATCAGTTCCAATTCCATGTCATTTTCTATGAGAGTCAAACTTTACCTGGCCCCTTCATCACTGAGGCCTGGCCTTACCCCTGCTGATCTTCTCTGACCTGGGACCTATCCCCACACAAACATTCTGCATCAAGGATCCTCCCAAATAGCCAACCCCCAAATAGTCACTCCACACACACACACAGCCACTGACTCCCTGGGTTGACCTCCACCTGCAACCTACCTCCCCAAATCCCACCAACTCTCCTCACCTCCCTCCACCTCTGGACCAGACGCCCCCTCCCTGTGCCAGCTGGCTCCTTGGGTCTACCCCAAATGCGCACAGGCTGGGATCAATGGTGGAGTCCAGTAACCAGGTGGCTGGAGGCCCCAGTGCAAGGCCCTGACAGGTGCTTTGTGGTGCTGAGTGAGTGAAAGGAGCCGGGCCTTATTAACATCTGAAGAACAGCAGGCTCCGGTCAAATTTAAAAGCTACACACAAACACATCTCACAGGCTCACGACTCAGGGACTCTCAGCCAACCACTGAGCAGCCAGCTGTCCTGTCCCCGCTGCAGATGGCTCCACCTCTCTGCAAAGCTGGGTTAATATCTTCTCCCAGGACTGCTGAGTAAGACCAAGAGTGTAGATTAAACTGTAGGGCATTTTTGCCCTGAGTCTGGCGTAAGAGGTGTAACCATAGGCAACCATAGGCAACTCCAAGGTGCATCTCTGTGTCCACTCTTCTCTGACCTGTTACCTGCCCCATCATTCAATGGCCCTCCCCCCACCATTGCTATAACACAAGCAAGCACCTCTCTGGGACTGCTCGCCTGAGTTTCTCTGTGCTGCCCTCTCTGCTGTAAACTTCCCACCACCCACTCATTCCCACCATCTGCTCCTGCCTGCTTCCACTGCTTCCAGGAAGCTGATAGTCCCAGTCTGCAGTGATCTTGGTCTCTTGTGCCAGCAGCCCTTGCCTTGACCCTCATCCTAAGAGAATTGATGGCCCTACCCTCCTCACCCACCTCCCCAACTCCTCCCAGTGCTCCCTCCCCAGAGCATAGCTCCTCCCACATGTGCCATCTTTCCTTGCCACCAGCTCATCCCCCCCGCCCCACCCCCACCCCGCCTCCTCTCAGTGCAGGCTAGAGTTACAGGCAGTCCTCCTGTGGCCTCAAGGGGTACACTTTTTCACTAGGAGACCGCAAGGAGTGCTCCCAGATCTCATTCTGTGTACCCCAAATCTGAATCCCCTGAAATTGCCAGTATCAAAGACTACAGAATCAGAATCTGGGATGGGTCTAGGAGTGTGCATTTTGTGCTAGGTTGTATGGAATCACTTTCCCAGGCTGGGCCTCATGCATAGCCTTAACTCCTGTAGAAATTCTATGACAATTGTGGTATGTGAATGCTAGCCCCACGGAGGTGTCAGCCCACGGGACACTCAGGGGACACATCCCCTCCCCCCCTCTCCCCCTGTGACATTCTTGCCAAAAATGCACAAGCTCAACCAAACCATGAAAAAAAAACTAAGCAAGCCAGGTGGGGCACACATTTAATCCCAGCTCTTAGGAGATAGAGGTAAGTGATCTCTGTGGGTTTGAGGCTAGCCTGGTCTACATAATAAGTTTCAGGCCAGCTAGGAAAAGAGTAAAACTCTGTCTCAAAAACTAGACAGACAGACAACTCAACAACCAAATCAATAAACTTTAGACAAAATAACTAGCGGATGGTCTATCCAAAGTGTCAAGGTTATGAAAGCCAAAAAAGACAAAAGGCCTTCAGCAGCCTGAGGAGAGATGTAACTAAATACAATGTGGACCCCTGGGATTCAGGGAGCAATTGTGGGTGAAAGGAGGGGAAAATCCATTACTTAGTTAATAAAATTATAACTATGCTAATGCCTCAACTGGCTAACTGCACTGTGTTAGCATGGGGGGAAGCTGGTTGAAGCATACGTGGGATCTATTGAGTTTCTAATTCATTCAACTATTTTATGAATTAAACCAACTAAAACCATTTTAGGGGAAAAGGCTTTTAATTTTTAAAAGTAGAATGAAACTATAGCAAAGACAACAAAATCTTAGTCACAGAAATCACATAATCGACTTTCTCCCCACTGCTGGCTGCTACCCTCTAACACCACTCCACCCATCCTACACCAGAGCCAGGCAGAAGAATTCCTACTCGCCCCTCTTGGCTTGAGACCCCTAGGGCCGATGCTCAAAGGAGCTTTTCCACAGGACACCAGATGAGCTAGCCTGGACTCCCACCTGCCAAATCTGAGATACTCCGAGCATCAAATAGTAATGATAACAAACTAGAATCCAGCAAATAAAACAGTAATGCACAAGTCTGTTAAAAATGGACAAACTGAGCCAGGCAGTGGTGGCGCACGCCTTTAATCCCAGCACACTTGGGAGGCAGAGGCAGGTGGATTTCTGAGTTTGAGGTCAGCCTGATCTACAGAGTGAGTTCCAGGACAGCCAGGGCTATACAGAGAAACCCTGTCTCGAAAAACCAAAAAAAAAAAAAAAAAGGACAAACAGATGGAGAAGAAGGTAAGATCCTTCTAACCAGTAAACAGGAAAGAAAAGATGAGATCAAGAATCAGCCATTGGGTCTGAAGCCCCAGGGCGAAGTTCTGAAGAACCGGTTACACACACAGCTTCAATATGTCTCCCAGAAATTACCTAACAACACAGAAGCAAACAGGTAACCCTAGACATCTACATACCTAGGGATCAAAGCTAAAATCACCAATGGCAGAACAAACTGACAATATGTGTCTTCTCATGGGCCACAAAGTAGGAAACCATGTGATTTATTTAGAATTCTTAGTTAAAGGGGGGGTGTGACCCTAAGGAATGATTGGCTAAGGCCAAGCAGAAGGACATACTGCCTGATAGCTGGTCTGTAGTCCTCAATATGTCAAAGTCAAAAAACCAAAGCCAGAGGAAGCACCTTAACTAAAGACAGAGAGCCATGACTTCTGTATGCTGTGTGGGGTCTTAGGTCAGATTCTGAACCTGGAGCAAGTGTCAGTGAGACACACAACAGCTGATGGAAACTGACCGTGAGGAACACAACAGGATATCAGTATGGTGTCGTTGCATGTTCTGACTTTGGGGGATTTGTCGCTCTTAGAAAAACAAACACACAAATACTTAAAAATCTACAGGGCCTCCAGCCGATTCTTAAATGTTTCAGGGGAAAAGAGAATCATGAAGCTGGGTGTGGGGCTACACGTCCCCCATCACAGTCCTCGAGAGGGCAAGATTCTGGGATCATAAGTTCAAAGCCAGCCTGGGCTGCCAAGTGAGATCCTGCCTCAAAAAGCCGAAAACTGTACTTGAACATGTGTGCCTACGTGTGAGAGTGAGTGAGGCCTTTCAGGAAGGAAGTAGAATGACAGGAACAGTTGGCTCACTCTGGATAAAGGAGACACAACTGACTCCCCACCCCTTTGGTTGCAACTTTTCTAACAAAACGAACAAAGTATACTGAGCACAGGAGCTCCTTGGGAGCATTGGTAGTTCCTCAGACCCCTGGCCCGATGCTCTCCTAGAATTCACCCATGAAATTCTTCACTCCTCAGATAGATATGCTCCCCACCCCCAAAACCGTGGCACTCTCCTCTGTGTGCCCCCAAATATGCTTCCCCCCCTTCCCTTCCCGTCCTCCACCTGCCTTCCAGATTCAGACTCTAAGTTGGCTCCAGCCCCGCCCCCATCTCCCTCTCAGCCCCACCCCCTGCCGTCACTAAGTGCCTCTGCCTCCCATCAATCAACCAACATTCATCTCCTCACTGACTACAGGCTGCACAGTAGTCTCAGCCCTTTACCTGTATTATTTCATTTCAACGTTACAACCCTACAAACTAAATGTCATCACTGGTGCCAGGAAATCGAATCACTGCTGAGCTGCCCAAAGTCTCCCAGGTGGCTGCTGATGGAGCCAGGATTCAAACTAGGCCATTGTCACACCAACGCCTGCCTGTGCTGGAAGCTGCTGTGCTCCGGGTCCCTACCGAGGTCCTTGCATACTTATTCGTTCTCTCCCGCCCCGCTGCAAGCTCCCAGAGGATCCAGCCCATACCCGGACCTCTCTTGATGTGATGCACACGCGGCAGGTGCCCAACAGCTGTTTGTTGGCCACGGGCTGGGTTCCAGAAGGGAGAGGAGGGGTGGCAAGCTCCATCAAAAACAGGAGCCAATTCTCCACCTCCAGCACAGCCCAGCTCCCTGGCTACTGCCCAAGGCCCGGCCGTCATCTGCTCTGGGTAATAAGTATTTGTATGGCGATAATTACAGCATTTGGGAAGAAAATCCCATTAAGCAAGAGCCCTGCCGAGCTGCTAATGCCGGCACAGAACTGGAGGCGGCAACTTCGCCAAACGCCCTCCCGGCTGCTCCCGATAACGGATAATGCAGGGGGCTGCCTGTCCCCAACGCCCCACACGGGGTCCCAAGAGAGCATGGCAACCTTGGGCAGTATGGGCCACCTTGTGGTTCATCGCTCAGAAGGGGTGCTGAGAAAAGACATATTCTGGTGTGATCCAGGGCTCCTCGACACTGCCTGGTGAAAGACCAGAGTACAGATTGCCAGGATCCAGCACTGAGTGGTCTCTGAATTCTTTTATGTCCCTGGAGCTCTCTGTCACCTTAATAGCAATGATAATCACTCCATTTATTGGGCACTTGCTGTCTGCCAGGCTCTGTGAGACACACAGCACCTCTCTGCCTATTATGGAGTTCAATACTCAGGCTCAGACTTTGAAGCCGATCCCCCACTTTATGGGAAAAAAAAAAAAAAAAAAACAGGGATTTGAGGGAGTGCTCGCTTCCTACGCACTTATCTCAATTTGCAATTATGTGTTCATTCTCCTATCAGGCCATTCTTCTTGCTCCCCTGCTGGACAGGAACTTGGGAAGAGGCAGTTTCTCCATCCACTTCGCACAATGCAGAGAGCTCAATAGACAGCAGCTATCTGTTGAATGAGGGAATGCAGCCCCGCAGGATGCCCCAGCTGCCAAGAGGCAGAGTCAAGACTAACAAAACGCCAGACAGGCGTTACCAGAGCAGTGCCGTTGCAACCCTCCACCCTGCAGAGCCCCTTCTCCCTGTGCCCAAACTGCAGGGGGGGAGAGAGGAAAAGATGCCCAGGTACAATGACCACCACATGCTTCTAGCAGCAGGAGCCCAGGAAGAGCAGCCTGCAGCATGGTCAAGCCTCAGCAAGTACCTCCCAAGCCACCTGAACATTCTAGCCTTTAGCATGGGCTTCTCACAGTGTTAGCACCCGACATCTGAATTATGAAGCATTTTCGTAAACACAGCATGAATGAATCCTTGTGAAGTTCTGATGGGGTGGGGGCATTATTCCCACAGGCCAAGGGAAAGTAGAACATCACCCACATGCCACTGGACCCCAGAATATTTCCTGCAAAACTGTCCTTACCCCCTTTATATGTGGGAAACAGTCTTAAGCAGGAGAAGAACCACCCCTGGGTCCCTATACCAGTTGCTCACTCAGTGAGCACAGCACAGTGGCTACTATATCTGTGCCTGTGAGTGCCGGAGACTCACCCCCCATACCCCCTGCCAGGGCCAAACTCCTCTGCTCAGCAAAATTCTCTGCTATAGGACCCCGCAGTGATTCACCTAGCCAGACCTTGGTGACAGGTTTTCAGTCCCTGGCCTCAATTCCATCACAATATGGATTCCAAATGGGCTCACCAAACCATGACTGTGGCTGACCACCCAGCCCTACTGAGTGCAGCTTCAGGGCAAGCCATGGATCTTAGCAGCATGCATGCAGCTAGGGTGGGGTAGACCAACCAGCAAAAGGGCACAAGAGCATAACAATGGCAAGGAAGCAAGTCTCACAGCCTTACAAGACACAGAGTATGATACACCCAGGGGAAGGTGGCAATCAGCATCCTGACCTTCCAAGGGCCCTGCCCCACCTCTCGACATCCTCGGATGACTTGATGGAAGGTCTGGTGGATGTCTTTCCCTTTCTTTTTTTTTGGTTTTTCGAGACAGGGTTTCTCTGTGTAGCCCTGGCTGTCCTGGAACTCACTCTGTAGACCAGGCTGGCCTCGAACTCAGAAATCCACCTGCCTCTGCCTCCCAAGTGCTGGGATTAAAGGCGTGCGCCACCACTGCCTGGCGTCTTTCCCTTTCTGCACCCTGAAATACAAGTGCCAGGGTAGTAGGCAGTGTCCGTACCACTAAACCCGCTTCTCACATTCCTGGACACTCTGGTGCAAACATGGTAAGTGACAATCCTTGGGCGGAAGGTAGAAAGTTGGCCTTTGGCCGCCATGGCTGAACCCTCTGGGTCTGAGCCCTACAACACCATAACTTTCCCAGGGTCCTGCCAGCAGGTCTCCTCCAGCCCTTACTCTTTACTGTAATTGTTCCATTACAGTGAATTATTTAGTATCCCTTCCCTGTCCACCCACCCAGCCCTTGGCCTCTGTGGCTGGACCAATTTCCTTAGCAGCACTGGGCCTTCCACAAGCTCTTCCCAGAGGTCTCCACAGAAAACTAGAGCAATGTCTCCCCATTTGGGAAAACAGATCTGAACCCAACACTACAAAATAAATAGCCATAAAGTTACTGGGTCCCCTGGACAACCACCGGAGATGCCCAGAGAACAGAAGGTAAGCACACAGCCTACAGAAATTTCCCAACCTGGGGAGCTGCTGGCCAGTATCTGACCAGCACGCCTTTCTAGCTCCCCCAAGATGTTCGCCCTAGACTCCCACCTGGACATCTTCAAGGGGAATCTGAGACTGAAGGAAGGCCGTCCTGGCCCTTCCCAATCTCTCCTTACAACCCCAGGCTCTCTGGACACGGTGTGATTCAGCCCCTGGGAAAATCTGACCTGCAGGGCACACCAGTCACCGCCAGCCACAGGCTTTGTGTTCAGGCAGCCACTCCTGCCTATGTCACCTGGGCTGTGCTTGCAAAACCCACCAACCCTAACCATGTACTCCACCTTCTAAGAAGCCCTCTCACTCCCAAAAAGGACATCTTGGCCTAGTGTTCTCACAGCCCCATGACATGGCTAGCTGGGCTCCTCCCTATGTTTTTCCCACTAAAGATCCCCTGTCCAGCCCTTCACACCATCTGCCCTTTGAAGGCAGAGACAGGTTCATTCTCTTTGGGGCCTCAGAACTGAGGGAAGGCACTAGCTTGACAAACATGAGACTTGTCTCCCTGTGTTACCATAATAGTGCCCTACTGAGCAAGCACCAGAAGCCCAGCTTCTTCCAAACATTACCTTCCACTGCCACAAGAACCAGAAACCCGATGTAGCCCATGCTCCATTTCCTAAAAGAGAACAACTAAGGCTCAGAGAAGTCTGGTAACTTGTCCAAAGTCACACAGCCCATAATTCATAGAGCTGGGCTTCTAACCCAGATACTCTGACTCCCAGGACTATTCCCAACTCTGCTTTGTCCCAGGATTCACTTCCATCTCACTGACTAGAAAAGACTAAAGAATTCACGAAAGGCAAAACAGAGCCTATCATAAACATTCAAGGTAGTAGGTAGTGGGAAAGCCAAAATGTAGACTAATCAGGGTGCCAAAGCAACGGAGAGGGGCCCATATGGCTCACGTGTGGGCCGCTGCCAAGGTAACAGCCACAGAAAAAACCACACCACTGGGTAAAGCAGGGGACAGAAATTCCATCCAGAAAGAACAGGCCAAGGAGACCTCAGAGACCTCAGAGATCCTCCAAACAGACTTGCTGGTCTTTAATTCCTTTCCAGGTCCCTGAGGCTGCCTCAAGGAAACTCAGTTTGGTGCCAACCCCAAATTACACACACACACACACACACACACACACACACACACACACACACAGAGGCCAATTCCCAACTAGATTGCATGCAGATTGCAAAATCTCTGAAACTGTCACGGGAATGTCTCAAACCCAGCCAAGAAGAGTCTGGGGCAAGCGTGCTCTCACTAATTGCTGGCCTCGGTACAGAAGTTTGATGTAGGTAACAACTCTCCCCAGGGTTTGCCTCTGACCAGCTGAGACTCATGGAAAATATGCTCCAAAGTTATCAAAATGTGTATACCTTTTCTGACACTCACTGTAGTCACCCAGGAGTACAGACAGAAAGCAGAAAGCGGCTTCAAAGAAGCCACTAACCTTACCCAAAGTGTCCTAAATAAATAAATAAATAAATAAATAAATAAATAAATCTCCTGGTACGGTCACCTCTGAGGATGTACAAAGGCCCTGTGTGTGACTAAAAATCCACTCGCACGATCCGCAGACCCGTAGCCTCACACTACCGTGGTGTCCTTGGATGCTGGAATTTCACACCGACCGCATTTGGCAGGAAAAGAGAAAACACATCACACATGTTCTACGAACTCATGAGGCAGGTCTAGAAAGGGTGGAGTTCCCTCAAAATCCAGAAGTAGGAGAGAACAAGAGAAGGGGGGGGGGGTTACTTGTCACCATCAGTATCTTCAACCTTGGTTCCAGTCCCAGCTCCTCACCTCTAGTATCATTCCCGAGCTGGCAGTCCATGACTCATCTCATCCTTACAGGGTTCAGATGTCACATTCCCCAAAACCCAAACCAAAGGCCCTCAGGTCCCATTGTCTGTCTGCCTGGGCTGGGGTTGGGAACTGGAAGAGAGGGTAGGTTGCTTACACCTTTAAGGGAAGAATTATCCAGGCTTTGAGGCCAAACAATGGATAGAATAGGCGCCCAGAAACTTCTGCTCCGTGGCACCCAACAGCGAGCCCTTGGAGCCCAAATCCACCTGCCCACTCAGAACCCAGACAAGCCCTATGTATCCAAAAGGAGACACCGTGCCTGGCGTCTATGGGAAGCTTTTCTCCTAGGTGCCAGGAAGGCTCCAGGTACCCTAGAGGAATAAAGTGCTGTGCAGTGGGAAGGACCTGTCACAGTGGAGGGCGCAAGGGGCAGGTGCCAGGATGGGCTGAGACGCATCTGGGCCCTTTGAATCAGGCACCTGCAAACAGCCGCGCTCCTGGTTTCTGGCTTCCTAAAAACCTACCAAGGCACTGACTCCTCTACTGCCGACGGAACCCAACAGTCTAGCGCCCCCCACCCCATTCCTGTCCCTCGGATCCGTCAGGGTGGGACAGCCACCAAGGGTCGAGGGGATGGAGGGAGTCCCAGTGGACGGGCGGAGCCGTACTCACAGGCGCTCGGTGTTCCGTGGGATGTTCTTGGGGATGGCCTGCAAACCCGTGCCGTGGCAGTCCACAGTAGTGCCGGTGCAGGTGCAGAGGGCGGGGCACGCCGTGGCCCCCAGGCGCCACGCGGCTGCCCACAGCAGCAGCCACAGCTCCGGTCGGCTCAGCCCCGAAGAGGACCCGCGCTGGGGCGTTAGCGCCATGGTGCCCTCGCCGTGTCCCGCTCGCGTGCCAGACGGCCGCAGCCGCTGACCATCCCCGTCCGGGGCTATCTCCAGGTGCTATCCCCACCGAGGGACCGAAGAGCCGGGGGGATCGTACGATGCGCCCCTGCGGTTCGAGTGGCCCCTAGATGCTCCTAGCGACGGCGCCTGTGCGTGGACCCAGGAAAGGCGTCTTAAGCGGAGGGCGCTCAGCTCCTCTCCCGGTGCTCGCTGCCGGCGTCTCCCTCTCCCTCCTGCTCCCAACTGACTGCTGTGAAGAGGAAAAATGGGCAGGCCCCGCGCGCGCGCACCTCGCGCGCGCGCGCACACACACACACACACACACACACACACACACACTCACACTCGCACGCTCGCTCACACCCGGCAGTCATCCATCAATCGAAAAGCACACTTCCAGGGCCAGACTCCTTCCTGCCCTCCCCCCAAGCACGGACCACCGCCCGCCTCCTCCCCACCACTCCTCTGCTGCAGCAGAGGCCCAGCCGCTGGCATACAGTTTCAAAGGTGCAACCTCCCAGGCGCCAAGGGCTGCGGGGCCCGGGGAAGGGGGGGTTACTGGCTGGACCTGCTCTGTGGGCTCTACACACACACACACACACACACACACACACACACACACACACACACACACGCATGCACGCACGCGCTGCAATAATGCGTACATTTAAACCAGTACCCTCAGCTGCTGGCCCAGAAGAGCAGAGAGATTTTTTTCCCCCTACACCTTCCCTGGGACTACAGACTTCCCCAATGGCTGAAGAGGTCACCAGGCCCCACCAACTTCCTTTGTCAATTGTTGGTGAGGCTTCTGGTCCCAGGTGGCCTCTCCAAGTTGCCTATCCTTGCCCAGTCTGGGACTTTGAGGGAAGAGGCTTGAGAGAATATAAAAACCCCAAGCCAGGTTAGTCTTCTCCATCAACACATACTCTCCCCAATGGCAGAACCCAACTTCTGAGAACAGAGGCCAGCCAGCTGGGATAACAGGAGTCCTGACAGGACTTTGTATGTGGGGAGGGGAGGTGTTTTCTACACAAGTGTCGTTACTGGTGTATCAATGGGGAGGCACCTTGGAAATCCAGCAGCAAATATCCACATCTTGCAGGTGGAAATAGATGAAAAAGAATATTTGGTCCTTTCAAAAGGCCACAGACAGAGTGGAGAGAATGCACAGCCTGCTTAGAAGAAAAGCACCACCCAGTCAACTGCCACCTGTATAGGACCCTGGGCCTCACAGCCCTATGGGCAAGGACTTTTCTTATTCTGACATAGTTGGGGATGTGGGTGTAAATAGGAAATCCAGGGAGGGACAGAATTCCCTCCAACCCCAGAAAAGACAAAGCACCTCCCCCAGACGGAGGACAGCTGTGGCTTGCTGGGGCTCTAAAGAACTGAGCTCCGGATGTGAGGGGGATCTGGCTGAGACATCTGTCATCCCATTGATCAACAAGGTTGATCTGGTGATCTGAGTGTCGATGTGGGTGTCCCCTTCCTCCTGCACCACTCCATGTGTGTCCCTCCTAAAGCTTTGCACTCAGAGAGAAGGGCTTTTCCCAATATGGATGGCTCTGTCAAGCATTCCTCTGTTGGAATCTCCACACAAGCTTTGGAGCTCATAGTGGGCAGAACTCTGTGAGTCAGGGCCCTGTGTGAGGATAATACAACTGGTTACCAGAGGTAGCTGAGATGGTCAAGAATCAAATGCCCCCCCCCAAGTGGAGCTGCTGCAGAGTCCCCCCCCCCCTCCTTGGGAGAAAGCAGAAAGAGACAGGTCCTGAGAAGCAGAGCCTAATCCTGGCATGACAACAGTTTGTCTCCGGCACAGTGGTAAGACACTAAAGTCAGCACACGATTAGAGGTGTGCGACCTGCTTGGAACCGTTGGATGGCTAATTGTTTTTCCATCTGGATCAGGCTTTTACAGTTACCCTACTATATAATGCATAAGGTCAGAATGTCACACTTGAATGGCTGATTTGTCAAGCTCTGGATCACACTTCTGATCAGAGCACCTGCTCTCCATCCCAACTATAGTTCTCGAGCACAAATTTGGTAACTCGGGGAGGGAGCTTTCTTGGTAGATCCTTACAGTGGTACGATATCAAGAACTTCTACCTAGGGTTGAGTACAGAAGGACCACTCGCCTCTTTTCCCAGAAGGCCAGCCTATCCTCTAAGGACACCCGCCCCAGCCTCCACCACTAGGAAATCCTCATGCTTTAGTGTATGAATTGTTTGTTCCTCGGTCACTGAGGCTGTTCACACTTGTGTTCCTTCCCTGACACCCCAGTAGCAAAGCACCACCCCTATTCAACCCTTTGCTTCCTCACTTCCTCCTCTGGCACCTACCTCAGCATCTAGCACTTAGTAGGCCCATCACAGACAGTGCCCAAACTATTTTTTTTTTCTTTTCTTTTCAAGACAGGGTTTCTCTGTGTAGCCCTGACTGTCCTGGAACTCACTCTGTAGACTAGCCTGGCCTCGAACTCAGAGATCCACCTGCCTCTGCCTCCCAAGTGCTGGGATTAAAGGCGTGTGCCACCACTGCCCAGCTGTGCACAAACTATTGAAGAAGCCTCCAACCTTCTGCTCCAGTGGTGTTCCACTCCCCCAATCCCATAATCTCAGAGGCTCCTGGAAGCCAAGACCCATGTGGGGAAGGGGAGAGTGTTGATTGACTGGGCGACATGCCCTGGAGTCCTCAGAGCAGCAGGGAGAATGGGTATGGGGAGGGGCAAGAAGAGGCAGGCGGGGGTGCAAGATCAACCTTGCTTATGGCTCTGGAGAGCCAGGCCCTACACTAGAAGCTTCCAGATTAGCCCGGCCAGTGCGCTCTAAGCAGGCCCTAAGCCAAGTTGTCAACGCCTGGCAAGGCCTGGCCTCTCCTTTGAAGGGAGGGAAGGAAGGAGGACAACTCAGGCCCAGGACAAAGACTCCCCTGCCAGCCCATCACAGGAGGCCCTGCCCCAGTAGCCAGGCAGCTCCCCAAGTTGGCTCCCATCCCTGGTTCCTCCATCCCAGAGCCTGGTAAGCTCCCCGCTCCTAGAGGCGGCTTACCATGAATGAACACAGCTCATTAGTGCTCCTGACACATTTACTCATTAAACAACCGCTTGGCCAGCCACATACCCCAAGCTACCCCCCTACTATGCTTTTTCAATTTCCTCTCCTATGCCCCTCCCTCTGGGGGTCTCCCTACCCCCTCCCTGTAGCCCAGGCCACCTGCTCCCTCTGCACGGAGGAGGAGGAGTTGGCCTGGCACATTGCTTCTGGCAGGCGTGCTCCACCAAGCCGGCTCTGCCTGCCGTCCACTTGCAGGCAAACCCTATAGGAAAACACAGGGTCACATCTCCCTATCCCAGTGGGATGAGCCATTAGGTGTAACGAGGCCCCCTCACTATGGAAGCTGAGGGCCTTCCCTCCAGCTTTTATACAAGGGTTCATCCGTGTGTCCCCCCCCCCCCCCCCAGGATGGGCAACCCAAACTGCATAAGCAGTGACAGCATGTCTGCTGCCCAGGGTTCCATCATCATTACTTATGAATATTGATGATTCCAGGCAGTGGATCGTTCATCAGTGAACCTGGTCCTCTGATAACCACAGTCAGAAAGGAGGGGAGGGGCAGGAAAGTGTGAGTGTGAAAAGCTTAGCGGTGGAGAACACGGATGCGGAGGGCCAGAGGGACAGGCTCAGAGGCCTGAAGGCTCCCTACAGGGGAAGCACTTCAGAATGTCTCAGAGGACAAGGAGACATTGGTTGGACAGCCACAGAGGGTGACTGACCTCTCAGCACACACAGCTGCAGGGACAGGACACCAGCAGAGGGACAGCAACAGCTCTTCAGCAGAGATGCACAGTGGTGACTTTTCCTTCTCGCTGTGCAGAAGAAATACCTGACAAGAGCAACTTAAGTCTGGAAGTAGGCATAGTGGTGTACGTTTTTTAATCAGATACTCCGGAGTCAAAGGTGGGCAAATCTGTAAGTTCAAGGCCTGATCTCCACTGCAAGTCAGCCGGGCTACCTAGTGAGACCCTGTCCAAAAGGAAAAGAAAAGAAGGGTTTGTTTTGGCTTGAGATTTGAGGGAATGGACTGTCACAGGCCAGGCATGGGGCTGGAGCTGTTATGTCAGCAATCAAGAAGCCTAGAGATAAGTGCTGATGCTTTGCTTCCCCTTCCCTCTTTACTCAGTCTGGGACCACAGCCCGTGGAGCTGATGCTGCCCGTATTCACGGTGAATCTTCCCTCCTCAGCCAAACTGCTCTGGAAACATCTCCACAGACATGCCCAGAGGTTTCTCTTCAAGGCGATTCTAAATCCTGTCAAGTTGATTTTGCTGACATCACAAGGATCTGGAAGAGATGAGTCACACCCCAGAGGCCTGGACACAACCCTTCTCTGGTTGTGTACCTGTGTCACCTAGCCTGTTCTCAGGCTGAAACGCACGTCTGAATATGTACGTGCTTAGACATGCACTGTCTCTGAACATGTTTGCTTTTAGGGAAGGGATCCAGGTGGCAACGGGACACGCACACTTATCTTCTGCTCTTTAGAGAGTTTATCCCATATAGTGTGATGTAACTACCATCATACATGTGCTTTTTGAGAAAAATCATTTGGGGGTGTCCATTACCCATGCTGATTCCTGGGACCTACCCCAGGCCTTTGTGCTCAGAATTTTAGCTTGGAACAGAGGAAGGCAGTATAGGTCTACTGTGTGGGTTTCCAGATACATGTTCTACGAGCCAAGGTCTGGTGTGCTGAGGTAAGGAGGTTGAACAGTGTGATGGTTTGAACAGGAATGACCTCTACAGACTCATGTGTTTGAATGCTTGGCCAATAGGGAATGGCACTATAAGCAGATGTGACATTGTTGGAGTAGGTGTGGCCATGTTGGAGGAAGTGTGTCACTGTGGCTGTGGGCTTTGAGGTCTCATATGCTCAAGCTATGCCCATGCTGCCATGCTTCTCACCATGACGATAACGGACTCAAACTCTGAAACTGTAAGGCAGCCCTGACTAAATGTTTTCCTTTATAACATTGCTGTGGTCATGGTGTCTTTTCACAGCAATAGAAACCCTAAGACAGACATGTACCTGAAAATGCTAGGGAACCACTGAAAGAAGCCTTCTGGCCCTGACAAAGGAGCTGAGACCTGCCTGCTTTCACCTCTCCATTAGCACAGATGGTGCATATCAGAAGAGAAAGTCCAGAATAGATCCAGAAACTGAGGTAAGCACTGGAAGGAAACCTAGAATGTACTAAATCTTGGATTGGCAAGATGACTCACTGGGTCATGGCACCATTGCTCTCACCCAGATATTCTCAAAATTAACACACAAATGTAAAAAAATAAAAAACAAAAAACAACTTAAACCAAATCCAATCATCATGGTACAGTTAGTGGCCCAATGGAGGGAAGAAACTCCTCCTGTGTCAGAAGAGTCTCGGAGCTAGCTCTGTTGGACACTGAGGGGGAACATGGTTAGGAGTCCTGGGAGACTGGCGCCAGCAAAACTTAGGATTTTTTTTCTTTTTTTTCTTTTTTTTTCTTTTTTTTCTTTTTTTTATTTTTGATACTTTATTTACATTTCCAATGT
>CM052703.1:18392026-18478521 GCA_028551405.1 Uromys caudimaculatus | reverse complement strand
GGACGACCAGGGGGAGGGTCAGGCCCATTGACGCTCTTGCTCCCTCCATGGGGCTACCAATTCCCTCCGCTCCTTCAGACCTTTCTCCAACCCCTCCATCTGGTACCTCACTCTCAGTCCAGCGGTTACTGTTAAGTGAAACTTGGACATTCTGAACTTTTGGGCTAATATCCACTTATCAGTGAGTACATACCATGTTTGTTCTTTTGTGACTGAGTTACCTCGCTTAGGATGATATTTTTAAGTTCCATCCATTTGCCTGCAAATTTCATTAAGTCATTGTTTTTTATAGCTGAGTAGTACTCCATTGTGTAAATGTACCACATTTTCTGTATCCATTCCTCTGATGAGGGACATCTGGGTTGTTTCCAGCTTCTGGCTATTATAAATATGTTTTTTCTTTTTTTGAGACATGATTTCTCCGTCTTTCTTAGTTGCCCTGGAACTCAGAGATCCACCTACCTCTGTCTCCTGAGTGCTGGGATTAAAGGCGTGTGCCATCACTGTCCTAGTTTATCTTAAGTCTCTAAACCCCCAGACATGCTCAGACTCCCAAAACGCCGAAGCCCCAGTACAGACTAGAGCAAAAGCAGGCTCCCTAGCCTTAAGATGAAGTGTCTTCCAACTCAGAGTCACCGTGTGTGATCAGGACAACACTGGCCTATTAAGCAAGAGACAAGCAACTGGAGGAGGGGAAGAAGAGAACAGAGCCACCAAGTCTGGTGTGCCACAGTGTGCTCAGTCACTACCCAGATGCTGAGTGTGAGCCAACTCGGAGCCAAGTGCTATGAGCGGGGAGGGGAATCTGTGTGCATGGCTCTCACCAGGCTCTGCACACCTCGACTATAGTTTTTCTCAAATTTGAAAGGGTTTTCACCATTATCTCTTCATATTATTTTCTGTCCCTGCATCCAGAACTCCGCATCCACAAAAATCGGGCCTCTTGAAGCTGTCTCCCAGCTCACTGATGCTCTGCCCATAGTTTTAAAGCCTGCTTCTGTGTTCTTTTTTGATGAGGTTCTGTTACTGTGTTCTTACATTCACTGTCTTTCCTCTTTCAGTGTCTAACCCGTGGTCAAGACCATCTGGTATGATTTCCCAAACACTGCGGATTTTTATCTCAGGTTGCCACACTTAGTACTGAACCCACTTAGGACTGAACCTAGGGCCTTCCACAAGCCCAGGCAAGCCCCCTACCACTGATGTGCTCCCCAAGTCACCCAAGCTGACCCAGAACTCATTCCGTAGCTTGGGTAGGCGTTGAACTCAGAGTCTTCCTGCCTCAGACTTCTGAGCGGCTGAAGTACATGCTCACACCAGTGGCTCCTGTTTCACAAGTCTTCTTTACTTTTATGTGTTTTGGCATTTTGCCTGCATGCATTTTTATTTGTTTGTATATTACACGTATGCCTGGTGCCTGAGGAGACCCAGAGAGGACATCAGATCCCTTGGAACTGGAGTTACAGATGGTTGTGAGGTGCCATGTGGGGGCTGGGGGTTCCTCTGCAAGAGCAGGTGACCTTAACCACTGAGCCATCTCTCCAGTCCTGCCCCCGCTCCCGTGTGTCCTGATGTGTTCACTTCCCTCTACTTCCTGTACAAGTGGAATATAGTTCTAATTTATTGATTTTTGTCATCTGTTATTTCCAGACCAGCTTTGACTGATTGATTTTCCTCTTCATTATGGGCCAATTTTCCTATTATTTTCAATCCGAGTAGTTGTTAATTAGTATGCGGCTGTGTGTGTGTGTGTGTGTGTGTGTGTGTGTGTGTGTGTGTGTGTGTGTGTGGCTTGCTGTCATTGTCTTGTTGTTTGTTTTGCCTTTGTTGTCAAAGATGATCACAGACCTGTGGATGCCACGCCCTCCTGTCTCCGGTGCATAGTGGCTGGGGCTTGTGTTAGCTATGTCTCTTGTAACCGCGACAAAGTCTCTGCAGAAGCATCTTCTTCAGGAGGGAGTTCTTCTGGGCTCATTTCTGAGGCTGCATTCTGTTCTGACTGAAGCCTGGGGCCTGACTTGTTCACATCTTAGCAGATCAGGTAGCAGAGCCCAGGCCAGAGCTGAGCCAGGCTCCAAAGGCCCACCCCCCAGTGACCTGCCTCTCCAGCCAGGCTCCAAGCCCCTAAAGGGTCACCATCATCTGTGGGACAGGTGTTCAAACACACAAGCCTGTGGGGACACTTCAGATTCAAACCATTACAGGGCTATAGGTGTGGACACTGTGCCCAACTTATTCTGATATTATTGAAGAATATTTCTGAGCTTTTCTCTGGGATAAAGTCAGCTTGCTTGGAAAGAGTCTTATCCTTTTGAAGCACCTTTTTAAGGCTCTCATAAGAACAGAAGTGTCCTTCAGTCTAGGACTTCCCCCAGAAGCAATGCCTTCCTTAGGCTTTCCTGGGGTCCAGGGAAGGCAGAGCCTGCTTTTCTGACTGACAAGACACCAACTGCTGCCTGTAGGAGCTGCAAGGCTCCTGTTTGATCCATTAAGGTGAACCATGGCTCCAGGTGGCTCTCACAGTGGTGCTAATGGTCCTCAGCAGAACCAAAGAGCCATCTGCAAGCCCCTCACTGCCCCTCTGCACTGCAGTCTCCATGTCCCCTTCCTGAGGATGATAGCCAGGTTGGCCTCCTGCACTCAGCCCCACCCCTGTGCTCAGGATGCTGCTGCTCCCCTCCCCTAGACTTGTACTTTGGCTGGGAACTCTCCCCAGGCTACAAACCTGGCCATGGCAGGGCTCACCACATTGTTTTCTGTCTGTTAGGAATCATCAACCTGCTTCATCTACTAAGTATTTAGTGTCTGAAAATGGCTATGTCTTTCACATCACCTGCTCTTTCTTCACTTAAGGAGAGGGGTAAATGTGACCCATTGTACCATCTTGACTAGAAATGGAATTCTTTGTGAGCGGTGGTTTTGTTTGGTTGGTTTTGGTTTGGTTTGCTTTTTCATAGAAAGCTCACTGAGCTCTGGAACGTTTGGAGATCTCATCCCCAGACAGCCAAGGCAGGGAACCCACTTACTCCCTAGGGGCTACAGCCCTAGGACACCAAAGGAGACAGTGCTAGGGGGTTTCCCTGCAGAGAAAGAAGGGCGAGGGCAAATGATTTGAATCCGGCTGGTGATGCCATCTGGACCTGCCTGTAGGTGGGGGTGTTTGCTAAGGGGGGCTCAGCACAAAGGGACCCATGAGAGCCTGCCTATGGACAAAGGAAATGGGGGGGGGGGGTGAAGGCCCTCGGGGAGGGCTCTGGCACCATCTGTGAAGGGGTAAGCACAGACTTGCCTCTCTTCCCTGGACCAGCTCTGTAACCCACACTCAGTTTTCCAGCCACTCTGTCCTCAGTTTCCCTTGTCGGAGACAGATGAATACACTTCAGTCCAGCAGGGCTGAATGCTTCATGAGATGTCAGAGAAGCATCTGCAAGCTTCACTCTCTAGATAAGGGAAACAGAGTCCCTAGAGTAGTGATTTTACCCAAAGGCACCGAGCAAAGTGTCCTCTCCACGTGCCTTGCATACTGAACTTCATCTTTCGGTGTCTGCCTGCCATCTACAGGTAAGCACCATGCTATTCCTCACCCAGGACCAGCTAATCAGCACTCAGTAAGTGTGCAGAACTGAAATAAACTGGGTTGGAAACAGAAAACCAGGCCCTCAATCTTTGAGGAATTACAGACTCCAGAAATCTAGGCGATCCTGGGACTGAGGATGGCTGTAGCCCAGGGTACAGCAGAACCACGGGTCTGACCTCCAGTACTATGAAAGGGAAGGAAGGAGAGAGAAGAAAAGACTGGAGTGAAGAGAGAGAGGCAAATGGGGGGGGCGTGACCCAGGAACACCAACAAGTGTTCAAAACCGAGCAGAAAATACTAGACGAGCAGACCCAACTCAAATCCTGCCCAGGGAGCTCCATTCTCCACAGGGAAAATAAGAGCTGTCCCCCCCCCCTTCTCTCAAGGCTCAGGATAGAGAGAGTCCAAAGGCCTTGCCTTAAAGTCTCAGTGCTCGGGCCAGAGAGATGGCTAAGAGCCTAAAATATTCTTGCAGAGGACCCAAGTCCAGGTCCAGCGCTGTGACTCCCACCCCAGGGTATCTGACGCCCTTGTCTGGCCTCCACAGGAACCTGCACACAAGTACACAAACCCATGCACACACACACATACACGTAATTAAAAATCAAATAAAAACCTACAATCTTTGGGCCAAGGGGCAGGGACCAGGATGTATGCCAGACAACAGAGTGCTTGCCTAGCATACTTGAGGCCCAGGGTGCAATCCACAGCAGGTGATACACACTTGTAAGCCCAGCACTCGGGAGGTGGAGGCGGGAGGGTCTGTCACCCTTGGCGAAATGGTAAGTTCTAGACCAGACTGGACTGCAGGAGACTTAAGACTAGAACTTAAAGACTAGAACGTCCCAGCGTTCCTAGCTGTATAACATTTTCTTAAGCTATGTGTGCTTACTGTGCAACTACCATGAACAAGTCCCATGTAGCTGGAATGAGAAGTGTGAACCTTGTTAAAATAAAAGGCAAGTTTGCCAGTCAGGAGTCCCACAGAGAGTCAGCACAAGCCATGAATAAAGTAGATATTATTTCCAAAAGTCCAGGGCAAAGGTCACTGTTTAAGAACAGCATTGCCCTCTGGACTTTCTAGGCACAAAGAACTGATCCATGGGCCAGGAGGTGGTCCAAGCCTTTTCTATTGAGAATAGATGATCGGCTCGAAGACAGCTACAGAAAGTCTCAGTGCTGGGGCTACAGAGATGGCTCCGTGGACATGGGTAGGATAAGACTGAGCAAACCCAGAAAAGTCAAGGAAGAATTGGGGGATTAAAGAGTTACTTCAACTCTAAAAGAAACAACTATCTAATGAAGTCACTGAAAAGAAAAGCTTCAGTGGGGGCCTAAATCAGAGGTATATTTGTCTTCGAGGTCCTGAGTTCCATCCTCAGCTGAGGAACAGGGTCCTGGGGGAGGGGGGGGGGAGGGATGCTAGACAAGGAGGTCCATGGTTATATTAGGTGTTCGATAGCCTAGCTCAGAAGCAAAGTGCTCCTGGGCAGCTCCATGTCTGCCTGGATCCCAGCGTAATGATTGACATGTCAGAGACTGTTCAATTTGGTGTAACTCAGGGTATGATGAGCAAGATTCACTCACCCCACCTGCCAAATTCACCCACCCTTGGTCTCAGCAAGTCCCTCTCCTGCAACGCATGGGTAGGTGTGACTAAGTCCACCAAAGGATACATAAAAGACTATTTATAGCAGCTTCGCTCATTATTACTGAAACTTGGGAGCAACCCACACGACCCACAGAACGATGTAAAAGTAAGCTGTGTTTCCGCCATACAGTGGAACAGTGAGCAAAAACAAACCACCCTGCCATGTGAGTTAATTGCCTGGGCATTAATGCGGAATAGGAAGCCAGAAATCAGGGCACGTGCGGCTTCATTCCATTTATATGAAGTAAAACAGGACCAAAAGAAATCTATGATACAAACATCAAAGGGACACGAATCTCATACCTGTAATCTTAGGGCTAGAGAGACTTAGGCAGGAGGACAGTCTGGGCTACACAGTGAGTTCCAGGTTAGCCTGGACTATATGGAGTGAGTTTTGTCTCAAAAATAAAATAAAATAAAATAAAACAAAATAAGAAGAGCGATAACAACTGCCTTTGAGATAAGGTGGCTAAAGGTGGGGGTGCAAGTGAACATCTTGGGGCTGGAACTGGCCGGATTATGAATACAGATGGACGTGCATACATGCATGCATACACATTTATATGTGGAAGTGTATATATCAACTTATACATTTAAATTAGTGTACTTTATGAAGTTGTAAGAAGAGAATCATTTCGGCCCAGGATGACAAACTCAGAGAGAGCAAGGTGCCACGCCCCAGCCTGGAGCGTCCCTAATTAATCAGCCTACCGCCATTGTGGAGCTCAGCTTCAGAACTAATTCAGGCAGCACTCCAAGCAGCTGTGCTTTGAGGCAGAGCCGGCTGGCTTTCCCTTGTGCATACCCAGTGTGTGTACTGCATAACGGCGCTCCAATGACAGGCTGCACATAAGGGAGGGCACCAGATTACACCAGGCGGCGACATCCTAGCCACCCCAGTTTGCACACTCTGGCTTCACACAACAGAATCACTTGTCAATGCCTTTCTCTGAATGTGTCCCGTCATTAAGCAACATGTGCCTGCGCCTTCTTCCATTAAGAGGGTTAATAGAGGTACACTGTTGGGCTCGTTCATTCAGCTGCTCTTTGAGGAAGCCCAGAGTCCACTGTCTGTCTCCTGGAAGCTTCCCAATAGAGTTCATGCGTGTGGGAGAGCCAGTCCCATCCCTTGCCAGCTGCCCCAAGCAGGAGAACTCACCCCGCCACTCACCTGGGCAAAGCAGGAGAGCTGGCTCCAAAGATGTTGGATCGGGAGAGCTGGTGGACTGAACAACACAGCCGCCACCCAGGCCCAGACCCAGGGCTTTGTTTGAGTTGGCCCACCCTAACATTTACCCCATCTATGAACTGCTGGAGCACGTGAAAGGGCTGGTCCTGCAAAAACCAAAGCTGCAGGATCTCCATGACACAGGGCAACAACAGGATGTATGAGAGGAGTCCCAGGGAGGCTTCAGTGTTGATAGCCAGAGGCCTCAAAACACACCAGGAACTCATTGCAACGAACATTTGCGGTGAAATGGGCAAAAGGGTGCGCTGTGTGACACACTACAACTTCCGCGGAGAAATTTTCTTAAGTTTATTTTGTTGTTGTTGTTATTGTTGGTTTGTTTTCTTTGGGGGAGAGGGTGCAAGGGCTGAGGGCAGATATGGAGGGAGGGGGAGATGGCTGGGATTAGAGTACGTGACGTGGAATTTACAAAGACTCAAGAAAAAGTTTAAAAGATGTTTTATATATTTTTATATTATGCTGTTATATTTCTTTTTCAATTTTATTTATTTATTTTACGTATATGAGTACACTGTAGCGGTCTTCAGACACACCGGGGCAACAGATTCTATTATAGGTGGTTGTGAACCACCATGTGGTTGCTGGGAATTTGAATTCAGGACCTCTGGAAGAGCAGTCAGTGCTCTTAACCACTGAGCCATCTCTCCAGCCCCATATTATTATATTTCTTAAATGTATGGTCTCTGTGAAAACACTAAGCATGCGAGCATGGAAAATAATACACTTGGGTAAAATAAGTATAATAATCATCTAAAACTAAGAAGGATGAAGGAACTCACTCTGTAGACCAGGCTGGCCTCGAACTCAGAAATCCACCTGCCTCTGCCTCCCAAGTGGATTCATGAACTTTTTAAGAATTATTTATTTTATGCATATGGGTGCACTATAATAGTCTTCAGACATACCAGAAGAGGGCACAGATCCCATTACAGATGGTTGTGAGTCACCATGTGGTCGCTGGGATTAGAACTCAGGACCTCTAGAAGAACAGTCAGTGCTCTTAACCACTGAGCCACGTCTCCAGCCCAATCCATAAGCATCTTAAGGATGAAAGGAGGTTAGGGATTCAAACGCAAGTACCTGATCCCAAAGCCCACGCTCCTGCTCCAACTCAGACCTCTGCACCCCACCCCCTGCTAGTCAAGTGGAAAGGTGACACAGGCTCTCCCAGACACCGGAGGGCAGACTTCTTCTCTACCTTACTCAGGAAGCTCTTCGTGGGCGCCCAGTCCTTTGTAAACCTACTGGAAACAGTCCCTGTAGGCCCTCTGCTGTGCGACAATCTTTGCGGGTCCTTCACCTTCATAAAATCATTTTTGTTGCCCAGGAAGAGTGGCGCAGGCCTTTAATTCCAGCACAAGGGAGGCAGAGGCAGGTAGATCTCTGTGAGTTCAAGGCCAGCTAGTCTACACAGCAAGTTCCAGGACAGCCAGAACTATAGAGAAAGACCCCGTCTATCAAAAAAAAAAAAAAAATCATTTTATTGCCATTTACTAGGGCTTCAAGAGAGTAAAGGAAGGTTAATTTAACCAGCTATCATTATCCATAAGATTTCGGCTCTTCTATGTATTTTTATAAGCAATGGCTGTTTTAAGTAATATCATCTCATATAAAACCCATATACATAAAACACAAGATAGGCCCCCGGTGATGGTGGCACGTGTCTTTAATCCCAGTACTCAAGAGGCAGAGGCAGGGGGACGTTTTTGAGTCCTAGGCTACCCTAATCTACAAAGAGAATTCCAAGACAGCCAGGGCTACACAGAGAAACCTTGTCTGGATACAAAACAAAACAAAACACCCACAACTAGACACGGTGGCACACAGCTGAGATCATAGTACTCAGGAGACTAAGGCAAAAGGATGAAAAGTTCAGGCCAATGTGGACCACATGAGACCTGATTTAAAATACACACATGGAGCTGGAGAGATGGCTCAGCAGTTAAGAGCACTGACTGCTCTTCCAGAGGTCCTGAGTTCAATTCCCAGCAACCACACGGTAGCTTACAATCATCTGTAATGGGATCCAGTGCCATCTCCTCTTCTGGTGTGTCTAAAGACAGCTACAGTGTATCCATATGAATAAAATAAATAAATCTTTATATATTTATATAAATATATATCACAAAAATTTAGGATCCAGGGCAGGAAGGTAGCTTGGTGGATAAAAGTATCTGCTGCACAAGTGTAAAGTCCTGAGTTCAAATCCTTTGCATCCGTATAAAGATCCAGCTATGGAGACATACAGCTGGGAGCTTACTGCCCACCAGTCTAGATGAAGTGCTAAGCCCCAGGGTCAGTGAGAGACTTTGGTGAAAGAGAATGAGGTGAAAAAGTGATTAAAGAAGACATCCCAACACCCTCTGGCCTCCACACGGGTGGGGAAGCGCCCCTGCATACATTACCTAGCACATACCTACACACACAAGCTGCGGCGCCTTGGCTGTCACGTGGCTTCTCTCCAATGGCCAACTGTCAAAGATCCTTTTGAAGCTAATTAACAAAAAGGGAGTGATCAATTAGAACAACACCATTTTGAATCCACCAGTTAATTACTGCTGTGGCACCCCTCCTGCACCCCTGCACCCCCAGTAACAACATAGGTCCCTCCTGCTGAACATCACCACCTCAAGTTGCAAAAAAAAATCAAAACCTGATTCCAGTGAAGCCTCTGAAAATACAGGCAGAGGGCATGCTGAGCTCTTCACTAGTAACACGGACGACCAGGAGACAGCTACCAGCTGAAGGCCCTGGCTTCTCCAGCCTGCACTGTAGGGAGGCACATCTTTGCATTACGAAAGGCTTAAAAGACACATCACACTAAAAGGTGTGTAAACACACAGTCCTGTTCATAGCCACAACCTTCACAAGAGCCCAGAGAGGAAGCCTAGTGCCCAGAAAGGATAAATGATGCGTGGGATGGACATGGATGTTGGTGTCAGCCAGCCTCGCGGAAGAGGGAGGTTCTGGCACATGGTTCAGCATGGATAGACTCTTAAGGACATTGCACCAAATGACATAAGTCAGCCACACAAAAGCAAATAGAGTCCCACATGGCGGCTCACACCAGCAACCACAGCGTTCAGGAGGTGGCTTTGAGTTCAAAGCCAACCTAGTCTACATAATGAGTTTCAATCCAGCCAAGCTTACATAATCTCAATTAAACAACAGGACCAGTACAGCCCAGTCACTCTCCCTCTCTCCTCGCTAACCAACCGCTTTACTATTATGTTTAATGTGTATGAGTGTTTTACTCAGTGTCTGCTGGAGCACCATGTGTGTCTGGCACTCTTGGAGGTCAGAAGAGCACGCTGGAGATCATGGAACTGAGGTCATGGACAGTAATAGGCTGACACCATGTGGCTGTCGGGAATTGAACCTTGGTCCTCTGTAAGAACAAATGCTCATGGCTGCTGAGCCACCTCTCCAGCCCCTGACATCTTTCTTGACTACTCTAACCCAACCTGGTGCTTAATTCTCCCACAATGCTCTTGTACTGGCTAGTTTTGTGTGTCAACTTGACACAAGCTGAAGTTATCACAGAGAAAGGAGTTTCAGTTGAGAAAATGCCTCCATGAGATCCAGTGGTAAGGCATTTTCTCAATTAGTGATCAAGGGGGAGGGCCCCTTGTGGGTGGTACCATCTGTGGGCTGGTAGTCTTGGGTTCTATAAGAAAGCCAGCTGAGCAAGCCAGGGGAAGCAAGACAGTAAGTGACATCCCTCCATGACCTCTGCATCAGCTCCTGCTCCTTGACCTGCTTGAGTTCCAGTCCTGACTTCCTCTGGTGATGAACAGCAGCATGGAAGTGTCAGCTGAATAAACCCTTTCCTCCCCGACTTGCATCTTGGTCATGATGTTTGTGCAGGAATAGAACCCCTGACTAACCCAGCTCTGTTTAGGAAAGGGTGTGTGTGTGTGTGACTGTTCTAGACTGTGAGTCAGGTTCCATGTCTGCTGTAGACCATTGGGAAAGCCCCCCTACTCTTACTGTGGGACACAGGAACAGATCTTCCTCCTCAAGCTCACCCATGTCACACAAGGACATCTGGAGCTGGGACAGTCCTCTCATGACCCAGAGCCAGAGCTGAGAAAGCTGAGGGTTGGTGAGATGGCTCAGCAGGGACCAGCACTCGCTGTCAAGTCTCACAACCTGAGTTCCATGCCTGGAGCCCATGTCAAGACTGGACAAAGCTGACCTCTGACCCCCACACATGCTGTGGCTTGGGCACACACCAACTTCTACACAAAATAAGAATTTTAAAAAACAAGCTAAGAGCCCAGAGACACTGCTGAGCTTATGAATTCACTATCTGGACCTCTGCCACCTCTGGCCTTCTTAGAACCGTGATTAAAGACTTCATTTTTTAAAGCTAATCTGAGTGTTCTATTACTGGTGGCCAAAAGCCATCTGCAAAACCAGGTGAGGCAGTTCACACTTGCTGAACATTGTGGGGTGCCAACACCTGTCAGTTACAGATCTTAGTGCCTTCCCATTGCTCCCCATCCCCCACCCCAGGAGCCGTGAGGAAGTTCTCTGTGGGGTGAGGGTGGGGGGGAACGAGACCTGCAGGTGAAAAAGACTTGACCTCACATACCAGGAACACAGTGCAACAGGGGATAAAACTCAGGTCTGTGGCTCCTGGCCCTCTTTCTCCTTCACCAACAGTGGGTGTGCCCACTACCCATCACTTCTCAAACACAAAGCAAGGGTTCTCATTTCAAACCACAGAGCTCAAGAGAACACTGTATCCAGGAACTCAGGCTCAGTCAATCCTCCACTTCCCCATGCAGGACTCAGGCTCAGTCAACCCTCCACTTCCCCATGCAGGGACTCAGGCTCAGTCAACCCTCCACTTCCCCATCTATTTCTGACTCTTCTCTCTAATGTGACTTTATGTTCCCAGCTAGCTGTCCCAAGAGGAAAGAATAATAGCCACCAGAAGCTCTGGTCTCACAGCCAAGAGCCCAAAAGAACAGGGCTTTCCTCCTTTTCCCCAGCTTGAGATCCACTGGCTAAGCCTGGATCCTGCCTCCTCCATCTAACCCTTGTGAATCAGAACCCAGAGTGTTGTTTCCAGGCTCTGTGACCTAGGCAATGCAGCCTCTCTGTGATCCCTTGAGCCAACTCCATGAGCCAGCCATAGGGACCATAGTTCTACTTCACTGGTTCCTTGAGATAATTCACTTATCCAGATAATACTTATTATGCATAGGGTGATACACTGAGCATTGGAGTTACAGAACAGAACTAAGAGGCCCAGCTCCTGATCTTGTGGAGTCTGGCTCTAACAAGATAGACAGACAGACATTATACAAACAAGCATGAGAGAGAGAGAGAGAGAGAGAGAGAGAGAGAGAGAGAGAGAGAGAGAGAGAAAGAGAGAGAGAGAGAGAGAGAGAGAGAGAGAGAGAGGCAGAGAGAGAGAGGAAGAGAGAGAGAGAGAAACTAGTCATGGTGGCTTACACCTATTAGTCCCAATACTCCAGGAGGGTCCAAGAGTTTAGGGCCAGCCTGGGCTACATAGTGAGACTTTATCTAAAACAAAAAAATGATATGTACAGCCACAGTAAGTGTTGGGAAGGGACAGTAAGATGCTGACTGGAGAGGAAGAAAGGGGACCAGTTACAATGAGGAACACTTACTGGGCTCCACACCACATCAGCTTCAGCCAGTGGTCTACCTTAGAGGGTGGCTGAAAGTGTGATGAGCACACTCCTTGAGACAGCAGACATCTAGCCCATCAGAAGGTCCTCACGGGCCCCAGAACCTTCCCTGGCTCAGAGTCAAGCCCTAAAAGAAAGAAAGAGAGTTGTGTACTGGGAGAGTTGTGTGCTGGGAGAGTTGTGTACTGGGAGAGTTGTGTGCTGGGAGAGTTGTGAGCTGGAGAGTTGTGTGCTGGGAGAGTTGTGTGCTGGGCAGTGGTAGTGCACACCTTTAATTCCAGCACTGGGGGGTTGGGGGCGCAGGTTGATCTCTGAATTTAAGGCTAGGCTGGTCTACAGAACAGCCAGGACTACACAGAGAAACCCTGTCTCAAAAAAAAAAAAAAGAGAGAGAGAGACAGAGACAGAGACAGAGTCAGAGAGAGACACAGAGAGACACAGAGAGAGAGACAGAGACACAGAGACAGACAGACAGAGACTGACAGAGAGGCAGAGACAGGCGGGCAGACAAACAGGCAGAGACAGAGAGATGAGAAACATTCAGTGCCAAGCAACTTTTTGTACTTTCTGGTTGCCTTTACCAAGATCCGTTTTTGGCCAAAGACCCCCAGACATAAAGAGCAGCACCAGCACGGCCCCTGGTGGCCAGACTGTACCATCACTTCCTGGTGACTAACTCTGGAGGGAGAAGCCAGCATGTGGAAGCCATCCCTACCTACCAGAGGCCTCTCGGGCTCTCTGAGGCAGGTGTACTGTTTCTTCAGGGAAGAGGAGCCAGTGAGGATCCTTTACCTAAGGAGTGACCTCCTGCCGCTGAATGCTCATCCTCAGCTCCGCTCTGGCCAGGGGCAGTCTTGTTCCCTCCTGGCATTGCTATGGAAACGCTAAGCAGAGCCTACCGTTGCTAAGCTTGCTCTCCTGACTGGGCAGGGCAGTCTGTCCTGGCATAGAGGTGCTATAGGTCTAACACTGCAGTGTCAACAGAAATGTATGTGTCCCCCATAGACACCTTCCCCATCAGGACGAAACCCACAGGACAGCAGAGCTGCAATCAACCCCAAGAAGGAGAGAGGAACTTACCAGTGAGGGAGCCCCCCTGAATGCAGCCTTCGGTTTCTGTGTTTGGAACAGTGAGGCCTCAGGTCCGAGCTGCATCCTGTAAAACAGAGCTCTGATTTCCTAGCCAGCCGGCACCATCACTTCAGCCGGCAGTTTCTCGGCACCCTCAAGGCTGCTTCTGGGATAGGGGCATGTGGTCAAACTAGTAAATTCACATAAGCACCAGATCTGTTGCTGACTGTGGGTGACTCTTGAGATGAGATCCCTGGTCAGAAACATGCTGTGTGGAACAGCATGCGGTGACACAGGCATACCATGAACACACAGATGGGCCGGCAGAAGTATTTCAGAAGGGGTGGCAAATAAACACCTCTCACTGGGACAAATCATGCTCCCTCCATAGTGGAAGGGGTCCAGTGTGACCAACCTGCCAGCAGATGGCTGGCTGAGTGGTCCCTCTCCCCAGAATGGTGAGCTTCTAAAGCACCAGGGAGACATTTCCCTCCCTCCCTCCCCCTCTCCCTTCCTCCCTCCCCCCTTCACTCAGCACTGTTCCTCCTCTGGGCGTCCTCTGGGTCCAGCATCAATAGATAAGTCTTCAACCTAGAACCCAGGCTCGGAAGTTTGTCTACACACTGAGGTGGCTGTAGAGACCACACTGTGAAAGAGTGCTGGGCACCGCGGCTGAGCTACGAGCCTCCACTCTTAGGCTGACCCCAGCACTCCTGCGACAGGAGAGAACTTTGCTTTTCAGGATGTTTCTTCATTCTTCATACAGAATGGAAACATGAGGGTAGCAGAGGCCAGCAAAGACTCACAATAGGATGGAAGGGCTGGTTCCCTTCACTGTGTGTAACAAGGGAGGCTTTCTTAAGCCTTCAGCTAATAGCCGTGCCCCCTTCATATCGTCGCCTTTACTTCCTTAATTGAATTAAATATTCCTCACAAGAAACTTCTGTCTTAGTGAGGGTTTTACTGCTGTGAACAGACACCATGACCAAGGCAACATTATAAGGACAATATATAACTGGGGCTGGCTCACAGGTTCAGAGGTTCAGTCCATTATCATCAAGGCAGGAGCATGGCAGCATCCAGGCAGGCATGGTGCAAGAGGAGCTGAGAGTTCTACATCTTCATCTGAAGGCTGTTAGTGGAAGTCTGACTTCCAGGGAGCTAGGGTGAGGGTCTTAAGCCCACACCCACAGTGACACAAGGCCACACCTCCGTAATAGTGCCACTCTCTGAGTCGAGCATATGCAAACCACCACACACTTGCTAAGTTCTAAAGAGTTATTAGTTATGATCCAGCAAGATGGCTCAGCAGATCAAGGTGCTTGCAGCCAAGGCTGACGACCTGTGGTCACTCCCTATCCACAGGGCAGGAGGAGAGAACTGGCTCCACCAGGTTGTCCTCTGGACATCCACATACCTGTCAAGGTGTGTGTGCATGCATCTGCAGGAGCACACACAAGCACGCGCGCGCACGCGCACGCGCGCGCACACGTAAAGAAATGTAATCTAGAAACTGCTAGTTACTAAGTACAAGACAGCAGGTTTCATTGTGATGTTTGCATACATACAAATCCTTATACTCTGCTTATGCTCGCCCTCCCTCACCGCCCCCCCCACCGCCCTCCCCATCTGTGACCTCAGCTGGTCCCTTTGCTCCCCTAAAACAACTCCCCTTCTGTTCTCTACTATTACATCTTAATGCATAAGCTTTAAAGGTGAACATTTAATTCATTGCCTTTTAATACAGTGTCTTCTACATGGGTATTAGCCTGTAGGACAGTAGAAAACAGGTGTGTTATTCCTAGACTAAGGAGTTTTTATCAGTGTGTGTGTGCGTGTGCGTGTGTGTGTGTGTGTGTGTGTGTGTATGTGTGTGTCAGAGGATAACTTGTAGGACTGAGTCCCCTCCTTCCACCTGGTATGACAACTCATCTGCTCTAGACTAAATTTTTTTTTTTTTTTTTTTCCAAGACAGGGTTTCTCTGTGTAGCTCTGGCTGTCCTGGAACTCACTCTGTAGACCAGGCTGGCCTCGGACTCAGAAATCTGCCTGCCTCTGCCTCCCAAGTGCTGGGATTAAAGGCGTGCGCCACCACTGCCCGGCTAGACTAAATTTTTAATTGTGTGAGATATATCCAACTCAACTCCCTTCTGTCTAAAATAAGTCAAAGACAGGAAGGGCCACCTAATGCGTTGAGTGAAAGATCACTTCTGCCACCTAGTGGCCAAAATGGTGATTGCAGACACACTGGACCGCTTTATGCCTGAAGGCAACATGTTGTTTGTTGAGTGAACACTAGAAATTAAATATGGGGCTTCTGACTTGAGATATAATGCCTGTGCACATGTATGCTATATCTTGAAATCTTGGTGTGGGAAAAGTTAAAACATCTAACACTCGTTTCTGCTGACTTTTGACAATGGGAGGTGGAGGAAGTATGGGGGCCATAAGACGCCCACCCAGGACAGACTGTGCCAGAGCTCTGCCTGGGTGAGAAGTCCTTCAGCTCTGAGTACTACCCTCACCCTGTGATGTATGATATAAAATGCAGTGGGCGCTCCTCCATCTCAGGACTGAGGGCTAGCACGTCTGCCCACCCGTTTCCTTCTTTCCTTCTTTAATGCTAAGCCCCAATTGTTCAGAATCCCTCATAGTGGGAGAATGGCTCAACTCAGGCCTCCTGCTCATGCCTACTCTGTCCAACTGTGCTTAGGGCACATGGCTCCAGCTCACAGCTAGACTTCCTTGGTGGCCCCCATGTCACCCTGCCCTCACTCTTCCTCCCAGCAAGCCTTCTCTCCCTCAGATAGCCTTCAATCCGCCCTGCCACTGGATCCAAAGCCACCCACACACTGCGACCCCTACATCCACATGTGAGGATAGCATCTTCTATGGAGACCAGAGCAAGGCTTACTTCACCTGGAACTGGAGTTACAGAGAGTTGTAAAGTGCCATGTGGGTGCTGGGAACTGAACCACCACCATGCCTGGCCATCAGTTACTAACATCCCAGACTTCACATGTCCAGCATGAATGAAAAAAGGTTTGCTTCACACAATGTATAATGGATTTGATACTAACATAAATGCAGAGTTTATTCGGATACTGAATGACCCGTAAATTCAAACATAATATGCAAGCCATGTCCTCCACAATACATTGCATGAAACAAACCTCTTTTCTAAGATGTTAAAAATTGGTTGGGCATGGTGGTGGTATGAGCCTTTAATCCCAGCACTCAGGAAGCAGAGGCAGGTGGAGCTCTGTGAGTTCGAGGCCATCCTAGTCTACACAGCAAGTTCTAGGACAGCTCAGACTACATAGAGACCCTATCTGGGGGGTGGGGGGGAGAACTGAGGGAGGTCAGGTCACATGACACACAGAGAGCGCATCCACAGACCTGAAGCACTCTGAGAGTCTATCAGGATCTCTCTAGCTTACTGTGTACACAGAGCCTAGACATCAGCCTCTAGCTTACTGTGTGCAAGAGCCTAGACATCGGCCTCCTGCTCAAACAAGCTCCACTCTCCCCCCTTTTGACTGGGCTCTCACGGAGCCTGATACACACCTTTTTTCCAGCAAGATCCACCTGTCTGCCCATCCTGCCTCAGCACTTCGATTACAGGTCCCCAAGTCCACAGCAGCTTTTACGTGGGTGCAGGGGATCTGAACTCAGTGCCTGATGCTTGCACAGTAAGCATTCTTACCCACCTGCTCTCTCCCTACTTCCATCTGTTCCTCTGATACTTACAGTTAAGATACTTACATTTGTGACTCCTTTTTGTTGTTGTTTTTTGTTTCGTTGTTTTTTGGGTTTTTTTTTTGAGACAGTGTTTCTCTGTATAGCCCTGGCTGTCCTGGAACTTATTCTGCAGACCAGGCTGGCCTCGAACTCAGAAATCCACCTGCCTCGGCTTCCCAAGTGCTGGGATTAAAGGCGTGTGCCACCACTGCCCGGCTTGGGACTCCTTTTTTAACATTAGATATATGCTTGTAATATATGCAGTTATGTGCCAGGGATGTTGCAAAGCAGACAGTATACTACAGTGGTCCCGTAAGAGTGTCACAGAACTGAAACTGCCAGGGCCTAGGGAAGTCATAACAAAGTAGTATGTCATTTAAGTATTCCTGATGGTGCTGGAGGAAAACAGTCTACTTTGCCGTCAGCCATATGAAAGGGTAACCCACACAATCATGAACAGTACAGGCTGGCCCTGGTTGTGAACAGCCATGTTACTTAGTTACTGCTTAGCACACTATACTTTTTATCATTATTTTAGGGAGGACTCCTCTACTATTTTTTTTTTCTGTACAGCAGCATGGTACACTATGCCGAGAGCATCCTCACATCCTGCTTCCTGTGTCTCCTGAGGCCATGTTTGTAAGTACACTCTATGATGCTACACAACAGCAAAATTGAATAAAGGTGCACTTCTCAGAACGTATTCTTATTTTGGTTTTGGTTTGTTTGGCTTTGTTGTTTTTTCTGATACGGGGTTTCTCTGTGTAGTCCTGGCTGTCCTGGAACTATCTCTGTACACCAGACTGGCCTCGAACTCACAAAGATTAGCCAGCCTCTGCCTCCCCACCACCCAACTCTCTGAATGTATTCTTGTCAATAAACAATGTATGCCTTTTTCATATTACACTTCTATTTCAGGCTATTTCTGCCCCCTCTGAGCCAGTGCTATAGATACTGATCATAAAATGTAGTGACTTCAACTGTCTCAAGTACAGACTTAAGTCTGCAACGGCCATGGCCGCTATATGCCCAGAGTACCCTGGTCATGTCCATGTGGACAACTGAAGTCTTCCAAGTTACTCTGAAGTAGCTCCTTTACAGCACACTGGCCATGGACTCTTCACTCCTCTGGCCTGTGATGGCTTCCTTTCTTTCTCTTTTGCCCACAGATTTGGTTTGACTGAATTAATCATTTCCCAATACCAACCCACAAAGCATAAAAACAGCCTAAAAGGGAGCTGGTGCCCTCTGTAAAACAGTCTGCTTCCACACAATAGGGATAACTCAAAGCAAGGCGGCAACTTAGACAACCTGCACTCCTCAAGGTGTGGGCCACCTACCCCAGGGCTCAAAGTTGATATTTTGGTTGTGGTTGTTTTGGTTTTTGAGACAAGATCTCTCTAAACAGTCCTAGCTGTCCTGGAACTCGCTATGTAGACCAGGCTGGCCTCGAACTCACATAGATCCACCTGCGCCTGCTTCCCAAGTCCTAGGATTAAAGGTGTGCGCTACCGTGCCCAGCCTCAGCCTTGTTTTGTTTTTGAAAGGATCTTGTTTATGTAGTCTAGGCTGGCCTCAACTCACCCTTCGTACTCTGCCTCCCGAGTACTAGGATTAGAGATGTGTGCTACCTCATCTAAGTAAATTTCCTTCAGCTGAAGCCCCACATACCCCAAACCAAAGACAAGCCCTTTGTAGAATATCCTGTTCCTTAGAACAAGAAGCTACTCTCTTCAAAGCAACGCGAGCAAAGAGACCAGTCAGAACTCACAGATATGAAACAAAAAAAATTTAATTTCAGGATATTACATGAATATAAAAGACAATATATATGATTGTTTCTTTACAATTACATATATATATATATGCAAAATAATAAAAAATAACAAATAAGTATAACCTTCTCCTAAGAAACCTTTTGGGGTCGAGTGAGCAGGTGAGTGAGTACACAGAGTGTGCACAGCCAAGCCTTGCTGAAAGGCCTTCGGTGAGAGAACGCCTTCCCTATAGCCCACTGGACCAAGAATGTCAGGGACATGCTCAAAAGCTCGTCAGCATGGGCTGTGGCCTCACGAACTGTTGCCATGGTGACAAAGCACTCAGTATTATTTATCCTCCATCTCTGCACTGGCCTACCTCCATCAACAGCACACAGCTCTCAGCACTGGCTGTCTCCTAAGGCCAGCTTCTGAAGGGAGTCTGCCACCAGGCTACCAGGCACTAAGGTCACCCAAAAGCTTCATCTTAGGAAGCCACATTCTCTCCAAATTCTAGGACAGTCCTGTTGGTTTAGATCTGAATCCTCACTTCAGTCTAAAGACTTTTTAGGGTGTAGGAGAGCAGGGTGATGCTGTCTCCAGGGGAAAAGGACGTCATAGAGAACAGACCCCTGCATACAACCTGTCAGTCAGCACCTTGTGCTGCCCCATCTCCCAGGGAGCTTCTTCAGCAATCCTGACTGACTCTAGGAGGACCTTCAGAGTACAGCTCTGTGTGGAGAGACAACTGTGGGTTCCCTCAGGGCTCACCAGCTGTGTTTCTAAACTGTTCTGGCACTCAGGTACAACCAATGCTGCCTCCCAACTGTCCCCTACACAGTGCATGTGGGATGGAAAATGGGGGACAGGAGGACAGGCAGGGGCTGGTTCAAACCTGAACACTGATCTCAGTGAGAAAATACACTTCTGTGAAATGTCAGAGAAAGGGCCCACAGCCTCTACCCATTTACCTAGTGCAGACACAAATCAGATATGATCTGTCTCTTCAGACTTGGGTCCCTCTGGCAACAATAACCACTCGACACTTTGACACAACATCAAAGCCTATGACAACCCCAGAAAGAAAAAAAGGTTCTGTCAAAGAGATTGCTCCAACATGGAAAATAAATACTACAAAAATCCTTTAAGACACAGGTCAGCTGGCCAGTGGCCACTCATGCCTTTAATCCCAACCCTGGGGAGGCAGAGGCAGGAAAACGGAATTCAAGGCCAGCCTGGTCTACAGAGTGAGATTCAGGACAGCCAGGGCTACCCAGAGAGACCTCTGTCTCAAGCAAACAAAAGGTTAAAAACATTGGTTAAATGCTGGCTCAAAAACAGCAACTATACTCCTCGTCAGAAGGGCAACAACCGCCTTTCTGAGACAACGATGAAGCTTTTGTCTGAGTTTCCAGAAGATACCACAGGTTAGAATAGCCACATATTACAAGACACAGGAGGCTATGCTTTTCCTCACATTTATTCTGCACTGGATCACAGCTTCTATAAGAAAAAATGACCTAAAATACCCTTAAGGCAAGTAATGACTATCTAATAATAAATAAAATACGCATTCCCAAATGCACATGGTAACTAACTGCCCAAGAAGCCAGCTACAGAGAGCATGTGCATGGGGCACAGCTCTCTCTCACCATCCTCACCCAGACCATCCCTGGGCATTGCTTCCATTCACCCACACTCGCCTCCCAGTCCTGCTCTCTCTCGCTCGCTCTCTCTCTCTTTCTCGCTCACAGAGTGTAAAGCTCCTAGATGCATCAAGGCACTGCTTGGCTCTCCCAGCAGAGTGCTACATTACAGCATGGTGGAACACACACACTTAAGCAAGCTCCCTGTGGAGGAGAACTTCTCTGATCTGATAATACAAAAGGGATTTCTGTTTGACCTCACTATATACCTGGCACAAGAAATTTATTTTAAAAGAAAAGAACCTTTTTCTTAGTAACACCACCACCAGAAAGAGTCAGAAACCTAGACAAAGAGTTTGCTAATAAAGCTCCTTACAGACGACCTAAAACTGCTTTAGAGGAAGGAAGTTAAAATCCATTACAGATTGCACACCTCCACACTCCCAAACTATCCAGCTAGAAGACAAAGATCACACTCTCTTCAGCACTGCTGTTAGGGCAACAAACCAGTGTGGTGTGGAAGAGGGGTCCGACAGACACAGCATCAGCCTCCGTCTCAGGAGTAACACATGTCCGACTGCCTGTCGTTAGGGTGGAACTGTACTTTGCTGGGTATGGTTTCCCACAGTAGGGTGAGCATGGTTGCACAGTTCCACCAGAGCCAGGCCCACACCTCAACATCTTCAATGCCACCTGTGGCTCACTAGACAGTGGCTCTCTGCACTCCACCACTTCTTGTACCCATCTGGACAAGGAAATGGGCAGGAAGCAACAGCTCTAGACCAAGGAGACACCACAACTGCTCCCTGTGGGAACTTAAATCTCATGGACCCTGCAGAGACTGCCACACAAGCCTTTCCTGATTCCAGGCTGCTCTCGGGAGACAGGTGAGCAGCATATTTGACCCCTAGGAATGTGACAGGATCCCACCGATCCAACCAGCCCCTCCTGGGCCTACTTCAGTTTCCACCACATACGCACTGCAGCAAGCTCTAGGCAGCACATCAAGACATTTCTCAAGGAACAGTAACTGGGCAGAGTGTTGCAGTGGCACCAGCCATGTTCTAGGTGAGAGGGCAATAATAAAGGAAGAAAGATAACAACCACACAGCCATTCCCACATCACCAAGGTAACAACACACAGTTATTCCCACATCACCAAGGTAACAACACACAGTTATTCCCACATCACCAAGGTAGCAACCACACAGCCATTCCCACATCACCAAGGTAACAACACACAGCCATTCCCACATCACCAAGGTAACAACCACACAGCCATTCCCACATCACCAAGGTAACAACCACACAGCCATTCCCACATCACCAAGGTAACAACACACAGCCATTCCCACATCACCAAGGTAACAACCACACAGCCATTCCCACATCACCAAGGTAACAACACACAGCCATTCTCACATCATAAGGGGAAGACAGAGGTATGGGGTGTAGCTTAATAACTGAGATCTGTTAAATATCCTGTACTGAACTCTTTCTCATTGCCAGGTCAAATCCTCTATATTAGACACAAGAAATAATAAATTGTCTAGAAAAGCTGTAAATTCTTTGAACTCAAAGATAAAGAGATTTCCCAAGTTCAAAATGAAAAGGGATCAAAGGCATTTAACTTGTAATTTGCTTAATTATCCATCAAAATAATGGCTTTTAAAACAAGTAAATAAACAAGCAGTTACTCAGTACTAACAACACGGAGGAAAGCCTCAAATACCAGTTAAAAATAATAACAATCCACTAAGACCTACAGTACTTTTAAAAAATATTACTAGCAATTAATAAACACAAAATTTCCTATTTGAAGAAACAGAACCGACCTGAGCACATTGAGTATGCATAGCTGGCCCTGCCTACCTGCTGCACTGTGTAAGCTGGGGCAGGCAGCTAGTGGCTTCCTGACATTAAAAACAAACACAGAGTATGGCACTCTCTCAGAGGCCCAGCTTCAGAGACATCCAGTGAGTGGGTTAGAGGTATCAGTCGGGTCAGGGTTTGAATTGGCTTTCATAAGTCAAAGGGCAGCAAGCAGCTGCAGGTCCAAACTTCACTGAGAACAGAAATAACACTTGTCTCACTTCACTGTGGAAGACAGAAGTTGTAAGTAGAGCCTTCAAAAGAATCCTAGGTTAAAAGAGAGACAAGACAATTAGACATGCTTTAAAACATTCTTTTTTTTTAAAATACCCCACCTAAAAGCTACAGAATCTACACTTAGTATTCTCTCCAAATTTATGATTAAATAATTTGAGAAGTGACCCTCTACCCAGTAAGCACCGTCTACTCTGCTTAGTCTGCCGCAGTTTGTTAACTCTTCTTACTGACCACAACGGTCACCACTTAGCAGGGCGTACGGGGATGGCTCTTGCCCCAGGTCCTTGTGTACATTTTCTCATTTATCCTCACAGTTACCTACATGGGAGGTAGCATGCTGTCATTTCACAGATTTGGAATCTGCAGCCCACAGAATCTCACCTTCCCCAGGATAGAAAGCTATTACACACTAAAATGGAGAACTGACTGACCCAAGTCCTGTGAATATGGAGCTCATGCTGTTAGCAGCACTACCCTTTACTAAAACCAAAACCAGCAAGCCTCGGACGCTACTGAGACAAAGAGAAAGCAAAAGGGCTGTGAGGGGGTGGGTGTGCAAGTGTGAGTGATGGTGGGACTAGGGACTGAACCCAGAGCCCTGCTACGCTAGGCAAGTACTGTAAGACTGATATGTCCTAACCAGGACACACCGCTTTCCCCCTGGAACCAGAGGCAGGGAAACGACAACACGGATGAAGCAAATACCACAAACCATAGCCAATGTCCAGACTTTAGGAGTGTTGACAAGAGTCCAACAGGAACTTATTCTGTCTGGCTGAGTTAGGCAGACAGGGCTTCAGAGAGGGGAGGCTCAACCAGACTTTAAAGAATTAGGAAGATCTGACTGCTGAAAATAACGCCCCTTGACGAGGGGTACTCCATCATGTGTTCCCATCTTGGGTGATTGTGCCCCTGTATCCTCGAGGGACACTGGTACATCTGGAGGGACTTTCAGTTGTCACAACTGAGGGAAGGATGCTAGTGGCATCTGCTGGGTCAAAGCTGCTAGACATCATACAATGCACAGGACAGCTCCTCACAGAGAACTATGACCAAAGTGTCAACAGTGGCCAGGCTGAGAAGCCCTGTACTAAGCAGAAGTCTGCATCATGCTATCGCTGGAGACAGGGACACTGTACTATCTTCTAGTGTCAAGAACAGCCAGAGCTCCATGCACTGTCCTGTAAGAGAGGGGCTGGCAGCCAGGCTCTGAGCTGCAGGCCTGGAGGCTGGAGAGTTCAGAGCTGAAGATGCCATATGGGAGTGAGCTGTGAAAGCAGACCAGGTGCTGAGAGGGTGAAATACCAGAGAGAAGAGTAGAGAGCAGAAACTCAATTTCCCATAAACAAGCCAGACGTAGCAATCCTACATAGTGCCTAGAAGCCCAGCTACTCAGGGGGCAGAAGCGAGAAGATCGCAAGCTTAGTGCCAACCTGAAAACCTGAGAGAATTCATGCCTCAAAAAGAAAAAAGAAAATATTTTTAAGAAAGGAGGGGGGCTGCCTCAGAGTGGAGCTCAATCTAGAGCCTTTGTGGAGCACTGAGTAGATCGCAAGCTTAGTGCCAACCTGAAAACCTGAGAGAATTCATGCCTCAAAAAGAAAAAAGAAAATATTTTTAAGAAAGGAGGGGGGCTGCCTCAGAGTGGAGCTCAATCTAGAGCCTTTGTGGAGCACTGAGTAAATCCCTCACCGCCACAAAGATAAAAGTAAACAGAAGGGAGAAGAAAGGGGCTGGCAGACCCAGACCCAGAATAAAATGGGAAGGCTGAAGAGGAAGACAGGAAAGGAAAGGTGGAGAAGGGGTGTTCTGTCACGAGAGGATGCCATTCCTTCTCCACCAAAAGGTGTCGTGGTATCAGCAGGCCTCTACTCTCCTGGAGAAACTTACTTCTTTCTTTCCAAAGCAGAGTTGACAAAATGGAAAGACATGACTTTTTGCTTATCTTTAAATATAAACATAACAAAAGGCTAACAATACAAAACAGCATATTCTTTTTTTTTAAAAAATCATGCTTTAGGTTTAAAAAGAAATTTTAAAAAGTATTTTAAAAAACATTTAAAAAGAAATATTTGGATAGGAATAACTCAAATAGTAAGCTTGCTTCAGTAGCACAATTCTGTGCAAAAAAAGCAGAAGAAGGGAGCTCAGTCATTCATCAAAGTCAAAAGTAAGAAACCACACGATAGCTAATTCTCTAGAAAAGAATAAAGATTCATCACAATGACTTGTTGACCCAAGGCCGCACAATTGTGCTCTGTCACTGAGCTACATGTGCTCTCTCCACTGCTCATCTAGAGTAGCAACTGAACTTCCTCCTGCCGTCTCTCCTGAGTGCTGGGATTTCATTTGTGCAGACCCATGCCTGCTCACAGCAGCTTTTTAACAGAAAAGCTCAGAATCCATGATAACAATCCTCCCTGAACTAAATAGCTTCAAAGTCATGCTGACGTGAGTTCCAGCGTCCTTCCATGACTACTCCAGTCTACAGAGAAGAGAAACAAGACGTTCATGAGTGTCCCCTCAGCATGGTCATTCTCAGCCTCACAAAGTCGTCTTGGTTAACACATGCTCTTAAGACAGAGGATGTGTGGTGGGTTCTCTGTCCACAGCAGACATCAGTGAGCCTGCTTGGAACCCTATCCCTCAGTACCTGAAGGCAGTGCCAAGTAGAATAAGCATCCAAATTTCTATGACAACAATCATCCACCTTGGACATCACAAATGGGAAACACTGCTGACCGAGAAGACACAGGATAGAAGCCGGGGCAGTAAGGACAGAGGGCGACTCCAGTGAGTACCTTTTTTCCCCTCTCTCTTCACCTCAGACCATTTCAATCTTGTTGGCGTCACTGTGACAGCTGGAGAGCCAGAGAAGAACTGCAAGGAGAAAACTGTATGGTGGCTTAGATGTCAGACGTCATTGCTCCTTTACAGACGGAGGTTATGCCTCCACGCTTAACGGGCTATGGCAGCTTAATGCAGTAGCCTAGCATACCCTGAAGGACTGCCCACAGGTAACGCAGAGCCAGGGAGGGCTAACCTGCCCTATGACATTTCTGGTGAGAACTAACAGACCCTTCGGCACTTGTTGACAGCTATCGTGCAGTATTGCTCATTTGTACTTATAACTAGCTATGCTGGTTAGAGTCGTCTCTAACCTCAACTGAGATAATGTCTCCATCAGCCTGGTCTGTAGGCAAGCATGGAGGGCATTTTCTTGATTCATGACTGATGCAGGAGGACACAGGCACTGTAAGGGTGTCTCCCTGAGGAGAAAGTCTTGGGTTCTACCAAAAAAACAAGCTTAGAGAGCCGTGGGGAGCAAGCCAGTAAGCAGTGCCCTTCATGGCCTCTGCTCCCATTCCTGCGTTGAGTTCCTACGCTGACTTCCCTCCATAATGGACCGTAAGCTGTAAGCCAAATAAACCCTTTCCTTCCTGAGTTATGGTCAGTGTTTATTACAGGAACAAAAGCAAACTAATCCATAAGCTTTAGCTTTCCTGAACTCAAAACATGTTGAATGGTCTGTGAAAAACCTACAGAAAGGGCCGTGAGCACTGTTGACAGACCCAGAGAGTCACAGCAGAGCAAGTGCCAGTCTATCAGCCTCCCAGGGAGAAACAGACAAAAATATGTATGCTCTTACCAAGTTCATATTCTCTTTGCTGGCTTTCTTCAGTTCCTGCATGGTCACAGACTCTGGAGCAGGGGAACTGTTTTTCTCTTCTGAAGTCATCTGACTGCCCAGGACTTTGCGCTGATTTAGGAACAGAAAATATTTTGTTTATGAGCATTTATTATTTTGTAGGTGTCTGGCTTTCAAAACTACAACTTCCCCAGTTTAAAAAAAAAAAACAAAAAAAAAAAACCAACTCAGCAGCATCCTACTAACTTCTGTACTGACTGAGGCCATGTCATGTAAGGGAGGGGAAGGCATACAGCAAACACAAGAATGACTGTTTCCCTGGGTGATTTAAAGTACCTAATATTAGCTAATAACAGTACATCTGTGAGCAGGAAGATCCCAGTCACTCTTGAGGGTTGGGCTTTTTTGGAAGAATAGGGTATGGTTTCTCTGCCAGATGCTAAGGGTCCCTTCTCTCCACTAAGGGAACCACAGACTGGCTCTCCTCTAGGAGTCTTTCCTCTGTCCTTCCTCACAGGTCTAGTAAATGTGCAAAAACTGTCTAAGAGTTCCTAATACAGCCACAAAAGGCCCCAGGCCTTCTCAGGACGGTCACATGACCACCGGCACACAGAGCAGGAATACAAGGTCTTCTGAACAGCCAGAAGATGATGTGAGCTGCTACGGCAGAGGAAAACAATTCCATCTTAGAGAAACCCTGCAGAATAAATCTGAATTCTGAAATAAGAATATTGCCAAAAATAAAACACCAAAAAAATTTAAACTAAACTAAAAACCTAAAGCATTAGCCTCTACATTATAACTAACAGCAGCAGGACCAGGTATTTACATGACACACTCTAGAGGAAGTCCGTCTTCCAAACAAGATCAACGCAGGACCCACTGTCAGATATACCTCTCTGAAGTAAATCACCAAAAGTTTCTATGTTTTTAAGATTTTTTTAGTGAGAAAGAGAGAGAGAGAGAGAGAGTGTGTGTGTGTGTGTGTGTGTGTGTGTACAGGTGCCCACAGAGGGCAGCAGCATCAGATCCCCTGGAGCTGAAGTTAGAGGCCATTGTAAGATGCCCAATATGTGCTAGAACAGAACTCTGGTCCTCTCTATAAGAACTGCTGAGCCATGTCTCTATCTCCCAAAAGTTTTAATTTTTAAAAGACCTAAAAATCAAATAGATTTGTTTTAAAAGAAGCCAAATAGCTAAAACATACACACACACACACACAAATGCTAGAAAAATAAGGCCTGTATATCCCCCCTTCAGGCAGGCATCACTCGAGAATGCTGAACTGGGAATGTCAGGATCCAAGAGACGAGCTACAAAGCTTCCAGCAAATTTTCAAAAGGGCATTCATTCTGAGTTGGACCTGGCATGTACAAAGCCCTGCGTTCAATCCCCAGGACCACTAACAAATAAAAACAGGACTGAAATACTTCACTGCAGAACAACTGAGCAAAAGGCCTATATCCTCTACTGGTTCTCCTCATTTATAATGAAACCACCTTGACCTACATTTCATAGTTTGCTATTATAGCATCTGTGTTGTAACTCAATGACAGAGTGCTTGCTCACATGTATGAGGCCCTGGGTTCAGCTGATAGTGACAGCAAAAAAGAAAAGAAAAAAAGAATAATGGTCTAAAACGTTTTATCCTCATAACTTGTGACGGTCTAAGTCCTCCCTCAGAGAAGAGGTGAGTAAGGCAGACGCACAGCAGCGCCTGTGCTTCCAGCAACGACTGCCTGCCAGTACACCTCAAAGCACAATAGAACCACACCCATCTGAGGACAAACACAAAACACAAAAACGACTACAATCAAGCTTAGCACCTCATGCACTCAGTAAATACTTCAGTGGCTTTACTGATGTCCCAGCGCCATCATGCCCACCCACACTGTTCCTCCTAATCAAGAGATGACTCTGCATTCCCACCATACTTCTGGCCACTGCTAATCACTGGTGACTTTAACTATTTTAGTTCCCCAAATAAGGAGAACTGTACAACATTTACCTTTTGTGCCTGGCTTTAGATTTAATTAGCACACATCCTCAGGGCCCACTATGGTGAGGAGTCCTGGACTTTCCTTCCTTTCTAAGGATGGAAAACCCTCCACTGTCTCTACTCTTCTCGTATGCGGTCCTTCAATGGACAACCAGGCTGTTGTAAATAACGCTTCCACGAACACTACTCTACAGATAACTCCCTGTGGAGGAACTCTAGGCAGCCCAAGCAGGCAAACATGGCTCTGGCAGGCCTTGCCCTTCTCCCCCATTCCCTCTGCCTTATTAAAAACCATTGGATCACATTCCTAAAGCTAGACACCAAGGTCTGTTCCCTGATTTGGCCACTTCCTCCTCCTGAGGCTGACTACACAGGTCCAGCTATCAAAGTATTGAAGTACAACAATCAAAAGCCCCTTTGGCTCACTTAATTAACATGCCCAGTTAAAATTAAACACCTCACCCTAACACAGAGGTTCCCATTTTCCCTCCATAAACCACCATTTTCCTATGTGCCATGTCTGTCTCCTCTCTATCTAGAGGCAGTGGTCCTTTGTCCCCCAGAGACAATACCCCTCCCCCTCTCCCTTGCTGCGTTCCCCTTCTCCATCCTCTATCTCCTGTTTTTGTCTCTTATTCCCTGCCCTCTGTTCCTCTGGGACAAATAAATCTCCTTTATGCTGAGAACTTGGTCTTGGGGTCCTGAGCTGATACTTTGCCTTCACTATGCGACCCTGCTTTCAGTTCATTGGCATACACACAGAATTGGGGGGACATAAAGTAATTCTACTGTTGAGAGATGGTCATACTGCTTTCCCCAACAGCTTTGCCACTTTGTGTTCCCAGTGTATGGGGTTTTCTGGTTCGTGGATAGAGTAATCCCAGTGAGTATGAAGTGGCGTGGTGTGGTGGGAAGCTACATGTCCCTAATGATGAGTAATGATGGACACCTTGTATCTTTCTTGGTCACGAGTCTTGAGAGAAATGTCCATTCCGGTTGTTTCCTGTTTTGTAATGAGCTTGGATTTTCAGCACTATTGTGCCATATAAGTTCCTTCTATATTCCAGACATTGTCTCCTAATCAGATACACGACTTACAAATATTCTCTCCTGCTCCACAAGGTACCTATTCACTCCATTGTGGATAGCAAAGCAAACACTTCAGCAAATGCCATGTCCCAAAGGCCACTAGCCCCTCTACAAAGTATAAAAAGGATCAAAACTGCTGGCGGCGGTAGTGCAATGCCTTTAATCCCAGCGCTCAGGAGGCAGAGGCAGGCAGAGCTCTGTGAGTTCAAGGCCAGCCTAGTCTACAGAGCAACTTCTAGGACAGCCAAGGCTACACAGAGAAACCCTGTAACAAATAAACAAGGATCAAAATTAGGGCCAAATGAAATTGCAACTGCTAATGACTTCAGCATAAAGGGAAGAAAATTAAAAGTTAGGCAAAATAACTTTAAAGTTTTAGTCAAAAGGCTCCTTAATATTTGTAAAACTACATATGTTAACAACATTAAAACAATTTCTAAAAGAAAAATAGAATTCAGAATAGAGTTAATCCCTCTGGATTAGCTAGCCATAGTGTAGGCATTGAAATAAACTTGAGGCCCAAGCCACAAGAGGGAGCCATGCCTGACACTGCCTGGAGGGCCCGGAACCAGAGGCTGGATGGCCAGACACCTAGAATAGAACCAAACACAAACTGAAAAGAAAGTCACTGAAGTGATTCCTAGTGATTTTATGCTATACTCATAGGTTGGTGTCTAGCCCAGTGGTCATCAGAGAGGCTTCATCTAGCAACTAATGGAAACAGATGCATAGACTCAGGGAACCCCACAGGAGAGAAGGAAGGATTGTAAGATCTGAGAGGTTGAAAACACAGTCCACAGAATCAACTAAGCAAGGCTCATAGGGGCTCATGAAGACTGAAGCAACAAACATGGACCCTATATGGGTCTGAGCTTGGTCTTCTGCGTACACGCTATGGTTGTGTAGCTTAGTGTTCTTGCAGGACCCCTAACAGTAGGAATCGGGGGAGTCCCTGACTCTTTGCCTGTGTTTGGGACCCTTTCCTCCTACTGGGTTGCCTCGTCCAGCCTTAATGTGAGGGTTTGTGCCTGGTCTTGTTGTAACTTGTTATGCCGTGTTCAATGGTTATCTCTGAGAGACCTCCTCTGTTCTCAAGGGAAACAGAGAAGATGTGAATCTGGGGAAGAGGGGAGGGAGGAGGGGGGTAGAGACTGGAAGGATAGACGAGGGGAAACAGAGGTAGGGATGTAACATATGATAATGTATGAGAGAAGAATAAAAAGAAAGAAACGTGAGCCCTATGACCTACTACCGCCACCTGATGGCAGCTCTCACTAACTGCACTAATGTTCAGCAGTCCACACACTTAGTGACCTCAGCAACGACACAGAAATGTATTTTCTATTTGTTCTAAAAACAAGATTTCTAGTCATTTTGATACATGGAAAGAAACAACAGTGAAAATATTACGTTCACCAAAAATAAAAGATACCAGAATTCATTAGGGCATTAGAAAGTCCAATGTCCAACAACGTCCCTTGTCCTGGGCTTGCTCACTTCTCCACAGACATAGCAAACCTCAGAGAGCAGCCTGTAGGGTGAAGCAGGAAGCAGGAGAGACTCCTGTCCTCAGAGGCGGGGAGGAAGAACCAGTGCTGCTTTTGTGCTACAGTGTTCCTTCAATTTGCAACACAGTAAAATGCATTAGAAAATAAGGCCCCAGGCTGGAGAGATGGCTCAGCCGCTAAAAGCACTGACTGCTCTTCCAGAGGTCCTGAGTTCAATTCCCAGAAGTCACATGGTAACTCACAACCATCTGTAATGGGATCCAATGCCCTCTTCTGGTGTGTCTGAAGACAGTAACGGTGTACTCACATATACAAAATAAATAAATCTTTAATTAAAAAAAAAAAAGAAAAAAAGGCCTTTTCCAAACTCTGTCCCCTTACCAATTAACCATTTCAAAGACTCCAAGGAACAGAATTAAGTTGTTTATGCACAAGAAAACAAGATGCAAATTTCCTGAGAACTGATTGGACAGCAGGAACACAACAGGCTTACCTTGATAAGCCCACTGAAGGAGCGTGAGCGGGCTCTCTTCTGGACCACGGGAGTAGAAGGTTGTCTCCCTGGCGTTTGAGTCAAAGACTGCTTATGAAACTAAAAGAAATTGCAGAGAACATTGTATTAATATTGTGTCATCAAGAAATGACAGTCTAGGGCAAAGAATACCTGAGTGTAGATACCCAGAAAGTCAAAGACTCCTTAGATGTATGGGGTAGGTTGACAGACAATCACAAAAGCAGAAGGGACATTCAAAAACAAAAACACAAACAAAATGTACTCAATTCTCAGAGAAGTCCTGAGACTCAGATTCTCTGAATAAGGAATCCCTATCTCTGCTTTACAGAAAGGAAACCAAGACTCAGAGTGCTTATGAGCTTGTCTAAGATCTGCTAGTAAACCAGAAATTTTGCATCAAGTACCTTGGAAATGTTACTAGCGTAACTAGTCCTCAGTTTAACAAACTATATGCCAGGATTTATTTTTAAGATAGCATCTCATATAGCACAGGCTGGCCTCAACTCTCTATATGGCCAAGGATGACCTTTAACTCCTAATCTTCCTGCCTCTATCTTCCAAGTCCTGACATTATAAACCTAGACGCCATACCCAGTTTATGAGGTGTCAGTAATCCAGCCTAGCGTGCATGAATGTAGGACAAGTCCTCTACCAACTGAGCTACCTTCCCGAGCTCCTAAGCCAGAGCGCTCCTAAGGTACTGAAGCTCTCTAACTAGAGCTCATAGCTGTCGGCCAGCACTGCTATGAAGGGAAAGAGATTGAATGCAGACTTTGAATGCTGTCAGCTCTTTGTATAAAGACATCTCCAGTTTAAAAGGGGCGGGGGAACACTGTATAGTCTTTAACCAGTACTCTCATTTATTATTTGTTCTCTCTCTCTGTGTCTCTCTGTCTCTCTCTGTCTCTCTCTTCCTCTCTCTCTCCTTCTCTCTTTCTCTGTGGTGTATTTGGTTTTGTGACAGTCTCACTGGGTATCTCTGATTGTCCTAGAACTCACTCTGTAGAGCAGGCTAACTGAACTCACAGATCTGCCTGTCTCTAACTCTCTACTGCTGGGATTACACATCTGACACCACACTTGAGTTCTGTCACTCAAACCTTCTCTATGGCCATGACAAACCACTTGTAGAGGACTTGGTCCACTGTTGGACAGCTCAGTTCCAACAGTGTCAGATACATTTTTATCTTGCCTTATACTAGAGATACACACACACACACACACACACACACACACACACACACCCAAAAAAAAGGCAATCTTCTCCAAAGAAGGTACAAAAAATGAAGAGCTGACTGCTTCAGTTGGATCTACAATGCCCTCCAAAGCCAGGGGTGGGGGCTTGGGGATGTCTATCTTATGGCACTACTGAGAGATGGAAGGGCCTACTGGAGGCCCTGGTTCACTGGGGGCATGCCCTCCGAGGGGTACTGCGTGGTACCTGGTCATGAGGTACACCGCTTTGCCCTGCTCATGCTGGTGCCTTAATGTCAAGCCTCCCACGGGGCCACTCAGTCTAGGACAGAAACCTCCACAGCTGTGCACCCAGGACCACGCCTTCCTTTCATGTGTTGATTACCCCAGGAGTCTGTACAGGAAGGGAAAACTGACTGATGCACTGGCCTTGCCTGTACAGCTATAATTCAAAGGAACTGAGACAAATCTCCTGAGAGACTCCCAACTAGTAAGGACTCACTCAAATCACACTTTGAGTCCTCAAAATGGCCAATGAAAGACCTAATCTTACCTCCAAAACCCCAATAAGCAAACGCAGAACCAGAATTCCTGTTTAATACACTTGGACCCTGCTTTAGGCTGTTTTCTAACCACAAACACTTCATTAGGAAGAGCTGCCTTCCTGCTCTGCGCATGCTCTCCTCCTTCATAAGCACGACGACTGCATCTTACTACTACTGTTTCACAGAGCTGCAAACTGGAATCCAGAAGTTATATCCCTGGAAAATATACAGCACTTAAGTTCTGAAATAATACATTGGATCTGCTAGTTCTCTCCAAACAAACCTTGAGAGATTTTGTTAGGTGACTAAAATTACAGATGATCGAAGCACAGTTACCTGCAGAGGCCAAGCACTCCTACACCTCTCTCCAGAAGGACAGAATGCACTGCAATTCCACAGACGAGCCTGATTTTCTGACTGAGACAAAGCTTGTCCCAAGAGACAGTGAAACTTAAATGTGATTCTGAGTGGTGTTCTGAGTGGTGATTCCTAGAACCCACCATGTCCCTGCATCCAGGTACCTGTCTGATAAGTTGTTTCTTCTTCGCTGAGTCTGGCAAGCTGTGAACATGTTGGAAGAGTTCTCTCAGCGCCTCTTCTGTATGCTGCTGGGTCTCCTCCTGCTGAGAATAAGAGTCTACCCTGTTCTGTCTCCGAGACCTTGCCAGGTGGGAGGACATGGCATGACATGAGGTTGTCAGATCAAGGTCATCCTAAAGAAAAATGTATAAGAAAGTAAATTAATACATCCTACTGATTTTGTTTTGGGTTCCCACAATAACTCTGATCAAAAGGAAGAGTGGAAATATGACATACTACTACATCCAGGAACAATGAAAATGCTAATACAATTACCAGATGACAAAAATCTGCTAACAAAGGGTTCTGAACGGTCCACTTCCAAGTTCTGCCCAATCAACATGCAGTTAGAATATTGCCAAGCCAGAGGGAGTGGTGCTGCATGCCTTTAGTCCCAGAACTCCAGAGGCAGAGGCAGACGGAGCTCCCGTGAGTTTGAAGTCAGCTTGGTCTTCAGAGCTAGTCCAAGGACAGCCAGAGCTACATGGTGATACCTTGTCTTAAAACACCAAAGAATACTGCCATAGACAATTGTAGCTGTTTGATTTCAAAACACTTTTTAATTTCAAGTAATACTTGTTGCTATCCAATAAAGTAAGCTCTAAAGTAGTAGTCCCAGCAGATAGGACAAGAACAACAAAAAACAAACATAAACAAAACCCTGAGGTAAAATTTAACTTCATCTAGACATTGATGTGATAAGCCACCCCTAGAGCCCCCGGCTGCTGAGCCTTGGCTGAAATTCTTTTCCACACAAACTACATGGCAGTAGGAAGAAATAAAAGCAACAGCTCTCCAAAAAAGCCCACACCTGGTTAAACTAGATTTAAAATGCAGTTTCTTACTCAGTCACACCTAATAGTCACTGAATGAGAGAAAAAAACAAACAGGAATAGAAAACACAGCATAAGATGGCAGCCTCCAAGTCTCATTCAGGCTAAATCCAAGTCAGCTGTGTGCTGGTACCTTTACAGCTTCTCACTGCGACAATACACGTATGTAGTTTGTCTATTAATAGGTGTCATATATTTCTCTGTCTAAACTCATTTGCTCTCAAATGGTGCTGGTTAGCTTTTATTGTCAATTTGACACAGACAACAGTCACTTGGGAAGAGGGAAGCTCCACTGAAGGATTGCCTAGATCAGACTGGCCTGTGGCCATATCTGTTACAGCTTGGATTGTCCTGACTGATAATTGATGTGGGAGGGCCTAGCCCACTGTGGGTGGCACCATCTCTAGGCAGGTGAGCCTAGACTATATAAGAAAGCTAGCTATGCATAAGCCAGTGAACAAGCCAGGAAGCAGCATTCATCCGTTTCCACTTCATGTTTCTGTTTAAGTTACTGCCCTGACTTCCCTCAACGATGAGTTGTGACCTAGAAGACATATAAGATGAAATAAACCCTTTTCTATCCTAAGTTGCTTTTGGTTATAGTTTTATTACACCACCAGAAAGCAAACTAGAATACAAATTCCTTTCTTTAAATTTTTGTTGACAGAGAGAGAGAGAAAACATGAGCACACGTATGTGAGTGCAGGTACCCATGAAGGCCAGAAGAGGATGTCAGGTTCCCCGGAGCTGGAGTTACAGATGGCTGCAAGTACCACAGCATGGATGTTAGGAACCAAACTGCAGTCTTCCACAAGAACAGCCAGAGCTCTTAACAACTAAGCCACCTCTCCAGCCCACGGGCTCAAATCCTTTAGCTATTTGACAGTTTAACCACATCAATAAACTTGAATAAGAATTAATTATCTAGAACTGGATATGGACGGTTATCTGGCCTCTGTTGACACCTGTACACACATGCACACGCTCATACTCACATATATGCACTAAGTAAAAATAAACATTTTGGCCGGGCAGTGGTGGCACATGCCTTTAATCCCAGCACTTGGGAGGCAGAGGAAGGCGGATTTCTGAGTTCGAGGCCAGCCTGGTCTACAGAGTGAGTTCCAGGACAGCCAGGGCTATACAGAGAAACCCTGTCTTGAAAAACAAAAAACAAAAAACATTTTGGGGGTGGAGTTCAAGACAAGGTTTCTTTGTGCCACCCTGGACACATGGTGGCTCATACCCCCACTTTAACTCCAGTTCGAGAGGAGCCAACACCACCTCTTGACTTCCATAGGCTACTGCACACAAGTGGTGTTTACATACACTCAGTCACATGCACATACCCATAAAATAAATGTTTTAATTAAATTAAATTTTTTTTTAACGTATGAATTACATAAGACTGAACTTTTGTTACTCTAGTGAATGGTGTTGAAATGTTGCTTAGATCATAGGCTAATAAAATACATATAGGTCTTATGAAAACCTTTAACATACGATCTGTGCCATGACACGCATGTAGAGGGCATCATCCAGCAGTGAGGACCCCTGAGAGCAAGTGAGCATGTGATACAGAGGGCATCTTTATTTCAACAGCTCCCTTCCCAGGCTCTGTCCCTGCTAAGCACATGACTAGATAAACCTGGGCTGTAACATTAGAGCACTGGCTTAAGGATGATGTTACGCTTTGTTTTACAACTTCACTAGTCTCAATTCTTCCCTTGTTTAGAGACCAGTTTCCTGTTCTTACCTTTGACACTTGAGTTCTGGAGCCCAAATAGTACAATCTGGCACATTCCCGGATATAAGCAGGAGCCTGGGCAGGACATAAAAGGAAATCAGGGCTCAGTGGTTAATAAGACCTAAAGATCTTTCAGGCCACAGAAAGAGAACCAGTACGTTACCTAATGGGTAGATTACTCTGAAAAGCCAAACACTTTCCAAAATAGTGTATTTGACCAAATGGGCACTTCCACAGATCTGACGGAAACTGTAAGAAGGCACCACTGTAGTTGCTGCTGTTTTAAAAGCAAAGTTAGCATGTGGCACTCACAAGCCAAAATAAAACTACAGACATTCCAGTGTCTGTCCGCCTCCCGAGCGCTCCACTCTTCCTGTTACCATGCTGCTGCTCTAGCATCAGGGCTCTAACTTTCTAAAACTGGAGGCCTAAATTAAAAATGTTCTTTTATAAGTTGCCTTGGTTAGCCATGTTTGGTAGTACATACCTTTAATCCCAGTATTTGGTAGGCAGAGAACTCTGTGAATTCAAGGCTAGCCTGGTCTACTTAGTGAGTTCTACAATAGCCAGGGCTATTAGAGAGACCCTGTCTCCAACAAACAAACAAGCAAATAAAACAAAAAAATAAAAAAGTTGCCTCGGCCATTGTGTCCCGTCCCAGTAACAGAACAGTAACTAGACACAGGAAGAAAGGTTCCACGTTGCTCATCTCTGCGGACAGCGAGACCCATCCCACCTCATTAGGATGACAATGATCAGAAAATAACTATCAGACAGAACTAAGGAGGGAGCCGGTAAGGACGTGGATCCTACTTTACTACTGGGAGATATGGAAAGCGGTGCAGGTGCTGCAGACAGCAGGGTGGCAGTTTCTTGAAAACCTTTAAAAAGTATTACCATATAATCTAGGAAATATACAAAAAAAACAAAAAACAAAAAAGGCAGGGCTGTAAGGAATGTTTACACACCCATGTTCACAGCAGCATTCCAACAGCTTAACCACAGACGTAGTCTGAATGTTTATTCACATATGAATAGATTAGCAGTATGTGGAGTGTACACACACACACACACACACACACACACACACACACACACAAATACTATGTAGCCTTCAGAAAGGAAACGCTACCACATGCTACTCTGTGGATAAATTTGAAGACATTATGATGAGTCAGTCAGTCAGTCATAAAAAGACAAAAACCCTAAAAAGTTAGGAACGGATCTGCCACAACAGAGACTCACCCTATTTCTCTGCCTGTCCCTCCCCGCTTCCCTTCTGCTTCACAGTCCCGGCCTGCCCCATCTCCCTTGTCCTACTACCAGCCAAACGCCATCCCTTACCTACCTTAAAAAGTTTCTGAGAGTGTTTGATCATAAAAGCCATGCCCATGTTTAGCTTTGTGATATTCTCCTGAAGGTCATTTGCAGTGACCTAGTCAGTGGAAGAGACAGAACGAAAGGCATTAAGATCTGGGAAGTGCTCACCAGTGCGTGTGGCTGAAAGGCTCTGGGCTAGCTGGTTCCCACTTAAAATGACATAACAGCACAGGCATGTGTCCCTAAAATATCCAGGAAATCCTTGAGCTTTCTTCACTTCCTATTTCTGCTCATAGACACCTAATCAGAAAACCTAAGCCTAGGATTCAAAACAGATAGCAGAAAGGCAGTCTGTACGGGTTGTCAAGGACACTGGCTCTGTGGAGAATGGGGAGTTCATCCAAAGAACTGTCCATTAACGCTACTAGAGCTGACACCTTTTCACAATACAGTTGAACTGCAATATCCCTTCTCTTGTTTCTCTTGCCTCTTTTATGAAAGAAAACTCACTGTATGGGAGTAAAACTGTTAGCACAGGTTAGACCGCTCTGTTGGCTTGGAACATTATCCCACAGGATCACACTGCTCTATTCCGAACCTTTAGAAATGAATTTGTATTAACCCTTCAATTATTAAAATCAATTGGATTTACCAAGGAGCATTCTTATTAAGATTAGAGTCACCCTGTCTAGCCAAAAGGAATATTCTAGCTTCTTTAGCAGCTACAGTGACAATGTCCAGAAAGTGTCCATGCAGGATGACAGAGCCTGACCTATCAGAGAGGTTGCAGGAGCCAGGCCTCAGCTCTGATAAATCCTAGACTCCTAACCTCATAAAATGGAGGCTGGACCTTGGATCCTTGACAACCTCACCAGTATGCACCCACAGGAGGAGCCCAGCCTGAGAGAATCAAGTCCTAAGGATCTTCCCCTCAATACTAACATTTTTGGGCCACAGGACATGGGGTGCAAACATAAGAGCAAGGTTATGGGCAGACATCTTGTTCTTGTCTTGCTTCTTTGCTGTTTGATACAGGAGATCAAGCAGTAACTTTAGCAAGTTCCGATTGGCAGGAGGGAGGATTAGGAAGAGCAGCTGCAAGGCCTCAATCTGCCGCTCCTTGTCTGGTGTGTTGGTTTTATTTCCTTTATCATCAAACTGCATCAGATCTTGAAAACAAAACATTATTGGAAAGGAAGGAATAAACCAGCCAAAAAGAGTTAATGCTATTTTGATTATTATTTTCCCCTCACTCCCACCAAAGAAAGAGAAGGAATAAAAAAAAAAAATCAATCATAAAGCAAATTCAAAACCGCTAATACCTTAGAAAGGGCCTAGATTCAAATACCAACACTATAATAAAATAAAATGGACAATTAGTGGGCTTTGCAAGGTACTTCCTGTGCGACTATGAACGTTAGCAGGAAAAGCATACTCCCCGGCACCACAAGAAAGAAAAGGCAAACCTAAGAAAGAATGTCAATCTAATTCAACTACTAAAGACAGCCCCATTTTAAAATGTGGGAACGCTTTAAGCAGGAGGTTAGGTGTGGTGATGCACACCCGTGTGCCCAGCACTGAGGAGGAGAAGGAGGAGGAGGAGGAGGAGGAGGAGAAGCAGCCTGAGTCACCTTATCACAAAAAAACAAACTAAATGGACATCCCTTCAAAGAAAACACACACACAGGCCAGGCACAGTGACGAACACCTATGGTCCTAGCGACTTAGGAGGCAGAGGTAGGACTGTGAGTTTGAGGCCAGCCTAGGTAATTTAGCAAGGCCTGTCAATTTAAAGAGAAGGGAAAGAGGGAATGGAAAGGAAAGATGTCGTGAGGGTGGTCAGTAAACCTGAGCATGCCGGAATGTCAACTATCAATAAAATAATCACACCGACTAGGATAACCTGAACAAAAGCACTGGCAGTACAAACGCTGGCACGCAGAGCACGAAGCCTTCTACTATTGGTGAGAGCACTAAATGGCGCAACCACTTTGGGTCTTTTTTTAAATTTGTATGGGTCTTTTGCCTACATGTATGTATGTGTGCTACATGTGTGTGCACTGCCCACTGAGGTCAGAAGAGAGCATCAGATCCCCTGAAACTGGAGTTATAGACAGTTGTGAACCATAAAGTAGGAGCTGGGAATTGAACCAGTGTCCTCTTACCCACTAAGCCATTTCTCCAGCCACTTTGGAAAACATGTGGACCTCAAAATGTTACAGTTATGTCCCAGCAATAACCAAAAGAATGAAAATCAAGTCCACGGGCAGCCCTGATGCTGCCCGCCCTGCTCCTCCCTACTCACATATGCTGTGACTAAAGAGTAAGTCAGAGGGAACCACGCGCAGGGTGACCCCAAGCAGCTCCTCTCCAGCTGTGCCACAGTTCATATGTCCTCAAGACCAGGGAGCCACCAGGCAGCCCGCTGGAGGACATCAGATACTGTGCCCAACATGGTAGAGAGAGAGCTGACTCCTACAAATTGTCCTCTGACCTCCGCATATATGCTATATCATGTGCACAGAACATATAAAAGAAATGTAATTTTAAAAATGTTTAAAAAAGGGAGCAATGAAGAGGAAGAAGATGACAACTTACAAATCAAACTTAACTGCCAAGATCTATAAGTACTCAGAGGAGACCAGTAGGATCAGGAAGCCTGAGCCAGCATCGGAGCACTTTATACTCACCAGCAATTTTGAGGTGGACATGGAAATGTCTGTGGGTCAGCAGGGGCTCTGGTAACTCTCCTAGAAACATCTTCAGCAGCGTGGCAACATCGTTTGAGTGAAACTCTCCTGAATCCAAGTCAATATCGGTTCCATTATTGAGTGCATCCCTCAAAAGCTGCTGTCGGACACTGTTGCCTGGTACCCTGAACAAGCCCTCCACTCGCAAGTCTGCTCAGCATGGACAGGCCAAAAGGAACACAAGAGGATCATGATTAATGTACACAGAACAAACATACCTTTCCCTTTAAAGACCTTTCACAGAACCCTTTCTAAAGGAAGTTTTGCCAATATTTCTAGAGAAGTTTGAAAGCTTTTGGGGCCCCTGAGCATCTGAAGATGACTGAGGTACCACTAGATACTGAATTTAATTAACATAATCATTGACCAAAAAAAAAAAAAAAAAAAAAAGAGCTTGAAAAGTCAGGTGAAAGAAACCCCAAATCTCAAGTCCCTTATCCTTGCTCCTCACAGACTCTCAAGGAGCGAGCTTCGTCTATGGAATTTGTGGTGCCTGACAACTATTTTCTTCAGCCAAGAATAAATGCAGTCTCTGCATTGTTGTGTGACTTGGAGAATTCTAATATATCACCCTGCAGCTCAGAGACTCCCAAAAGCTTAGGGTCATCCCAAATAAGCTAGTTCTAACTAGTTCTTAAAAAGAAAGGTAGAAAGACACAGTTTGGGTTTGATCTGGAAGAAGCTTGTCCATGTTTCCATCTTTGGGTTGTCCTCCCAATTCCGGGGTCTGAGTTCCATGCCCAAGGAGGCAGGCAAGTGATAGCAAAGGAATGAATGGGACCCACAACAGACTGGAAAACACGCCCTGTGCTCCAGCAGATCGAATCCACAGAGCAGCTGGGCTCAAGGATGCCAGTATTCTCATCACTCAAACACGCTGAAAACCTGATTCTCATCTTAAATCCTTGATGGCTTGTTACAGTTTTAATACATCTTTGGCCAGCAACAAAAAAACAACCAAAAAAAAAAAAAAAACCCACAAATCCAGATGCCTCAAAAACCATTTTCTTAAAATAATTTAGTTAAATTTATTTTATATACATTGTTGTTTTGCCTGCATGTATGTCTGTGTGAGAGTGTTGTGTCCCCTGGAATTGGAGTTACAGACAGTTGTGAGCCACCATGTGGGTGCTGGAAATTGAACCCAGGTCCTCTGGAAGAACAGTCAGGACTTAACTGCTGAGCCATCCCTCCAGCTCCTGCCTTAAACCCTTTTAAGATGTGAGTCTGCGACCTCTGTTGTAGCTCCGCCTACCCAGCATCTCACATCCAGGAAGTCACAAAGACCTGTGTGGTTGATATTTTCAATGTATCAAGTCAGGCTCTTAGAACCACATCCCACAGGCCTACTCAGCACTGAAATGAGAATGGTATGGTAGCCACAGAGTTCTGAAGATAAAAAATCATGCTTTCTAGAATAAATGTCATAACTCTTTAGGAACAAGGAATTGTTCCAGAATTGTCTGAGTTAAGAGGTAATTATGATTTCATAGATATTATCTAATCTATCTACATCTTTGAAAACAAGGCAAATCAATAAATGACATGAAGTTCAAAGGGAAATCTATTTTTTTTTTTAAATCTAACACCTGAAATTATCGGTGGTTCTTTTTTTTTGTTGTAGATGGGTAGTTGGCACCCACTAATCCATTAATCAACTCTGAGAGGAAAACTGGCGATTCTTCATTAAACACAGAACACTGAAGCTTTGAGTAGTCTTACTTTTGTGCAGATATTCAATCAGTTGATATATCTGGGCAATGCCTTCCTCTGTCAATGGGGATCCAAATACCACTCCTTTTTCTGGAAAAAAAAAAAAATGTCATAGGGCAAGGCTATATTACACCAAGAGTACATGGCCATCGCGTAATGACTCTTTCTATGTGTCCTGTTTATGCAGGGGCAAGGGCAAGACACACATATGGTAGTCAGATGACAACTTATGGAAGGCAGGTCTTTCCCTTCACCATGTGGGTGCTGGGTCCTCAGGCTAGCATCGGATGCTTTACCTGCGAGCTGTCTCACCCGCACAAACACCACAGCTCTAAAATCATCCAGGCATCCCATCATTGACTGTTTGCACAAGATTGGTAAACAAAAATCTAAAAAGAATTGAAAACTAAAAACTAGGAATATACCCAAAAATGCAGTCAGAGCAACTGTCAAGTCAATTCTCTCCAAATTCGACATCAGATCATGAATTCCTAGAGGCATAAACTTTTCTTATTTAAGCACATTGATATTTAATTTAAAAACAAGAACCTGAACGTGATTGTCAAGTCATGACAATTATCACTAGAGTTGGTATAGAACATAATCTTTTTTTTTACATTTTTAAAAATGTATTTATTTACGTGTACATGTGTGTGGGCACGTATGTGTGGTGCTGCATGTGTGTGAGGATATGATCTTTTAATGTTTAAATATTTCATCCTAATGATTTCCTTATGGTTAATAAAATAAAACAGGGCCCCTTTAATATCTTATCAAAAGTAGTACTCCACACTTCCTGGTTGACTCTGAGGCTTGTTCCACAGGAGGGAATTCATACCTAATACTGTCGGCCTGGTCAAAGCCCATGGCTAGGGAGGCCCACAGGCCTTCAGGAGCAATCTACTACTGTTCTGCTAAATTATCAAGCTGTCGAACTGCCTTCTAAATATTTATGCTATAGATGTGAGCTGCTTTCAACCACAGCCAGAAAGCCTTCTTTTGTAAAGTGGGCATCAGTTAACGAAGAAACTCATAATGGTCCCAGTGCTTAGAACAGCTGATGGTGAGTACTCAGCCCTAAGCGGTACATCAGTACCAACATTCTCCCCAGAAGATTCAAGGAACTTGGACAAAAACGTAGGAGCCAGCAACTGTGGAGGAATGCTGTGAAGTGCTTTCTTCTGGAGATGAAGTACATGTCACACAGCCTCACAGCAGCTTGGTTGCCTGTCAAGACCTGCGCAAGACCGAGCCAGTCAACATCTCAGCATGATGGGAGGGGTCCAAAGGCCCCACAGCTAGCTATGGACTACTGCAGTTGATGGCTGCTGGGAAAGTGAGGCAATCCTTCTCTGGAGGTGTAGTCACATGTGAACTCCTCATGTTCCCACAGCCCTATGCATGCAGACATCACAAATTAGACTCTGTGGGTTATTTAAAAAAAAAAAAAAAAAAAAGCTGGGTAAGGTGGAACAAATCTCAACACTGGAGAGCAGAGTCAGGGGGCTCTCTGGTGAGTTCAAAGCCACCCTAGTCTATACAGCATGTTCCTGACCAGCCAGGACTATATAAGGAGATCCTGTCTAAAAATAAACGAACAGGAAGGAAAGTAGGACAGATGGACATGAAGCTCAGATGGGAATACGCAAGAGGAGTCCAGGGGAAGTTAGAGGGAAGGAGGCAGACAGGATCAAAAAACATTGTATACACAAATGAAATTCTCAAAGAATAAACTATACATAATACGTATGTGCATATACAAACACCACACACTACACACACACACACACACACACACACACATACACACACACACACACACACACACCACTAGTGGTGCTACAACTTCTAGAAAAGCTTGCTTTGGAGGTAATATAAGAACCAACTTTATCCAAGCAGTGCATAGAATGAAACTGTTTGCAAGCTACTGTAGTCTGTCTTTATTGATTGCTTATTTATTATTTATTTATTTTGATTTTTGAGACAGTGTCTTTTTATGTAATCCTGGCTGTACTAGGGCTCGCTATGTAGACCAGGCTAGCATCAAACTCACCAAGCTCCTCTGCCTCTGCTTTCTGAGTGTTGGGACTAAAGGTGTGCACTACCACATCCAGCTCTCGTCTTTTTGTCCTTTTTCTTGGGGATGGAGGAGACTAAGCATGTGTGTAGCTCAGTGGTAGAAAGATTACTAGTAGGGATGTAGTCATGAGTTCATCCTCAGCAGGACAATTATGCAGCATCCTGGACTGTGTTCTCCTGCTCCGTAGCTTTATTCTTTCTAGTGCCATCTTAACTGAACAAAGCAATGCATTCCTGTAGTCCCAGCTATTCTAAAGACTGAGGGTAAGACAATCACTTGAGCCTAGGAACAGAGTGAGATACCAACTCGTAAAGAAAGGGAAGTTGGAAGGAAGGGAGGGAAAGAAGGAAAGAAGGACCCCTGAAAAAATTATTTTAGTACAATATACAGAGGCACGAAAACGGAGATGCCCTTGATAAGCCTAAACCAATCGCAGCACCTCTCAGGACTGAATGCATTTTCTATCCTCTCTGCCTCGGTTCCCTTTTCTTCACCCCCACTTCCCTTCTCTCTTCCCCTTCTCCTTTTCTTCATCCCTGTCTCTCTAACAGGGTTTCACAGTGTGCCCAAGCTGCCCTCATACTTCAGCTGATTTGCATCACCATTGAAGTTCTACAAACAAAAATGAGGTCAAAACACCAACCAAAAGTGCTTTAGGATAATCACAAGTTCTCACACAAATGTTAAGAGGGTAAAGCCCCTGCTGGGAAGGGGGTTCAACAGCTAAAAGCACTTGTTACTCTGGCAGAGGGCCTGACAGGGCAGCTCACGGCTGCCTCAACTCCAGTTCCAAGGGACCTGATGCCCTCTTCTGGCTTCCACGGGCACTTGCATATACCTGGTACACATACAAACAAACAGGCACAAACATAAATTTTAAAAAACATAATTTTTTTTTCAAATGGAGAGTAAAGGCCAATCAGCAGCTAAGACCCACTGCCCTTCATAGGCACAGACCTACCCTTCCTCTTGAGAGACATCAGAGACCGGAAGAATCCTGCCGCTGGACCAGCCCCACCAGGCAACTTAAGGTCCACTTCACCCATCAGCTGAGCCAGCTCAGTTCCAGGCAAATCAATAAGTCTTGTGATATTGCTGACCACCAACTCGGTGAACACCTCTGGTTTCTCATGTCGGAGTTTCTCCACAAAAAAGTCAGGATTGAAGATAATAGGCTGACCTCGAAGGGGAGAGTTATTGCAAATGACAAAATTGCAGATGGCATCACTGGAAAAAAAAAAAAAAAATCAAACAGAAGGTTCTTCAGAGGAATCCTTTTTTGTTTCTCACTTCCTAGCCCAGGGTTCAGCAGTTCCCCGAGTTTACACACAGCAAAGGGTTCTTAACAGGCACATGACTGTAATCTCAGCATTCTCCATGAGGCTGAGGTGGGAAGATTAGGAGCCAAAGAGCAGCCCATACAATGAGATCCTGACTCGAAAAGTAGTTAAATTGTCAAGAGATGGCTTGGCAGTTAAGAACACTTGCTGCTCTCCCAGAAACCTGAGTTTGGTCACCAGCGCCCATGTATGGGAGCTCACCAGTAACCGCCAGTAACTACAGCTCCAGGGGATCTGAATTTTTTTTTTTTTTTTTTTTTACAAAACTTCTAAAAAATAATGATTATTATTACTAAATAAAGTAATAAAATAAGAATGTAGTGCTCCACCTCCTATTGCACACGTGTCATTGTTTGCACTCACCATAGACTGATCACCCCTACCGGCCGGGTCTAATGCTTATCACAGACAGACAGTCATCAGTTATACAGCAGATGAGTACATGTCACACATCACGGAGAACTACTTATCATATTTCAGTAAAGCAAAGTTAAATTTGCCTGACTCATACAAACACTTTCACAATAAAACATCCACTGCACCCAGGCTATCAAGTACAGTTCCAAGAAAAGTAATGTCTCTAAATATTAAACAGATCTAATCAGCAGCACATCTTGCTAACCTGACATGACCTTCCTTCACAGTGCTGGGCCTTTTGCATGCTAGGCAAGCACTCTTCCCAGCAATATCCCCAACCTTGGTCGGTTGGTTGGGTTGGGTTGGGTTGGGTTGGGTTGGGTTGGGTTTTGGGTTGGGTTGGGTTGGGTTGGTTTGTTGTTTTTTGAGACAAGATCTCTCACACTACAGCCAAAGCTGGCCTGCAATTCACTCTCTAGTCCTACTGCCTCAACCTCCCAAATACTGAGATTACCGGTGTAAACTACCATATCCAGTTAATAATTTTTGTTTGTGGTACTGGCAGTTAAACCCAAGCCCAAGTACATGCTAGGCAACCACTCTTCCACTGAGCCACATCCTCAGCCTAGCTGATAATTTTTAATAACAGTATAATGAAAAGTTTATCAAAGTTAATCAGTACTTCCTTGAAAATAAATGATTGCGTAATCTTAACAGTCCCGATCTTCAGTCCGTGGCTACTATATGCCTTTTGCTATAAAAAAATCACAAAGAATTTAGGGCCAGCAAGATGGCTTAGCCAGTAAAAATGCCTGCCACCAAGCCCAACAACCTGAGCCTGATCCCTCGGAGCCACAGGAAAGAAGAGAATCAACTCCTACAAACTGTCCTCTGGCAGACACACACACACATATACAGAGAGAGAGAGAGAGAGAAAGAGAGAGAGAGAGAGAGAGAGAGAGAGAGAGAGAGAGAGAGAGAGAGAGATCCATCAGAATTTGAACACTCTGGATGTGTGCTCAGACGTCCCTGAGGAGTACTCAGAAGCTCAGCCTCTCAGTCTTCCACAGTAGCTCACACGGATTTGCTACGGAGACCACAGCACGTCAGTTTATATGCCAGTTATAAGCAGAAGCTTTCACCCTTTGACACAAGCCCCTTTTTTCAGTGTCAGTTCTTAAAGGACAGAAACAAGAGTCACGATGGAGGAACTACTGTTTATAATCACTACAAATGAGAAATGACCATAAAGAAAAAAATCAGGAAATGCATAGCACAAGAAAAATAACCATGAGGCTGTCTAATCATTTACTGTAATTCACATGCCTTTTAAATCTGAATAACTGGGTTCTGACCAGATTATCTCTAACATTAATGTATATAAAGCACATCATGTCCTAGTCCTGAAGTAGAAACTTACACACATGTAAAAGCCTACAGATTTGCATTGTTTTAACATCGAGAGCATGACTGGTTAAGACTGAGATTTTTGCCACTGCTGTCCCTTCCAGTCCTAAACTGGATCAAACACGCACACTTGAAAAGGAACAAGAAACACAAAGCCCCCCTTCTTACCAGCCATCACCCTAAAATATGCTTTCTCCTAAACAGCCTGAGCAGGTTCAAGGCTGCCCTAAGAAAAAAAAGAAGAACTAGAAGCCCTAATGTGTATGGTTCTGTATAACCACCTCATCTACTTTCCCTCTGTGCCCCACCCCACTCTGCCCGTGTTCATTCACTCTTTTCCTTAAGCAAATTATTTTGTCACTTCTTCACTTTTTCAGAGTAGAGCACCTGGTATGAGGACTTGTAAGACAGAAACAATTTAAAGTAAGATGATAGAGACGGAAAGTAGTTAAGAGAGGTTTTCTTTTGAAGTTCCCCCATACTACAAAGCCCACTAATCCCTTCTAAAGAGCATATGCTTCCACAGCACAAAGCAATATCTTCAACTGTGTAACATAAGACATTTCTAGGACTAAAAGAAATAACATCCTATTCAATAACATTTTAAAACTAAGTTCGCTCAAGTTCAAGAAAAATTAAACTTCTTACATAAACGCCGAGAGCTTCTGATGAGGCATTGCTAAGAGCAAGAGACGGGACAAAGCTTTCTCCTGCTATGACAAAGGACTCTCCTTTCTGGCCCCTGTGCAACCTACACAAATTCCAGGCATGTAGGAGGCACAAGGACATATTATGGGGCCTGAAAGGCAGTACTAAGCTCTGAGGACTGTTCTGCAAGGAGGAACAAAACAGAAGACCTAGACTAGCTAATTGTACTTGGAGTCTCTGAGTGAAACTCAGCAGCAGACTCCTTCACCACTTCTACACTGCGACTATAGAAAACGAAACATCACATAACAACGTACGCATACAGGATGGAGTTTCATAAGATGGAGGAAGGACAGTCTCTACATCATACACAAAAAATAAACTCCAGCTTCCAGAAGCCATATTTTGTTTTAGATTTTTTTATGTATATATGTGTGTACCTGTGTGAGTAGGTGCCCACAAGGGCCAGAGGTAATCAGATCCCTGGAACTTAAGTTATAGGTGGTTGTGTGCCGCCTGACATGGATACTAGGAATCAAACCAGAGTCCTCTGCAAAAGCAGTAAGCATTCTTAACTGGTGAACCATTTTTCTAGTCTAGCTCAGGCTGTGAAATGAAAATTCCAGTGCCAGATATGGGATACTTCTCACTGGCTGTGGAGACCCAGAGGCTCCAAAACAATATAAGCTATTGCTAATAGGTCATATTGGTAGGCCTCACACACTTTGGTTGAAGGACTTAGAAAGCTCAGACTGGAACTGAGTAGGCAATCCCTCCCCTCAGCTAGATTTCAAACTGCCTGGAGGGTGCGACGCAGGCTGGTTCGAACCAGTGTCTTACCAACAGACCTGCCTATATAGTACTCAGATGCCAGGCAAGGTACGTCAGGGGAAAACAGTGCCATGACTTTACGGGGGCAGACAACTGCCTTCCGACGGGATTTGGGAGGTCCCAGGCCCTAGCAGGAACCTGCTGCTGCTGTTTGCTAAATGAACAAGTTGTCAAATTGCCTTCTGTTTATTTCATAGATGGTGCCACTCTCGGCCTTGTGAAGTAGACATCAGTTGTTCAATGGTGTAGCCTAAGTTGCCCATGTTCCAGTAAATTAACCTTCACTGTGCTCATGCTAACTACCCTAGTTAAACTCAGTGGGTCACAGACAAGGTGAAGAAAAGTGAGGAAGGTTTGTGGGGAAAAGAAGGGGTTCAGGAGGAATGGGATAAAAGAGGACAATCAGGATAGAGATGGTCAAATACACTATATAAATGTATGACATGGTCAATGAATAATATTTTTAATACAAGACAATATGGATCCAAACATGGAACAAGAAACATTTAAAAGACTTTTCAAACCAGGTGCTTTATTTGGGGAGGAGTTATCTGTAGTGGAGGTGTTCATTAGTGTTTCTTTTGTTCTGTGTTTAATCGTGCTAAGAATAGAACGCAGGGCTTCATGCACGCTAAGAGAACACTGCCACTAAACTATATCCCTGAAAAGAGTATTTAAGAAGAAATTAATCGCCGGGCAGAGGTGGTGCACGCCTTTAATCTCAGCACTTAGGAAGCAGAGACAGGTGGGTTTCTGAGTTCGAGGCCAGCCTGGTCTACAGAGTGAGTTCCAGGACAGCCAGGGTATACAGAGAAACCCTGTCTTGAAAAAAAAAAAAGGAGGAGGAGGAAGAGGAGGAGGAGGAGGAGGAGGAGGAGGAGGAGGAGGAGGAGGAGGAGGAGAAATTAATCAAGGTAAAAAAGTACAAAGACCCAGTTACCGAGGCCCAGCAGTAATCTGTGGAGGGGGACAAGGAAATCAAAAGTGGACTTGTTTTAATTTTATATGCAGATGAGAGCTCATTGGGTAAAGGTTCCTGCTGTCAAGTCAGACAACCTGAATTCAATCCTTGGAAACTATAAAAGTGATCAATGTAGCTGCACACACTTGTAATCCAGTACTGAAGAGGCAAAGACAGGAGGATCCCTGGGGCTCACTAACCAGTCTAGCCTAAGTGATAAGATATAAAAACATAATCCACAAAGAAAATATTGAATATTTACCTTCATTAAAATCTTTCAGCCAGTCATATGGCTCAGCAGGTAATGGTAATTACTATGCAAGCCTAGCAACTCAAGTTACAATCCCTAGAAAGAGTGAGAGGAAGGAGAGAACTGACTCCAAAAAGTTCTCCTCTTTTTCCTCTACACAGGCTCTATGGCACATGTGCCCACACATGCATTGTGTACACACACACACACACACACACACACACACACACACACACACACACATCATATAGACTCTCCATAATAAAATCGCATGCCTCTACAAGAATGCAAAGACGTTTTACTCATGAGGTTCTATTAGATATTTGCTTGCTGCTTTGAAATGCTGGTGTACCCTAGTTGTTAGGATCATAGCCTGGGCCCTGGCAGCCCTGTCTTCAATAGGACAACTAAACAGACAACAAGTAGTGAAAATCAAAGGGAGACTTATTCATTATGGCCAAAAGAAAGAGGAAAAGGGATACCATCACACACACACACACACACACACACACACACACACACACCAGTCCACCTTCAGGAGTCCTGATACTAGGTTAAATTTTTTAGGTTTTGGGTTTTGGGTTTTGGGGTTGGTTTGTTTTGTTTTTGACACAGGGTTTTTCTGTGTAGCCCTGACTGTCCTGGAACTTTCTCTGTAGAACAGGCTAGCCTGGAACTCACAGAGCCTGCCTTTGCCTCCCAAATGCTAGGAGTAAAGGCACGTGTTACCACCACACACCAAGGTTAAGGTTTAAACAGAAAGCAAGTGGGCAAGTGGTATGCGCAATTAAGAGAAGATCAAGTGGTCTGACAAGTTGATAGAACTTTGTGAAATGTCTTTCCAGAAAACACGTTCCCCCTCTGGCCTGTACCATGGATCCAGCACTTTCCTTCTTTCCAATTTTCCTGAGAAAATTCTATTTTGTCTCAGTAGCCCGGCAGCTAAAGGGAGAGGAATAGTTTTGTCTTAGTCAGTGTTCTCTTACTATGAAGAGACACCATGACCAAGGCAACTCTTATTAAAGAAAGCAATTGGGGGTTTGCTTACAGTTTTACAAATTAGTTCATTATCTTCATGACAAGCAGCAGACAAGCATAGCTAGTTTTACATAAATGAGAGTTTTACATCCTGACCCACAGGTAGCAGGCATTAAAAGAGACCCTGGGCCTGGCACGGTTGGCTTTGGAACCTCAAAGCCCACTCCCAGTGGCAACACCTCCTCCGATAAGGCTGTACCTACTTGAACAAGGCCACACTCCTAACCCTTTCCTAAACAGTCTACTAGCTAGGGATGAGATACTCAAATATATGAGCCTTTGGGGACTATTCTCACTCAACCACCATCATCTTCATTCCTGTCAAGACATGGCACTCAAACCTAGGGCCCACGCATGCTAGAGAAGCATTCTACTAACCTATATGCACACTCTTCAGGTTTATGGTGCACGTATACATGTGTGGACAGGTGTGCCCACCAAGCATGCACATGTGGAGGCCAAAGTTGACTTCTGGTATCTTCCCCTATGGCTCTGTCTCCACTTTATTTTTTAAAACAAAGGTCTCGATGAACCTGGAGCTGCCCAGTGAGTTCCAAGGATCCACTTATCTCTCCGAGCGCTGGGGTTATAGATCATGCCTATAATCCCAGCACTTGGGAGGAGGCATCCTGAGGAGCAGAAGCTCGAGCTCATCTTTGAGACAAGTTCCCAGGTGCTAGTACAGCTGTTATAAATCACTGAGCCATGAAAAGGGAGGAGGTTTGAAGCTAACACGGCAAAATGCTAAGATCCGCTGGGACTGAGGGCTAGAATATGTATTACACACTTCTGTGTAGAAACAACATTTCATGGCAAAGTGTTGGGGTTTCTTGTGAGTGTGGGGGTATTTTGTTGTTGTTTTTGATTTTTAAGTAGTAAAGTAATTGGCCCTAAATCTTGTTTCAACTAACATGAACACCATAATGGAGTTGGGAACCAGCCCCAAGGTCTAGCATGTGCTTCGCATCTGTGAGGCCTGGCTTAACGTCCAATGCAAAACAGCAAAACAAACAAACAAAAAGCAGAAAAGGACCAAACTATATAATTTCCTTATTTTCATTGTGCGGAGTAGCAGTGATGGCGCATACCTTTAATCTCAGCACTCGGGAGGCAGGGGCAGATAGATCTCTGAGTCCAGCCTGGTCTAAAGAGAGAGTTTGAGACAGCCAGGGCTACTCTGTCTCAAAAAACCAAAACAAGAAAACAACAACAAAAAAAAAACTAACAAAAAAATAAAATAAAAGCTATAAAGGTTGGGCAAGGAGAGGGGTGGAAGATAGCTGAGTTGCTTGCCTCACAAGCATGAATTCTAAGGCATGGTGGCATGGCCATGGCTACAATCCCGGAGCTAGGTCGGAAGACAAAGATTCTAGAAGCTCAGGGCCAGCCAGCCCAGTTAAATGGGCAACTCCCAGGACTTAGTGAGAGATCCTGTCTCAAAAAACAGAGCGGCTAGCTAGCTCCTGAGGAACAACCACCCAAGGTTGATCTCTGCCCTCTCTACAGACGTGCACACGCACATGTGCACACATCCTACACACACACACACACACACACACACACACACACACACACACACACACGCGAGTGCTAGCGCACGCGCGCACAATTTAGGGCTAGGAATTGGCACACGGTAGAGTGCTTGCCTGGTACACTCAGAGCCCTTGGTCTAGGCCTAATCCCTGTACCAAAAAAAAAAAAAAAAAAAAAAGGACAGGTATGGCAGAAGCAGGAAATAGGAAAATGAGTAATTGGGTGTGTAGGTAAACAGATAAGCAGCTATCTCCAAGAATGGCAGAGCCCAGAGTCATTTTACAACCTGGCTGCACCCTACAGTCATCTCTCTTACCACTAGATGGTACTCTGCATGTAAAGTGATATGCGTGCACAATGGCCTGCAAACAGGATCCACCTTTGAAAAATCAATTAAAGAAAAATGAAATGCAAGTGCTTCTGAGGGCACTAAAGCCATGAACCCGCACAGCTCCAGGGAGCAGACCCAGCATCCTGCAGATGGATCTTTTGGCTGACTCTATCCAAACTAGAAACCCACAAAACTAAATGTTTCCTCCCCGGTGAATTGCTTAACTTGATTTGTTCTCCAAGAACCACAACCTTGGCAGCTTTTCTCAAAACATGAGCTATATTTAAAGTTGTCTAAACCTGACTTACCACCCTATGAGAAGTGTCCACTCTCAACCCTAAGAGGCTCTGAAACGTGTTAAGTATGGCCCTTTATTGGGGGGCCTATTAGAAAAGGAATAAAGTACCAAATAAAACTAATATATTCTCCCTCTTCCTGCATTCTCCAAAGCAAGTTTTAAGTTGGATCATGAAAGCTGTATGTAGAAAAGACAAAACGGGCCATGTGCCCAGCTTACAGGCTCTATAGCTACAGCAAACAGTCCCGAGCAGTAAGCAGCACCACATGGTTTTATAGTACAATACCCATTTCCTTAGATAATCTCGTAGAACATTTAAACCTTAAAGTCTGCCCTTAAGAGGCACTGTCCTGCCAAGGTTCTGTAATGGGATCTTATCTCTCACACGACAACCATCTCCAAAATGTATTCAGCCCCTATATTTGATCTCAACTTAAACTAACTGAAGCCACAAGAACGACTTGACATGAACTGACAAACCAGAGGTGAAGGAAGCCTTGGCTAAGCTTACCTCCTTACCCACACACTGGAATCTAATGGAAGATTGGGTTCTCCAGAACAGTAATGTAATGTTCTCAATCAAGACACTGAGTTACATTCCCAGAGTGTCCATGGCGCCACTTCATTGGCTTATTGGTAATGTTTATCCTTTTAAGTGTCAAAAGAACTGGCATTGCTCTTGTGGTTGGTTCCTCCTACAATTTCCTTCCTCCACACAATGTACAATAAGAAGGAAGCTAATTGCAGTAGAAAAGTACACCACTGGGCTTGGGAAACGGCTCAGTGGGGAAAGTGTTTCCTGCCAAGCCTGAGACCTGCGACCCCTAGGACCTATGGTAAACAGAGAACCAACTCTTGAAAGCTATCCGCTGACCTCCGAAATGTGCCATGACACCACACACAATAGTGGAGTAGGGGATGGTGTTGTTCTTTCAAACATGGGGGAAGGCCAGGCAGTAGAAGCACCTTTAATCCCAGCACTTGGGAGGCAGAGGATGGATCTCTGGGAGTTCAAGGCCAGCCTGACCTACAGAGTGAGTTTCAGGATAGCCAGGGCTATACAGAGAAACACTGTCTCAAACACTAAAAAAAAAAAAAACAGTAACAGCAGGGGCTGGCAGGACAGCTCAATGATTAAGAGTGCTTGCTGAGCTTCCAGAGGACCAGGAATGGTTCTCAGCACCCACATCAAGCAGCTTAAACCCACCTGTAACTCCAGCTCCAAAACACGCAACACTGTCTTCTGGCCTATATGGGCAGCTGCACACATGAGGTACACACAGACATACACACATACATAAAAGTAATTTTTTAAAGTAACATCAAAATTCCCTATTTGGGAATGTTCTATAAAATATCTCACTAACAGGGTCTCTGTCGCTCCTCAAATATGTGGAATAAAGTCTCAGAAGAATATTTTCTATAGACTTAAAATGGCAAGAATCCCAGGCAATCAGTACTGGAAGCAATTCTACACTACATCTGTGTGTTCCAAGTCCAAAATGAATACTGCCCAACAGTAAGCCATTGCTTTTGCTCTAGAGGATCTTATTAAAAATCCACTAGTTTGGGGGATTTTTGTTTGTTTTTGTTTTGTTTTGTCTCAAGACAGGTTTTCTCTGTGTAGCCCTGGCTGTCCTGGATCTCACTCAGTAGACCAGGCTGGTCTGGAACTCAGAAATCCAACTGCCTCTGCCTCCCAAGTGCTGGGATTAAAGGTGTGCACCACCACCACGCAGCCTCTGTTTTGTTTTCTGATATCTTGTTTTTTTGAGACAGGTCTCACTACTGTAGCCCAAGTTGATCTTAAACTCACCTTCCTCCAGCCTCAATAACCTGAGTGCTGAGATTTACAGGTATGTGCTCCTATCTGATCTTCAATTCTTTAAACTTTTATTGTTAGCATATAATCATTATACAGAAAAAAATATATAACATTTATTCATTGTCTAAGATGATGGACTTTGGTTTTGGTTATGGTTTTTGAGACAGGGTCTCATGTAGCCCAGGCTAGCTTCAAGTACTCTACATAAGATATGGCTGATCTTTGAAGTCCTCATTCTCCTGCTTCTACCTCACTAGTGCTATGCTTACAGGTGTTCACCACCACATCTAGTTACACTATTTTGACTTTAAAGCAAAAAAAAAAAAAAAAAAAAAAAAAAAAGGATGGTGATATAGTTCAGCAATAGATGCCTCCCAGGCACCACAGAAGACAAAAGTAGGGGGCAATAGACATGGGCGAAGCACAGGGCACAGGGTAGAAGAACACACATAGGCTCGGCTCCAGTTATTGGTGACACCACAGATCTTGGAAGGATCTTTACCCTGTGCTCTATAATGGCTTGTATCTATCTGTTTTCTCAAATGTGAAAACTACCAAACAGGTTATTTGGTATTACCTATTATCTATCAAATAGGCTAAAAAGAGGAAATAAAAAGGACAAGGAAAACAGAGAGGCCAGAAACATGCTCACAGAGTGCCTGAAACTTTGATACACAGTAGCAACTAAGTCACAAATATTAATGAACTACCAGATTCCAAAAAAAAGAAAAAATATATAACAATTTTCTTTTAACGGCCCCTACTAATCAAACAGCAAACTACACTCCAAAAATGAGGTTTTAATTCCAGTCTCTTCTAAATTAAATGGAGTCAGCAAAATCCCAATTTGGGGCCTCAGTTAATAAAAGAACATTCCATCCCCTATATCAACTTGTCTCTTTTCTAAATCTCCAAATCCCAGAACATACAGATTTAATTTTATACATAGATATTTTTAAAGTTTCTAAAATAACAGCACCTTACAAATTCAAATGTTTGTATTAGTATTTACTAAGCAGACCATTAAGTCATCAGTATTTGAAAAAGAAACACAGATTAAAGGAAGCTTTAGATCCATATCTGTTCTTAATGAGTTTGCTCAGGAAGCACGGAGCTCAGCTTCTCCAGATCCAATGCAGGGCAGATGCCCAACTCCAGATAGGACTACCAGGTGCAACGTAAGGAGTCCTAAGCAATCTTCAGCATCTCAGTGGTCTAACAGATAGCAATCATCCCTCCTTGTCTCTCTCCTTTCCCTAGGCTTTTCTTCCTAGAGCAAGCCCTTTCAGTCCCCAAAGATATTAATTATATTCATTACTGCCCAGTACTGAATCTACAGCCATTTCTATGCCCATTGCTACAAGACATTGATCTCACAGAAGCTTTTCTCATAGAGTGAATGTCTCCTCAGGACATGCTTGAGATGCCAAAATCAGAGTCATGCAGCATATCTGTAAATGCTAGACACCTTAGCAGTGAGATGCCTCAGTGAGTAAAGGCACTCACTGCCAAGTCTCACAACCCACCTGTGATCCTCAAATCCACTTGGTGGAAGAAGAGAACTGTGAGCCACCTTCTGCCTTCCTGTGTATGCACTGTGGTACCTAAGTGTGCACAAGCACATGAAAGCACGATAAATAATAGATTTAAAAATTGTTAGTCCCATTAATTAAATGGGACTGGGGATGCAGCTCAGACAGTAGAAGGCTTGCCTATCATGCATGAAGTCCAGCACCACATAAAACAGGGCTTGGTGGCCTAATATGCCTGTAATTCCAGCACTTGTGGTAAAGGAAGGAGGTTCAGAAGCTCAAGATTGGGGTCCCCTGGATTACATGAGAGACTGTTTAAAAAAAAAAAAAAAAGTAAATAAATAAATAAACCTCACAAGAACCCCAAACTAATCTCCTGTAATATGCAATTGACAAGTACACGGGAAGCAGAAACAAGATTGGGAGTTCCAATCCAGCCTAGCTATTTAGCAAGAGCATGTCTCAATAACAGCAATGGAAGGTTTCAGCTCCAGCTGAAACTGTGTCGATCATTCAGTTAACAGTTTCAGACTTTACATTCAGTTGGCAGTAGCCTCAAGGAAAAATTCGAAGTCCTCTTGCTGTAGAACAAACAGTGTTCCATTTGTCCTCGCTTTCATTACAATTCAGGAGTTTCGAGTTGGATGAGGGATAATCTAATGACATTTACCAACCCACGGGCACAGTTCCCGGGAGAAAAAAGGTCAACCATTTATGGGTAGGTCAAAGAGTAGAAAACTCCTCCATACAAAACAAGCCTATTAGGGCTCAGGAAGAATCGGACTCACAAACTCGGTTTCCCAAAATTCTTGGTTCTTCTGTTCTGCATTAACTCCGTACCAAAGTATACTCCCTGACAACATAAGCAATCTCATTCTATTGGAGTGTATCCGTCTCCAATATTTGTAATCAGTTAAGACGGGTTCGGTTTTAGGACAGAGACAGTAGCCGTTCAAAGAAGAAATGAGATCACAATTTCAACGAAACATAAAATCTATCATATTTTGAATAGTATTTGCCAGGATGGGAAATTTTAAAGCTATGCGCTTTAAATAGGTTGTGTCATTCCGTCCATGTTCTGAAATAAGTAAGGTTATGTTCATTTACAGACGAAAGCTGAAGCCGAGAGAGATCAGCCAGCTTGGGGACAAAAATCCCTTTTAATCATCACTCAAGTCGCGGCTCTGACTAAAGCGCAGAGGCTGTCACGAAGGACATTTAAAGCTCCCGGGACGTTGTGGGATTCTCTAAACCGCTCTGGGCTGCAGTTTCCATTCAAAACGCTCGACGCCAGGGCAGACACCGCGGCCGCGGCCTGGGGGTCTGCAGCCAGAGAGCCTGGAGTGCTCCACGCACGGACACGGGACTCGCGGAAAGCAGGGCAGCGGGAAGCACGGACCACAGCGACGCGCCTCAGCCTCCGCAGCACACCACGGGAGCGAAGAACAAAGCCCAGCCCTGTGGACCACAGTGACTCAAGGGCAGGGCGGCGACATCGCTAGCCCACAGTCCCGTCTCCTAGGCAGCAGGACGGAAAACTTGGCTCACCTCCGGCCGGAGTCGCAGACCGACGCCTCCCCTCCACTAAGCGCTTCAGCCGCCATCTTCCACGGCAGCTTGGTCTGCGGCCCCGCCTCAGGCTCCGCCCCTTAGCCTTTAGATTGGCTAGGGTGTTTTTCTAAGCCCTGTACGATTGGATGAACCTATGGCTCCGCCTAAATAAGAACAGTTTCATGCTACTATTGGTCTATTCAAATATCTAACTGTCATTGGTAGCACAGAACCAAAGAAAGGGTGGGAGAGACACAGTCCCGAAGCCTGCCGGGAGATGTAGTTTCTCGTTTTGATTAACCCGTGTAATTCTGCAGATCAAGTCAGAAATTCCAGTCTAAGCTCTCCCCGCTGGGTAAATCTCTGAGTTACAGAACTGTCGATTTTGAAAGTGACTTTAGGAGTCACTTGAAGAGGAAAGGCTCGTGAGGCCCCGCCCATCCCCAAGTTTAGTAGGCAGTTAACGGTTGCTAGGGAAAAGGGCTCATCACCCCTCGCCCATTTAAACCCCCATTCACCCCACCCGCAGGATCCATAGGCTTAATAAAAGGGAAGAAAAGGCATCTTCTTCAATGACATATAGTCAGTGGTAAATTGCATACGTTCCTGTAAGCAACCCTAAGTAAACTCATACACACACACATCATATATATATATATATATATATATATATATATATATATATATACACATACATACATATATATACGTATATATATGTGTGTGTGTATATGTGTGTGTGTATATGTATGTATGTATATGTGTGTGTGTGTGTGTGTGTGTGTGTATATATATATATATATATATATATATATATATATATATATATATATATATATATGGGGAGATGAGTTTCGGGACACAGATTTGGAAAAAAAAAAAGTCAGTATAAAGGCACCAAAAGCACTGACTAGAATGGAGAGACAAATTCTGGACCAGCCAGCCAAGCCTCCTTGGGTGACTTCAGGCCAATGAGAAAATGTGATTAAAAGACATTTTATGCATATATGAAATTCACAATTAATAAAAATATTGTTTAACAATAAGGGGCAGCTAGAGATGGTTCGGTGGTTCTAAGAACACTTGCTGCTTTTTTTGAGGACTAGAGTTTGGTTCCCTGCACTGAGAGGTTCACAAGGGCCAGTAAGTCCAGCTCCAAAGGATTGATTGTCCTCGTATAGCCTGCAGAGCTAGCCTCCAGGGCACGCGCGCACAGATGCACAGAGACACATAAAATCTTACTTAAAAGCAAAAAAATATATATGGTATAGAGTAAAAAGTGGAGGGAAAGAACACTGTAACCCTGACTTGACCCCCAGACCAGATCCAAGGGGAAAGAACATTGACCCTAACTTGGCCCCAAGCTCAAAACCTGGGCCAAGAAACAGAATCCCACCAATCCCTGAGCACAAAAATCCCACCAATCCCTAAACTTGCCCCAAGATCGGGCCACAAAATTCTCACCAATCCCAGGCTCTGTCTACATCTCCTGCCCCGCCCTACCAATGAAGCCTATATAAAACCTGCCATCGGAGAGTTCCTGCTGCTTTTCACCCTAGCAGAGGCCACCACTGTCCTGGGGTTTTCCCCTCCAATAAATGTCCTGCGTGAGGTTTGTTGTGTGCTAGGACTTTGTAGTATTCCTTGGCTCAGGATTGCCAGGGTATCCCCGAGCAGAGCTGTATCCCTTTCGTTGGGGAGATCTCCCCCTGCTGGAGCAGAGCTGTTGTTACACTTGCATTGGGGTAAAGGAAGTAGTGAAGGCAAGGTTAGCTAGAGCAGCAGTGGTACTGCTTGATCCAGGCATGGGAGCACATGCCTGTAAAGCTAGCACCTGGAGAGTGGAGGAGAATTACCGCTATACTGTTTCAAAAAAAAAAAAAAAATCAATGGTGTTTAAGGAAGAGAAGGTTAGTGTAGGCACGAGACTGCACACACAAAAACATACATACACAAATAAATAAACAAATGAAGGAAGTAATTTTAGTATAGCCACTGATAAATTGTCCACACTCCAATTTAAAAAAGGAAGGAAGGAAAGAAGAAAGGAAGGAAGGAAGGAAGGAAGGAAGGAAGGAAGGAAGGAAGGAAGGAAGGAAGGAAGGAAGAAAACCCCTCACCCAAGCTCAGCAATCAACCCTGATTAAAATCAGTACGTGAGTGTTGCTGAGAGGTAGTGGCATACACCTTTAATCCTAGCACTCAGTAGGCAGAGGCAGATAAATCTCTGAGTTTAAGGCTAGCCTAATCTACAGAGTGAGTTCCAGAACAGGCAGGACTACACAGAGAAACCCTGTCCGAAGAGGGCAGGGGGAATCAGTGGATGTGGTGGTTTGGATGAGATATCCGTCGTAGTCCTAAGCATTCAAACACTTGATTGCCGCTGGATGGCACTGTTTGGGAGGGTTAGGAGGTGTGGCCTTGCTGGAGAAAGTGTGTCACTGTGGGATTTCAGAATTCAAGGATTTGCACCATTTCAAGTTCACTCTGTTTTATGCTTGTGGATTAAGACGTCAGCCCTCAACTTCCTGCTCCAGCTACCATGCCTCTGCTCTGCCATCACGGACTCCAACCCTCTGGAACTGCAAGCTGAAACACTGCTATAAATTGCCTTAGATATAGTGTTTTATTGCAGCAATAGGAAAGTAACTAATAAAGGCCACAAAGAGAGAGATGGATGTTGGAAGGCTTGTTGGAAAGAGGGGTTCAGCAAGAGTGGGAGGAGAATGAGGAGGTAAGGAAGGGGGCGTGACCATGGCACATAAGATGAATGAAACTGACAAAGAATAAAAAATATTCTGTTAAAGAGGAAGGGAATAAAATATTTCTTTAAAAACCAACCTGTCTTAGTAGAGTTACTACTGCTTCCATAAAACACTTTAACCAAAGCAATTTAGAGAAGAAAGGGTTTATTCAGCGTATGTTTCCCCATCACAGTTCATCATCAAAGGACATCAGGATGAGAACTCAAGCAGGACAGGAACCTAAGTCAGGAGCTGATGCAGAAGCCATGGAGAGGTGCTGCTTACTGGCTTGGTCCCCATGGCTTGGTTGCCATGGCTTGCCCAGCCCGATATCTTATAGAACCCAGGGCTACCAGCTGGGCCCTCACCCACCAATTACTAATTAAGAAAATGGATCAGCTGGATCGCATGGATGTACTTTCCTCTAATTGAGGTTCCCCCCTTTCAGACAACTCTAGCTTGTGTCAAGCTGACAGGAAACTATCCAGCACACAACCCCACCCCCATAGTCTTTATAAAAAACTCTGATCTTTGGTGCTGGAGAAAATGCTCAGCTAGTACAAGTACTTATTGCTCTTGCCCAGGACCCAGATTCGGTTCCCAGCACCCACATGGTGGCTTACAACTAACTCCAGCTCCAGGGAATCCTATGCCCCCATCTGGCCTCCAAGGGCACTGCATGTATGTGCTACATAAGCATAAAAATGAGGAAAAAAACACATAATTTAAGAAAAAAAAGTCAATACTCACCTGGCTGTGGTGACGCATACTTTTAATCTTAGTGCTTGGAAGGCAAAAGCAAGTGGATTCCCATAAGTTTGAGACGGGTCAGTGTATGTTGTGAATCCCAGGACATCTAAGACTACATAGACCCCGCCTCAAATAAAAACAAAAACAAAAAATTGCTACCTGTAAAATCGTTTGTGGATCTTCAGCTTGCTGTGAGCATTCCAAGATAGATTTCTTGCCACAAATGGGCAGAGGCCACATCTCCTTTCTTTCCCATCATGTCTGCCACATAGGAGCCATGCAGGAACACAAAACCTTTTGAATAAATATAAGCAACTCCTCCAACTACCTTAGCTAAATAAAAAGGTACGTGTTCTTGTCTGATGGCACGGTCCACTGTCCCAAGACCCTCCTTGAAACCCCATCTTACATGTGCCAGTGACATCACTATCACCAGATCAATGTGTTACCCCTCCCACTCTCCTCTGGTGCTAAGGTTTCCTGTATTAACCCCTCTTTTCAAAGCTCCTGCACTACCATGATAATTGTTCCCCAGGTTTATCTCTACGAACCTGAAGAACTCGCCTTGCAGATGGGAGGAAGCTGAAAGAAGAGAGAGCTCTTCATCCCTCTGCTCGTTGGACTCACTGGGTCTGACAGGAACAGCCAGAGCAGCCCTTGTCCAAACACAACATCTGGCCAACGACTTCCAGGACAAGCTTAACCAGGCAATGGTCACTGCAGACAGCCTTGAGTCCCTTCAACACCAGATAACATCCTTAGCAGGAGTTGTTCTCCAAAACTAGAGAGCCCTGGACTTACTGACTGCTGAACGGGGAGGGACTTGGGTTTTTCTGGGAGAGGAACGTTGCTTCTCTATGAATCTAGGCTGGCAGAACAAGATATACAAATGCTTAAAGAGCTCCCGGGGTGGGAATCTCTGGGCATGCTATACTCCCAACACCCCTACCCCATGGTATGCTAACCCCTTGATAGCTTGACTTCTTCCCCTCCTTGGCCCCACACTAGCCATTAGAGCCTTGCTTCTCTTGACACCCCACCTCATTCAATTTCTAAAGCCGCAAATGAGTAGCATTGCAAAGATATCAATATCAAACTGTTCCCAACATAGGAGACAGTCACTCCAATGACTCCTCTCCTTTACAAAAAGGAAAAGGAGGAGTTGTGGGGCAGTGGACCGTACCACCGAACAGAAAACTTGGTAAAGTCGAGCAGATTCCGAAACCCCGGTAATTCTCATATCTGAGAATGGTAGGTGTTTAATCTACTCCCAATCAGGTTCCTGTGCTGAAATGCATGACCATGACACCTCATGGAGAGGACTGTGACAATCAGTCATGTAGGGACAACACCACATGCAGGTGAGGCGTCTCTAACCAAGCCAATAGAAGCCATCTGCCTTTAGACCCCAACCCACCCCAAAATGTATATAAGACCCTGTGTACAAGGAATAAAGTGCATGAGTTATTTCATCAAAGATCACGTAAGTGTCTGTCTTACAGGGCTGTAGCACCTGGGGGAAGAGAATTCTCTCCGGAAACTTTCCAAGCTGGAAGCTGCTCAAGCCTGACTCCTAGCCGCCTGCTGTGTCCAGCCATCCTGCTGTGCCTCACTGGCTGCAGCAGAGTCCAAGCAAGAGGCCCAGCCACCCGCCTTGCTCCAGCCCCCCATCTCGGAAAGCCACAACTCTGGCCAGGCCAGAACCCCATGCCCCAGTACACAGACTGGCATGTTCTAATAAAGTTTTTCTTTTTTTCTTTTTTTTTTTTTTTTTTGGTTTTTTTTCGAGACAGGGTTTCTCTGTGTTGCCCTGGCTGTCCTGGAACTCACTCTGTAGACCAGGCTGGCCTCGAACTCAGAAATCCACCTGCCTCTGCCTCCCAAGTGCTGGGATTAAAGGCATGCACCACCACTGCCCGGCGTCTAATAAAGTTTCTCAATTGACGAATTTACATTAAAAGTCTGTTAAGCATGAACTAGGGGATTACTCCACAGTAAAGCTCTTACTGTGTGAACATGAGGAGCCAGGGTTCGGAGCCCCAGAATCCGGGTAAAGCCAGACACAGTGGTGCACATCTGTAATCCCACCACCTCTGCAGCTACAGAAGAAACAGAAACTGGAGAAGACCAGGAAGCCCGTGGGTCACCTAGCCTGCAGTACCCAGAGATGATCAACAAGAATTCTTCTCTCAAAGTGGAAGATAAGGACCAAGATTCAAGGCTGTCCTCTGATCTCTGTAAGCCTACTGTGCTTTATGTGTGCCCACACTCAAACAAATGAACACACACACACACACACACACACACACACACACACACGAGTTTTAAGTTTGATAAATGTGTCCAAGTAAAATCTGTTTACCTAACAAATCATCTCTATCGAGAATATACATGAAAGAAAATTAAAATCAGGTATCAGTAACACCATTTTCTCAGTGTGCTGGGACTCAAACACGGGGCTTGAATATACTAAATAAGTGTTCTACCTCTGAGCTACACAGTTAACCTTTTGACGAAATTGTCCACTGACCCTCAGCTGAAACTCTAGGCTGTATGAATCACTATCTATACGCAAGGGGAACATGAAGGTTTAACTTCTGCCAATAACCCAAAGTGGGAGCATGTATTTTTAAATTGTTTTTAGATTTGTTTAATGTGTATGAGTGTTTTGCCTGTACCGTGTGCATGTTTGGTAACCTAGGAGGTCAGAGGAGGACCACAGATCCCCTGTTACCGAAGTTAGGGATGGCTGTAAGCCACAATGAGAGTTCAGGGAATCAAACTGGATTCTTTTCAAGAGCAATAAATGCTTTAAACTTCTGAGCCAACTCTCCAGCCCACCATTTCTGATTCACCTGCTTGATGAATATTTTTGGTACACCAACATGACCCCGAGGGAAATGTGCATGATAGTTAAAATGGCTCTCATCAGGTGTGATGGCGCACACCGTTGATCCCAGCACGCAGGAGGCAGAGACAGGTGGATCTCTGAGTTCAAGGCCAGCCTAGTCTACTGAGCAAGTTCTAGGACAGCTAGGGCTACACAGAAACACTGTCTCAGAAAAACAAACAAACACACAAACAACATAGGCTCTGGAGTCAGTAAACTCAGGTTCATGCCCCAGCTCCATCATTTCCGGCTCTGTGGCCCTGGAGTAGTTAGCTGGGCTTCAGATTCCATCCTCTCTTCTGGAAAATAAAAATAATAGAGATTCTCACAGGCTGTTTCCAAGATTAAACACGATGACCCTGAAAAGTTGCCTAGCGACACTGTGTCTTGACATGGTGAGACTAGATCAGTGTTTGAAATGACACAAGGAATATTGAGAATGCCAGCCTGCCTTCCAAGAAAGCACATCTCGTCCCCTGCAGGAGGACCATGCATTACACCACAACTACCACAACTACAACTAAACCTGTGACCCTGGAGAGGGGGGAGTTTCTCCTCAAACCAACTGTTCCACTCCCATGATTTCTGCTTCAACGTAAATATCACCGCTGAGTGCTTTGGGTCATCTGAGCTGAACAAAAGGCCATTAATGTCCCTGGCCCTCAGCGAGTTTACAATATGGAAAGACAGAATGAACATTTAAAAGTCACACACAGTGGGGGGAGAAATGGCTCAGGAAATAAAGTGTAAACATGAGAGCTTCAGAACCCATGTCAAAGAATGCCACACGGAGAAGCAGACTGCCTGTCACCTCAGCACCAGGGAGAGAGACTGAAGTATTCCTGGGGTTTGCTGGCCAGCCAGTCTAGCCTAATTAGTGAACTCGGAGCCAATGGGAGATCCTCTTTCATAAAACAAAATGGATGGCTCAAGGAAAGATACCTGAAGCCGTCCTTTGGCCTACACACGCATGTATTCACTCTCACACCCATGCACATGTGCATCCACACGTACACACATGCACACGCACAGAGACACACACATACACGCACACACGCATACATGCACACACTCGTGCACTCACACATACATGTGTTCATACACACATCCACGTGTACTCGCTCACACATGGGCATTCACACACACACACACACTTTCACACACTCATGCATTACTCTCATACTTAAACATATGTACACATTCACACATGCACACCCACACAGACAACATGCATACATGTGCGCACACACGCACTTGCTCACACACACATGCCCTCACACACACACTCACACATGACACTCACAGAACACCACACACAACAGCATCTGCTCAGAACTGTGCATCACTAAATATCAAAGCAGATTCCTAGAAGTACAAAAATGTGGAGAGGAGAAGCCCAGCCTGTTGGGGAGGGGCCTGCAGGGGCCTGGCCTGGCCTTGAGTCTGCCTGAATGTCTTTGAGGGTCCATCTGTCTCCCCTTCAGACTATTCTGCGGGCAAAAGTGGTGTTCTGGGTCTCTTCATGTTTCTAGCCTCAGATGGAGGGGAGAACGGAAGGAAGGAGAAGGATTGAGCTAACGGGGAGCTGCCCGTGATTCCGCCTCTGTTTTCACCTTCAAAAGGCCACCTACAGCCCCAACATGTCTTCCTATCTTTAAATCTTCTACTGGGTGGTTTTTGTTTTGTTTTGAAACAGTCTCCTGTATACCTCAGACTGGCTTAGAACTCACAACCTTCCTGCCTCAGTGAGTTAAGTGTTGGGATTACAACCCTGCCTCAAAAACAAAAAGCAATGAAATGTTGTTTTACATTTAGAAAACCTTGTGGTTATCTCGTCTGTGTGTCTTTCAGACCAGACATGTCGAGTCAGAAGGGAAAAGAGGCAATCTTTTACAACTAAAAATGGCCAAAACCAGGGCAGAAGCAGCAGGGTGTCCTGTCAGGGGACATTTTCTTACCACAGCTGGGAACAGCCAGGTCCTAGGCAAAAGACAGCTGAAATGACGTCTAGACGGACTCCGCACCTCCCAGGACTGAGCTTGGGCTTGACACTAGGAGCCGAGTGAGCCCTGCCCCTTGCTCCAGAAAGCTCACACACTGACCCCAAGCTGGGGCATCATGCCATTAGGGCTGCCACAGCAGAGGTACAAGCTAAGTTCTAAAACCCAGAGCTCTGCCAAGCAGCCAGGCCTAGCACAGCAGCCAGGTCTGAGGGAGCATGGGGTGATGGGCACTGTCCTAGATGGCTTTCTATTGCTATGATAAAGATGATCGCCAAAGCAACGTGGGGATGGAAGACCTTATTCGGCTTACATGTTCGAGGTCACAGTCCTTTGACAGAATCCAACGCAGGAACTAAAGCAGAAACCACAGGGCAACCCTGCTTACTGCCCTGCTCCTCGGGTTCAAGTTTAGCTACCTTTCTTTTATCTCCCAGAACACCTGCCCAGGGTGGTACCACCCACAATGGCTGGGTTCTCCCACATCAATCATTAATCAAGAAAATGCCCCAGAGACTTGATATGATGGAGATATTTTCTCAGCTAAGGTTCTGACAAACAAACAAACAAACAAACAAAAAAACAACTAATAACAGCACCTTTCAGGGGCTGCAAAAGGCTACAAGCAGACTAGACCCTTTGAATTGGATCTCTGCATTCTCCCATCAAAAGCAGTCAGGAGGCCCCTTGTGGTGTTGGTGATTTTCACTGTAGCAACGCACACTCCAGGCTCAGGGATGGACTGGGCTGTGGTGAAGTCACTGGAGGTGTGCCTTTGAAAGGTACATCTGGCCCCTGGACCTTTCTCCCCTCCCCTAACCTCTTCCTCCCCTCCCCCCCTGTTTCCTATCTACCACCTTGCTCTACCATCTACTCTCTGCCTCAACTGCCTGCTCCACCCCAGGCCCAGAAGCAACAGGGTTTAATGATCCTGAACTTTGATCTTTGGGACTATGAGCCGAAATCCAGTCTTCTCCCTTTAAGTCCATTTGCTCAGTGTCTTATCAGACAATGAACAGTGACATGTGGTAGAGTGTCTTAGTTACTACTGTTCTGTTGCCGTTTAGAGATACCATGATCAAGGCAACTTATAAAAGGAAGCATTTGATTTGGAGGGTTTGCTTACAGTTAAAGGGGGTTAGAATTTACAATCGTCATAAGCAGGGAGCACGGCAGCAGGCAGACAGGTAGGGCTACTATTGAAGTAATAGCTGGTGAGAACCCACATCTGATCCATAAATTGCAGGCAGAGAGAGAGAGAGAGAGAGAGACACTAGGGAGACTAGGGAGACTAGGCCTGGTGAGGGCTTTTGAAATCTCAAAGTCAAAGCCCATCCCTGGTAATGTACCTCCTCCAACAAGGCCACACCTCCTAATCCTTCCCAAACAGTTTCCATCAACTGGGAGCCAAATAGTCAAACATATGAGCCAATGGAGGCCATTCTCATTGAAACTTTGTGAAGCACATGGGAGGCCCTGGGTTTGATCCTCCAACATCACAAAAAGAAAGAGAAAGGAAGAGGGAGATGGGGAGGTGGCTCAATGGGTAAGAGTGCTGACCAGAAAAGAAAGAGAATCTGAACTTAAATCCCCAGCATGGCCACATCCCCAGTGTTAAGGGACAAAGAAAGGCGGATTCTGGGAGCTCAGTGACTAGCCAGCTTAGCTGTAATGGTGACCATCAGGGTCAAGGAGAAACCCTGTTTCAAAAAACAAGGTGAGAGGCAGGAGAAATGGCTCAGTGTTTAAGAGCACTCCCTGTTTTTCTGAAGGTCCTAAGTTCAGTTCCCAGAACCCACACTGTTATGATCTGGGCAAGGGAAGAAGAGAGTGAAAAGAGGAGAGATGGGCCTTTTATAAGGGGATGAAGTGCATGGCGGGGGGAGGGGGGGAGGCTATGTGACTCCTGTCGACAGTAGGAATGTGTGGAACCTTGGCAGTTGGTGATGACTTGTCCTGCTGACGCTGGGTCTTTGGGGCAGGGGGTGAAGATGCCTGATTGCTAACACACATAGCAGCTCACAACTGTCGGATGCTGTCTTCTGGTATACAGATGTGCGTGCAGATAAAGTGCCCATCTACATAAAATACATAAATAAATATATCTTTAAAGAAACATACCTGACTTACTTATTGTCCTGGCCTTTGCATACAAGCACACACACACCATGCACACACACACACATACACACACATCATGCACACACCATGCACACACACACAGACAAACACACACACAACACACACATATACCACACACATATACAGACATACACACACACACCATGCACACACACACACAGACATACACACACACACCACACACATATACCACACACACACATACACACCATGCACACACACACACACACACCATGCACACACACACAGACACACACACAACACACACATATACCACACACACACACACACACACCATGCACACACACACAGACATACACACACACACCACACATATATACCACACACACACATACACACCATGCACACACACATACACACAAACATACACACATACTCCATGCATGTGCACGCACACACACAGAGCCATATACACACACACACCATGCACACACACACACAGAGTCATACATACACACACACACACACACACACACACACTTTTTCAAAGGAGGAGAGGGGAAGGGAAAGCAGAGGACTGACACACCTTCCTACTTCACCCCCATGCACTAGGAGACCGCCCTCCAGTGCCCCATTCATGCAACTTATCGCCTTTCAAAGTGGTAGCAAGAGAGAGTGGTCTTACTCATTCCTTTATACTTCAGGGTAAATTAAGTCCAAAAGTCCCTCCTCTAGAACATGTGAATGAAGTGAAAACCTGTCCCAGTCCCAGAATTCCACAGTCTTTCGCACTAGGAAAGCAGGACACTCTCTAGAGACTCCCTCCTTACGTGCCAGGTGTCGTTTTACATCTGCTGCCCTTCCAGATCTGTTTATAAGATTGTCTAACTGATGGCAGCATCTCCTTAGGTTAAAGGCCAAGTTGTGTTCAGCTTACTCAGCCATTTATTTTATTGAACAAGTGAATTAAATCAAAGGACTGTTAGTGATGGAGCTCAAAGTGAGAGCTAAGCGTTCATGAGATTCTGTGTTGAATCTCCAGCAATGAAATGAGAAAAGCACATCCCATCCCCCATACTAAACCTGGTTCTGTTTGCACCCAGCATCTTTTTAGGGGTCTCTGCTCCTACAACCTCAATCCATGTGTTCTGGATGGGATTGAAGTCATTGACTCAAGCTGAATCAATCACAAGGCTACCCCTGAATTGAAGGATCCTACAGGCTAGACAAGCCCAAGTCACTAGGCAAACAAAGTGAACCCAGAGCAGTAAGTTGAGTGTGGGGAAAGGCAGCGAAGGGAGGGGGGGTGCAGAGGTCGGGGAAATGATCGGTTGTTGGCAAGAGCAGAGCCAGCTTCATGGAGAATTTGAAGCTGGAATGGGTAGTATTTCATTCTCTGGAGACTGGGCGAAGGCATTTTCAACACAAGGAACGAAGCCATGCACACAGGGACAGGAACATGTAAATGACATTTGGAAGCTGGCATGGGACCAGGATGGCCGGATCAAAGGGATTCTGTGGGGGTAGAAGATAAGATAAAACTATGGGATGCCATGGGAAGGGCTAAGGGAGCTCAGGCAGCAGACTGAACCTGCCCTGCATGGGAGCCGTGGGTAACCTGAGCAGGCCTGGGCAGCTTGAACCGATCTGTCAAGGGTGGATTAAAGGAAAGAGTCTGGGCTTGGACACAAATGGCACAAGGCTGGCCAAGGAAATGCAAAGGGCATAGGCAATGGGACAGAAATAGGGCAGGACTGCTGGCCAGGGCACTGGAGGAAACCGCTACCAGGCCCTAGGGAATAAGAATGAGGCAGCGGGCTCTGCCCAGGGTGTAAGACTCTGGGCTGGATCTCCACAGAAGAAAGAGAGGGAGAGGGGGAAGGGGAGGGGGAGGGGGAGGGGAGGGAGGGGGAGAGGGGAGGGGAGGGGAGGGAGGGGGAGGGGAGGGAGGGGGGAGAGAGCGAGAGAGCGAAAGAGCTTTAGAGTTCTTGGGCATCTTCCAAGCCCAGGTTACAGCATCTGGGTTCTGGGGCACAGTCTGAGAAGGCCCGGCTTTGGTCCTGGTCCAAACTGAGTTTAAGCTGAGCGTGATGGCACACACCTGTAATCCCTGCACTCAGGAAGTGGAAGGCAGACAGATCAGGAGTTCAAGGTCACCTTCAAGCACACAGTTCAAGGCCCACCTGAATGATGTGAGACTGTTAAAAAGTAGATAATAAATAAACAGGGGCTGGAGAGATGGCTCAGCAGTTAAGAGTGCTGACTGTTCTTCCAGGTCCTGAGTTCAATTCCCAGCAACCACATGGTGGCTCACAACCATCTGTAATGGGATCCAATTCCCTCTTCTGCTGTGTGTCTGAAGACAGCTACAGTGTACTCATATAAATAAAAATAAATAAATCTTTAAAAAAAATAGATAAACATTTTAGTAAACTATATCACTGGTCCACACCCAGAATCCCTGCTACTCAGAAAGCTAAGGCAGAAAGATCGTTTGAGCATAGGAGTTCAAGACAGTCTGGAAAACACAGCAAAATTCACCTCTTAAAAAAATAAATAAATAAATAAATAAATAGAGGCTGGAGAGATGGCTCAGAGGTTAAGAGCACTGACTGCTCTTCCAGAGGTCCTGAGTTCAATTCCCAGCAACCACATGGTGGCTCACAATCATTTATAACGGGATCTGATTGGCTCTTCTGGTGTGCATGAAGACAGAGTACTCATATACATAAAATACATATATAAATAAAAATTTAAAACAATAACAACAAAATAACTGTACTAAAATAATCAGTGTTAGGTAGTAACCATTCTTGTCTGTTTCTTACTCTGGCACTCTTCAGATGATTTCAATACCTTGCGGAGTTCCTGATAACGGTATGTATTGCCTTTTTAAAGGTCCTGGTGGTTTGAAGCAAGATAGGTTGCTTCTTTCTCACCTAAAAGAGACTCATCAGTCAGTGTGCACATTATTTGTGGCTTTGAGACTCTGTTCCATTCATCTCCTTTCATCTCGGAGCTGCAGAGTTCAATATGGCCACCAGAGCTTATCATATCCACATTCCAGCCAACAAAAAGAAAGAAGAAAGCTGGGCGTGGCCATGCGCCCTGTGATTCCACTTACTCAGATAGGTCATGAGTCATGTTGCTATCTATTTTAAATATTATCTAGCCAGGCAGTGATGGTGCACGCCTTTAATCCCAGCACTTGGGAGGCAGAGGCAGGTGGATTTCTGAGTTCGAGGCCAGCCTGGTCTACAGAGTGAGTTCCAGGACAGCCAGGGCAACACAGAGAAACCCTGTCTCAAAAAACCAAAAAAAATAAATAAAAATAAAAAATATTATCTATTTACATTATTGAAACTGGAATTTCAAAGCAGATACTGAACTATGCTGACAGTGTGTTTCCAGCCAGCCGGGGCATCAAGACCAAGCACTGACCCCTCTGCATACCCAGGACAGCTTCAACAGTGCCAGCCAATCACGCTGCACCTCACAGCCTTGGCCTCCTGGCTGTTCCTTTAGTAACATACAATCCCATGCACTTCATCCTGCCTGTCATCTTTGTCATCCCTGAGACAGGCTCCTCATGGGACCATTCTTGCCTGGAATTGGCATGCCAACGGAGATTTGCCGCTGCTTTGTCTTCTCATCTCTTCATCCTGATCCCTGTTCTGAGGAGGGAGACCTGATAGGCCTGGTATGATCTATACCCACTACCAAGCTTGTGGAACTTGTAGATTTGAAAATAATCCAGTGTCTCGGGGTCCTCTCTCTAACAGCATGCTAGTCAGAGTATTAGGGCCCACATTCACCAGTTTGAAGGTCAGATGTATGAAGTCCTGGTTTTTAGATATTTGGAGAGACACTGCTCACTCCAATCCATGTGAATTTCCCACCCTGGACAGCACCCCTCTGGACCTCCCTAAATGCTTTCTCCGTCTATCCGTGAAAAAAATGTTCCACACCGCTGGTCCACCCAAAACCATGTGGCTGTGTTAACCTCTGGGCTCTAGATCCAGGGGCTCAGACACACTCTTTGCCCAGTGGCTGCTCTTCTCCCCACCCCCATCAGCAGCTTCAAGAGGCCAGGACTTCAGCCTTCCACAGCTTCCTCAGCAACCCTCCTTCAGACCTCTCAGTTTGAACCCCTGATCTCATAAATTCTCATCTTTGTACAAATCCCTGTTCCTCAGAGCTGGTGGCTCTTCCCGGGTGTCTCTGTAGGCCACTAAGGGACCATCAAAGACTAACCTTTGTCTGTCCTGCTGCTTCACAGGAAATCCAGGGGCCCTGCTGGCTTTTGTAACAGTCTCACCTCACCTTCTGGTATGATCACTCACAGCAGGGAAGAAGTTGGTCAATGCACAGCAGCAGAGGCCAAGGGAATCCTTTCATCTGTGGAATGCAAACTTCAGTTCCCCTGAAGTGTTGTTCTGCCAACCTTGTAGTAGGCATTTGGTTCCCTTCCCCCCCCCCCCCCCCCGCTCCCTTCCCCCAACCCTCATCCCTGCCCCTACCTGCACTGGGCTCACAAGTCTCTCCCCTTTTCTAAGATTGGCTAAAGTAACAGCCAATCCCTTAACATTTGATACAGCTTTTTTCTTTTTTCCCTTTCCTTTTCTTTTTTTCTTTCTTTCCTCTCTCTCTTTGTCTCTTTGTTTCTTTCTTTTGTTTCTGTTTTTCTTTCTTTCTTTCTTTCATTCTTTCATTCTTTCTTTCATTCTAAGAAATCTGTTCACTCTGTAGCCAGGCTGGCCTGGAACTCAAGGAGCTCAGCCTGCCTCTGCCTCCCGAGTGCTTTAAATGTTTTTGAGATTGAGGCTGGGTCTACATTAGAACTACGCTAACACATAGCATATGCAAGACCTTGGAGTCTAACAGTGGCAACAAAAGTAAAGATAGAAAGCAGAGACGGTGTGAGAAAGAGACTTCCCATATTATAAAATCCACCATTCTGGGGCTGGGCAGTGGTGGTGCACACCTTTAGTCCCAGTATTCAGGAGGCAGAAGCAGAGGCATGCAGATCTCTAAGTTCGAAGCCAGCCTGGTCTATAGAGCAAGTTCTGTGACAGCCAGGGCTACCCAGAGAAACCCTGTCTCAAAAATAAAATAAAACAAAATAAAATAAAATTCCACCACCACAAAGTATGCACTTCAGTGTTTTCTAGGGTTCTATTTTCTTAATTTAGTCTGAAGATGGAACCCAGCATCTCCTGTGCCCCAGACAAACCTTTTGCCAACTGAGCCACATCCCCAGCCTCACACTCCTCTCCTTGCTACTTTGTTGGTTTGGGTTTTTTGTTCTTTTTTGGAACAAGGTCTCATGTAGCCCAGGCTGGCCTTAAACTCACTATGTGACTGCAGAGAAGAGTGAGCTCCTAGTACCTCTACCTCCCAAGTTCAGGAATTGTGGGTATATACCACAGTTTTTCAGTGATTTTTAGTGTGTCACATTGTGCAAATATCACCACTAATTCCAGGACATTCTCATCACCTGATTAGTCCTGTTTCCCTTCTCTTCACTTGCCCTGGAAATAGTCAATTATCCACTGTGTCTCTATGGAGTTCTCAATTCAGACTTTTTTTTTCCTTCTCGCTCCGGCCCAAGGATGGATTGATTTATTTATTTATTTATTTATTTATTTATTTATTTATTTATTTTTAAGTAAGTGCACTGTAGCTGTCTTCAGACGCACCAGAATAGGGCATCAGATCTTATTACAGATGGTTATGAGCCACCATATGGTTGCTGGGATTTGAACTCACAACCTCTGAAACAGCAGTCGGCACTCTTAACCGCTGAGCCCTCTCTCCAGCCCCCAATTCAGACTTTTTAATTTAATTTAATTTTTTGACAGAGTCTCATCATGTTGCTATGACTGGTCTGGAACTTATTATGTAGACCAGGACCAGGCTGCTCTCAAACTCAAGAGATCTTCCTGCCTTTGCCTCCAGAGAGCTGGGACTATAGCAAATTCCTCCACACCCAGCCAAGCAGCTTCTTTCACTTAACACAAGGTTTTCAAGTTTCCCTGTGTTTTATCAACACATCACTCCTTTACAGTGGGTAACAATCCATACTATATAGATATATTCCATTTATCAGCTGGCAAACACTCGAGTTATGCTGCTATTAATGCTTGTATACACGTTTTTGGGTGGACATCATTTTTTCATTACATTAGGTACACACACCTAAGAGCATGTCACCCACATGTGGGTCATATAGTGATTAACGTTTTCTGTAGGTGTTTTATCATTATATCTACCTGTCTGGCCATCCTTCTACCTTACATTAATCTATCTCAAGATGTAGTGCACTGTAGAAAGAACCTCTTATAAGCATTACCTGTCAATAAAAAAAGCTTTCGGCCAATGAGCTGAGACAGGAAATAGGAGGTAGGACATCCAGTAGGATGTCCAGAGAGAGTTCTGGGAAATAGTGTCAGTTGTTGAGAGTCAAGCTGGAAAACTGAAGAGACAGTTGTAAACTCGGAGGTAGCTGAACTCAGGATAGAATAAAGGAGAGATTTGCCCCTGGAACTCTGAGGAGACAGATGTGAGAAGAGAAGGAGAGGAAACCAGCTACATAGCTGAACCCGGGTTAGAATAAGGCATAATTAGTTAAGAGGAAGTCGGAGAACAAGACAAAGATTATTTATGGCCTAGGTATTTATTAATAAATGATTAGTCTCAGAGCCATTCTGGGAGCAGGGGCTGAGAGGAGAAAATGGATTTATTTTTTACAGTGCACCGAAGAATAAATGACCAGCACCAGTGACCTCACCTCCAACCCATCCGCATGCCTGCTAGTAACCAGAATTTAGTATTTTTTGTAGTTTTTACCCTTTGCATGTGTTGGGTTCCTACAGAAGGCTACCTATACCTGTGAGATCCAGAACAAAGTGTAGAGAGAGCACATCACCCCTCCCAGCAAGGTTCCCACACGCCTCCTCAGAATGTTTCCAATGATACAAGTCCTCCCATTTATTCTGATTGAAAATTACATTGTCTGCTGGTCATGGTGATACACACCACTTATCCTAGCACTTGGGAGGCAGAGGCAGTCAGATCTCTGTGAGTTTGAGGCTAACCTGGTCTACAGAGTGAATTTCAAGACAGCCAGGGCTACATAGTCAGACCCTGTCTCAAAAAAGGGAAGACTATGACTTAGCCTTCCCCAGCACTCACTATGGCACGGATTCTTTTCTGGTTCCTTCCACTTAGCACGCGGTTTGGAAACTCCATTCTGCCACCATCGTGATGCCGATGTACCTTAAGTTGGTTTGTGGTTTCCTGTAAAGGACCACTTGTGTAGATCCAGTTTGGGACTGTAATCAATAAAGCTGCTATGACTGACCTTGATGTGGGTTGTGTGTTTGTTTCTCCTGGGTAAATACCGATTAGAACTGAGCTACATGTCTATGTGGTATGCTTGTACTAAAACACTAACTGCCAGACTTTTCCCCAAACTCACTGTAACAGTTTTTCATTTTCCATACCTATAGAAATGCATCAGGGCTTGTATGGTTTTTTAATATTTATTCGTTCTATTATATATGTGGCTGTTTTCATCTTCATGTATGTACATGCACCACATACACGCTTGGTGCCCATGGAGGTCAAAAGGGGACATAGGATCCCCTGGAGCTGGAGTTACAGATGGTGTGGACTACTATGTCAGGGCTGGGAAGTGAAACCTGGTCATCTGGAGGAGCAACATGGATTCTTAACCACTGAGCATTCTATGTATTTTGAGCTGAAAAAAAAAAAAAACATTATAAACTGCTATTTAAGTTCATGTTTTCTGTCCCATTTTATGTTGTTATTGTTTTAAAATTTGGCCTCAGCCTTCTTTTTTATTATTATTTATTTTTATTTTATGTGCATTGGCGTTTACCCACATGTCTGTGTGAGACTGTCAGATTTCATGGAACTGAAGTTGCAGTTGTGAGCTGCAATGTGGGTGCTGGGAAGGGAACCCAGGTCCTCTGGAAGAACAGCAGTGTTCTTAAAACTTCTGAGCCATCTCGCCAGCCCCTTTACTTTTATATTTTGAGGCAGGATCTCATATAGCCCAAGCTGATCCCTAACTTCCTCTGTAGCAGAGGCTGGGCTTGAATTCCTGACCCTTCTACCTCTGTCTTCTAGCTCTGAATATGTGCGCCATACCTGGTTCCCTATCTCACCTCAAACCTTTTAAATAATCAGGTTGGATAATAGAGCTGACAAGAGCTACCTTGACTATGCTCTCATATGAACAATGAGTCAAAATGAGGAGGAAATGTATCAAGTAAACTAATTAAACAAATGACTCTTCCATGATTAAAAACAATTTTCAACACACCAGGAACACAAAGGCATAGCCTCAGCTTATAAAAGCCATCAGTTCAAAGCCCACAGCTAACGTCAATGATAAAGATTTCCTGATCATAAAGATGAACATAGCTGTTCTCACCACTTCTATTCAGTCTTTTTATAGAGATACTAAGTAGGGCAATAAATAAATACATAAAATAAATGGCATCTAAATTACAAAGAAAAAATGCTTGAAGCAGTGCCAAATGCTTGCAACCCCAACACTTAAGGAAAACAAGACAGGAGGATTTATCAGAAACTCTAGGACAGCCTGGACTACAGAGTGAGATCCTGCCTCAGAGAGAGAGAGAGAGAGAGAGAGAGAGAGAGAGAGAGAGAGAGAGCAGATTTTTTATAGGCCAAGGATAAATTTTATATTACCACAGAAATACAAATTACCTAGATTTAGAAGTTTGATTACTTTCTTCAAACTGGCTCTGTTGCAAGGAGGGAGCTGTTGGAAGAGCCTGGAACCCCAGCATTTGGGAGGTAGAGGCAGGGTGATCATGAGTTCAAGACCATCTTCAGCTACAAAGTGAGTTCTAGGCCAGCTGGGACCACAGGAGACCTTGTCTCAAAAACTGAAGAGAAAAGGAGGAGGAGGAGGAGGAGGAGGAGGAGGAGGAGGAGGAGGAGGAGGAGGAGGAGGAGGAGGAGGAGGAGGAAAAATGGACTTTTCCTGTCTTCTGACATTCTTTTCTCTATACTTGAAAAAAAATGAACCCAACTCTCTTTTTAAATAGTTAAAGTTGCATTCATCTTATTTAGTTGAGGAGGGTGTTGAAGCCCGAGGATAACTTGTAGGAGCTGTTTCTTTCCACCAAGGGTCCTGAGGACTGGACTCAGGTAGCCAATCTCTGTGGAAAGCATCTTCTCCTCTTAGGCATCTGATAGGCTACCCGACTCTTCCTTTAAAATGTTTAAATGTGTATGAGTGTTTCACCTGCATGCATGCCTATGCACCACCTCTGTCGCTGTGCACATAGAGGCCAGAAGAGGGCGTTAATATCCTCTGGATATGGAGTTACAAATAGTTGTGAGCCTCTTGGAGTGCTGGGAACCAAGCCCGTGTCCTCCAGAAGAGCAGCCAGTGCTCTTAATTCATTAGCCATCTCTCATTATTTACTTACTTTTGAATTGTCTCACTGTTTTGTCCCAAACTAATCTAGAACTCATGGATTTGAGCAATCTTCCCAACTCTGCCTCCCCAGCCAAGTGTAAGACCTGGCCGCTGTATTCGGCTCCTGCTCAGTACTAGAAAGTAGCTGCCTGCACAGTCAGACTCTTCATTGGCCTTGGTATGTCTGTTCATAAATGCTTTATGACTAGTTTTAAAGCTTTATATTGTACAATTTACATATTACGAAATTCACTTAAGTTTACTTTGTATGTGTGTGTGAGTGTGTGTGTGTGTTTGTGTTGGAATAGAAACTAGACCACAGAGTTGTGTATCAGGATGACCTCAAATTTGCTATTTAGCCAGGAATGATTTTGAAGTTGTGATCCTCCTGCCTCTGCCTCCCTAGTGTTGGGATTACAGATGTATGTCACTACAGAGGGGTCTGTTGAAGTCCATTTGAAAAAGGTCATCAAATTACTATTAGCTCAGAAGTAAAGCACTCCTACCATGTGCAAAGCCCTGGATGTAATCCCCAACACTTTAAAATAAACCATTAAATAAACAAACTTGATCTAGTGGCTCCCAACTGTAAGCAAGAAGATGAAGAGTTCAAGGTTATCCTCAGCTATAGAGTCAATCCAAGTGCATACTCAAGACCCTGTCACAAAACAAATAAATATTTAAAAACTAATAAAGACTTGGTTAACCATTAATTCAACAATGCTATCTGGAACAGTTAAGATGGCCGAGGCTCTGTTTTCACATAATCAGCTGAACATTGCTACCCTTTATAGGTGACTAGTCTTCATTTGACTGCTGAATTCCGTTAACACACTTTCACTTTCCATATTACAGCTCCTTGTAAAGGGCCAGTAGTCCCCAAAAGTCCTGGAGCCCCAATCAAGAGCCCCAAAAAAGAAATCTGTGGCCGTTTTGCGCGTTTCCCACTCAGCTATCCACATCAGACAACAAGGTCTCCATCCTCCTTTCCATCTTTGGCAACAACCTTCTCCTAGTCGCCACTCCGATTCCTAGCTTCACTCCCTCTGCTTTCCATCCTCGTCTGACTCTGGCACCTAAACCTTAAAAAAAAAAAAAAAAAAGCCACCGCCTAAACCAAACCACTAGACGTGCCGAGGGGAGTATGTGGAGGTGTAAGTGTGTGGAAATGACTGTGTGTGGAAGAAACCAATCGAGTCCCCCAAGGTGTCCATCTTGTGGAATGCCAATTAGGCCGAGCTGAGCGAACCAGAATCAACTTCCCAGTGCATCCCCGCACACAGTAGGCACGCCGATGAGGCTCGGGAGCAGCCAGGCTCTACTCTGTACCCTGGCCCTACAGGCTCCCCACTGCCACTGAGACAGCACCCCCCGGCCGCGCGCGGTGGTAGGAGCCGCGCGACGTCACCCATTGTTTACAAATCAACCCGAGCCGGCAGCGTTCCGGCTCCCGTGGCTCTTAGGCGCGCGGTGCCACTGCCCGGTGGTCCCGGCTTCCGCGTCCTAGGCTCGGCCCCCGCCCGGCCCGGGCCTCCGCCCCGCTCCCGCCCCAGCCGCGGCCCGCCGAGCCCGCGGCCAACCGAGCCGCCAGCGACGCCCGCACAGCCGCGGGGGCCCGGGCGGGGAACCATGCCGTGCCGGAGGGAGGAGGAGGAGGAAGCCGGCGACGAGGCGGAGGGGGAGGAGGACGACGACAGCTTCCTCCTGCTGCAGCAGTCGGTGACTCTGGGCGGCTCGGCCGACGTGGACCGGCTCATCGCCCAGCTCGGCGAGACCCTGCAGCTGGACGCGGCGCACGACGGCCCGGCCTCGCCGTGTGCGGCGCCGGGCCCCCCGTCCGAGCCCCCGCGGGTCCTGTCGGCGCTGCCGGTGGACAAGGCCGGGGCCCCAGCGAGGCGGCTTCTGCGGCCGGCGGGGTCAGCGGAGGCCGGGGACCCTGCGCCCCCGGGGGCCGTGCGCTGCGTGCTGGGGGAGCGCGGGCGCGTGCGGGGCCGGGCGGCGCCCTACTGCGTGGCGGAGATCTCCCCGGGCGCCAGCGCGCTGCCCCAGCAGCCTGGCCTTGAGGGACCCCCGGGAACTGGCAAACTAAATACCCCGCAGCCACTGTCGGGCCCGTGCCGGCGCGGTTGGCTCCGGAACGCAGCCGCGTCTCGCCGCTTGCAACAGCGACGCGGATCTCAGCCGGAGACCCACACCGGCGACGACGACCCGCACCGGCTCCTGCAGCAGCTCGTGCTCTCGGGAAACCTCATCAAGGAGGCGGTGCGAAGACTTCATTCGCGACGGCTACAGCTACACGCAAAGCTTCCCGCACACCCGTTCCTCGGGCCGCTGTCAGCCCCGGTGCATGAGCCGCCTTCGCCAGGGAGCCCTCGCGCGGCCTGCAGCGACCCTGGCGCTTGCATGAGGAGGGCGCAGCTCAGAACTGGGGACGACCTTCTAGTCCCTGGCAGCTAACAACCTAGGTGGCCACAGCACCAGCCTGTAGCCAGGGACTGAGGGATTCACCCACGGGGCTGGTGGAGGACGCGAGCATTTGGAAACGGGAAAATAAGCTAAGGAAGACAGCCGAAACATCGCAGATATTTTCATGGGTAACTGAAGTTGAGAGACCCAAACTGTTTGAAACCCAGGATTTAGGTTTGTTTAAAGCAGATTCTATAGAGCGCACTGAACTCCTTTTTTGGCGTGATCCAACCTGGTCGCCGCAATAACGCGCAGACTCTCGTGGCCAAGCGGGCGACCACGTGGCCACAGTGCATGCTCTCAGGATGGGCTCAGCCAGCTATGGAACGAAGAACGATGATCCCATTACTTGCTGTACTTTTCAGGGCTGGTTCCTGATCCACTTTGGGGGAGGGGGAAACAAGAGTGGACTTAATTTCGGGGAACGCCGCGAAATGCCACACGTGAACATTTAATGACAGTTAAAAGAGCACCTCATCTTTTGAGGTGCTGGTTTCAATGTAAAACATGCGGTACTACGAGAGGACCCTCTTGGGGCTGAATAGAAGTAACCGTTTTTTGTCTGTCCCCTTTTTTTCAACGGGTCGCTGTTAGCAGAGTGTTGAGGGAAAGCTGTACCCCACGAGTGTAGGGTGGGAGGCTGCAGTGAGCAGTGTTGGGTGACGGAAGGGTATGGCAAAGCACGGAGTGACCCCTCCTGCCTTCGGAAAGTGTGTTTTTAAAGGAAACCATCCCTCTTTGGGTTCAAGGTCACTGTTTCCTGTGTGTGCACTGTGTCTTGGGGCAAAGAGACTAACCGAATTACTAACCGAAGAGCACACTGTTTTGCAAATGCTGGAGTCCTCTAAGGACGCTCCCGCCACCTCCCTGAGGGAGTGGGGGTGGCGGATGCTGAGTGTCTGCTTCCCGCCAAAGGCCACCGCCCCTGCCCCTCCTCCCGGCTTGCAGACAAACTGCCTTGAGACGGTGACCGAGTACCACCTTTCCCCCTTGGTTCTGCTGCCCTTCTCAAGTGGGGTGGTGCTGATGATGCTAGGGGCCAGGGGAGGGGCCTGGGGAGGTTCCACATAATGGGCACTCTAGGAACACAGCTTGGGACACAATCTCACACAGCCGCGTATAAAGGGCTCTGGGGGCCATTTGTAATAACAGCTGAAGTTCCCTGGATAGACAGTTGATTTCCTCCTGACCCTCCCCCAGCTGTGCTAGATCGCCTTTGTAAGTGAAGGAAACCTAGTCTAAAATGTGACCCTCCAAATGGTGAAGCTGCAAGCTTTTTTGCTATTGTGACTGTGAAGGGCTTGGAAATACGGTTCACTCAGCTACCGTTTCGTTTTAGTTTTACGTAGTCAATGGCTTGTTCAGCATCCAGATGTGGCTATTGACATATCTACACTTCGCACCGGAGTGACGAATTGTGGCTGTCCTGATTATAGGATTTTAACTTAACTGAAATAACTGTTTTTGAATAAATGTGTTAACAGGGCTTCCCCCGCCCCCCGCTTTTATTTTGTACTTGCTTCCAGTGAGAAAGATGTACAGAACACATTTCTCTGATCTCCATAAACATGAAAACACTTGCAATTTCTGTCAGCCTGGCTCGAGGCTGGTAATTAGAGGCCTTTGTGTCTGAGCAGTTCAGTAGTTAGATGAGGTCTGTGCAGCTGGGTGTGTTTCGGTGCTGGCATGAAATTAAATGAAAGTGAGGTCAGGTTTTGGACCAACCCCATTCAGCAAACCTCAGAGCCTTTTGGGTGTCAGGGAGGACATCAGAGCCGCAGTCTGGGAGGCTTACTGCTCCACCTACGCAGGCCCAACTCGTCTAGCGCCCTAAAGGGGCTGTTGACCAGGTGCTACTCAATATATAAACCCGATGGTAGAAACAGTGGTTGAGATCTTATAAAATGACACTTCCCTCTTTGCCCTTAGTACATTTGCTATCATGCTGTCCCTTCGATGACACAATCGCCCGATCCTGCCCTTTTCTGAAATACTGCAGTCTGTTCCCTCAAGGAAGGAGCGGAGTTGGATAATAAATGGTGAAGTGGGGAAGGGACCTTGGAGAAGTATCAGAACTCCGTGGTTTTTCCATTTCCTTACCTGTGCCACAGGGACAGTGAGAGTGATGGCTACCTGGCATGTACCAGAGAACAGTTGGTAGTAGTCCCTAGCCCTTCCTTTCCAGAGCTGGCTCTAAGTAGCTAGGTGATTGGGGTCCTTGACTTTTCATTCAATAGAAACCCACTCACTGGGAGCATTCTCTGTCTTGTGTATTAGGTGTCAGTTCTTTTGATTCAATGTACCGTTGTATCTTAAATCCATCAGACATGTAGTTGGGGGGGGCAGGTTCAGAATACCTGAAGCAGGTCATTTCCCATGACCTGTCCAGTAAGATGAGGACAATTATGGGGACTCACAGGCAAGGACGGAGCCTCTGCAGTGCAGTGCTGAGCTTGTATGAATGGTGGTCAGAGGCTCTGGTGTGGGCATAGCCCTGAGTTTTTAGTTATGGAGGGACTTCCCAGAGGTCTAGGTCTAAGCAATCCAGGGCTTTCTCCCCATCACCAAACTATCCATGATCAAATGCTAATGCACTGAAGAATCAGAGTCTTGGAAGCATGGTAGTTTGTGTTTATATCCCAGCACTTGGGGAGCTGAGACGGCAGGGTTGGTACAAGTTCCAGGCCAGCCTAGGCTACAGAATGAGAACATGCCTATAAATAAATAAGCAGCCAGAGCTCACCCAGTACAGGCCTCCCTGTAAAGATGAAACAGAAACCAGGCTTAGTACATGCTCATAATCCCAGCACTTGGGAGGCACAGGCAGGAGAATCAGGAATTCAGGGTCATCCTTAGTTACATATTGGAGCCAGCTTGGCCAACATAAGACCCTGTCTAAAGGGGGGTGGGAAATGAAACTAATAGAGACTATGCATAGAGATACTATGTAGTTAAAATGCAGTACAGTTCTATAAACCTTTTTATAAAATCCCTGCCAAGGGCTGAAGACCTATAAGAGTCAAGTTCCTGCCTAGAATATACATGGCCCAAAATTAAAACACACACACACACCACACACGCCAAGGTAAGCATAGTGACATGCATATAGTTCCAACTACTCATGAGACTGAAGCAGAAGGTGTGGGTCAGCCCTGGGGTTTGTATTTTTTAAGATTTACATGGACAAGTATTTGCCTAAATGTATCCAAGTGTACCATATCCATGCTTGGTGCTCTCAGAGGCCAGAACTGGGGTTCAGATCCCCTGAAACTGGAATTACAGATGGTTATGAGCCACCATGTAAGCACTGAGAACTGACTTCAGGTCCTCTATAAGTGCAACAATTGTTCTTAACCACTGAGACATCTCTCCAGTCCCTAGCCCTGGAGTTTGAAACCAGCCTGGGCAACATGGCAAGATGCATCCAGTTTCTTTCTCCCCATTCTAAGAGTCTTCAAAAAGTACTTATACTTGATAAAAGGTAAGTAAATAAAAATGAAAAATCTTGCCAAGTTCTACTACTTACCCTTAAATCCTTTTTTTTTTTTTTTTTTTTTTTTTGGTTTTTCAAGACAGGGTTTCTCTGTGTAGCCCTGGCTGTCCTGGAACTCACTCTGTAGACCAGGCTGGCCTTGAACTCAGAAATCTGCATGCCTCTGCCTCCCAAGTGCTGGGATTAAAGGCATGCACCACCACTGCCCGGCGCTTAAATCCTTTTTTAAAGAATAGATTAAGTCAGATTTATATCAATGATCAGTGTCATTAGAACTGTATATGCACTCAGGCCAGTGGGTTGAATGCCAGAGTTTCATGAAAACTGAGCAAGATACACTCAACCATATCAGACTGTTCTATAGATGGTCTATCGCCAAAGAACAGAGGCAGGACACAGTGAGTCTCTGAAGTCAGTGGTAAAATCTATCAGTCTGGAAGTCAGATTTTTTGGGCTCCCGGTTCAGGCCTCTTTCCAGATGCTCCATACCATTATAAAGGGTCCAATGTTGTTTACTAGGCAAACTTGCATATAAATGGTACCTTCGTGGTTGTCCAATTTGGTGACCTTGACATTAGAACCCTGGAAAATGCTGTCCCAACTACCCAGATACCTAGAATGCCACATATGCTGTAACAATTTCGATTTTCTGATATAGGGTCTCACATAGCCCAGGCAGTTCCATGTCCGCTCTGCCACAGGGCACGGCCACTGGGGAGGCGGGACTTGGGACGTAGGAAGTTTGACCGAGCTTACCCCATGTTGTTGCCAGGCAGGTGTTGGGCCATAGGGAAGCCCCGGGACACCGCTCCAGGGGTGAGGAAGCACAGTCTGAGGCATGGGACAGCCGAGCTGGCTTGGGGGTCCCCGGGTCTGTGATGAGGCCAGCGGTGTCTAGTTCCCAGACTCTCACCCAGGCACCACTGGAAGCTGCAGAAGAGCTGAGAACAGAGTGGGGGCCCTCAGGCTGGATCTAGCCAGGGGCCAGAGGGAAAGGGGGGAGCTCTGGCTGGTCCTGCGGGGGGGGGGGTATCTTTGTGGTCACTATGGCTGGGAGCACAAAGAGGCCTTCTACGGGAGATTAGATGATGGCTCTATAGGTGAAGGCCTACTCCATGGCTCCCCACTGCAGATCCTGATGAAAAGAGGCAGTCCATGTTTTAAGGCATTTATTGTCATGGCGGAAAGTGGATGAGTAAAACTGTACCCCACTTCTCAGGGTGAGCTTGAGGTTAAATACCTTTTGCAGGGAGGAGTGTCTGGAAAGGAAAGCTTATTGGCTAAGCCCTCCAGGTCTTTAGGTACCTCATTAAAATGGACCACAGGTCATGCCCTGTACATGTGGAGGGGCTTGGGGTGTTGACTGAGAGATACAAATCTATGGGGAGCTGTGGCTAGTGTCGGGGGCCTGGTGCCCGGGAACAAGCAAAGCGCCTACTGTCTCTTCAGGGTTTGCAGGGTTTCAAGCCTTAGCTCACCCAGGAACCAGGCTGCCTTTCACCGGTCCCACACAGGCTAGCCTTCTGTTTGCTTCATAACAGGATAACCTTGAACTTCGGATCATCCGACCTCAACTGCCCAAGTACTGGGATAACAGGTGTTACTGAGTCCCGGGGTTTGAACCCAGGGCTTCATACATGCTAGGCAAGTGTTCTTCCAACAGGACTACCTCCCTTGCCTACTGTAACCATTTTCTTATACACAATACAAAGACAGCTGGTAACAGAAGATGCCCGGGTGAGATAAAAGACCAAAGCTACAAACTGAATGAAACAATTAAAATTAATCAATTAGCAAGTAAGTGATTGGGGTAGAAGAAAGGCGCATGGAACACTCCAAGCCTGCCACCCTAAGCTCATTCTAAACCAGACTTAAACGCTCTGCAGTCAATTTTTATCCTTTGTTTTTTCTTCTAGTTCTTTTTCCAGCTCAGAAGCAGGAACATGGAGTGAAGATCAGACAACACTTTCCTATCCAGCAAAGTCTGTGTTGAACCCTGTGATCCTTTCCTCCCAATCAGAAAAGAGTTGCCTTGGTAACCAAATTACTAACTCACTCAATTAGTGCCCTCTCCCCTTTCTACCAATGCTCAGTAATCACAGAATGTCAGCCCCAGAGAGCTCAGGCTTTGTTGGCTGGGGCTCCTGTCTCATCCAGGGATGGACGTGCAGTCTGCATGATGCTGTGGAAGCTAGTACAGGCAAAGAAGAAAAACTGTCCTGGCCAGTGCTATGCGTATCTGAAGGGAGTGCACCTGAGCCGCCCTTACGCCTCCCAGACACAGAAAGCAAGAGCTGGGCGCTGCAGGCAGCCCTTGGAGGCTAGCTGTGTGCTTTGGGACGGGGTCTACAAGCTCATTATGTCAAAAATTCATCTGCAAAATGGGATGAATACAGAGCCTAACTTGCAGAATTGTGGGAGGTTTGATAATCTATACAAAACAAATGGAAAAACAAATCACTCCTGTAAGCTTGTTTGCTTGCTCTTCTCTCTCTCTCTCTCTCTCTCTCTCTCTCTCTCTCTCTCTCTCTGTGTGTGGGGGGGTGTCTTATGTACCCCAAGTTGCCAAGTTGACCCTCACTTGCTCCACAGTCAACTCTCACTTTGAATTTCTGATCCTTTTGCCTTTGCACCCCAAGTGCTGGAATTATAAGCATCACCATTACTTCAGACTCTGAA
>CM052703.1:18339703-18391926 GCA_028551405.1 Uromys caudimaculatus | reverse complement strand
AGGACAGCCAGGGCTACACAGAGAAACCCTTGAAAAAAAACAAAAGAAAAAAATTTTTTTTTTTTTTTTTTTTGGTTTTTTGAGACAGGGTTTCTCTGTGTAGCCCTGGCTGTCCTGGAACTCACTCTGGAGACCAGGCTGGCCTCGAACTCAGAAATCTGCCTGCCTCTGCCTCCCAAGTGCTGGGATTAAAGGCATGCGCCACCACTGCCCGGCAAAAAGAAAAAACTTTGAGTCTTTTGTAGAAAAGCATGTCTCTCAATGACTACATCAGTACCTCTCCCCCTCCCCCTTTCCCCTCTTTCTTATGAGGGCTCATGCACAGATAGTGTCACAGAGCTATATGCCGTCGTTCCCCAAGCTCTTTTAAAAGGCACAGAGAATCGTGGACTGGCAAGATGTCTCAGGAGGTAAGGATGCTTACTGCCATACCTGGCAACCTGAGTTGGATCCCTTAGGCCCACATGGTGTAAAGAGAGAAAAAGCTCCCATAAGTTGTCACAACTCTTGTGTGTGCTGTGGTATGTGCATGCCCACACACATACACATACACATAAAATTAATTTCTAAACAAAGAGGCACAGGGAAGCCAGTGAGAGGGTGCACACTTGTAACCTCAGTACTTGGGAGGTAGAGGCTGAAAAAAGAAAAGTTCGAGGAAATTCTTGATTGTAAAAGGAGATCAAGGGCAACTTGAGTTACATGAGACTCTGTCTCAGATCGCAAACCTGAACAACACAGAGACTGGGGATCTCGCTCAGGGGTAGCATGCACAAGGCCCTGGGCCTGACCTCCATCACCTCAAACCTGTCTCCTCTGAGGTCAGATCACTGGATCTCAAACTCTGTTGCAGTTTCACAGGAAAATGTTAAAGAGAGCTGAGCTAAAGACATTATCCAGATCTTCAGTAAGGAAGGGGCAGAGGTCACCTTCCAGCCAGGCAAGGGAGACAACTTGTTTGGAACGTGTAGGGCTGGCACAGTAGGATTATCGCCAGCGAAGGGTAGGGTGTACAGTGAAGAGAGCCTGGGCCCAGCTCTTACGATCCCTTCCTTGTTAGAAAACCCACCCTCTTCTAATTCAATTCCTGTGCTCAGCTGAAGTATGGTTTGCCTGCCCTCTGCACTTCTGTGTATAATTTGTGCTGAGGAAAAAAAAATCATGCAATTGTGTCCGAGGAATTGTGTCCCGGTTGATTCTGTCCCCTGCTTCGTCTTCTTTACTGTCATTACAGAGTTATCTCAGGGACTCGTGTGCATGCCTCCTTCCCAAAGAGATTATATATTCTACGATGGCAGCGGGATGACACAATGAAGAGCGTGTCCTAGGCAGGTAGTTGAGCCACGAGGCACGGGGAATGGACTGGGGCTGAGGGGACTATTTATGGTCACCCAGATCCATGGCTGGCAACCAGACACCAGGCGATAAAAGTCTGGGATGGGTAGGGAGAGGAAAAGACAAGGGACAATTTCGAAAAGAAAACCCACAGTTCAGTGCCATGTAGCCATAAAATGCTGTGTTGGAGCCAGACTGCCTGGCTCCTTCCTATAACCCTGGGTAGATTTCTTCACCTCTCTAGTAATAACAAGAGTTCCCACCTGATAAGATTGTTGTGATACTAGTAAAACCACTCGGGCCCCGCCCAAAACATGGCTGCATTAAATACTACCACTTGGGTATTGGTATTCAGTAAATATTTGCAGAGCAAACAAATGGGGGTGGTTTCTACTGCACGGCACAAGCTAAGCTAAGGGGGCCTGGAAGGAGACCGTGAGCTGTGTTGTCTAAAAGTCTGAAGTTGGTGGGGAAGGAGAGACAGAGCCTGAAAGGGAAAAAGAGGAGGTTAGAAATACGGCCGAGGGGCAGTGGGATTGTCCAGTAAATGTGTGGCTCTGAGTTTAATACCTGGCAATGTAGAACAAAAATCACAAAAGAGAAAATGGTGGGAAAGATTCCTCAGCCAGGAGAAAAATCCATGTTTAATTGAAGCTAAGTAGGGGATGGGGAGCAATTAAAGGGAGCTTCTCTGGGAGACCAGGCTCCTGGCAGAGGAAGGAAGAATGGCGTTTCTTGGGATTAGGGAGATGGCTCAGTGGTTAAGAGCACTGACCGCTCTTCCAGAGGACCTGGGTTCAACTCTCAGCACCCACATGGCAGCTCACAACTGTCTGTAACTCCAGTTCCAGGGTTTCTGACAACCTCACACTGACATACATGCAGACAAAACACCAACGTACATTAAAAATTATTAAAAGAGTAATTTAAAAAAAAAGAATGGGGTTCCTATTGTGGGCAGGGCTCAAGGGGAGGGATTATGTGTAGATAGTTCATAGGACAGCACCCTGGGTTACAAACTGACCACAGAGAATCCCAGGATCTGACCAGATGTTAAATCAACTTTCTCTATAACCTTTTAGCCTGGGAAAGCCAGTTTTTCTGTGAATGAATTGCCTGTAGCTAATGCTACAAAAGAATACAAACTAAAATTGATAGCAAGGAGTTTAGTAACTGTTTCTCCTTATCAGCTGCGGACTGACTCATGGAAGGTAAGTGTGGAATTCCAGCTGATCGGCTGCCCAGGCAGTTTATTTGATTTATTGATTTGGGTGTGTTAAAAAGGCCCAAGCCGGTTATCTCCCTGATACCTTTGCCCTACCTCTGCTGGTTCCTGTTTAACTGTCAAAATTAGATCTCACAGCCTAGTATTGCAAAAGGCTTCCCTTGAAAACTCTTCCCCAGACACGGAAGTCACAGCCACAAGCCCTCCTTCCTTCCTTCCCTTTTATTTCCCCTTTAAAAGATAAATTTGCTTTATTTTATGTAAGCAATACCAGCCCTTTCCTCTAAGTGCACCTTCAATAGTACTCATTTCCCAGCTGGGATGAGCACGGGAGGAACTACTGGAGTCTTCAAGGTTGGTAAAGACCCTTGTTGCCACGCCTGACAATCTGAATACCACCCTTGGGAACCACGTGGTAGAAGGAAAGAACTCTGCATGCTGTTCTGTGGCTCGCAGACACGCACATGCACACACGTGTACATGCTCGTGTGTGTATACATACACAAATGGATAAATGTAATGAAAAAAATTCCAAGACAGGGTTTCTCTGTGTAGCCCTGGCTGTCCTGGAACTTGCTCTGTAGACCAGGCTGATCTCAAATCACCTGCCTCTGCCTCCCAAGTGCTGGGATTAAAGGTGTGTACCACTACCACCTGGCTGAAAAAACTATATTTTTAAAAGGGGCCGGTGAGATGGCTCAGCAGGTAAAGGTGCCTGCTACCAAGCTTGAATATCTATGTCTGATTCCTGAAATTCACATGGCAGAAGAGGAGCACATACATCCACAAGTTGTCTTCTGACACACACATGCACACACACACACACAACTTAGCTGCTGTAATGGTGTATACCTATAGTTCCAATAGCTGGGAGGTAAAAGCAAGAGGATCAAGAGTCAAAGACTGTGACTGGAGACGGCTCAATGGTTAAATGCACTTGTTCTTGCAGAAGACCCAGGTTCAAGTCCCAGCATCCACATGGTGGCTCACTAACATCTGTAACTACAGTTCTGGGGGAGTCAGTGTCCTCTTCTGATCTTTGTGGGTACCAGCTTCACACATAGTACACAGATATACATGCTAGCAAAACACTCATGCATATAAAATAAAAAGTAAGGGGCTGGAAAGGTGGCTCGGTGGTTAAGAGCACTGACTTCTCTTCCAGAGGTCCTGAGTTCAATTCCCAGCAACCACATGGTGGCTCACAACCATCTTTAATGGGATCTGATACCCTTTTCTGATATGTCTGAAGACAGCTACAGCAAGCGGGCTGGAGCGAGAAGAAAAAAAAGAAAAAAAAAAGAAAAAATAACAAATCTAAAAAGAAAGTTCAAGATTATGTTCAAAACTAGCCAGGTAGTGGTGGTGGTACACACCTTTAATCCCAGCACTCAGCAGATCTCTGAGTTTGAGGCCAGCCGGGTCTACAGAGCTTCCATGACAGAAAAATCATTTTTTTAAAAAATCTTTTTGAAAAAAAAAATAATAATAAAGTTTAAAATAAATGAGTAAAAAGATACTTCTTAATGGTGCTGATAAAGGGAAAATGAGCTATCAACCCAGGTCACTGACCAAGATCTAGTCCATGTGCCCTGGACATCCGAGCCTGGGAGCTTTCAAATAGAGGAAATGTGAATGCAGCTGCTCAGCCATTGTGTCCCTAACTGCAGGGGCTCATCCTCCAGTATCCTCAGCTTCCCATCCTTGGTTCTGCTCCTATTTTCTGTCTGCTTCTGAGTGAATTCCTATCTGTCTTCCAGAAACCTGGTGACCTGGTCTTTATGAGGTGGTTAGGACGCAGCCCAGTTCTTGGTAAGCTGAACACATCAGCCGGTGTTTTTACGGTTGTTCCTGAGACTGTTTCCCAGGCTTAGCCTCAACCTCCAAAGCCTTATCACCAAACCTTATCACAGATGGACGGCCTAGCCATTTGAGACTCTGGGCTGCTGTCCCTGGAGCTTCATGAGTCTCCTAACCAACCCTCCCCACCAACAACCCAAGTCACCTGACAGGACTCAGCTTCTCCTGTTCACTTCCCTAGAGCTGTGGTCCCCCTGCCTCAGTATTACAGAACGTTATCAGGGGAGTGTAGGCATCAGTCCTTTCAGAAGAGAAGAGCCATTTCAACCCTGCCTCTCTACACAGTTCTGTGGCCATCATTCTGTCGTTCTCAGGGACCAAGTGTCCCAGCCAAAGTCACTCCTGGACTGAGCACTAGGAATGGATCATTCCAAGATGCAGTATTTTTAGAAATGGCCTTTGCTTCCTCCGGTGACTTCACTGAGACACTTTCAGGACCTGGGCTGGGTCTAGGCATTCTCTAGCCTTTTACAAATGACGAGATCAGTACCAGGAGAATTCAGGTCAAGGCCCAAGCAGCTATAAAGACCGTGACCAACCATAAGCACTTTGTCATCAAACCCAGTGCAGTCCAAGGGGTTCCCTGGGGGAAGACATCACTCTGAGCAGAGGGGACTTCCCCCTTAGTTTAAAATCCATGCAGGCTTTTTAAAAAATAATTATTTTATGTATATGAGCACTGTCTTCATGCACACCAGAAGAGATCATCAGATCTCATTACAGATGGCTGTAAGCCACCATGTGGGCGCTGGGAATTAAACTCAGGACCTCTGGAAGAGCAACCAGTGTTCTTAATCACAGAGCCATCTCTCCAGCCCTCACACAGGCTTTTGAAGGCCTTCTTGAACACATACCAACCTTAGAGACCATCTTTTCTATGCTGGTCTTGTGAAACCCATCTGGTGTAGTGAAACCCATGTTCCTGTCACAGTCTGAGAGGGACTGAATGTGTGAAGACAGGCTGAAGGGTGTTTCAGGGAAAGCAACTCTCTGGACTCCAAGCCTGGAACCATCTGGGAGGACTTTTGTGTCCAAGTTGGCAGGACACTATTCACGACATGTGGCATGTCGAGAAAGACTGGCTTGTGAGAGCTATGTTCAGGACTACAAGTAGCAGGAAAATGACTCTAACCCTTCCCCCCACTTCCCCTCCTGCTATTGTGGAGGATCAGCCTAGTAAACCTAGATATTTCTAGAATGTCCTTGGAATCTAGATGGAAATTATTGAAGCCAAGAGTGTTCCCTGAACAGTGTTACATGCTTTCATTATTAAAATATTTTAGTCAGGTATAATGGCCCATGCCAGCATGCAGGAAATAGACCTCTGTGAGCTCCAGGCCAGCCTGGTCTACATAGCAAGTTCCAGGCCAACCAGAGATACGCAGACTCAATCTCAAACAAAACAAAAAACAGAAACAAAATATTTCCTCCTTGCCTTGACCCACCACAAGAGCCATGTGGGCAGGCTCTGGCCCAAGGCAAGAGATCAACTTTAAAAGCCTGAAGGTTAGTTCTGCTCTTCCACTGTATTTTACAAAGGCGCCCACCCACTGGGGTATGTGCCCATACCAGAGCTCAGTTCCCATTTCCTTAATTTGTTGGGTCCTGTAGATGTCTGTCCTTGGCAGAAGTCACCATTCCAACTTTATTCCTGTACCCATTCCAGCCAGGCTGCAGTCCCCTAGAATTTCTGTGTCCTGCTCTTTTCTAAGTCTAGGTTCATCTTTCAGAGAACCTGGAATTCTGAATGAGGCAGCTACATGCTGTTTGTTGTGTGCCTCCTGGGCAACTCCTAGTCCCTTTGTAGCAGGTCTCAGCCCTCAACCCCGATGTTCTTCTACTCCATCCCCTGCAACTTGCATTTGTGTAGCTGACATACAAAGTGTGTGAGAGTGGGGGTGCTCTTGGGAATCCTTGGTGAGCCAAGGTTTGTAGGATTTTCTTTAAAACTTCATTAAATCCAACTCTGGAGGATATGCTATCAAAGTCTCACATGGTCTGGGTGCATGCCTGGAATCCCGATCACTGTAGAGGTTGAGGCAGGATGGCAAATTCAGAGTCAGATTGGGGGGGCGGGGCTAAAGGGGATGACTCAGTAGGTAAAGTACTTGCACTTTCTATACAAACATGGGGAACTGAGTTTGCATTCTTGGTACCCATACTTTTTTTTTAAAAAGCTGGGCACAGTACTGCATACCTTTAATCCTACCACTCAGGAGGCAGAGGCAGGGGAATCTACATTTGAGGCCAGCCTGGTCTACACAGTGACTTCCAGAAGAGCCAGAGCTACATAGTGAGACCTGTCTTGAATGAATGAATGAATGAATGAATGAATGAATGAATGAATGAATGAATAGATCATTTTAAAAGAAAGGACATGCCGGGCAGTGGTGGCGCACACCTTTAATCCCAGCACTCGGGAGGCAGAGGCAGGCGGATTTCTGAGTTCCAGGCCAGCCTGGTCTACAGAGTGAGTTCCAGGATAGCCAGGGCTACACAGAGAAACCCTATCTTGAAAAACCAAAAAAAGAAAAAAGAAAAAAAAAGAAAGGACACACAGTGGGTGGGGTGGGCAGCACACATTTGTAATCCCAGTACCTAAGTACTTGGGAGTCTGAGCCAGAAGGATCCTGGGAGGTTGCTGGCCATCCTGTATAGCTGAATTAGTGAGCTCCAGCTTCAAAGACAGACTGTCTCAGTCCCATAAACAAGGTGGAGGGTGATCAAGGAAGACGTGTTGATCTCTGGCTTCCACATGCATGAATACATGTGCTCATGTTCAACTGCACACACATGAACCAAAAAAAAAAATGTTAATATAAAAATATAAAGGGGCTGGAAGAGCGCTTAGTAGCAGAGTGTTTGCCTGGCTTCTATGAAGCCCTGGGTTCAATCTACAGTAACGCACACACAATCACAATTTCAAGCACCATGTTTAATGGTCTAGACCCTGAGTATTCTCATCTCTATGGAGAGTGTGCCTACCACTTGGCATATATAAATCCATACCAAGAATGAGGAATTTTCTTTTGAATACTTCACTCTCTCAACCATTTAAGTACACTGGTTTTACCAGTGAGAGAAGGGGGACACAGGTAGGGGGTGAGGGTGGGGGTATGGGCTGGGACTTGCTCATCATAACAAAGGATGCAGCAGTAGGGTTTGATGTACTGAGTGAAGCCGGAGTCCTCAAGCACTAGGTAGCTCATCCCGTTGGGTACCATGGGAGGGGATGGTGGCCAGCAGGAGAGGTGCCCTACAGGACTTGGTAGCAGGTCGGCTGTACCAAAAAGTTACTGTATACAGGTATAAATACACAATCCTAGCATGGGGAAAGCTGAGGTAGGATTGCTACAGACTTGAGGCCAGCCTGGGTTACAGAGTGAGACTGTCTCAAACTCAAAACAAACAGAATGTCCCAAAAATGTGTTGGGCATGATAGCATACACCTGTAATCCCAGCACTAGGGAAGGAGTGCAAAGACCTAACTGCCCACGTTCAAAGCAAACCTGCGATGCACACAGAGATCCTGTCTCAAAAGGGAAGAGCAAGTCCGGAAGTGGTGGGACACACCTTGACTCACAGCACTCGGGAGGCAGAGGCAGGTGGATTTCTGAGTTCCAGGCCAGCCTCGTCTACAGAGTGAGATCCAGGACAGCCAGGGCTACACAGAGAAAACCTGTCTCGAAAAAAACAAACAAAAAAAAAAACAAAAAAAGGAACTTCAATCTAAGCCCGTTGACTATCTCAAACCATTTTACAACTGACAAAGAAATGGCTCAGTCTTGGGTTTTGCCAAGTGTAGTGGCACAGGGCTTTAATCCTAGCACCCAGCACCAGGAGGCAGAGGCAGGGCGATAGATAAGGCCAGCCTGATCTACATAGCAAGCTTCAGGACAAGCAGGACTACACAGATCCTGTTTCAAAACAAACACACACACAAAGGTATTTTTCTCTCTATAGACTACAGCCGAAGGCTGGGCAATCCCAAAGAACGCGGGCTTTGTGCACTCCCACTCTTAGAAAAAAAACCAAACTCTTCCCTCCCTGTCCAGTGCCTCCTTGCCCTCAGGCCCTGCAAGCATTCTTAGAGTATGATCAATGGGAGAGCCCAGGGAGCAGCTTCCAAAAATCTCACAGGAGGGCAGACAACATGGCCCAGCTGGTAAGGGCACTCACCAAGCCAGACTACCCAAATTGTATATCTAGGACCCAAGTAATAGAAGGGGAGAACCTGCCACAATTGTCATCAGATTCTCCTAGGACTCCCTAATGCATATGTGAACCCTCCACACACACTGAACAAATGTACCAATGTACAAAACGTAGATAGCTGGGTGAAGAAGTGAGCACTGTCTCCATCCCAGTAATCCCAGCACCCCGGAAGTAGAAATAGGGGGAAATCTTGGAGTTTGAGACTAGCATGATCTACACATAGTAAGCTCCAGGATGGTGAGAACTTATCTCAAAATCTATGTATGCAAAATAAAATATAGTCAGAGACACTCAAGCACACCGCCTCCAAGAGTTAACTAAAACATGGCTCTAGACCAGGCCCCCTAGCACCCCCAAGTACTGACACCCCACACAGTCTTCTTTCCCATCTCCAATAAAAAAAAAAAATAAAGACCATTTTCCAAAACAAAACACCAAATTTATTCAGCAGACATTTTAATTATGAATCCTATAAATCAGGACCACCACAATTTCAGACACTCCGTTGCGAAGTGTACATCAATAGCCACATCTGGAGGATGAACGAGCCATTGAATCTTTAAAAAAAAAAAAGGGGGGGTTAGCTACCTTAAAGTTTGGGGTGGCACCTCAGAAAGGGTGCCCTCAGGTTTCACAAGGGGGAAAGGCCAGCATTTTCTCCTCCTGGAGTCACAGTTTTAAAAAACAGTTTCAGTTGCTCACCAAGAACTGGCAGGTGAGGAAGCAGGAGAGGCCCCCTCCAACTCGGCAGAAAGGGCCAAAGAGCTTTCACCCCACTCCACACACACCACAAACACAGTGGCCGCAGGGAGGTCAGGAGGTTGTTCATGACCATTTCTGAGAAAGCTGGTGCTACAGCCAAGAGTGGCCTAGCAGGAGGGGTTCTGGAAAAGAAATGCACAGAAAACGCAAATAACTCTCTCTACAAGGCCCTGTCAGCCTGTGTGTCTTCGGGAGACTCCAAGCTGCAGCAAAGCGACACTCTGGTCTGTGCTTGGATCCAGAAAAAGGCACTGGGGCTAGTGCTCCCAGGAATCCCACAACACCCCTCTCAAAACCTGACCTTGAGTCCAAGTTGGCAAGGTCAAGTCATTTGCATGTCCCCATTTAAACTCATCTCTCCCCACCTTCGAGAATTCACCAGCTAGGTCCCAACGCCCACCTTCACAATTAAACTAAGCAGGAGAAAGCAAGCATTGCCAACCCACCCATCTGCCAACTTTTTATGTTCTTCACCCTAGAACCTCTGCTCTGCAATTGTAGCACCATATTCAGAAAGCTTCTCTACCCGAAAATAACGAGATCATATATGCCTACTATTGGTTTTCAAGTATTGTTAGAAGCCCTCCCGATTCCCGCCCCCTGCGAGCCACATCTATAAACAATCCAAGCACACGATGCCCAAGGGCTAAGTCAAGTCCAAGTAGATCAAGTAGCTGTCACAGTTCTCCCGGTAGATCCCAGGTCCTCGGCTGCCGGTAACTTTGAGGCTGTAACCTGAGGGATGGACGACAGCTTCAGCTCCGTACTGTCCCGGCCAAGCCACTCTTGGATCCGCGTAGCCGCGTCCTCTTCCTCTTCCAGGGACCCCGGGTCAGAGCCAGGCGCCCGAGGGCTGCAGGGTGACCGAGTCCGGTCCGCTTCGGCCACCCCCGGACCCCGGGGCGCTCGCGGGGCTCGTGGCCGCAACCGCGGCGACCGCTCGCTGGAGCCTGCGCACCGCCTCCTTGATGAGGTTTCCTGAGAGCACGAGCTGCTGCAGGAGCCGGTGCGGGTCGTCTTCCGCCGCGCGCGCTCCGCCTGCGGTCCACCGCCGCTGCTGGATTCGCCGAGAAGCCACGGCGCCCGGGAGCCACCCTCGCCGCCCCGGCCCGGGAAGCGCGCTGGCGCCCGGAGAGATCTCCGCCACGCAGTAGGGCGCCGCCCGGCCCCGCACGCGCCCGCGCTCCCCCAGCACGCAGCGCACGGCCCCCGGGGGCGCAGGGTCCCCGGCCTCCGCTGACACCGCCGGCCGCAGCAGCCGCCTCGCTGGGGCCCCGGCCTTGTCCACCGGCAACGCCGACAGGACCCGCGGGGGCTCGGACGGGGGGCCCGGCGCCGCACACGGCGAGGCCGGGCCGTCGTGCGCCGCGTCCAGCTGCAGGGTCTCTCCAATCTGGGCTATGAGCCGGTCCACGTCGGCCGAGCCACCCAGAGTCACCGACTGCTGCAGCAGGAGGAAACTGTCGTCGTCCTCCTCCCCCTCCGCCTCGTCGCCGGCTTCCTCCTCCTCCTCCTCCCTCCCGCACGGCATGGTCCCCCGCCCAGGCCCCAGCGGCTGTGCGGGCGTCGCTGGCGGCTCGGTTGGCCGCGGGTTCGGCGGGCCGCGGCTGGGGCGGGAGCGGGGCGGGGCGGAGGCCCGGGCCGGGCGGGGGCCGAGCCTAGGACGCGGAAGCCAGGACCACCGGGCACCGGCACCGCGCGCCTTAGAGCCACGGGAGCCGGAACGCGGCCGGCTCGGGTTGATTTGTAAACAATGGGTGACGTCGCGCGGCTCCTACCACCGCGCGCGGTGGTGGGGGAAGACGTTCCCTAGAAGATTTAATGGCGCGGGACAGCGTGCACCGTGAGAGACCTATGCCCTCGCTCTCTGCCCGGTGCTAGCTTAAACATCTGTGAGCAACTCCCGTCGGGGCACCGCCTTCGCCGAGCCCAGGTCCTAGGACCTGTGGGAAAAGAGATACCCTCGGAGACTGCCAATTGGCTTCTCCCACTCGCGGACACACCCCCAGCACACCCAGCCCCTCCTCCGCCGCGCCCTCTGCATCCCCACGTGTGGGCAACGCCTGCGCCGGCCCGGGGGAGGGGCGGCCCCGAAGGTGGGGGCAGGGGGAAGAGGAGGAACCGACGCTGCTGAGGAGCGGACCCTGTGGTCACAGCTTCCCAAACTTCCCCCTGTCCTGCCATTCTCAGAGCTACGTCGTTGCTAGAGTTGACTTTTATTGTAGCTCAAAGGAAAATGTTCTGGTAACGATAGGATTCAAACGAGATTAACAGACTCTTCTCTGTACATTATACAGCCACACACAAAAACATTGCAGTTGCATTAAATTATAACCGCTTTTCCGATGATTGCACGCGCTTTGAAAACACTGTAACGATTACGTAAGTTTCCATTAAGTGCTTGTAATTGTTTAAATTCCTTTGGCAGTTGCTGTTTCTCTGATTTCACCGTTGTAATAATGTGACTAATGCTCTTTCCCATAAAACTTTTCCAAATTTATGATTCATTTTTCAGAGTACATTTCTAAGAGTGGAGTTTTAGGTCAAAGGATAAGAGTATTTTTGAGTTTGGCCTTTTTATTTTTTTGTAAATATATGGAAAACCTAGGGTGAGTGTACTCTTATTAATATGTGATGTACGTCATTCATTGAAATCACTAGATTTTAGTCATTATTAAAACCTTACTGTGTATATGTGTCATTTTACAGGTGAAATTGACATTTTTCAGTTTGCTTGTCCTTTTTATTTTTTTGTTTTGTTTTGTTTTGGTTATGGTTATGAATAACCATATTTTTTGTGACAGCTTTTCTCTGAGTAGCCCTGTCTGTCCTGGAACTCATCCTGTAGACCTGGTTGGCTTCAAACTCAGAGATCTGCCTGCCTTTGCCTCCCAAGATTAAATAAAGGCATGGAACACCGCAGCCGGCTTCCTTTGAGACTTGGAACAGTGCTAGATCTAGTTTCCCTGCCTTGTTGCTGTTATTTGGAGGTTTTTGTTTGTTTCTCAAATCCACTGGGAGTTGGTTTTGTTTTGGGGATTTTTGGTTTTGGTTTTTGGGGATTTTTGTTTTGTTTTGTTTTTGTCTTTGGTTTAGGGAGATGAAATGAAATTAATTTCTTCCTCTCCCTTCCCCCTCAGCTTGCCAACCAGGGCTGAGACAGAGGAGTGTGGTCGTTGCACAGAGGCTGTGTCCTGAGTTCCCAGGGAACTGGTGATTATGAGGGATGGGTGGGGCTGGGAATATTCTGATCAGTCTTAAGAAAGCCAAAAGAGCCCTAAACAGGTTGTACAAAGACCTAGATTCAAGTCTCATCCCTACTGCAAGCTGGGTGTGGGACTCCTGGACAATCAGTTTACAAGGGTTTTCACTTGTAAAATGGAAAAAAAATAATCCCCACCCCGCCTCCTTTGGAGATTGTTTTCAGGATCAAATGAGGTGATGGGAGCAGGCTGTGTCAGACTTTACACAAATGTACTGTGGGATTAGACCCAGTGGTTTACTGACAGCCTCTGGGCGCTCTTCCAGCAATCCCCTGGGGAAAGAACTAATATCTTAATAATAAAGGTTATCCCCCCCCCCCCCAGCCCACTAAGTAATGCAGACCCTGAAGGCAATCCTTCCTAGGGCCAGATTGGCCCTTAGAATCCAAGACTTTGCCCTGGGATGAGTTAGGGCCTTCCTGAAAGCACTCTCCCAAATTTCAAGGTGAGTCATAACCACTGCAGTTCTGCAGGTTTGGGTGAGGGCATCTTCCCATCTGGCAGCTCCCTCCTCCGTCTCCAGGTCTCTTCACACACTTTACTGTCGAAGACCGGAAGCCGTTCTCCCCAGAGATAGTCTCATTTTCATTCTGATGGTACTTACTGGAGAATTTCAAGGAGAATGAAAATTACGAGAGGGCTTATGGATTTCAGCAGAGTTAAAATGGCAATTTCCCCCCCTCCACTCTGTAAGATGATGCCGGGCTGTAAGGAGAGAAACAGTTTTATGCTCCATTGACTTTAAACATTAATGGGTCTGGCAAAGCTATTGTTTCTAACCCAGCATCCCTGGAAGTTGTTTTGTCTTCCTGTCAGAGTAATTCCAACAGTGTTCTTACTACTGTAGGAAATGGAACCGTGAGATGGCATTTAAAAAAAGAAGAAAGAAAGGGGTGGGGAACCTTCCCTTTGTAATGTTGCTTTTGTGTGGAGATTGCCATGTAAATATGCCAGGACGGGAGGTTAGACTGTTCTTTACAGAGAATGCCTTGCAGGAGCCCGGCTCCATTTTCTCAGGGCACTTCTCAGTAGAACTTGAAAAGGGAAGTGCTGGGCTGGGCCGGGAAGGGGGGGTAGGGGTGGAGAGGAATACCCTGGGTTAGGAAGCAAAATAAAAGATGTGAGAAAGACCCAGATGCAATTAAAAGTAATGAGAAGGGGAATCGAGGAGAGCAGTGTGCCTGGCACCCTGGCTACCAGCCTGGAGAGAGACGTAGCAAGCATTCAGCAACATCCTGGAAGGAATGCGGGACTCTGGGGCTTCAGCATTCATTCAGGCCACATAGAAGCCCTCCCTCCCCAGTGAGTTTGCCTTCCTCCAGAGACACCGGCTAGGGCAATGGGGAATCCCACTGGGTGAGGTCACTTCATTTTTTTGTGCCTCTGATTGCTAATCTGTAAGATAAGGGGATGATATGACCTGGAAGGCTGATGGGTAGTGCTAGCGTGGAGTTATACCCTAGGGAGCAGCAATACTTTCAGGGATGTTGAAGTGCAAAAAGGCAGGGATGAGGAGTGGCCCATCGGTAGATGAGTGGATAAACAAGCTGTGGCGTACATGGAAAAAGAAGGAAGCACACACAAGCGGCTCCACTCCTGGTTAGGGGATGGCTCAGTGGGTAAAGTGCTTGCCCATGAGCATTAGGACCTGAGTTCGCGGACCCCCTCCATCCATTTAAAAAGATAAGCATAGTCACGCACCCCCGCACCCCCCCCCCCCATGTGGGAAGGCAGAGAGAGGTGGATCCCAAGAGTTTTCTGACCAGTCCTCTAGCCAATCAGTGCACTCTGGGTTCCCTGAGAGGTCCTCTGGCTTCTACACACGCATGCATGGGTGTACCTGTACATGTGCGCATACATAAAAGACACAGAAACAAACTGTAAAGAATGATGTACTGACACATGCTATCACATGAGTGTCAGTGAAAAGACAAAGGTCACACTGTATGTATCTACCACAGAGAAACCTCGTCTCGAAAAACCAACCAACCAACCAACCACACCAAAACATTACATGATACATCTGGCATTTGGGTCCCATCTCTATTCATAATTGGAGTCACAGTCTGTTTGCTGACAGGAAATAATCTCATCACCATTTTCCAACCCGTGCAAGTCTGTTCTTCTTCAGTTTTGAGGGCACAGCGGTTAAGAGCACTGACTGCTCTTCCAAAGGTCCTGAGTTCAATTCCCAGCAACCACATGGTGGCTCACAACCATCTATAATGGGACCTGATGCCCTCTTCTGAAGGCAGCTACAGTGTACTCATATATATAAAATAAATGATTTTTAGAACGCCATCTAAAGGCCAGCTGGGTAAGAGTGCTTGCGGACAAGACTGACAACCTGCGTTCAATCCCCAAGGCCCAAATGATAGAAGCAGAGAAAGAACTCTGACATCCACACATGCGCTATGGTGCGCCCACACACAAATAAATGGGGCTGCAAAGATGGCTGAGTATGAGAGCATTGGCTGCTCTTTCAGAGGACCCTGGTTCAATCCCCAGCACTCACAGCACAGCTCACAACTGTATGTCACTCCAGACCCAGGGAATCTGATGCCCTCTTCTGGTCTCCAAGGGCATTGGGCATACACATGGTGCACATACATACGACAGGCAAAACATTCATACACATAAAACAAGATGTACAATGCAGAAGATAACAATTGCTTTCAAGAAGGTAGAGAGAGGTGGAACCCTTGCCCATCCCCAGAGGGCCCGTGAAACAATGCTTCTCATTTAGGAAACACTTTGGAAGTCGCGGTTTTCTCTACTGCTATAAACTCCACATGACCCAGTGAGTCCACTTTGAGGATGCCGCCCAAAGGAACTGGAAACCTGTCCACACAGACAGGCACATGAACGTTTACAGCAGTATTAGCATAGTTTTGAAGCTGAAAACAATCCGAATATCCTTCAAACAGTGGGTGGATAAACAGCGTGTGCGTGTGTGTGTGTGTGTGTGTGTGTGTGTGTGTGTGTGTGTGTGTGTGTGTGTGTGTGTGTGTGTGTGTACAATGGAGTATTATTCAGCAGTGTGAGAAAATAAATGACCAGCCAGGTGTGGTAATGCATGCCTGTAATCCTAGCAACCAGGAGGCTGAAATGGAAAGATTGGCTTGAGGCTAGCACAGGCTACACCGTGAGGCCTTGTTTCAAAATGAAAACAAAGCAGACAGAGGAAACCTTTCTGAGATGCTCACAATGTTCTTTACCTGCAAGCTGGTAGAGGTTACACTAAAAGCTGCAGAAGTGCATCCAATGAGTGACTTTTATGGCATGTACATCATACATAATAAAACTTAACTCTTTTTTTTAACCCTCTCAATATTTATTTCTAACTACTAAAATATTGTTTTATAAATCTTTAATTTTTTGATAATTTTTTATACAAAATAAGCATTTATTGATAATAGGACATTTTGTTGAGATTTGTATTCATGATCTAAGAGAGACAAGCTGCATGTAGCCACTGGAGAGTGTGTTTGTGCCCTCTGCCACATGTGTGGCAGCACCATGGGTTCCTCCATGTGTATTCTTTGGTTGGTGGTCCAGTCTCCGGGAGCATGGGGTGGGGGGTCAGGCCAGTTGACACTGTTGCTCCCTCCATGGGGCTGCAAACCCCTCAACTCCTTCAGTCTCTTCTCCAGCTCCTCCATCTGGGACCCCACGCTCAGCCCAATGGTTGGCTGCAAGCACCCACCTCTGTATTTGTCAGGCTCTGCCTGAGCCTCTCAGGAGACAGCTTATCATGCTTCCATCAGCAAGCACTTCCCAGCATCCACAATAATGTCCTGGTTTGGTGACTGTATACAGGATGTATCCCCAGGTGGGGCAGTCTCTGGATGGCCTTTCCTTCAGTCTCTGCTCCATACTTTGTCTCCATATTTCCTCCTGTGAGTATTTTGTTCACCCTTCTAAGAAACACTGAAGCATCCACATTTTGGTCTTCCTTCTTCTTAGACTTCATATGGTCTGTGAATTGAATCTTGCGTGTTCCGAACTTTTGGGCTAATCAATGAGTACATACAGTGTTCGTTTTTTGTGACTTGAGTTACCTCACTCAGGATATTTTCAAGTTCCATCCATTTGCCTGCGAATTTCATGAAGTCGTTTTTAATAGCTGAGTAGTACTCCATTGTGTAAATGTACCACATTTTCTGTATCCATTCCTCTGTTGAGGGACATCTGGGTTGTTTCCAGCTTCTGGCATTATAAATATGGCTATTATGAACATAGTGGAGCATGTGTCTTTATTACATGTTGGAGCATCTTCTGGGTATATGCCCAGGAGAGGTATAGCTGGGTCCTCAGGTAGTACTATGTCCAATTTTCTGAGGATCCGCCAAACTGATTTCCAGAGTGGTTGTACCAGCTTGCAATCCCACCAGCAATGGAAAAATGTTCTTCTTTCTCCACATCCTCACCAGCATCTGCTGTCACCTGAGTTTTTGATATTAGCCATTCTGACTGGTGGAATCTCAGGGTTGTTTTGATTTGCATTTCCCTGATGACTAAGGATGTTGAACATTTCTTTAGGTGCTTCTCAGCCCTGCGAATTTCCTCAGTTGAGAATTCTCTTTTTAGCTCTGTATCCCATTTATTTTATTTTATTTTTTATTTTTTATTTTTTTTCGAAACAGGGTTTCTCTGTATAGCCCTGGCTGTCCTGGGACTCACTCTGTAGACCAGACTGGCCTCGAACTCAGAAATCTGCCTGTCTCTGCCTCCCAAGTGCTGGGATTAAAAGCGTGCGCCACCACTGCCTGGCTGTGTATCCCATTTTTAATAGGGTTATTTGGTTCTCTGGAGTCTAACTTCTTGAGTTCTTTATATATATTGGATATTAGCCCTCTATTGGATGTAGGATTGGTAAAGATCTTTTCCCAATCTGTTGGTTGCCATTTTGTCCTAATGACAGTGCCCTTTGCCTTACAGAAGTTTTGCAATTTTATGAGGTCCCAAATTTAACTCTTGTTTAAAGGGAATTCAGTACTTCAATAAAGGAAGAGTCAAGAGACAGAATGTCCATTTGTAAGCCTTCATCCCTAAGCACTGTTGAGCATTTGAAACACAGCTAGTCTGAATCGAGATAACACATTAAATTTAAATGTAAACTCCAGCACCCTCTGAAGAGATGGCTCAGCAGTTGAGAGCACTGGCTGCTTTTCCAGAGGTCCTGGGTTCAATTCCCAGCACACACATGGCGGCTCACAACTGTCTGTAACTCCAATTCTAGGGGACCCAATACCCTCACACAGATATGCATCCAGGCAAAACACCAATGTACATAAAAGAAAAATAAATAAGTTATATAAAACAAATAAATACTGGGCTTCGTAAAGAGGATCAAAATCTACTGAATTTATAACATTATGCTATGTATTGATAGATCTTGGGTAGATCAGACTAGATAACATTATTTTTAAATGGCTCACCTCCCTTTTGCTTTTATACATATACATTTATTTATTTACTTTTGAGAGAGGATCTCATATATCTCAGGCCAACCTCAAATTTACTATGTAGCAAGGATGACCTTAGCTTTCTGATCCTCTTGACTCCACCTTCCAGAGTGCTAGAATTGTGGGTATGGTATACGGTGTTGAGGTTGAACCCAAGGGTTTTTGTTAGGCAAGCACTCTACGAATTACACCACACACCACACACACACACACACACACACACACACACACACACACACACCCCTTCCCCTTTTTAGTTAGGTTTTTTTGAGACAGGACATAGCTCAGGTTGTCCTGGAACTCATTATGTAGAAAGCTGGCCTCATACTCAGAGGTCTGCTGGCCTCTGCCTCCAGAGTTTAAAGGAGTTTTTACTTTAATAAACTAGGATTAAAAGCCTGAGCCATCACATCCAGCTCTGCTTCACTGTCTTTAACTAGACTCTAATGTGGATACTTAATAGTTTATTTAACTTGGGAGCCAGAATGCTGTTGTTATCCTCCACAGAGAGTCTTTGACTCTGCGGTATACAAGGTGGCCCTTGGCCTGGTGAAGCCATCACGTGTACTTGGAATCTCAGATCTGATACTTCTTATATGGGACTGCTACTCAGGCCAAGGGTCTGTTTCTGTGGGGCTCATCTCCATGGGTCCTGTTTGCAGCTCAGCATCCCTCAGACTATACCTCACTATCCTGTTCGGAAGGCTGGAGAGATGGCTCAGCAGCTTGGAGTATATACTGCTCTCTCAGAGGACCCAAGTTTGATTTCTAGTGCACACATTGGGCAGCTTGCAACTGCCCAGAACTGATTCCCAGAGAGATCGGATGCCTCTGGCTTCCATGGGCACCTGCACCGTCCCCCCCCCCCCCCCACAGACACACAGACACACAGACACACTCACACACACACACACAACGAATAGGGGGCTGGAGAATTGGCTTAGCAGTTAAGAGCGCTGGCTGCTCTTGCAGAGGACCCACATATCAGTCCCAGCACCCAGCTCTCAGCCCCAGCTCACAGCCCTCTGTAACTCTCATTCCAGGGGATCTGATACCCTCTTCGGACCTTTGTGACCCAGAGCCTTGTATCTCCTAGGCAACAGTTTTTACTACTGAGCCATGTGTTCAACTTTAAGCTTTGTGTTTATTCCCTTCTACTTCCCTTTAGTCAGAAGTTTAGCTTGAAGTGCTAAGTACACAGATTTCCCTAACTTTCTGTACTCATCTCCCTGACCTCTAGCAGGCTCCTGACTACCTCCTCCTTGAAATGTAGCCTTCACTTAGCCTCCAGGGTGCCCTGCTCTCCTGGCTGATCTTTCTTTTCCTTTCCTTTCTCTTCTTTTCTTTCATTCTTTCTTTCTTTCTAAATAAAAAGGTTTGTTTGTTTATTTACTTATTTTGGTTTTTTTCAAGGCAGGGTTTTTCTGTATTGCCCTAGCTGTCCTAGAACTCTATTTGTAGACCAGACTGGCCTCGAACTCACAGAGACCCACCTACCTCTGCCTCTCAAGTGCTAGGATTAAAGGTATGCACCATCATGCCCAGGTTATATTTATTACTATTTTTGTTTGTTTTGTTCAAGACAGGGTTTGTCTATAACCCTGGTAGCCCTGGAACTCACTCTATAGACCAGGCTAGCCTCAAACTCAGATTTGCCTGCCTCTGCCTCCTGAATGCTGGGATTAAAGGTGTGTGCTACTATGCCCAGCTTATATATTATTATTATCATCATCATCATCATCATTATTATTGTTGTTTTATTTTTAGAGACAAGGTTTTTCTGTGCAATAGCCATGCTATCTTGGAACTGGCTTTGTAGACCAGGCTGGCCTCATATCCTCTTGCCTCTGCTGGAATTAAAGGTGTGTGTTACCATGCCCACCATTATATTTATGTTTATAATCTTATATAATATCTTTATTATATAAAATATAAAAAACTTTATAGTATGTGTGTGGTGTGTGTGTGTGTGTGTGTGTGTGTGTGTGTGTGTGTGTGTGTGTGTATCTGTCCTAGGAGACCAGAGATGCTGAATCCCCTGGAGCTAGAGTTACAGAAGCTTTTAAACTGCCCACTGTAGGTGCCGGGAACCAAACTAGGATCCTTTAAAAGAACAGTGCACACCCATAACCACTGAGCCATCTCATCGAGGCCCTGGTGTTTCTGCCTCACTAGTTGATCCTCCTCTAGTTCTCATTTTGGGACACCCCAACCTCAAACCTTCGAGGTGATGACTCTGTCACTCACATGGTGATTCAGTCTCTCTCCCACCCTCTCCCCTATTTTGATAGCTCTTCCCCTAGTCTTGAGTCTCCTGACAAGTTGCTGGTGGCGGTTCTCACAGGATTATCTCAACTTTAGCTGGGAGCAGGTACACAAGACACTGTCCTGATCCAGTCGTGTTTGTTTGTTTGTTTGTTTGTGAAAGATCATTGTCTACTTGGCAATGATGGCACCTGCCTTTAATCCCAGCCCTTGAGAGGCAGAGGCAGGTGGATCTCTGAGTCACAGAGTGAGCTCCAGGACAGCCAGGGACACACAAAGAAACCCTGTCTCAGCAAACCAAGAAAGATTATTGGCCGTTGCAGGGATAATGGTGTCGAACAGGATAAGAAGATGGGCCGATGGAATGGCCCTCACCAGAAGTGACCACTCCCTCTTCATTGCTCCTTTGGTTGGGCAATCCTGGCTTCCAATCAGTTATGGGAAAAGGCCAAACTTCTGCTTCACAGGGTCATATGCTATTCTTCAGTCTAGGTCATTTTTTTTTTCTCCCCAACTTTGCCTGTAGCCATGTGACCCCAAGGTGGAAGAACTGTCTACTCCCCAGTCAGACAGTGAGCGTGAGAGCAAATGGCTTTGAGATGGGTCCACTAGTTTGCTTCTGCCAGGCTTGGACACCCGGGAAGTTTGAACACTAAACCCTCTCACCCTTCAGGTCTTAGGCAGTAGGCCCTCCGAGGACAGCCTTGGCCTTAAGTCCCCTCAAGGCACTCATGCCATCCTCCACGGCACTTTTTCAGTCATATTTGCTTTGTTTGTATAAATTATCTTATGCATATGGATGTTTTAGCTACATAGATGTTTGTGCAGCATGTTGGTACCTGATGCCCAAAGAGGCCAGAGGGCAGCTGGCCTTACAGATGGCTGTGGGTTACCCCGTGGGATGCTGGGAATCGAACAAAGTCCTCTGGAGAAGCAGCTCCTGCTATGGAACATCTCCCTGCTCCATTTCTTCCTCTTTTTTTCTTTTTCTTTAGATTTTATATGTATGAGAGTCTTTTACCTGTATTTCTGTCTGTATGTCTGTGCACCATGTGCATGCCAGGCCATAAGTAGGTGTTGGATGCCAATGAATTAGAGTTATGGATAACCAGGTCCTCTGCAAGAGCAACAAGTGCCCCTAACCACTGAGTCATCCTTCCATCCCTTTCCTTTTTTTTTTTTTTTTTTTTTTTTTTTTTTGGTGTGTGTGTTTTTAAATCTATCTCCAACTGCTTTTTTTTTTTTAATATTTATTTATTTATTTATGTGTGTATTTGGGTGTTTTCTTTGCATGTACATCTGCACACCAGAAGAGAGCATCAGATCCCATGAGACTACAGTTATAGTTGTGAGCTACTATGTGGGTGCTGGGAATTGAACTCTGAACCTCTGGTAAAACAGCCAGTGCACTCTTAATCACTGAACTATCTCTCTAGCCCCAATCTCCTCTACTTTGTGACAGCAGGAACCCTGCCTGAATAGCTTACCACTTGTTGGAAGTGCTTCACTCTGAACAAGCGCTGAAGTGTAGTAGGGGGGATGGGTGGGAAGGAACGTGAAAGAAAACAGTGAAGCCTGCAGGTCTGCCTCCCAGGTGGTGGAAGGGAAAGGAAACTCAGTCCTGCCCCTTGCTGGCCCGCCCTGCCCTTCCCCTCAGCCAAGTCAGCTCCACCTGCTCACCTAGAGCAGTTCCATAATTGGTTCTTGTGCTAGTGATACATTAGGAGAGTAAAGAGCCCCCCAGGGGAAGTACAGATACTGGCATGGCAGCCTAATGTGACATTTGCAAATTCACAGCCCAACCTCTTGGTGCCTGGGAGCAGGCTGTGGGGGTATGGACTTGAACTTTCCATGCTTGGCCACCTAAGTCCTCAAACCATGAGTCCACCCAGACTTTGGGAAGGGTAGAGCTGAGGTAAACTGCTAGGTGGGAATCCTAAATCACAGTCAGAACGCAATCTACTGTGATAGGAGTCACAGAGCTGGAGGGGGTGTGTGACTGCCCCAGGTAAAAGCTGTACCAGCCTGGGCGGCAATTGCTGATGACCGCCCTCCTGTAGGAGAGCCCCAGTAATCAGGTGTGTCTGGTTGTACATCCCAGGCTCCGTGTGAAGTGCTAAGAAAGGGAACACATGTGGCCCATGTGACCGTCCTCATCTTGGCAGGGAATTGTCTTCAGAATACCAGATGTCAGAGTCACCACTTGCTGATTATGGGGAATGCTTTGGGTGCGCCCCACCTCCCTGTGAGGAGCAGTACTTGCAGTTGCGATGATTAAGAGGGCATGTTTAGATAAGAATTATTGTACCATGACGCAATCAATATGCACACTGTATAAAATCTGCTCAGGATGATAACTATTCCTTGTCATTTTACGAGCTTGTTTGCTCTGTGGCCTCAGGTCCAGGAGCTCTACTGTAGTAGTTCTGGTGGAAGGCAAGGCTTTGGCAGAGGGGCTGTAAAGATGATAGGTCCCTCCTGGGTCCACTCACAGGTCCATCTGCCTGGTGGCTGGGCCCCCATGCTCTTTGGAATTGTAATTTCTCAACAATTAGGTCTAGAGGGTACCTGTAGGTCTTCAGGGTGACATCACAAAAATAGAAAAACCAAACTGCCCTTTGGATATTACCCTACAGGATGCAGGATCAGTTATCCGCACCAGGCCCTAGAAGCAGCTGACTGTCTTCCTCTGCAAGAGCCAGAAGAGCTGGGCTTAGAAAGTTGATCCAGGCATGCCATGTGTGAAGGAGCCTGAGCCTAATTAAATCTCAGAAACACTTTGCTGCAGCAGGGAACAGACTCAGTCTGGTTCACACAGGAGAGAATGATCTTTCCTGCTCGCTCGCTGTGGGTGTTGGGCCCCAACAGGCTGCTGGGGTGGGGGAATAGGCCACAATCCACAGGCAAGTCCCGCCATAAGGACACTACCAATCTATCATTCACTGGGTCCCCTCTCTGTTTCTTAGTTGCTTTAACCACTGATTTCGACTTAATGCAAAGCAGAATATGCTCTGGCTAATCATTGTTTTTTGTTTTTGTTTTTGTTTTTTTAGTTTTTCCAGACAGGGTTTCTCTGTGGAGCCCTGGCTGTCCTGGAACTCACTCTGTAGGCCAGGCTGGCCTCGAACTCAGAAATCCACCTGCCTCTGCCTCCTGAGTGCTGGGATTAAAGGCGTGCACCACCACTGCCTGGCTCTGGCTAATCGTATCTTGGATCATTATATTTCTCATTACAAATTAACAAATTACATTTTTGCTGAGTGTGGTGCCACATGCCTTTAATCCCAGCACCTGGGAGACAGAGGCAGGCAGATGTCTGTGAATTCAAAGCTGCCTGGTCTATATAATGAGTTCCAGGACAGCCAGAGCTACAAAGAGAAACCCATTTTTAAACACCAAAAAAGAAAGACAGAAAAGAAATTACACTTTTGACTAGATCTGCTCCTGAGCCCAGATTTTCTCTTGAACTTGTTTAATTCTGGTTTGAGATTTGCAGAGCTGACCATACAAACCCAGCTCTGGTATGAGAATATAGCACCAAGCTACAATTCTTATTTGATTTTATTATTGGGGTGGGGGGAGGGGATGACTGGTCTCATTATGCATCTTACACTTAGTTCAAACTCACAGAAGTCTGCCTGCCTCTGCCTCCAGAATAATGGTATTAAAAGTGTGCACCACCATGCTCAACCTATAGGTCTTAGTAAGTGTTCTGTTGCTGTGGAGAGACAACCATGACAGAGGCATCTAACTAGGGCTGGCTTACAGTTTCCGAGGTTTGGTCCATTCTCATCACAGTACGGAGCACAGCAGGCAGACATGGTGCTGGAGAAGCTGAGAGCTCTACATCCAGACCAATAGTAGGCAGGCGAAGAGACACTGGGTCTGGCTCGAGCTTTTAAAACCTCAAAGTCTACCCACCAATAACACACTTCCTCCAACAAGGCCACACCTCCTAGCCCTTCACATAGTACCAGTCCCTAAGCATTCAAATCTATGAGCCTATGGGGCCATTCTTCCTAAAATACCACACTATACACTCCTGACTTCACTGGTGACTGACCTCAGTCTTGAAATCCTGTTCTAGAGGGCTGGGTTTGTGGCTCAGTTGACAGAGTTGTTTAGCACGAACAAAACCCTGGGTTTGATACCCAGTACCTCATAGAATGGCTGGCTATAATCCCCACAAGAGGATTAGCAATTTCAGGTTGTCCTTGGGTATACACCAAGTTCAAGGCCAGCCTGGGCTACCTGAGACCCTTTGGAAAAGAAAAAACATAACAACCCATTGCTGAGTATGGTGATTTTAATCCCAGCCCTCGGAGAAACAAGCAGGAAGACTCCTATCAGTTTATTTCAGGCCAGCCACCATTACATAATGAGACTTTGTCAACAAAGCAAACGGGGACTGGGGCTGTGGTAGGGGTTGAGAATACTTGCTCTTGAATGGACCCACTGAGCATTTCCATGGCAAGCAATGGGATGGGGTGGGAGAAAGCAACCGTCTGCTGTGCAGCCTCGGCCTTCAGTGACTGGCTGTCAGCTAACAGCTTCGGAAGTGTTTCTAATGACAGTAGCTACATTAAGCATAATTTCAGGAAATGGCAAACCAGCTTACATTGTCCCAAATCAGGGTTATTTTCTAGAGTACAGTCATCTATCCGATCATAATAATGTATATCAAAAATAGAACAAAGAGCATTCATCATGTCATTTTCTAAATATTACGCACAATCTAGCATCAAGTGGTGGCTTTAAATTCCTGCGTAAGCAATGAGCAGCATACTTAAGGGCTCCAAAAGCCTTTATAAATAGCTGAGCTTCATCCACTGGGCAGATGCTCTAAACTGGGCCACTGAGATATTTCTGAAATATTTACTCAGGTAGGGTAAAAACTTGGTTATAAGTCAGGTGCAAATGTATGCTTATATTTAAAAATGGTTCTTTGGAGTTGGAGAGATGGCTCAGAGGTTAAGAGCACTTGTTGCTTGTACAGAGGGCTCAGGTTCAGTTCCCAGCATCCACAGTGACTCACAAACATCTGTAACTTCAGTTCCAGCGGATCCAAAACCTTCTGACCTCCACAGGCACCGGTTACACACACGTTTGAAGCTGGTTTAGGCTTACATAATGAGATTCTTGTCTTCAAAACAATAAAGCAGCCAGATGTGGTTCTGCATACCTGTAATCCCAGTACTTGGGAGACCAGAGGGAGCCGGATCTCTGAGTTCAAGGACTCCCTGCTAGGGTTACAGTGAGGACCTGTCTCAAACAAACAAACAAAAAGCAAAACCAAGTATCAGGGATGGGGATATAGCTGTGTGGTAAAGTTCTAGCCTACCATGCACTGTCCCTGTTTGTCCCCAAGCACTACCAAGTACTTTATTTCTGTCAAAAGAAAAGCAGGCAGAGTGGACTAAAGAAGAAACTGGGATCACATACAGAAGGGACATGTGAGTCTCCTAAAAAGATTCTTTCACTTTTCTGTTGTTTCTCACATGTTCTGTGAATCTTTCCTTCAAAATGAAATACAAATTATATTTGAATTTGGATTACTCTTTGAAAGAACACAACCAAGAAAAGCAGTGGGGGAAAGGACTCAAGACTGAAGACAGTGGCTACTAGAGTACCATCAACAGTTTCTCACACTGCAAACCAAACTAACCTTTCCATGGCTGCTCGGACCGTAGAACAGACTATTAACTTCGTGAAGGCAGCCTCTCTGCTGGCAATGAGCCACCAGGACAGTCACCATAAGCCTCTGCCACAATCATGAGAAGGAAAACAAGGGCAGCCTAACCTGACTCTTGACCATGTTGCCTTTGTAAGGCCCAATGCTCACACACACTCCCGTGGAGGAGCTGCATTTTGGGAAGCAGGTAGTAAGGCGGGGGCAGGGTATAGGTTTTCCTTCAGTTCACAAGAATGAATGGAAGATGGATTCAGAAGAGAAAGCCTAGAAACAATTCAGATTCCAACATCAAGAACCAAAGAAGCTAAGTTGTAAATGTAGATCTTGATGAAGCTTACAACTTCTCTACTATCCTGGGATGGAATGACCCGTGTGTGTGCAGTGCTGCCATGGTCTTGTATTACATGTCCCCTGTGGACGGAAAAACAGCACCGCCCTCCATAGTGTCTTTTTAAGCACCTGAGTTCCTAGGGCAGGAGACCAATACTTGCCCCTGCACCAAAGCCCAAACCTCAAAGTGCATGTCTCAGAACAGAGTTTAACGCCTCACTAATACCAACCTTCCTGGGTCACCTTCCCTGCCCACCTTGAAAGGAAGCAGAGCTCCTTGGAAGATATGTTATAAGCAGGCCAGCTTCAGGCTTCTTTGTAAAATCCTGGGTGATTGGCTCAGACCTATCCTCCTTGACAAGAGGCTTCTGAATACATGTGGTTCCATTTCCTGAGAGAAGAGGAGCCAGGAAAGACCTGGCCTGAGGTAAAAGTGAAGCTGAACGGTAATAATGGGGGTTATGATTGGGTAATCTTTGTAAATCTGTAATAAATCTTTTGGCTACCTTTCTAGCTTGATCTCCCACTCTAGATTTCTGTGAGGCATGTAAACAGTGCCACCTCGTGGCAACCTGGTTCCCCTCAGATTCTTTTTTGTCTGTTTGTTTTTCAAGACAGGGTTTCTGTGTAGCCCTGGCTGTCCAGGAACTCACTCTGTAGACCAGGCTGGCCTCGAACTCAGAAATCCGCCTGCCTCTGCCTCCCAAGTGCTGGGATTAAAGGCGTGAACCACCACAGCCTGGCTCCTCTCAGATTCTTATTAGCCCAAGATCATGGGTGGAAATGCCCTAGCATGAAAGACACTGAATCCAGAAAGGGCTTGGGTCCTCATGGAGAGTGGAAGAAGCAGTATGAGAGACAGGCTACCAAGAATAGTACAGGATCTGCCAAGAGCATCATTAGTGCCCAAGGAATTAAACCAAATCAGAAACTCCTTAAGAACGTGTTTGTTGTAGCGGGGTGGTGGTATCACACGCCTTTAATCTCAGCACTTGGGGAGCAGAGGCAGGTGGACCTTTGAGTTCGAGGACAGCCTGGTCTACAGCATGAGTTCCAGGCAGGCCAACCAGAGCTGTCCAGAAAAACCCTGCCTTGAGGGAAAAAAGTGTGTATGTTGGTCTCATCTCACAAGGAAAGATATGAGCCAGAGCTCACTAATGACAAAGCATACCCCATACACTAGAGTGTTGAGACAGCACTAGGTAGGGTCCTCTACTTCTGGGCTAATGGTTCAAGTGACCTTGGGGCACTGCAAAGGGCCAGTGGGAATTACAGTACACAGCTAGATCTACATAAAAGAATGAGGGAAGGTAGGTGTGCTGGTCAGTTTTTTTGTCTACTTGACACAGCTTGAGTCATCAGGAGGAATGGCCTGCACTCTGTAGGGGCATTTTCTCAATCACTGACGTGGGAGGGTCCAGCCTGGGCCACCCCTGGGCAGGTGGTCCTGGGAGGTATAAGAAAATGAGCTGAGTAAGCAAGTAAGCGCATTCCTCTACTTTCTCTGCTTTGGTTCCTTCAGTGACCGCTGGAGCCAGGAAGGGCTCAGTGACTCTGCTGAGTCAATGGACAGAGATGCTGATAGAGGCTTGTGAACAGGGGCAGCTCAAGATGCAGCTCCGAGAGCTGTCAGCCACGGTCTCTGCCTGTTCCAGGTCCCTGGTGCTCGACCCTGGGATCCAATAACCAACCATGGGTATTCACTGCCCCTTCCACCTCCTTGTTGTTTTGGTTTTTTTTTGTTTTTTTGTTTTTGGTTTTTGAGACAGGGTTTCTCTGTGTAGCCCTGGCTGTCCTGGAACTCACTCTGTAGACCAGGCTGGCCTCGAACTCAGAAATCCGCCTGCCTCTGCCTCCCAAGTGCTGGGATTTAAAGGCGTGCGCCACCACCGCCCGGCTCCCTTCTACCTCCTAATATCACTTCCTGACACAGGTTAAAGCTATGGGCTAGACAGACTAGTTAGTGGGAGTTGGACAGGAAGGGGTCAAGGCACTCTGTTCTCATCCCTGGAGGGACAAAGATGGAACTCTTGTTTTCAGGGTTAATGCGTGGCCATGCACATTTATTCTATGCCTGGTTACAGCACATCTTACACATGCAGACCACGGTCATCACTCTGCTCTCACGGCCACATTGGGCAGAAAGCAGAGCACCACTTAGGGCCTTCTCAGAGGTAGCAATGTCACGTTTCTGTTCCTAGATGCTGACAATGTTTCTAAAGGACATTTGGAGTTTCCAGATCCTGGGCATCTCTCTTGGAACTGAGTCCTGCTTCCAATGAATCTTCTCTGTCCAGGTCAGCAAGGCTCACACCTGGAGTTGGTGTTAAACATCATAGGGGCTAGAAAGGGACCCTGGACTGCAGCAAAGAACAGTGCCATTCCCAGGAAGGAGTCAGGGCCGACGATCCTTTCTGCGGAGTTTGTGTCCCACCTGGGATCCCCGCTGGGCAGCTTTCACCAGACCTTTAAACTGTCCCTGTAGCTTCACCTTTTTCCTGCAGGAAAAAAAGAACAAATGGGCTGTGTCCCACTGAGAACAGGCAGTGCTGATAGGTGGTGGTGCAGGACTGTGGTCCCAGCTCCTGGAAGGCTGAGGGTGGCAAGTTCAATGCCAGTCTGAGATCCTGCATAGGAAACCTAGTCTTAAAAGAAAAACAATCAATGAAATGATGGGCACCCCTGGCATAGCCAGGGTGAAATAGGCAGACTGTGTATGTCCTGACCTGGTCACTGTACAACCCCCTTGAAGAGACTCCTCCTCCATTTTTCCTCTAATGAACTCAGATAAGGTTAGGGCTGCTCTATCCAACCATCCTTCCTGCTAAAGGCCCATCTGCAGACACCCCCAGTGACTTCCATTGGAACACATTTGCCTAGGAACAGAACATTTGCAAGCACTCCTGCACACCTCATGTGGTCCCCATATCTACACCAAAAGCCCCAATCAATGATCAACGTGAAATAACTAAATTCCCAACAAAAGGAAGAGCAGAAAAGCAAATTCTGAAAACCATTACAGCTAGTGACGATGGGAGCCGGAGAGATGGCTCAGAGGTTAAGAGCACTGGCTGTTCTTCCAGAGGTCCAGAGTTCAATTCCCAGCAACCACATGGTGACTCACAACCATCTGTAATAGGATCTGATGCCCTCTTCTGGTGTGTCTGAAGACAACTACAGTGTACTCATAGACATAAAACAAATAAATCTTAATCAAACCTGCAGCAAAGTCGGGCAGTGGTGGCGCACGCCTTTAATCCCAGCACTTGGGAGGCAGAGGCAGGAGGATTTCTGAGTTCAAGGCCAGCCTGGTCTACATAGTGAGTTCCAGGACAGCCAGGGCTCCACAGAGAAACCCTGTCTCGGAAAAACAAAACAAAACCAAAAACCCGTAGCAAGTGTTCCTAACAAGCCAGACTTCCCATCCCCACCATCAGGCTTTAAAAGGTAGTTCAAACAGGGCATAGTGGCTCACTCCTCTAATCAGGAAGATCAAGGAGTTCAAGGTCAGAGAGCTGTAGAGATGGCTCAAGGGTCAAGAGCACATACTGCTCTTACAGAGGACCAGGGTTCAATTCCCAAGGTCTCCCTTAAGTGGTTCCCAACTACCTGTAACTCCAGCTCCAGGATATCTGATAGCTTCTTCTGGCTTCCCAGGAAACTGCACACATGTGCACATAAGTGCACACAAACACATATAATTAAAAATAAAGCTTTTTGTTTTTTTTCCCCCAAGACAGGGTCTCAGTGTGTTTCTTTGGCTGTCCTAAAAACTAGCTTTGTAGACCACGCCTAGTCTGGCCTCAGATTTACAGAGACACACCTGTCTATGCCTCCCTTCAATCCCTAGTGCTGGGATTAAAGGTGTGCAACACCACTGCCTGGCCAATACATTTTTTCTTTCTTTCTTTCTTTTTTGTTTTTTGTTTTTCAAGACAGGGTTTCTCTGTGTAGTCCTGGTTGTCCTGGAACTTGCTTTGTAGACCAGGCTGATCTTGAACTCACAGATATATGTCCAAGTCTGGGATTAAAGGTATATGCATCATGGCCCCCTGGCCAAGAAATCTTAGGGGGGGTCAAAGGCAGCCTTTAGATAGTGAGGTGAGCCAATAAGAGCTACGTGGGAATGAGGCAGTCTCTCTCTCTCTCTCTCTCTCTCTCTCTCTCTCTCTCTCTCTCTCTCTCTCTCTGACACACACACACACACACACAGCAGTTCAAATCAACAACACTGTACGAAACAGAGGTGGGCAGTGGTGATGCACAGCAGCACTGGGGAGGCAGAAGCAGGTGGATCTCTAGGTTTGAGGCCAGTCTGGTCTACAGAGCACCTTCCAGGAGAGGGGAGAGGGATAGGGAAAAGGGACAGGGAGGGAGAGGGAAACAGGAGAGGGGAGAGGGGAGAGAGGGGAGAGAGAGGGGGGAGAGAGAGAGAGAGAGAGAGAGAGAGAGAGAGAGAGAGAGAGAGAGAGAGAGACTGATTCTGTCTCCAAAAATCCAATAGATGAATAAATATAAATAAAATAAAAATAAGGGGGCTGGCACAATGGCTCAGTGGGTAAAGACACTTGCAGCTCAGCTTGATAACCTGAGTTTATCCCTGGAGGATTTTATTCCTGGAAGGAGAGAACCGACTCACACATGTCTTTCACATACACAAAATAAATGAATATAAAAATAAAGTAAAATAAAAACAGGTCTGGGTGGTATTTGGCCAGTAAAGTGCTTACTGTACGAGATGAGCTCCCCAGCACCCATATAAAAAGCCAGCTGTAGTGACACGTACCTGCAATCTCAGGGGATGCTGGAGACCTGACATTTGCAGGTTAGAAAGTCAGGGAGAACTATCTCAACAAGAAAACATGAAGAGCAATAGAAGATGCCTACCTGATGGTTGACCGTTAGAGCTCACATGCACACAGAGGCACCGACACCCCCACGCACAGCCTGCCCGTGAGGAGCCCCAAGCAGTCATACCTGCGGCTGAGCTTGGCTCTGTTGAGTGGAATGTAAGCGTAAGGATCCAGGCGGCCCTTCTTCATATCACCCTTCGCCTTCTGCTCATCCAGAGAAACAGCAAAGGCAAAAGCAAACAAATGGCAAAAGCCCGAGTCAGAGTGAGCCAGAGTGTGGAGCTCCTTTCCTGCCCCTGACTTCAGTCAGCCTTACGTCCCGTCCCCCCCCTCATTTTCTGCTTCAGGTGGCATTAAGCTATTTGTCGAAGCCTCCAAGTTCGAATTTCATGACTGAAGTGCCCCTTTTCTTTTCTGGCCCAAGATGGCGATGGGCACAGATCCTCCTTGCCCTCCACTACCCCTGCCCACAGCTCTCACCTTGGCCTTGTATTCAGCTCCAGGTGCAGCCTTCTTAGCCACAGGGCGATGGATGCCAGAGCCTCCAGCTATAGAGAAGCACAGAGATCATGAGTCAGGCAGAGCCAGAGTGGTCCCCTCAGGGAGGCGAGAAGCACCTCTCAAAGGGCCTCTAGGAAGATGACGGACAAGACTAGGAACTTGGTTCCATACCCTGGCAGGCAAAGTCCTCCTTTGAAGAGGCACTGCCCATGACTCCTGGGAACACACATACTCGGCACTGACACAAATGACCCACATTCTCCAAAGTTACACTCCTAACCCCTGCCTATGGACAGGGCATTTCCCATGCCCCACCCTGTTCTCACTCTGGCACATAAGCAGCTATTTACTCTACCATGTAGGTGGGAACTGGACCTTACTGAGGCAAGAAAACTCGCCCAGGGTCAGCTTGTCAATTCTGGCCTGGCCTTTAAAAGTCATAGATGGAATCCTGCAATGCCTCTCTAATAAGAAACTGCAACTCTTCGAGAGACAGTGTGATAGAACAAGATCACACAGCTAAGTAACAGCCGGGCAAGGTATCCTGAGCCCAGGCTTCTCGTCCCATGGATTATAAGGATTTTTACCCACAGTATTATCTTAGTGTGGGAGGGAGCCAGGCTCTGAATGCAGAGGCACAAGTCAAGCCATAGCTCCTTCAGCAGCAGGGTTAGGATGACATAGGGTCCGGAGAACAGACTGCTACCAGATCAGAGACTGCCTCCGTAGCTCTGGACCTCCAGATGCACTGTGAGCAGAACCAGGGCAGACCCCATGGTATCCCTCAGGAGGAAGGAAGCAGAAGAGCCACCCTGTTGCTTCCAATGTGGAGAGGAACCCTCTGACCAGGGTCTAATTTGGGGGTATTCAAGAGTGGCTAACATTTCACAAGGGCTACTTACAAGCCTCACAGAAGGATGGCTGGGCAGGAAGGAGTGGGACTAAGGGGCTTGCCTTACTCCCTTAGATTTACCATGGACAGACCTAACCCTTAGGTTCTCTGAGGCTACTATCTCCTTGTCCCTCAGGCTAGTCCTGACTCAGGTTGACAACAGCTTGGTCAGCCAATCTGTGCAGTTGTCAACTGAATGCAACTTCATGGCTCTGCCTCCCCCTCTCTACCTCCCAGCCTGATGCGGGGGAAGGGAATTTAGGTCCCAAGGAAAGAAAGGACATCTCACCTTGGTACCGAGGGGGCATCTCCAGCTCATCCTCCTCGTCCTCCCGCTGCCGCTTCCGCTTCTTTTTCTATAAAGAAACAAGCGGGGAGGGAGTGAGCAAGAGGCCAAGCCGACCCCACTCATGAGGGCGGGAGCAGAAGCAGTGACCTGCCCTAATGACAAAGGCCCTCTGCCAAACTCTCACCGCCAACTGCACAGAAGTGCAGGCCCACAAAGGGAGAGTGGTGATCTCATATCACACAGCTGGGGCGGACAGGGCTGTCCCCGGCATTCTAACAACTGGATTTCCTTCTTCACACCCCAAAGCTACTAAAGGAAGCTGGAAACCTGACATCAGCCAGCTTGCCTCCCTACAGGCAGGCCAGGTTCCACCTGCTGCAAGACGGGTGCCAATATTAGAAACGCATGGAAAGAGAAGAGGACTTGTCCCGGGGCAGCCCCGTCACAGGGCAGCCCACAGGGTATCTAGGCTCAGGCTCTAGCAAGCAAAGACACTACACAATGGGTAGGGGTGGGGGTGGGATTATCCAGGGGTCACTTAGCTCCCAAGGCTGGTTCCTAACCTGTGGTCTGTGACACCGGTCTGGGAGCCCTCTGAGTCGGTAGGTGAGGTGAGGGCTAGGGGTGCCAGGCCAAGGGATCGGCTGAACATGTGTCCAGTAATATGGATGCCAGGTCCACTGGCTATAGCACAGAACTGTGAATATCTAGTGAGGACCAGAAACTGGAGATGTGGGACTCAGGCTGTACAATAGAGGATGATGGCTGAGCTTTATTAGCCAAGGCTAGCCCACTAACTTATCTTCCACCAAGGATGTTTTGGCCTCTAGAATCTTATGCTCCCAGAACCATGTACACAGGAGGACTCAGCAACTGCCACAGAGAACTTTGGGATGTTGGTGGCAGGAACTGACTTGTAGGACCCAGCCACTGATGTGGTCATCACTAGAGTGCTCTTGCTGCCTTGAGTAAAGATGTCTGATCTTGCTATCTCTAAGCTGAGATCCACCCACAGGGGACTGTGGTCAGTCTTTGCTGGCCAGAAATAAGAGGCAGCTGCCAAGAGATCACCAGAACCCCTATGAAGGTTCCAGAAAGTCCAGGAAGGCCTCAACCAGAATAATGTCCAGGGAATATGAACAACAATAAAGAACAGCTACGGCTCAGTCAGCACTACTAAGTACCAAGCTCTCTACACAGAACCCTGGACTGGAGCTCAGGGAGCCTGGGTACAGCGACAGGCTCTTAACACTTTCTAGCAAGGTGAGACTGGCCTGAGGCTGAAGCAAGAGTAGGAAGAGTAGAATTCAGACCAGGGAAAGCCCTAGTAAGCAGAGCTGGGCCACACAGGAATGGCCTGTGGAGGGGAGGGTTGGCACAGGTTGGCAACAGAGGCTACACATGATTCCCCCGGGCACCCTTGAGAAGCTTCCTGCGCCTCACTCTCTTCACTCTGTGTAGCTTTCCTACATGGTTTTCACTCAGTCTCCAAATAGCAGCCTGCACTCTTGATACATTCTTTTTCATTCATTCATTCATACATACATACATACATACATACATACATATATTTTTTCGTTCGTATGAGTGTTTCGTTTGAATGTACGTCTGCGCTCCACATGTGTGCCTGGTGACCACGGAAGAGAGTATCAGATCTCCTAGCAATGGAGTTATGGATAGTTATAAGCCAACATCTGAGTGCTGGAAACTGAACCCCAGTCATCTACGAGAGTGAGAAGTACTCTTAACCCCTGAGCCACCTCTCTAGCCCTCTGGTATGTTCTTAACAATAAATTAGCTCCCAGGGCCTGGCTTGCCGGAAGGCGACATGGGGCAGTTTATGACATGTCTGCTCTGTGCTGATTCACTTTACACCCATCCACACTGCCCCAGTCATCTTGTACATGAGGGAGAAGGGCAGATGCATGTTTGCATGTGTATGGGGATTAGGGCCTGGGAGCCCTGGGCCAGGATGAGGCCAGAGTTACTCACACTTCTGACACTGGCATCTTCCATCACGTCAGTCATCTGTTCATCTTCCCCTGGAGTCAGAGGGCAGACAGGCTCATGAGCATCTGGGCATCCCTGACCAACCTCATCCCATGCCCTCTCTTTAGCAGAAAGACAAGACATTAACTCCAGTCCCAGAAAACTGCCCTCTCCAGACCTGTGTCCTTTTTCATGGGAAACCAAACAGCTGTCCCTCCTCCATTCCAACCATCGGCCCCTTCACAACGTGAGTGACTTGGAGAGTCAGCCCCACCCATACATGCCCTCACTTAGCAAAAGAACAATTTCACCCTCCCACTCAAGAAGCTTTTTTGCTCACTCTGTGTACTGGAGCTGTGTGGGAATAACAGAAAAGTATGAAGCTGCCCATCTGGAGGGAAGAGGTTTCAGCAGCAAAGCTACAGCCAAAGACAATAAAGACAGCCTGTGTAGGGGCTGGGAATGTAGCTCAGTGGAGCACCACCCTAGTATGTACCAAGTGCTGAGTGCTGGGTTCAGTCCCCAGCACTGGGAGAAAATAAACCAGCCTATGACTAAAGATGCACAGAAGAATGACAACTGGTACGTGGGCGTTCTACGCAGAATGAGGCCTAGTGGCTAAGGGACCCTAGAGATAGCACAAAGGAACAGTGTGGGAGCCTAAAGAGCAGAGGGGCTCCCCAGTCACAGGAACTGCAGGCATCAAGTCTACAGGAGCCTGAAGGGCACCAAGGGTGGGAAGGAAGCAGAGAAGAGAGTCTAAGAACAGCACAAGCCACCTGTGTATTAAGCATAGACGGGAGCCAGCAGAGAGGAAAGCAGGGGAATCAACGACCCACAGCTCGGCAGGGAGAGCCACCAAAGGCAGAAGGCAGACACCTGTCCCCACAGTACTAGGAACAGAATGCAGCACTTCACATCCCAGGCAAGGCTCCTTACTGAGTGGACCCCTGTGTTTGGGAAGGCTGACCCTTTTAGAAGGCATGGGTGCTCTATCTAACTGATGGTGTGTGAGGAGGGATCTGGAGAGGCCAAAGGTGTTAAGAGGCCCTGCCTGAGGGGACAGTGGTGCAACGCAGAGCTTAGGAAGTTATGAGTATCTCACAGGCTGGTTCTACCTGTCTCTAAATCAGCTTAGGGCTCAGCTGGTGTCCATTAAAAACTAAACCAAACTGAACCGAACAACAGAAAAGGAATAAGGAAAGAGAAGCAGAAGAGATGTTCACACCCTAAAGAGAAGCTCCCACCATGCACAGTGAGGGCAGAAGCTCCCACCAAGCACAGTGAGCTCTGTTTAAACTGTTGTATGTATACTGCATAAAAGTCATGGGAAGCTGCGTGGTGCTGGCACATGCCTATAAGCCCAGCACTCAGGAGGCAGAGGCAGGAGTATCTCTGAGTTCAAGGCAAGCCTACTCTACAGAGTTCCCAGACAGCCAGGGCTATACAAAGGAACCCTGTCTCAAAAAAACAAAACAAAACAAAAAACCCAACAAAAATCATAGGTAAATTAATAAGTATAGAAAATATATGAAATACAAATAAAAATGTTTAGTGTGCTCAGGAAAATCTAAGGAGTCAAAATGTTCAGAGGTGGCCTTATGTTAAGCTTCTCAGATCTGTGTCTATGCTTCCTCAAATAATGGTCACTACATGAATAAGTCGAGAGCCCTCAAGTGAGTAAATGAGGATCAAGCCAGCAGAGCCCTGGCCCCAGCTGCCAGAGCAACTGCTCCTCTGTGGAGACCCCACCTTTAGTGCCGTCTTCTTCCTCCACCTTGTCTCCATCTTCCTCCTCCCGTATGATTAGCCGGCCATCAGCGCTCAACTTGAAGCCATGGTCCTTTTTCTTGGCCCGCCTGGGCCCAGGCTGGGTGGCTAGTTAAGTAGTTTGGCATGAGGTGAGATAGGTCAGTCCTAACCAACTCATACCTTCCTCCCCCAACACCAAAGGTCCCAACTAGGGGACTCTTAGCCCTTGCCCACAGGCCATCCACGGAAACCAACTCCTGCGCCCACCCATGAACCCAGCAACAGGGCAAGTCTACTCTGGGTCCCTAGCTCAGCTGTTCTTGCTCACCAAGGACTCGATGGGCCACCTTGGGATCCAGAAAGTTGAGGGGCTCATCGCCACCACCTTCCTTCAGCCATGCCCGGCTCCTCTGTCGTGCCAGCTTCCGCTGCTCCTTGCCCTGGCCTCTTTCTTCTTCCTCATCTTCATCTTCAGAGTCAGCCAAAATCTCCTCAATGCTAAATTAGAGAAGTCTAACATCAATGCACCCCTGGGACAGGGGACCTAAGGCACTGCCAGGACAGCTTTGGGGTGGGGGTAGACTAAGGCCTTGGGGCTGGGCCACGATCTTACCTGTCACCTTTGCTCTGGACAGGCTCCTCTTCCTGTTCCTCCTCTTCCTCCTCCTCCATAGCAGCCTGGCTCAGGGCACGATGCTTCTTGGCTCGGGCTTCAGCTTTTCTGATGTTTACCAGGACTTTGTGGTATTCTGCAGGTAGCAGACCTTTTACCAACTCGAATCTGAGTGGGACAGAGAAGGGTTGTCTAGAGGTACTTGCCAGGGATCTCTCCATAGGGGCAGCAGCTATTCAGGAACCAGTAACCTTGCTTGTGGCCCCCTAAGAGACCAAGAACCCCATGCCCCGACCCCACCCCACTCAAGTGCACAGACCCAAACTTGCGGATGAGCTTGATGAACAGGTTCCGGAGCTTCATGCGGAAGTGCCGTCGCATGTCATCTGACAGCTTCCCGATGGCTTCCATCTAGCAGACAGAGCATCAGGGTGTCAGAGGGAGCACGGGGCCGCCGCTCTGCCCGTCTTTGTTTGCTGTGCAGACCAGTGTACACAGTACAGCTAGGCCTAGCTAAGAGGGGAGGCACTGGCTGCCCTGTTCTCGGCCACCCCTTCCTTGGCTCAACTCTCTCCTTACCCTGGGACCCCATCTTTCCTCTATGCCCTCTATCATACCACAACTGTGACTATCCTTCAAGGTGACAACTAAACACTCTCATATGTTCTTCCAATGCTTCTTTTACAGCAACTCGATGGGACAGACATGGATTGCCAAGTGGCCATAAAGGTCCCACTTTCTTTTTTTTGGTTTTTTCGAGACAGGGTTTCTGTGTAGCCCTGGTTGTCCTGGAACTCACTCTGTAGACCAGGCTGACCTCGAACTCAGAAATCCGCCTGCCTCTGCCTCCCAAGTGCTGGGATTAAAGGCATGCGCCACCATAAAGGTGGGCCATAAAGGTCCCACTTAATCTTCTCATTCTACTTTACCAGATACTACCCAGCATCCTGAAGTCTCATGTTTCCTTTCTATCACACAATCATGTTCATCCAGCCTCATGTGGTGACACTTGTGGGTGGCAAACCTTACTACCAGCAAGGTCTCCAGCGGGGCCAGAGAACACGGTCCCCACATATCCTTTAATGGGATTCAGGAAGATCTAAATATAAAGAGGTATAGTAGATCTCCATTCTAGCCATGTCTTAAACCTTTGGTTCCCAGTTAGGCTGAAGGCTTCTAGAGAATATCTATCCCTGCTTTCCTGACTCAGAAAAGATATGCAAGAGAGATCTGAAGGGCCATGTAACTCAACCAGCTAGAAGTGGAAACCATTAGCAAACTATTCCGGCTTGCAGGAAGTGTGGGTTAGAAGTCCAGAGACCCTACCCCAAGGGACTTTTCAGATTCTCTGTGCCCTGGCAGGGATGGAAAGAGTGACCCTACAGAGAAAAAGCCAGTCTGCGCCTTGAGACTAGACCTTGAAAATAAGTACCAAGCCTGCTTCTCTATCTGTCCAACATGGGAGAAGCCCTGTCCCTTGGTCTTTAGTCAAGCTTCTGTGGAGGGGACATAGGGTAATATGAGACACTACGGGCATTGTGCCTTCTTTGTCAGTCAGCACTCTCCTACAAGCTCCTCCAGGGCTCCTTAATGTCCTTCTGCTGCTCAGAGCAGTAGTGAAAACATTCTGAACTAATGTGACCAGAGTCCCATGGAGTTCACACTTGTACCTCAGGAGCACCCATCACCCAGTAAAAAAAATGGAGCCTCACCACTAGCTGTACATGCTTAGCGAGGTGCACCACATCCATGACCACCACGGCCACTTTGATAAAGCCTAGTGCAGATTTGACCACATCACGTGTCCGGGAGGCCAGCAGCAGGCACACGTTCTCCAGAAGCTGCTCCACTGTGCTTGTCCCCATCAGCCCTGTGCACATGAGCTGCTGTCAGATACCAGAACCCCTCAAACGCAAGACCCACCCACGGGTCAGATGTTATTAGAGCCTTTCTGTGGGTCTAACAGTTTGAATTCCGCACGAGTCTCCATGTGTCTTCCATCTTAGAGATTAGCAGAGGTTCTAAGAGGTTAGCAAAGCTGCCCAAAGTTTATGTGGTTGGTAAGAGGAGGGACCAGAGCTAAGACACAGGGATAGGCCAACCCTCTTTCTGACCGATCTGACAAAAGTCCCGGGGCACTGGGGCCTACAGCGGCTGGGTGGTGCAAGTGTAAGAACAGAGGAAGACTTTGTGGGAGGAGTCTGGGAAGCAGATAGGGCTGGGTTCTAGGTCTATTTGCTGTATCCTGATGCTCTTCCCCATTCTGTGCCACCCTGTCCTGATTTGGGGGGCACTCTTTACCATGACAGCACCCCAGGCCTTCAGGTAAACACTTACCTTTGAACTCAAACAAGAGGTGGGTCAAAGCCAAAATGCTGCAACTGACTGTGGTGACCGCACCCAGAAGGCCAGGGTAGATCAGGACAAGGTATCGCTGCAGAGCCTCTGAGGACAGAGTGGGACAGTTACTCGAAGACAGGGTGCTCAGGGACGGGTACTCTAGGCCTACAGCGCAGTCCACTCAAAGCCACAGCCAGAACAGGATAAGGCATTCCCTCCACCCTAAGACCAGGGCCTTTAAGACTCTTCTCTGAGCCTGAAGGCAGTTTGTCCACCCCAACTTTCATCCCACAGTCTCACCTTCCTGGCTGGAGCCAAATCGCAGGAAAGCGTGGCCCATCTCCACCAGCAGGGCGAATGCATTCTTCCTTGCACCCACTGACACCTCCTTGGTGCACAGGATCACCTGGCCAAACAACCTTGTTAGGACATGCTACCGAGGGGGCAGCCTGGTGAGCAACACATGCCTACACAGTCACTAGGCAGTGAATGGAGCGTGTGCTCAGCACTGTTAGTTACAGCTCTCACTTCTCGGCCATCTCTTGGAGACCACACTAAGAAATCACAACACACGCATCCTCCCCTCAACCCCTCACCTCTGGGATGAGGGCAGCCATGAACTCCTCATGCTCAGCTGACAGCTTTTTCACAATATGTATGAGGCACTTCAAACGGGGCTGTGGGCACAATGACAACATTGGGATCCTCCAGTGTCACCCCAGCCCCTGGGTATGCCTGTTGACGCCCTTCCTCCCTTGCAGAGTAGGCAGCCCGGAGCACCCACCCTTTTAGCAGGCGAGGATGTGCTCCTAAGTGAGTCCAGCAGAGTCTTCTTCAGATCATCCAAGTGGCTTTGCACGAAGCGGGCCGCAGGGCCCTGAGAACTGGCACACACCTCCTCCAGCACTCGGTAGGCCTTCTTCTGTACCCCATGGACCTTGCTCTGAGTGGGGCAAATAAGACACAAAGATAATAAGGAAGGGGCCTGGGTTCCACTCCATCCTGTGACATTCCCCAACCATCTACTAGAGAGGATTCAGAGAGAAGCTGGTCTCGAAACAGGAGCCGTAGCCTTAGGGACGAGCCAGACTGGTTTTCCAAGCCATTCTTCTTACCACCACTGAATAACAGGAAAGGGGGCTGAGGTGAGGGCTCAGCGATTGATGTTCTCTCAGAGGACCCAGTTCGATCCTCAGCACCCACATGGCATCGCACAACTGCCTGTAACTCCACTTTCAGATCACAACCTTCAGAGGATCTGCTGCCCTCCTCTCATCTATGTGACACTAGGCACACAATGCAGGCAAAACATACACATAAAACAGAAACAAATCTAAGAAAATAAAAGTAATAAATAGCAGACACTCAAGCCTGGGCTGATGGTATCAGAATATGCTAGGGGCGTGCCTGGCACTCTCTGACTAGAGTGTTCTCTTTACCCCACGGACTCCTTGTAATTCTGAAGGAATTCCCACACTCTACCAGCTCTTCCCAGCCTGTCCTGCCCATGTGTGTCCACCTGCACATTCTTTCTCTAGCTACTATATAAACTGGCGGGGAACAGGGGAACTGGTCCTCAGGAGGGTGCTACTGGGCTGAACGCTGCACACTGTAAGCCACACCGTGAGCATTTTAGACAGGGCCAGCATGAGCAAAGGCATAGGCAGGCCAGCTCTATACAAGAGTGGCTCAGAGTGCATGCCTAGCATCCATGAGAACCTGGGACCATCCAGGAAAAAAAGAGAAAAGAAAAAAAAAAAGCACCAGTAAAATGGCTCAGCACACCTGATGTGAACCTGACAACCTCAGTTAAATCCTTGGAGCCCACGTAAGGCGGAAGGAGAGAACCGATTCTACAAAATTGCCCTCAGCCTTTCACTCATCCTCATCATAACATACAAATAATAAATGAAATAAAACTTTTAAAAAGAGCCGGGCAGTGGTGGCGCAGGCCTTTAATCCCAGCACTCGGGAGGCAGAGGCAGGCGGATTTCTGAGTTCGAGGTCAGCCTGGTCTACAGAGTGAGTTCCAGGACAGCCAGGACTACACAGAGAAATTCTGTCTCAAAAAACCAAAAAAAAAACCAAAAACAAAAACAAAAAAAAACCTTTTAAAAAGAGATAAAAATAAAGGACTCAAACTGTCTAATAAAGACTAGGTATAGAGGTGTAAACCTGTAATCACAGCACTTGGGAGACAGAGGCAGGAGGATGATGAGTTCCAGGTCAGCTTTCAATACATAGGAAGTTCAAGACCTGTTTGAGAGACCTGGGTATTTGTCTCAAAAACAGTCTGATGAGGCTACAGTTGGTCAAAGGTGGAAGAAGGCAGACTGGGAGGGCTGAAAGCTGGGGCAGGCCTAGAATGGCAACAGAAAAGAAGCCTGTTGTTCTATAAGACACCTTGGCACAGACTAGAGCACAGCTGTACACCTTAGTGACAGATGGGCAGGGAAGAACCCCAAGGGAAGCCACTGTGGCAGTAGCCAGGGAGAGATCTGGGCAAGTAGCAAGGATGGGGATAAGGAGAGCTCACCTCAAGGTAGGGCCGGATGGTAGAGTACAGCTTACTGATGGCAGCTTCATCCGAGTAAGGAGCCAAAGCCACAACCAGGTCCAGGACAGACAATCTGCCAGAGTGAGAAACAGGACTTAGAGGACTAGACCAGGGCAGAAGCTATTTCCACTCAGGGTTGGGCCCAGGGGCCTCTGGGGCATTTGCAAAGCAAGGTAGCACTGTATTCATGGTGCACTCAGGGCACCTCAGGGAGCACTCAGAGCACCTCAGGGAGTACTCAGAGCATCTCAGGGAGCACTCAGAGCTCCTCAGGGAGTACTCAGAGCACCAGGTGCTCTACACAGCTAGTTCTCTGTCCTCAAAGAGACATGTTGCAGGGACTATTATCACACCTCCTTTACAGATGAGGGCTGAGAGGCAGAGTATGTAACTGGTCTAAAACCACACAAGCTGGGAAGGGGTGGAGTTGGGATTAAACCCATTTATCTTCAGGGTCCATCCATTCTTCAGTAATAATGAACTAATCAGACCTCTCAGAACAGCTAGGACATTTGATATCTCAGGACTTCTGGAGTGAACCCAAAGGCTCTACTAAGTACACTTTGGCTACCAAGCTCGAGTGAGGAAGCCCAAAACACTTTACCTGGTGAAATCAGAGCTGGCAGGATCAAGAACCTTCTCAGTGGCTTTTTCCAGGAAGCCATTCACCAACTGACAGTCCCAGTGGAGAGAGAAACAGAGTAACCATAGCAGCAGGTTCCTGAGTTGGTCCCCATGGTTTAGGTCCCCCAGCCCAGCTAAAACTGCTGTTAAGTCCCCTGTCCTTCGGCGCCTGGAGGCGTCTTGACCTTTCCAACACCCAACAGCACCCCCTTCCCACACTCACCTGAGACTCAGTTATGGTGAGGTAAGTTTTGATGGTTTCCAGCACAGCACGGCGAGGGGCTGCAGCCTCTCCAGCTGCAAGAGGCTGCCCATACAAGTTGAAGAGGATTGGCAGGAAGTTTTTGGCAAAGCGGCTCACTTCAGCACGGTCAGCCTCTGGCAAGAGGACCCAAGTTTGCATTGAAGGGACAGAGCTAATTAATAGTAACTCAGTGGTCACATCCTTTAGAGGACCCCATGGCAGGATTAAAAAGCCACAAGAATAGACCTTCTGCAAGGAGAGGTTGAGGCTAGGGCACACAGAACAAGAAGCCTCTAGGCTCAACACTGACTGCACAGTCCACAGGAGCTCTCACCCTTTGGTGGGAAGTATGAGGCAAGGACTAACGTTAGCCTCCTGGAGCCCAGCAGCAGCAGCAATGGGAGCAGTACAGACAGCTGCCAACAGTGTGAGCCACAGCAGGCCAGCACCCAGGTCATCTTCTCAGTAGCTCCCACATTTACCTGCTTCACAGCCCTTAGTGATGAGGGTGCGTAGGGCCTGGCACACAGTGACCCTCAGGTCTGGGCGTTCATTGATAGCTGTGCCCAGAGTCCGTGCCAGGCCTTTGAAGGAGGTAGCCACATCTGTGGGCCTTGTGCAGAACCCAGGCAGAAGAGTCCAGATCTGGGAGGGAGGAATTTGGAAATTAAAATGTGACTTGTACCCTGCATGCTCCTTCCCTCTTCCTTCCCCAGCTGACCCTCACCTGCCACTGGAGCGTATCATAAATCTTCGACTCCACTGTGCTGCCTGCCTGAGCCAGGTCCATTGCTGGAGGATGTGACAAAGACATGGTGTGACCCCAGAAATCCTCTTGGCCAATTGGCCTCATTTTACCAAAACCAAAAGCCCTACAATAAGGATACAAATATAGGTAATCCCCCCCCACAAATTAATAATAACACTAATTGTTTTAATAATGAAAACAAATCTGTGAATGTAGGCATTACAGTTGATACCTATCATCCTAGCACTCAGGAGGCTCAGGAATTCAAGGTCATCCTCAATTACTTATCTGATTCAAGGCTAAATGAAACCCTGTCTGGAGAAAACAAACCAACATCCCAGTGCTTACAGATATGCAGACGAGTCCCATTTTAGTTACTTGCCAATAAGAAGACTTTTTTCCTGGTTTTTCAAGATACGGTTTCACGGCGTAGCCTTCCCTGATTGACTTGGAACTCACTCTGTAGACCAGGCTGGCCTCAAACTCAGAGATCCACCTGCCTCTGTCTCCTGAGTGCTGGTATTAAATGCGTGCACCACTACTTCACGGCTGGCAATTTTTTATTAACAAGGAAAAAAACTATTTTGCAGTACCAAGGATGGAACTCAGCTCACACCTTAACACTGAGCTACATCTTCAGCCTTGAGAAAGGACTTTAAGTAAAACTATTAACACGTGAGTTACCATTCCAATTTAGTAAAATACATCGGAAAAGGAAACTATAGTAATGCTTTAGAATAATTCTCTTTGGGTGTTTTTTACTTTTCTGTTTAAATGCTTCCTGAATATTCTTTTGTTTAAGATTTAAGAGTGACTGAAAAAATATAGCTAAAATGAGCATTGGAGTAGGTAGAGGGACTAATGGCTGCAATCCTAGTACTCAGGAGGCTGAAGCAACACAACTACCTTGGGTGTGAGGCCAGCACGAGCTACATGAAACCTGATCTCAACAAAACAAAATACCATTAGGAATAAACTTTCTTTTTTTTTTTTTTTTTGGTTTTTCAAGACAGGATTTCTCTGTGTAGCCCTGGCTGTCCTGGAACTCACTCTGTAGACCAGGCTGTCCTGGAACTCACAGAGATCCGGCCTCTGCCTCTTGAGTGCTGGGATTAAAGACATGTGCCCCTACCTCCTGGCAATAATCCTTTTAATATCCTTAAAAACCTCGTTGCTTGCAAACCAAAGATGTAGCTGGGCATGGTGGTGCATGCCTTCAGTCTCAGCCCCCAGGAGGTAAGGGCAGGCAGATCTCTGTGAGTTTGAACCCATACACACAAACATATACACCTGTAAATCCATCTGTAGGTTTATCAGAGTCTATAGAGCGTTTCCTCAGTATCCATGAGGAACTGGCTGTAGGATCCCCATAGAAATGAAACTCCAAATGGTTAAGTCTCTTGTATAGAAAAATGGTATACACACTCACTCCCCTAGTCATTAAATCACTTCTAGATGTCTTATCGAATGCCATGGGAAGGACTGTTGTAACAGTATTTAGGGAATCGTCCCTATAGGTGACTGAATCTGTAACACAGAACCTTGGGATACAGATGCAGGCTGTATACATATAAGCCATAAAATTAAAAAACAAATCTACCTAAAAGGCTCCCATGACAAAGAACTGAACTCTTTCCTTTGATTCAAGATGGAAGAATAAGACCCAGGGAGTAGAGGCTCCCTAGGGAGCCCTGGCTGGCCAGTTCCACACTTCTCAGAGGAGTGTGGCCAAATGTGTATGCTAGACTCGGTATTTCTGACCTGTTCAATTGGGACTCCTAGATGTGGGGAGGAGGGGGCTCAGACTGCACACAGCCAAGGGCTCCATACCTTTTCTCTTAAGAGTGGTGGCCAGGGGCAAGAAGTAAGTGGTGAAGAAACCAAGTCGTGTTTCCCGAACATGATCCCGGATGACAGGCAGCAGCCAGCTCCGTGGGAAATCCAGAGTCTCCCTGTGGGGAAGAAGGACTCAGTGAGAAGAGGTGGCAGAACCAGACTGAAAGTCCCTCTGTGCAGAACATTTAGTGGACACCCTTCCTGGAACAGAGCATCCTGCATGTGTCTCCTGGGCTCCTGAGGACAAGCAGGGTCACACTTACTCAGAGCCATCGATTTCCAAAGGCACAGCCTGCAGTACCACCTCGGGTCCCATGCTGGTCACTGCAGCCCCCACAGCCTGGTCTAGGGCTGCTGTGTGGGGGAAGTGAGGGGAGAGGCGCAGGTCACACAGGGACTGGAGGCACTGGAACAATGAGAGGACACAGAGACATGATGGCAGGGCCAGGGTGCAACACTGCAGCAGAGCAATGACCTAGCACAGTCAAGATCTGTGACCAAGCTCCAGCATACGAGAAACAAAACGCCATTTTTCTGCTGACCAGGGAATGGTAACTGACTTATCAAAAGGCTCCTTACTCTCTAATGGTTTTATTATAGACCCAAGCTTCAGAGAAGGGACTCAAGATATAGACAACGCTGGGCTTCATTCCAAAGGAAGGAGCCAGATTCTGGACACAGATGTAGCCCACAGAGATACATACTAAAGACCCAACTGACTCAATGGTGTGTCCAATTCCTTTTCTAAGGCCCAGGATCTTTTAAAAAGTTCTGTTTCATTTAACATGAAAAACTACAAGATTTCACATCCAAATGTAGATTTGTGACCAAGGCTGGCCTACAGCCAACTATGAGCTTGTACTGAGGAGGCAGAGGTGCACTCTCCAGTTCCCATCAGTACCAACCAGCCTTGCTGATTGCTTATAGCCTTGCCTGGTTTGCCAATCCTCTAACCCCAATTTAGCCGAATAGTCCTTTTACCCAGAAAGCAATGCAAAGAAGCAACAAGAAAGACCCAAGAGCTAATCCACCAGCTGCAACTTGACCTGGGATCTACTCAAGATTCTCAGTCCTTAGAGATTTCACCCTGGGCTAGAGAAACCCTGAGATCTAAGGCTGTTTAAAATATCAACACTATACTCTCTGTTACATAGCATTTAGAGAATTAAAATTTGAGAAGCTGGAGAAATGGCTCAGCAGTTAAGAGCACTGCTGTTCTTGCGGAGGGCTAGGGTTTAGTTCTCAGTACCAACATGGTGGCTCACAACCATCTATAGTCCTAGTTCCAAGGAATCTAAGATCCCTTGCTCATCTCCCAGAGTACCAGGCACGTATATGTATATACATACATGCAGATCAAAACTCTCATAAATAAATAAACCTTTAAAAAGTTTTAAAAGGAGGGCTGGAGAGATGGCTCAGCAGTCAAGAACATGGCTGCTTTTCCAGAGGACGGGGGAGTTCAATTCCTAGCACCCACATAGCAGCTCACAACCATCTATAACTCCAGTTCCAGGGGATCTGACACACTCATACATGCAAACACCAATGCACATCAAAGTCAGATAGATGGATGGATGGATGGATGGATGGATGGATGGATGGATGGATGGATGGATGGATGGATAGATGGATCAGACACTCAGACAGACAGATATTTGAAAAAAATGAAAAGGGCCAGGGCGCCGCAGGATTCTAAATCAACTTCAACCAAGGTAACTGGGCTGGTGTGGTGGTTACTGTTCACCCTTCTTTCTTTTCCCACACCATCACCGGGAGCCATGGTACCAGGCACCTGCTGTGGGCACTGTCAACATTGGGGTGGCGTAGAGTGTAGACATGTTCTTCCTGGCTAGGAGTCCTCATACCAGGGACCCTGGTGCCACCAGTGCCCTGGCCCCAGGAGCCTCCAGCTCACCTTCTTCATCACAGGATGGGCCTGCTTTCCACAAGCTTCAAAGAAGACACCCAGTAGCTGCAGCACAGAGCTCCAGGCCGCGTGAAATTTGTATGTCAGGCCCTCTTCCACTGCCCTGCCAAAGAGCAGCACAGTCAGGGCCACAGTTCCACCATCCCAGAAAAGAACAGGAGTTGGTACTGTGAGCCACAGACCCCACTAGCTTGCAAAAGGGAGGGGGCCCAGGAGGACAAGGTGGAGAGCTAATGCTTAGAAAGTGCTCATGCTTTTAGTTACATATCCCTACTGACTGAAGAGAAACGCAGGATGGAGCAGTATGTCCCATTTTCAGATGAGGAAACAAAGGCTCAGAGACATGAAACGACCTGCCAGTCACTGCACTGGGCTCCTCAGCCTGGGTACTATGCTGTCCCATGCTTCCTCTACCTGACCTGAGGGGGGAGGATGGCTGGGAACAGGTGGCTGGTCCCATCTCCCCCACAGTATCTGAGGCCCTGGGGACTTTAGGTAGAAAGGGCCAACAGGAGCAGTGTTTGGACCAGGGGAGAGTTCCTGATACCTCATGCCAGCTGTACAAAACAGTATAGTCCTCTGTCCCTGTCTATTAGTCACCAGAGCACCAGACAGAACACACCCACCCAGGAGATATACCCAGGACCCTCCTCTTTCCAGGAACTGCTTAGCACACTATGGCCATGTCTGTGAACGGCTCCTCACACATGTTGAGGACAACCCAGCAGATTCCATGGTCGGCCTTTTATGATCGAGATGACCTCTCTTCCCAGCTATAAGAGACATTAATACCAGTCTCCTCGCACAAGGGTCAGCAGTTTCTATTTCCTGAATGCCTAGCTACCTGCTTGGTGCTGCTCTCCCACTGAGGAGGACTCAAAGGCATCAAGAGGTAGAGGAGATTGCTCCAGATACCTGGAGCTTGCAAGCAACAGATCTGGATCCAAAGCCAGCTCCAGGGCCCAGCAGCTCAGAGGCAGGGCTCCATGAGCCACACTCTTCCATCGCATAGTATGGCACCTCTCCTACGTGCCTCTGAAACACAGCACACCCAACTGGCAGGGGCTGCTCACTCAGGCAGACGTTTGGCACTTACCCCGATTCTATGGCACCTGGTACTGGGTGCACTATCCAAAGTGGTAAATGGGGCTGGAGAGATGGCTCAGCAGTTCAGAGCACTGACTGCTCTCCTAGAGGTCCTGAGTTCAATTCCCAGCAACCCCAGGGTGGCTCATAACCATCTGGAATAGGGATCCAATGCCCTCCTCTGGTGTGTCTGAAGACAGCAACAGTTTACTCACATACAAAGTGGTAAATGGAGCTCGAGTCGTCATACAGATCTCCCAACAAGGTCCCCTTCGTACCCGCCTAATGGGGATGCCACCTTCTCACCTGAACATCTTAGCGATGTACTGGGGGGGACCTGAGGCTGAAGAGGTCACGGAGCCAATGTCAGCAATGTGTGGAGCCACACACTCCTTCAGGATCTCCTACAAAGAGAGGCCCAGGCTGTCTAGTCCCCGACTATACCCCCAGCTCCACTCACCCTCCCAGATGACTGCTTTTTGAAGTTCCAAAAGCCGTCTCCCACTGCGAGAAGCTCCCCGGTTCAAAGCTGGACATCTAAGGTGGCCAGGGAGACAGAACAGCAGGCAGAACCTCTTATGCTAAAGCGGGGTTCAGCAGGCTGAAGTACCTTGAGAGTCTGGGTAGCAGCCGCCACCACTTGTGAATGAGGGGAGAGAAGACAGGTTACTGCAGTTCCAAAAAATCGGGCAAGATGGCCTAGCCCCAGGTCTCGCTGCAACCTGTCCAGACGAAAAGTTTCTGTGGAACCTGGTCCTGAGCCTCAGAGACCTGAGCCTCCAGAACTCAGGTGAAAACATCTATTGGCCTGCAGGGTCCCTCCAGGCCCCCCTGGAAGGCCATTTCAAAAAAGCACTGTCCTTGAAGTAACAATACATGGGATTTAGGTTTAAGTTAACTCACTTTAAGTAGCTTGGCACACAGAATGAGAACCCGTCTTCCTTAACAACTCCTTCTTCCCTGCCCCTTACACTTTCCAGAGTTAACTCAAAAGTTTTTACCGTAATATACAAACAAGATAATACAAACGGCTAACATTTTCATAATGCTCCATACCAACTACTGACTTAACAGCAGACATTTCCCTCCAGCCTTGCAGCAATTACTAAGTCCAATTCCCACTCTGCCGATGACGAAACTGACACACATAAGGCCACACAGTGGGGCAGAGTGAAAGGGATTCACACACCCAGGCAATCTGAACCCAAAACATAAAAACAAAAAGCATCGCACTTGAGGATCAGCAAGATCACTCCGTGGTACAGGCTCCCCTCGACCCCGGCCACTAAGCCTGAGGAGTATTCTCTGGAGTCCATCCAGTAAAGGAGACACCCACTCCTGAGAGTCACCTCCTGATTTAGACATGCATGCCATGGCACTAGCATAACACACACACACACACACACACACACACGCACGCACCATAAAATAACCCCTGGGCTGTGGAGTGGCTCAGTAGGCTACTTGCAGTCTGAGTATGAGGATCTGCTTGAAGCTCTCAAGCCCTCACAGAGCTGAGCACAGCATTGACCCCAGCACATCTACAGCAAGGCAGGAGGTGGGGCAGGAGAATCCCCAGTAACCCGGGGTCAGTCAGTCAGCTGTATGCCACAGCAAACAATAAAGTGACCGTGGCTCAAACAAGAAAGACAGTGATAACTGACCCTTGAGGTTTTCTTAGGACCTCCACTGTGGCATGTGTGTACCAGTAACTCAACATCTATGAACTCACACACACCATACATAAACACACACAAAAAAATTAAAATAAACAAATAAAGATCACACCAGGACGGGGCATGATGCCTCACAACTGCAATCCCAGTAGTCAGGAAGCTGAAGCAGGCCAGGCCAGGCATGTTGGCACATGTGTTTAATCCCAGCACTCAGGCAGAGGGCTATAGATATCTGTGAGTTCAAGACAGCCTTGTCTATATAGCCAGTCAGGGCTATGTAATGAGACTCCCATCTTCCAAAACAAAAAACAAAAACAAAACAAACAAAACCAACAACTAAACAAAACAAAGAATCCAGCTGAGATGGCTCAGTAGGTAAAGGTGCTTGCAACCAATTCTGATGACCTGAGCTCAGTCCCTGGAATTCACATGACGGAAGGCGAGAATTGACTCCTAAGAGTCTCCTTCCACACAATATCCCCTTCACCAAAAAGCACAGAGCAAGCTGAGAACCAGGCTCTAACACACACACACACACACCCATAACCCAGAGGCACTCGCTGTCCTCTGTGCCTTGCTGCTCACAGCTGGCTAGTGGCTGCTCTAGTGAGGAAGGAGCTGTGCTGGACAGAATGGCCATGCCGCCCCACCCTTGCCTTTCTAACGTAAGAGCAGGTCCTCACCCACGCAATGCAGGCCTTGGGACTGAATGGCCTCTCCAGCTTCTGGCTCATGTCCCTCCCATCTGCATGAACAGTAGGTAACCTAAAGGGAGATCCTAGACTGACTTCCACCATCCCTACCTGACCAAGTTGGTGTGAGCTTTCTCCATGACCTTAAGCCAGGCCAGCAGGGGCTGTAAATCATTTTCACTGGGAACGTAGTCATATAATGCCTAGAGGTGAGACAGAAATGAGCAGAAGAGTCTCATTCAGCAGTAGCCCCAAGGATGTTGGTTGACCCTTTCTTAGACTCTTGGTGAAAGCACTGTGATGACAAGTCAGAAGTCACAGCCACCTGGCCTCCCCTAATCCACGCAATCCTCCCAGGCCCGATATTCCAGGAACAAAAGGCTCTAGGAGTGGAAGTGAGGTGCCTCGCACACTTCCTGGGCATCACTGAAGTAGAACCCTTCTCTGAGGAAATGCACTTCAGTATTTTGCAAACAATTTTGGGAAGATGTATGTCTCCCTCTGAAAGTCCACCCATAGATATCTGAGGTTAGAAGCCCTCTCAAGCTGAAATCATTTAAAGTGATGTCATTTCAGTGGTCTCTCTCCTGTCTGCAAGCTTGGCTATTTTCCACTGGGGCAGCTTAGCCCAAGCAACCTTACAGCTGTAGAAGGCAGCAGAGCTGGCACCCCAGCAGGTGCCTTCCAGAGACTTACTATGAAGTCTACCCTCCCCCAACACCAGGCCTCACCGTGATGATCTGGGCGTTGAGTTCTGCTGACAGGGTGCTAGGGCTGGGCTTGGCATGGAAGAGGTTATGGAAGGCCTGCATGGCACAGGCTGTCACAAGCTGCAGAAGACATAACACAGACTTAGCAAGCAAACATAAAGTCCATAGCTGCCCTGGGGCTCTCCAACTCCTGCCCCATCACACGAGCTACATAAAGCCTACGGGTCCCCTAGACTCCCAGACACCCTGAAGACTGTTACTCTAGTACGACATGGCAACCAACAAAAAACTTCAAATGACATAGGGACTGAGACACAGCTCAGTGCTAGAGTACAAAGGCCCTGCGTTCAATCCTGAGAACACAAAGTTAGGGCTCAACAGGGAAAGTGCTTGCTGCCCAAGTCTGGTGGCCTGAGCTTAGTCTCTAAAACCCGTGAAAAGATGGAAGAGAGTCAACTCCCTAAAGCAGCTCTGAC
>CM052703.1:18305460-18339603 GCA_028551405.1 Uromys caudimaculatus | reverse complement strand
AGCCTCAAGATGGGCCAGCCCACTCTGACAGCATGGATGATGCAGTGTCTAAGATGGGCCAGCCCACTCTGACAGCATGGATGATGCAGTGTCTAAGATGGGCCAGCCCACTCTGACAGCATGGATGATGCAGTGTCTAAGATGGGCCAGCCCACTCTGACAGCATGGATGATGCAGTGTCTTTGGCTTATGGTGAAAGCAGGGTCAGGACAGAGAGCCTAGGCCTCTTAGTAGCAGGGATTACAGACCCATCAGAAAGCCTGGTACCACTCGCTCTCTCTCTCACTCACTCACTCACTCACTCACTCACTGAGTTCCCTGCTACTGTTGGCCCCATTCTTCCTGTGTCTAGCCCTTACCACATGGTTCAAGGTCATGACCCGAAGGAGAGCTTCACAGCAGCTCTTCACCAGGCCTTCGGGGAAGCAGGGCAGCATGTCCTTCAGCAGTGTTAGCATGTGCAGTATGGTGGTGGCCTCTTTGGAGCCTGGCAGACAAAGGGGAGTTTTACTCCTAATCCTCCTGTACTTCCCCCACTTCCCCTCCACCTACCCTCGGCCTAGCTACCTTACCTCCAGACTTCTCAATCTCCTGGATGCAGAACTTGGCAGTGGAGACAGCCGCAGGATGATGGGCGGGGGCCTTTTCACCAAACATGAAGTCACTGCCCTTGAGAACTGAGCACACTCCATGCTGAGCAGCCTTACGAATCTGAAGGGAAAGCAAATGGGAACAAGGATAGATATTTGGATACTTGGCACAACCGCCACTAGCGGCCTGATGGAACACCTACTATCTAATACCCACTGCTATATCAGGGTCATATACTACAGAATCCTAAACCGCTAACTAGCCAAATGGCCGAGGCAGCCCAGAGACTCAATTGCTGAGCAACAGGGTCTTCATCTTCAGACAGGGATACAGTCATTTAATTCCCAAGCAACACCAGGATCACTGCTCTAAGTGTTAACAAAGTGCCAGTAAGCAGAAGACGATACTTGCCTGAGGCAAAAAAAAAAAAAAGCAAATATAGCAGAAAATAAAAGATACTTGCAGGTACTGGGGAGATGGTTCAGAGGATAAAAGCACTAGCTACTCTTGCACATAATCAGGGTTCAGCATCTAAGACCCACACAGAGACTTACAACCACCTGTAACTCCAGTTTCTGGGCATCTGGTGTTCTGGCCTGGCCTCCACAGGCACCAGGCATCCATGTGCTACACATGCACACATGCAGGCAAACACCCACAGAGCTCTGGGTGATGGCATATATTTATTTTTATATTTATTTTATATGCATTGGTGTTCTGCCTGCATATATGTCTGTATGAGGGTGTTGGGTCCCCTGGAACTAGAGTTAAAGATTATTGTGGTTGCTGGCAATTGAACCCTAGCCCCCTGGAAGAGCAGTCAATGTTCTTAACCACTGAGCCATATCTTCAGCCCCAAGGGTCTACTCCTTTAATCTCAGCACTAAGGAGGCAAAGGCAGGCAGATCACTCTGAGTTCTGAGGCCAGACACAGCCATAGAGTGAGGCCCTGTCACCAAACAAACAAACAAACAAAGAACAAATGACATCCATACACAAATAAAAACTATTTTTTAAAAAAGACACTTTGCTGACAAAGTGTCACTCTAATAAAGTGACATTGTAGTAGTGACCTAGAGAAGGTGTGTTAATGATCATATGAATACACAAGGCATCATTATATAGTCCCAACCTAAATTTCTGAGGAAGCAGCATAGAGCCTTTTACTGAGTGCCTGCTCTAAAGCAGGGACTGCGCCAGGCCTGAGACGCCACACAACTCTGGAACTATCTCTTAGTTAAGAGGCCCAGGCTTACAGACATTAAGTAACTTGCCCAAGGTGAACTAAGGATGAACTAAGAACCCAGCTCAGACATGGGATTGTGATAAGCTTGTAATTCTAACTGCTGGGGAGCTGAGAGAGCGAGTGAAAGTTCAAGGCTTGCCTAGACTACAGAGTGAGTGTGCAGCCAATTTGGGTAGCTTAGTAAGATCCTCTCTCAAAACAATAGAGCAAGATGCGGCTGGAGAGATAGCTCAGTGGTAGAGTGATTGTCTAGTATGTATGGGGCCCAAGGTTCAATGCTCAATATTGCAACAACAAAATGAAGCAGGAGGGGGGAAGGGAGTAGGTCTGTATGATGCCAGGTACCCCATCAAGACTGCCAGACCCCTGCCAAGGAAGAATGGAGGACTGAGGAGGCTGAAGAGACTCAGAAGCACTATGTGACTGTCCTGCTGGAGAAGGGGTGCTCCTCATTTTCTGGATTTAAGTGGACAAGGCCTCAGAAGCAGGGAGCAGAATCTCAGGGAAAAACTCAGGACTTGGGCTGGGAATGGTGGTACAAGCCTTTAATCAGGATTCCAGGCAGGTGGATCTCTGAGTTCAAAGCGAGCCTGGTCTACATAGCAAGTTCCGGATCATCCAGGGGCTATAAAGTGAGACCTTGTCTCAAATAACAAAAACGACAAACTGCAAAACCTCAGGACTTGGGAGAGAAGGTAAGTGTGTTTGTATAAATATGAGGATGAATTCAAATCCTCAGAATCTCATAGAAAACAGGAAGGGTGTGGGGGGCTGGAGAGATGGCCCAATGGTTAAAAACACTTACTGCTCTTCCAGAGGACATGGGTTTGGTTTCCAGTACCCACATTAGGTGGCTCATAACTACCTATAACTACAGTTGCAGAACACTCAACGCCCTCTTGTGGCCTCTGTAAGTATATGTACACAGGTATCACACACACAAAACTACAAATAAATCTTAAAAAAAAAAAAAAAAAAAAAAAGGTCAGACATAAGTTACAACATGCACTTGTAAACCCTGAAACTATACAGGGTGCAGGCAGGAGGATCACCAGGGCTTACCAGCCTCCAGCCTTGCTCCAGGCTTAATGAGAGCCCCTGGGAATAAAGGAATAAGGCTGAGAATGGTAAGGGTAGGACACTTTCTGTGTGCATGTGTGACTATGTGCATCTACACACACGCACACGCACACGCACACGCACACGCACACACACACAAAACCAAGCCGGGAATCTAAGTCCTAAGTCCTTTCCAATCCAGCTCAGACAGGTTGGTTCTCAGGCAGCCAGAGTCTCACCTTTGGCTTGGCATGCACGGTGAAGCTCAGCAGTCCATGGTACACCTGAAGGGTGATAGGATAGCCCCAGGCCTCCAGGTCTTGCTTCCGAAGGAGGATGGCCAGGCAGGAGAGGACCTTAAAGGAAAATGTGGAAAGTCCCTCAGCTCTACCAGCCACAGGGAAAGAAACCAGGATCTCACCAATCCTGGAAAAGCCCAAAGCGATCTGTTTAAGGATCTATGGAGTACCCTTATAGCACTGCCAAGAAAGGGTCCATGCTTTAACCACACCCACTGAACTCAGGAGTCTGCAGGCACTGACCCATCGGAGTGCAGAGGTGGAGCCACTGCTCGCCTGAGCAGACATGATGTCCATGAAGGCTTTAGAGGTATCAGAAAACTTCTTCATGAGCACAGGACTTGGCACACTGTGGGAAAAATACAGAGTCAATCCAGAGCAGCCAGAGGAAAGCAACTGAGACAAGCCCTAGTGTTAAGGACGAGCACTCTGGCCCAGCTCAGCAAGGCACCGTTCAGCACAGCAGCTCATCTTTCTGCCACTCAGGTTAGTTAGTGTACTTTCCAGCCCTGAGCTCTGGGTCTCTTATCTTCCCCACCAGCCAACCTCTGGACTACTGAAAAGGGCATCGCACGGTCACATAACCTCACACAAGCCTCTGTCCGTCCTTGTGTAGCCTGGTGCCAAGGATTCAGTCCCACTGCCCTTCCCCAGAAATCAGCATATGATAGCCCAAGCTACATCCAGGGCCTGATGCAAAATGCCTGTGGACAGTCAAGTACCTTCTTTTGATTTTTTTACATTTTTGATATGTATTTGGTCAGTTGGTTTTGTTTTGTTCTTCCAAATTTTATTTTTAATTATGTGTATGTGTGAGTATGTACGGGTGGCTATGTACACGAGTACAGGTGTCTGTGGAGGCTGAAGCCATTGAGTCCCCTGGAACTGGAGTTATAGGCAGGTAAGAGCTGTCCCACATGGTTACTGGGAACTGAGCAGTGAGCACTCTTACCTGCTAAGGCACCTATCATGCCCCTTCATTCACATTTTGAGACAAGCTCTTATGTGGCTCACTCAGCCTGGCTTGAAACTTACTACGTAGTCAAAGATGAATCTGAACTCCCGATTCTTCTGCCTCTACCTCCCAAATGCTAGGATTACAGGTTCTCAAGTATCTTTTTAAAATATTTATTTATCGCTAATCGTGGTAAAATAATCACAAAATTCACCAGGTCACATTATAAAAGCTACTTTTAATTGTAAACTTGACACAACCTAGAATCAGCTGGGAAGTGAATATTAATGAGGCTCTGTCTACACTGGGTTGACCTATAGCTATGTCTATGGGTGTCTGTTTTAATTAAGCTAATTTATGTAAAAAGACCCACTCCATTGTGTGTGGTATCTCTTCCTAGGCAAGGGACCCTGCACTGTGTAAGCCTGGAGACCCAGGACCGGGGAGATGGCTCCGTAGTTAGGAACACTTGCTGTTCTTGCAGAGGACTTGGGTTAAGTTCCCAGCATCACTCTGGGTTGATCACAGCTGGCTGGAACTGGAGTTCCAGGGGATCTGACTCCCTCTTCTGGTCTTGACTGTACCTGCACACTCATGGTGCACATAAATTCTCACACATATGCATTCTGTGGAGGTATTAGACGGCAGTGAATCCTTCAGAGCTGGAGTTACAGGTATTTGTAAGCTGCCTGACACGGGATACTGAGATCTGAAACCTGGTCTTCATGTACTCTTAACTGCGGAGCTGTCTCTCCAGCCCAAATATTTTCATCTTAAAAACCAAGTATGTGGGCTAGAGAGACATTTGTCTGTCTCTCTCATATATGTACAGACAGACAGACACAAACACACACACACTCATTCAAGCTCCAGCCGGACTCACCGCTTCAGGACAAGGTTCAGTAGGTACGCAACAGCAGCCAGTGACTCTGGGGACTCCACTGCTTCCATTGTTGTCATCTGAGGGCCAGAGTGAGGGGTATAGACAAGTAAGTAACACAATGCACACACAGGACACCATGGGTGGCAGGTGGAACACACATGCTGTGCTTAGTTATGATCAAGAACCCTCTTCAAGGTATGCAAGGTTCAAATCTGAGCCCCGCCGCTGTGTAACTTTGGCCTTGTAACCGTATATTTCTTACTTTATTCATTTATTCTTTGAGACTGCAATATATCACTATGTAGCCCCCGCTGGCCTTAAACTCACTGAGATCCACCTGCCTCTCCCTCTGTCTCCAAAGTGCTCTAGTAACTTTTGTGATTCAGTTTTCTTCTTATAAAATAGGGATAAGAGCCGGGCAGTGGTGGCGCATGCCTTTAATCCCAGCACTTGGGAGGCAGAGGCAGGTGGATTTCTGAGCTCGAGGTCAGCCTGGTCTACAGAGTGAGTTCCAGGACAGCCAGGGCTACACAGAGAAACCCTGTCTCGAAAAACCAAAAAAAAAAAAAAAAAAAAGAGCAGCCTGAGTTACACAGTGAAAAATGTTGTAAACATAACTCCCCCACACTGTCCTCCATTATCAGGTAATTTCTGGAAAACTCTATGGTATATTCATGAGAATAAAAATAGTAAACGGGCCGGGCAGTGGTGGCGCATGCCTTTAATCCCAGCACTTGGGAGGCAGAGGCAGGCGGATTTCTGAGTTCGAGGCCAGCCTGGTCTACAGAGTGAGTTCCAGGACAGCCAGGGCTACACAGAGAAACCCTGTCTCGAAAAACCAAAAAAAAAAAAAAAAAAAAAAAAAAGTAAATGGTATACTAGTATTATTATGGAAATAATATTGCTCTGTCCTGTCCCTAAAAGGACCATAGGGACCCCTAGATCACACCTTGGAAGTAATTTTTTTCTAAAGGATCTTCCAGTTCTAACTGGTCTTCCTAAGACAGTGAACTTTTGTCTTAAAAGGCTGAGATAGTAAATGCCACCAGCCTTACCCACAATCCACCAGAGAACAAAAGCACTTTAACCCACTGGAGGTTGGCCCTGCCTCCACAGGCCAGGGGCACCTGTTTTCTCTTGATAGCCTGACTGACCTGCTGCTCTCAACATGCAGCCCCCATACACACACTCACCAGAGCAGCAAAGTACTCGGTCTCCGTCTCCTTGCCTCCCTGGGATCGAATCACCTCTGTAACCGCAGCCAGCACAGCACAGATCTACACAGGAGGAGAAAGTATCCATGATGAATCTTACAACCAGGCAGCCCTGGCCTGAGTAGCCCCTTTCCCTTTCTCCTTCACAAATCGGCGTCCTGATGAAGCCCAAAGTCAGACAAGATCAGAGCAGCTGGACCACACACCTCAGGGCCCAAGAACATGATTGCTCCAAGGCCACCTCAAGGACACTGTTTCTTATAGAAATATCTCCATGAACATACACACTGTACTCTGCAGCCACGAACTAGAACAGATAGTCAGAAACAGGAGACTGATAATATACTACTACGGGAGCCGGAGAGGGCCTAGGAGGAGAGGAAGGAGAGCAAACAGCGGTCAGAATGTAATAATAATCATTATTATTACACTATTACTATTTTAGACTTGATAGACTTTTTTGTTGTTTTTGTTTTGTTTTTTGACATAGAGTCTGGCTATGTAGCCCAGGCTGGCTTCAAACTGACGGCAATTCTCCTGCCTTGGCTTTCCAAGTACTGAGATTACAGCATGCATGTACTACCATGCCCAGAAAATGAGATTTAAATGTTATATGACTACTGAAAAATAACAATAAAAAAACCAAACAATGTGAAGAGAACAATTAGATACAATAACTTAGAAATACTGTTTTGTTGGTGACAAAGTTGGAGAGCAATGGATATAAAATATGACCATATTTTAGTAAACCCTAGTAAATCCACAAAACAGTGAACAAAACTAGGTATGGAGGTGCACACCTATAATCCCAGCATTCAAAAGGCCGAGGCAAGAGGATTACTGTGAGTCTGAGGCCAACATGAGCCACATAGTGTGATCCAGGCCAACCTAAGCTAGACTAAAAGACCTTGTCATCAGGCAGTGGCACACACCTTTAATCCAGCACTTAGAAACAGAGCCTTGTGGATCTTGAGTTCAAGGCTAGCCTGGCCTATGCATCACGTTTCAGGCCAGCCAGGGGTACAGAGTGAGACCCTAGTCTAAAAACAAAGCAAAGCAAACAACAAGTCCTGAATGATGGGGCTGCACATCTATCTGCATGGCTCAGTGGTTAGGAATTCTTGCTGCTCTTGCACAGAACGGGAGTGTGGTTCCTAGCACCCACACTGGGTAGCTAACTCCAACTCCAGCTCCAGGAGATAGGACTGCCATGGGCATATGTGCACACAAGCACACACAAATCAAACTGAAATAAGTAAAAAACAGAGTGTAAAGAAATAACACAAAGACTGACTAAATATGTTGAAATGCTAATATTTTATATACAATGCTCAAATACATTAATTTTACCATTTCTTTTTACTTTATAAATATAGCTTCTAAAAATTCAAAATTACACATGTGGCTCACTTTACAGCATTACTGGGCAATGCTAGTCTAAAAATACATAGTGACCCATTAAAAATACCCACTGGAGGGACTCAAATTGGGAGACTAATTATAACATTTTAGTCTATTTATATCTCTTTGTATCATTTAGCATTTTGATATTCCTCATTTAAACAGTGAAAAATACAAACATATTAACTCTGAAATGTCAATTAAGTAAAAACATTTCTTGTTAAACAAAACAAATCCTAACCAGGGTTATTCACCATGAACTTGAACACTGGTATCCCTGAAATACATGTAAAAATTCCTGTGTGAAGCACAGTTGAGGAGATAAATATCCAAACATTTCTACCCTCAAGGATTTTACTCAGCAGTGATGTTCTTTAAAAAGTGGAATCTGGGGCACCCCACATGGCTCAGCCAGTAAAGGTACTACTTGCTTCCGAACTGCCAAGCTGAATATGGTCCCTGAGCCTACATGGTGGAAGGAAGAGAGAGGTTTCCCTGAAGTTGTCTTCTGCCCTTCGTGCCCATGCCGTGGCACACACAATAAAAATAAATATACTTGTTGAGCATGATGACACAAACCTTTAACCCCAGCACTTGAGAGACAAAGGCAGATTGATCTCTATGAATTTGAAGCCAGCTTGGTCTACATATGGAAACCTTGTCTCAAAAAAAAAAAAAAAAAAAAAAAAACAACAAAAATTTTCAAATATATATGAACATTACCACACACGTTTTTTAAGGGGACCCTGCCCAAGGAGGGTATATGTAAAGGGCACAAAGGGTAAGAGGGATGACACATCATCCAGAAATACCAGCTGCTGTCACCAGAGCTGTATGCAAGAAGTCTTGAATGTGCCCCAACTGCTGCCCTACAAACTCCACAACCAATCTCCTACCTCCTTGTGAGCAGCTGAGTTAGATTCCCAGAAGCGCTGCACTTTGCTGAAGGTGACATTTGTACAGTCAGACAAACCACTCAGAAACGTTCCTGAGGACTTCTCAGTGAGCACCACCTCTGGGTCCTGGTCCATGGTCGTCTCAGGAGCTTGGCTTTTGCCCAGGCTCAGGGTCCCCGACTGCAGCTCATTATGCAACTTCACAGCATCAACTGTCAGGTCGCTCTTTCCTGAGAACCAGAGTAACAAGGTAATGGCGCATTTCCACCCAAACTTACTTTGGCTGAAGGAACAGAACCCCTAAAAAACAAACCAGAGGGTTTAGACCTCCAATCCCAGCGGCTGGATTCCGATCCCGGCTTGCCTGCACAGGCCTGTGCACTCTTGCAACTTTCAAAGCCAAGAGAAAGGAACCCCCAGATCTGTTTCTGCTTCCCTCTACTTCAGGCACAGCGACATCCAGAGCCTCAACACATATATAAATCTAAAGAGCCACCCAAGGGTAGTTGACGGCCAAGTATCTCAACCCTGAGGCCGCGGTATCCTAGACAAGTCATTTCCCTTCAAGGGACAGTTTCCGCATCTGTCAAACTCGAGGGGCGGGCCTTCACAGTGAGCCCCAGGGCTGACATTCTAATGTGGCAGGCCGAATGCCACAAGATGCCACTCAAGGAATCCCACGACCCGGCTACCTGACGGGCGGCTGAAGAAGCGGCTGCGAGCGGCCTGGCGATGGCGGCAAGTGGCGGGGTTGCTGTCGCTGCTGTGGCCTTTCTTCCAGCGCTTCACCTTGGCCGAGACACCGGAGGGCAATTTCCCCGAGCGACCCATGTTGACCAAACGATGGATCGGACTCGCTCAGAGAGCACGCGTCCAACCACACGGAAGAGACAGCTGAACCCACAGCAGAACCCACGTGTGTGTCCTCAGCCGGCTTCGCGTCCTCTTCCTCTGACGTCACTTCCCATCGCCAGTCTGTTACCATGGCAAAACCAATCAACATCCGTTCTGAGGCTCCCTATTTGCTCTTGAGATCTTATTCTGGAAAGAATGCTGGCGTTTCGGATGCTGTGGGCTCCCGCTGCACCGCCACGGTTCATGACCATGGAGAAAGCCCTATAAAACGGGAATTTCTTTAGAATTAAAAGACAAATTTATGTTACTCTAAAAAAATCGGTTGTTCAAGCGGAGCGTGGTGTCCGCACGCCTGTAATCCCAGCAAACTGGAGGATTGTTGTGAGTTTAAAGCCTCACTGCGAGATGCAAGATCCTGTCTAAAAACAAAAATAAGAAAATAAATACATCTGTAACCCCAGCGCCTAGGCAACAGAGGTAGGTTGATCTCCGTGATTTTAAGGCCAGTCTACTCTAAATATTGATATAGTGAACTCCAAGACATTCAGGGCTACACAGTGAGAACCTGTCTCAAAAAACAAAAACAAACAAACAAAAAACCCTAATAAAGTTAAGAAAAAAGAAAAAAATAAAAAACTATGGATGTATAAAAATGAAAACATCTTGGCCTCACGAGAGAAAAAAGCAACAAGTAATGCTCTAGACCTGCTCTGCAAATTGAAACCACGAGGGAATATCCGGCCGAAAGGCAAAACTGAAGAAGTGCTGGTGCCCTGTTGGCAAGGACGCAGCCCTGTTGGCAAGGACTCAGTCCTGCTGTCTCCATGTGCAGCTGTTGGACTGAAAGGTGGATATGGGCACGCTGGAAAACTGCTAGTACGATATTTTTTAAAGATTTATTTCTTAAATGATGTGTACATCTGTGTGATGGTATGAATTCAGGTGCCTGTGGAGGCCAGAAGCATCGGATCACCTGGAGCTGGAGTTACAGGCAATTTATGAGCTGTCTGATGTGCTTCGAGAAACCGATCTGAGCTCTTCTGCAAGAGCAGTGTATGAGTACACTGTCACTGTCTTCAGACACACCAGAAGAGGGCATAGAATCCAATTACAGATGGTTGTGAGCCACCATGTGGGTGCTGGGAATTGAACTCAGAACTTCTGAAAGAGTCAGTGCTCTGAGTTGCTGAGCCATCTCTCCAGCTCTTGCTCTCTGTATTTTGAAACAAGGTCTCGTGTGACCCATGTTGGCCTTAAACTCACAGCAATTCTTCTGCCTCCACTTCCTAAGTGATGGGATTTCAGGCATGAACCATAACATCTAGCTTGGTCTAATTGTATCTACTAAAAACATATGCCTACTTTACCCATCAGTTCATTCCTAGATACACACCCAACAGAGGTGATTACATACTTGCTAAAAGAAGAGATAGTTGAGTACTAGAAATGACCAAATGCCCTTCAACAGAATAGATCAGATCCACTGTGATATAATGACATGTAATGGAATATTTCATCATTTATAAACAGCAGCTTCTGCATAGTATATGCAGAGATCTGTTATGTGCAAGTATGATTTAAGCTAAATGAAAGACTCCAGACATAAAAGAATGTGTATTGTGTGATTCTATTTAATTTAAAAGACAAAAAGACCCCAGAGTATTGGGATCTGGTAATGCTGAGAGCAAGCACAGGACATGTAGTTCTATTCTAATATTTTAGGGGTTTACATGGATGTATTCACTAAGTGATGACTGTATAGTTATACACTTACCTGCATGTATCTTAAAAAATAGAGAGGCTGAAGAGATGGCTCAAGGACCTAGCATCATACTCTTATCTGTTTCTTTTCTATTGTTTTATTTTATTTTATTGTAGGGGGGGTGGATGAAGCAATCAGGTCCTTGCTATGTAACACAGTCTTGTTTGGGACTCATGGCAATCCTCCTGCCTCAGTATGTTAAGTGCTCAAATTACAGGTGTACACTACAATGTTCAGCTCATATCATATATTTTTTTTTACCTTCTGTACAATACTAAACCCGTTGAGCCATCATTTGGAGTCAATGTGAAAATGACTGTCTGCTGACTTTTCTCACTGCTGGAACAAAATGCCCAACAAAGCACTTTAAAGAAGGAAGAATTTATTTTGGTTCACAGTTTGAGGGAACAGTCCATTGTGGTATGGAGGGAAGGCAAGGTGCTAGGAGTGTTAGGCAGCTGCACATTGTGCCTGCATTCAGGAAGCAGAGACAGACAGACAGACAGACAGAGGCTGATGGTACTCGCTTCTCATCCAGTCTAGGACTCTGGCCCATTGAATGTTGCTGTCCACATATTATGGGTAGGTCTTCCCACCTCAGTTAAACATTTCTGGAAATGCTATTTAGGCACACCACACACACCACACCAGAAATTTGTCTTCTAGGTGACTATAAATCCTATCAATTTGACAATAAAAATTAACATGGAAAATTCCCAAAACAGCTCATGGTACTTTGCATGAGTGTAGAGCCACATCATCACCACAAGAGGGAGCATTTCAAGCAACCTGGGCTATACTCATACAGACAAGGGTGAAATGTTGTCCAGACTAGGATTTTGCAGCTCCAGACTGAGAGGCCCGCTCTTCTTGCCCTTTGGCGAACAACAGAAACCTCTTCTCCTCCAAACTGTGTGCACAGGAAGCACACCTCTGCCTTCCACTGCAGGGCTCACCTCTTGAACTACCAACTTCCCTACCCATGAATTCTATAACTAGCTTCCATCAAGAAATTCTATCCAACCTGGGATTCCTCACACCACATGAGCCACGAGACACCACCCACTGGATACACACTACTCTTACACCATGAACTGGGACTCATTATCACTTGCTATGTGATCTTGAGCAAGTCACCTTATTCTCTGTGATAGCTATTCTTGGTTGTCAACTTGACTACATCTGGAATTAACTAAGACCAAAATGGTTAAGCACACCTGTGAGAGACTTTTGTCTTTCTTTTTTTTAAAGATTTATTTAGTTATTTGATGTATATGAGTACATTGTAGTTATTTTCAGACACACCAGAAGAGGTACAAGATCCCATTATAGATGTTTGTGAGCCACCATGTGGTTTCTGGGAATTGAACTCAGGACCTCTGGAAGAGCAGTCAGTGCTCTTAACCCCTGAGCCATCTCCCCAGCCCGAGGTACTTTTTCTTTAAAAACAAATTAGAAGTGGGAAGATTCACTTCTAATCTAGATCTTTGTTTTGGTTTGTTTGGTTTGGTTTTTTGTTGTTGTTGTTGTTGTTGTTGTTGTTGCTGTTGTTGTTTTGACAGGGTTTCTCTTCATAGTCCTGGCTGTTCTGGAACTCACTCTGTAGACCAGGCTGGCCTCGAATTCACAGAGATCTGCCTGCTTCTGCCTCCTGAGCACTCGGATTAAAAATGTGTACCAGCACCATTGGGCCCTAATCTGGATCTTTGAGGTGAGAAGATACACCATTAATCTTGGCCACACCTTCTTCTGGCAGCCTATATAAAAGATATGGAAGAAGGAAGCTTGCTCCTTCCTGCTATGGAGCGAGTCCATTCCTTCGCTGGCATTAGAACCTACATCTTTGGGATTCTGGTGTAAAGAACAGCTGAGACATCCAGCTGCACGTGTACTCAACAACTACTGGACTCCTGGACCTTCCACTGTTAGATAGCCACTGTTGGACTGACTGAACCACAGCCAGTAACCCATTCTAATAGTTCCCCCATATATGTTATATACATAAAGTTTATGTATATTTATTATAAATGTATTAGGGTTCTCTCGAGGAACAAAACTTATAGAATGAATAATAAATTCTATGGGCCTCAGATTTGTTTAATCTGTAAAATGGGGATGATAAAATAAGAATGTTTGCTCATAGGTTTCACAAAAGTTAATAGGAGCATGCAAGCAAGGTGCTGACCACAGGGAACATGGTGAGCAGGGGAGGAGGGAAGTTGCTAAGAAACTAGCCTTGAGTTACAGAGCCTACGTATGATTCAAGCTTAGGAGAGCACAGCCAGCCTCCTCATTCCACAAACGAAAAACCTGGTCTCAAAGGGTGCAGTGACTCCCCATGGACATATGAGCTGACAGCTGGGCAAAGCCTGGAGAGACAGCTGTTGGTAGGCACAGTTACAAAAGCCATCTGTGAGGCTCCAAGGGAGAGAACAGAATTACTGCACCCAGAGAGCTAAGGGCAGAAAGAGCAGGAAGGCCCAGCATAGATCAGTGGTTTTGTAATCTGTTAGGACACCAGGCAGGAGGAAGGGGAAATTAAAGGTTAGCCTCTGGTCCCAAAGAAAGAGGAAGTCTGTGGCTTGGGTGTGTAATTTAGAGTTCCAGGTAGCTTTAGGGATAGAGAAAGCCTCTATTGCCCTAAGAGGCTCATCAGGACGAGCTGAGTGGGACACAGTTGCTACTGAGTACTAAGAAATCTGGGTTTGAAGCCACATCCTGCTATGTGACACGGGACAGGTGACTGAATTTCAAAGTTTCTGTGTCTGAAAATCTGTTTGCTGTTAAGTGGCTACAGCGAGGCAATGTGTGCGAGGTACTTAGCGTCCCTTTCCACACGGTCCCTGCAGCAGACGGGCAGAACGGAAATAAAGGCTCAGGAAAGGCAGAGCCACGCCTCTCAAGTCCAGCGGCTTCGTGGAGCAGGGAAGTGAGCTTCAAGCAGAGGATAAGGAAGAATGAGGCTAGCCCATGTCACCTGTGGGAAAGAGTTCCGTCACTGGCTAGTCAACTGTTGCGGGGCTGTTGCTGGTAGGGTAGCCACAGAAGCAAACTGCCCTTGTTCAACTACCCAGAGGGGAGTTGTCTTTGATTAAGTCCTTTAAAACTTGTAAAGCCAGCATTTGGGAGGCAGAGGCAAGTGGATCTCTGTGAGTTTGCGACTAGCCTGGTCTACAGTGGGAGTTCCAGGACAGCCAGGGCCACACAGAGAAACCCTGTCTCAAAAAACAAACAAACAAACAAACAAAAAGCTTGTGAAGGTAATTTTTTTGTCACAGCAAAGAACAGTTTTTTCCAAAGGATTCCCCCCCCCCTTTCTTTTTCCTTGTTGTTTTTAAGAGACAAGGTTTCTCTTTGTAGCCCAGGCTGTCCTGGAATTCACCCTGTTGACTAGGCTAGCCTTGAACTCACAGAGATCTGCCTGCCTCTGCCTCCCAAGTGCTGGGATTAAAGGTGTGCAGCACCACTCCCAGGACAATAAAACCTTTTTCTAGAGTGCTATCTTAGTCTTAACTTAGCAATTGTGTGTGTTTATGAGTGGTTAAGTACTCGTGGGTGCAGATGCCATGGAGCTATTGTAGGTGGTTCCGAGTAGTTGAGAATAGAGGCTGGGGACCACCTCTGTGAGGGCAACACAAGCTCTTTAGCACTGAGCCATCTCCAGTCCCAAGAGCCGTTTCTCTCCCTCTCAGTCAGCCTTCCAGGACTTGCCTTGCTTTAACATATAACCTTTTGCTGGGGCTTTTCTGGGCTGTCTGGGATGAGTCCAGGCTATAGCTATGAGGGCCCTCCTGGAAGTCCTTCTTACATCCTGGATTTAGGGAGTTTCCCAACAGAGAAATCAGAAACAGGACCTAGGAGCCCAGTTTATCACCTCTCGTTTTGTAGGATAGATGTGGGGTGTGAGGGCAGAGAGAGGCATTATTGGTCTTGCTGTGGGTTTCAAGGAAGACACTGAGATGAATATTGGGGGGGGGCTAAGGCATTTATTAAAGTTATTCATGCCAGGTGTGCTAGCTAAACACCTTTAATCCCAGCTCTTGGGAGGCATTGGCAAGTGGATCCTTGTGAGTTTGAGGCCAGCCTGGTCTACATAGCAAGCCCAGGATGCCAGGACTGAAGAGACAATGCCAAAAACAAAACAAAACCCTCAAACAAAGGAATTATTAATGCCATGGGCAGACAGCAAGCAAGCAGTGGCAGGTGGAGTAGGGATGAAGAGAAGCCAGGCCCACAAGGGGGCAGTGGGCATCCTTTTTATAGGTCTCTGAGGAAGGCTGAAAGTTTCACAGCAGGAGCAAGCAGCCAGGGTCTTCAATTCCCTAGCAAGCTGTGGGAAAGGGGATGGGCAGCCACCCAGTAGCCCTTTGATGTGTCTGAGCTTGCTTCCCCCAACTGAGAAATCCAGGCACCTGGAAGTTTGTTTGCCAGAGATTCAGAAACAGTCTTCTCACCAGCGGCTGAGCCTAGATTCTGATAACTAAGGTGGGTTCTTGCCTTTGTTCTCCTCTGTCCCTCCTTCTGTCTCCAGCTCTGCAAGAACCTTGTGTTTTCATCCAGGATCCGAACTCCTGTGAGAACCCTGAGATTGAGCTCCATGGCCCAGGACCGCTAAACAGAGGGTTGTCTTCCTAGCAGATCTTGGGCTTCCAGAACCCCTGCTTACTTTCTCTCCAGAGAAGCCAGGGCTTTTGTAGTGGTACCCTCCCTCACTTTAATAACTGTTTACAACTTTTAAAAATCAGCTTTGCAACAATGAGATACACTTTAAGTAAAAATACACTTCAGCCATTTAAAATATATAATTCATTAGTTTGTTGGGTTGGTTTTCATGAGACAGGCTTTTGCTACGGAGCTTTGGCTGGCTCAATGCTCACTATGAAGCAAGCTGGACTTAAGTCTCAGGACAGCCTTAAATGTCACACTTGATAAACCAGCCTGCCTCCATTTTAGGCTTGAAAGCCATCTAGTAAAGTAGGTTCATTCCTGTTTATGAATAAATCTGTTTCTCAAGTACTGGGCTATGCCCCACCTGTAACCTTAACTACAGGCTCTGTACTGCCTGTTCTGGGAAATGGTAACCCTGCCTTTGTTTCAAGAAATTGTTATGAGAGATGGCTCAGCGGTTAAGAGCACTGACTGCTCTTTCAAAGGTCCTGAGTTCAATTCCCAGCAACCACATGGTGGCTTACAACCATCTGTAATGGGATCCGATGCCCTCTTCTGATGTGTCTGAAGACAGTGTACTCATATAAATAAAAATTTACAAAATCTTAAAAAAAAAAAAAAAGATTCTATTTCTGTCTGAGCTGATAGCGCTCCCAAAAGCACGGTGAACATTTCTAAGACCCGCCGGACATTCTGCAAGAAACGTGAGAAGCACCAAGCCCACAGGGTGTCACAGTACAAGAAGGGCAAGGATTCTCTGAATGCCCAAGGGAAGAGTTGCGACAACAGGAAACAGAGTGGCTATGGTGGGCAGACTAAGCCTATTTTCTGCCAAGGGTTCAAACTACACAGAAGATCATGCTGAGACTTGAGTGTGCTGAGCCCAGCTGCAGATCCAAGAGGATGCTGGCTAGTAAGAGATGCGAGCATTTTGATCTGGGAGACGATAAGAAGAGAAACAGTCAAGCTATCCAGGTCTAAGCCAATTTTGTTATGAAGACAATAAAATCTTGAACTTAAAAAAAAAAAAAAAAGTCGTTCTGACCACCTTGTAACCAAGTGTTTGTTTCTAGAAGTTGCTATGAACTTATTCTGATTATGCTCTGCTTCTATAGCTCCACCTATTTGACTGTCAGACCCCCCATTTGGAAAGCCCCTACTCCTGAACTTTTTTTTTTTTTTTTTGGTTTTTCGAGACAGGGTTTCTCTGTGTAGTCCTGGCTGTCCTGGAACTCACTCTGTAGACCAGGCTGGCCTCGAACTCAGAAATCCACCTGCCTCTGCCTCCCAAGTGCTGGGATTAAAGGCGTGCGCTAGAGTTTATTTAGAGCCTGGGGAGGAGAGTTGAGGAGGGAGTAGAGACAGAGAAGCAGAGAGAGAGAGAGAGAGAGAGAGAGAGAGAGAGAGAGAGAGAGAGATGCGGAGAGAGAAGGGACAGAGAGGGAAGAGAGGAAGAGAGGAAGATAGTAAGACAGTGAAGGGGGGGCAAGCAGCCCCTTTTATAGTGAGTTAGGTATACCTGGCTGTTGCCAGGTAACTGTGGGGCGGAGCCTAGAAGAAATGCTAACACTCACCGGCTTGGTCTCTGATTCTCAAATGCTGGGATTAAAGGTTTGTGCAATCACAGCTGACTTTCAAAGTTGGGGTATTTTCACAGACTTTGCCACAATGACCCCAGTTCCATTTGAAGACATTTTCACCCCTCCAAACATCTGTGTTCCTTCTTTATGCCTACAACCCTCCCTGGCTTAAGCAACCAGCCTTGCCTACACTGGACACACAATGTAGTTGGAATCAGATTAATGTTACTGTCTAGGGTTCTTGATAGGGTTTGTTTTTCTTTCCCAGTTAAAGAATTGAAAGGTAGCCGGGCAGTGGTGGTGCACGCCTTTAATCCCAGCCCTTGGAGGGCAGAGACAGGCAGATCTCTGAGTTCAAGGCCAACCTGATCTACAGAGTGAGTTCCAGGACTGCCAGGGCTACACAGTGAAACCCTCTTTTGAAGAGGAAATCAATCAAACAAACAAACAATAAGTAGCAGAGAAAATATCAGAAACAGCAAACTGGATCAACTGGTGAAAAAATACTTTTAGTATGAGTGAGGAAACACACACACAAACACACACACATATACACACACATATGGGGGGCTCAGCACTGTAACTTTAGTTTTTTCAAAACATATTTTTAGGAGGCTGGAGAGATGGCTCAGAGGTTAAAAGCACTGCCTGCTCTTCCAGAGGTCCTGAGTTCAGTTCCCAGCAACCACATGGTGGCTCATAACCATCTATAGTGAGATCTGGTGCCCTTTTCTGGCCTGTAGGCAGAACACTGTATACACAATAAATAAATAAATCTTAAAAAACAAACAAACAAAAACCTATTTAATGCTTTAATATCCCTTGTAGCCCATCACCCAAGGAAGGAAGGAAGGAAGGAAGGAAGGAAGGAAGGAAGGAAGGAAGGGGGAGGGAAAGGGACCTGTTTAGAAAGGTTCTTTGGAGCAACCGTCTGTGTTGTCTGGAAATCAGCAGTTCAGTTCCCAGGTCAGCAGCAGCAGCTTGACCCACCGGCAAACGCTTCACGGATCCCACAGCAGTCCATTTTGGGTAGAGTCGGGATAGCAAACAGGAAGCAGCAGCAGTGGCATTGCCTAGCAGTAGAGACAGCCAGGCCTATCTGTTTTGTAATCCAACTATAATCAGTGTAGGCTCGCTCACGCAAAGCAGTTTTGTGTGAATGAGAGTAAATGGGTCAGAAGAGTTTGTGTGCTACCATGCTTTGAGTATTGTTATCATTGAGGGTTCACTCATGGCCCAGTAGCAGTGGATCTGGTACTGATAAATCCAAATGAAGGTGAGGGCTTGTCCCAAAGCCGGGCAAGCATTGCAGGTTGAAGCCAGGGCTTTCGGTGGTGTTGTGTTGTTTGTGTGTGTGTGTGCATGCACGCATGTGTTTATTTGTTTATTTATCTATTTGGTTTTTTGAGACAAGGTATCTCTGTGTGGTCTTGACTGACCTGGAACTCAATATGTCCATCAGTCTGGCCTCAAATCACAGATCACAGATCTGTGTGCTTTTGCCTCCTAAATGCTAGGATTAAAGACATGCACCACCATGCCTGGATGAAGCCAAGAGAACCCTCAGGAAGCTTTTCTTCTCCTTGTTTTTGTAGTGCCAGCTCAGCTTTGGTTATGTTCAATGATGACACATTTTGAGGGCAGGAATTCAAGCTTCTTTTCGAACGGAAACACAGCTCCTTCACCTAGACGCTCAGAGGCGGTAGGCACCAGCCTGCCTCATTCCCGTCCTCCCACTCTATGGCAGAAGTTCTCTCCCAGCCAGCGCTGAGCTGAACATTTGGCGATGAATGTGAGAGATGATTCTACAGGCAAAGACATGTGGCGTCTTCACAGGGAGTCCTTGGAGGCTGAATGGCAGCCACTCCTTCCACACCTCAGATATCTTGCTTCACCCCACTCCTTCAAAATCAGGGCCTCGGTGAATGTTCAGTACTTGATAAGGCAAAGTTCTGTGGGTAAAAAAGATGGAGAAGGCAGGCCGAAGGAGGCTCCATTACCATAGGGACCATAGAGCCTAAGAGGGCTGTGGCTACTACTTATGTTCCAGCCCACAGGCTCATTGTTTGAAAGCTGTTAGAGCCCCAGGAAGTCCCCCGGAGCCCAAAGAACCAAACACTGCTGTGGAAGAGGAGCTTCGGGTTCTTAGGGTCCAGAATTTCAAGTCTGACTGGAGTCCAACCTGAACTTCATTCCCTAGACAGCATTCCTAGATCTGGGATAAGAGCAAAGAACACGAGCATGGACCCTTCATGGTCATCCCCACAGAAGGGGAACTGGTAAGTCAGACCTGCCTGAGAATGACTTAAACAGGGGTGGGGTGGTTTGGTTCAGAGCCAGTCCACAGCTCACAGCACATCATGGCAGCAAGAGCTTGCCTTAGGGTGGTCAGGAAGTAGAGGAAATGTGAAGAGAAGGCCTTGGGACAGGCAGGTTCCACCTTTCATAAATCTTCTACTTTCCAACTGCCCGTTTACGTTCCCCCTTTCTCTTTAGCTCTTTTCTTTAATTTCTTTCTATTTATGTTTTAAATCTACTGTGGATGGTACTGAGAGAGGCAGAACCCTCGATATCCAAAGACCTCTTCAAATTCCTCCTTCGAAGGCTGTCATGTGGGGATCCTTCAATACAAGGGCTCCCCTTTGGGGAGGACACTTTCCATCCAAACAGTAGTAGGGCCCTGTTTGGTCCTGATGCTGCCTTTAGGGTGGAAGGGCAGGCTGACAGAAGCTGTGTGATGGATCAGGAGGACCTTGTAGGAACAGGCAGGAGGGGTAAGGTCATATCACACCCAAGCCGTGTTCATTAGCGGTAAGAAAAAAAACAAACACTGAAGGAAGATACATGGGTCTATTCTTACTTTTCTCTGGAGTTTAAGAAATGTTCCTGATTTGGGCCTCAGGGATTAAGAGCACTTGCTGCTACTGAAGATGACTCTGGTTCAGTTGCCAGCACCCACATGGTACCTTTTATAACCCCAGTTTCAGGATATTTAATGTCCTTTTCTGGACTCTGAGGGTACCAGACATGCATACAGTATGTGCACATACACACAGGCAAAACATTCATACAAATAAAAAATAAAAATAAATAAATCTTTTAAAAAGAAGGTGGAAAAAAAAAAAAAGAAGTCTCCCTGTGGATTTAAGCCTGTGGTTTAAAGCTGAGGTTTTTTTGTGTGTGTGTGTGTGTATTTTTTTTGTTTTTTTCGAGACAGGGTTTCTCTGTGTAGCCCTGGCTGTCCTGGAACTCACTCTGTAGACCAGGCTGGCCTCGAACTCAGAAATCCACCTGCCTCTGCCTCCCGAGTGCTGGGATTAAAGGTGTGCGCCACCGCTGCCCGGCAGGGAGACCCTTTTTCAAAACAAAACAAACATAAAACCCAAAACAATATCCCTGAATAAGCAAAAAACCTCTGACAATCGCAGATAGATGCAATGCTGTAATCGCAGCATAAAGGTACTGGAATTTACCAGAGTCGCAGGAAAGGGGCTCCATGCAGAGGCAGAATAGTCAGGCTGACTAGCGCTTCCCCAGACGGGTGTCACTGGTGCCTTTGGCCTACTGCCCAAAGAATTCTGCTGCCTGTGCTGGACAAGTCCATGTGTGTGTACGACAATAATATCAGAACTCACGAAGCTAAAGCCGGAAGATTGGGAATTTCAATCCGACACAGGCTACACACACACACACACACACACACACACACACACACACGGGGGGGGGAGGTGTGGGGGAGAGAAAGAGAGAGAGAGAGAACAAAATATATTATTCTAGTTGCTTGCTTAGCTTTCATCCCACTCAACAGGCATCCCTGACTAGGGCCCCTGCTGGGTGGTAAGCTTGGCAGAGTGCTCCCAGGTGTCCTCATTAACGTTTTCTCTTTCTTGGTCATACTGTTAATAGTACTTAGGAGTACAACATTGTTAACATTTCTCACACTTAGGACTGATTGCCGGAGACAACACTGAGCCCATCACCTGGGTCATTGGGTCACCTCATTTATTTCTCCGCAGAGCTATATGCAGGTGCACACGTGATTATTGTCTTAGTTCCTAGATGGGGAAACAGAAGACGAGAAGGGGAGGGGCACATTGCAAGTCCCTGAGCAAACCAAACCAGGCTTCAGAGGGCATCTTCTTTTTACACTTCTTACTTGTTGTGGAATAGAGGACCCTAATTAGGTAAGAGCACAGAAATCTTAAATTTTGTGAGGCAGGAGGAAAATCTGGTAGGAGTCACAGAGGGGACATAGATTAGGGCCAAGACAAAGGAACTAAAGGTTAAGTGTGAAGACCTACTGTAGAATGAGGGCCTGGCCTTAGGTGAGGATTACTGATGACTGGAAGCCACAGGACAGGGTCCTGGAGGGTGAGATGGACCATGGGAGGACCGGAGATGAGACATAAAGAAGACAGACAGGGGGCTGGAGAGATGGCTCAGCAGTTAAGAGTTCCGACTGCTCTTCCGAAGGTCATGAGTTCAAATCCCAGCAACCACATGGTGGCTCACAACCATCCGTAATGAGATCTGATGCCCTCTTCTGGGGTGTCTGAAGACAGCTACAGTGTACTTACATATAAAAAATAAATGAATAAATAAATAAATAAATAATTTAAAAAAATTAAAAAAAAAAAAAAAAAAAAAAAAAAAGAAGACAGACAGCTGGGACCGGAGCTCCTGCACAAACTCATGACTTATGTCAAGCAAGTTTATAAAAAGTTCATTGTCTTACATGTTTTTCTTGGGGGGAGGGGGGAGAAATGGCCAAGGTCAGTAGAAGCTTAAGTCAAGCAGTGTTGGCAGGGGACGTAGGACACCTCAGACACAGTTGTCTTAGGAATGATGACCATAGCCCTTCTGGGGAGAAAGCAAGGTTCCCATAAACCAAAACCTCAACTCCTGGGAGGCCCAGGCTCCAGCCCCAGAGTGAACATTGCCAAGTCTGCTTCTGGATATGGACACAGAACTAACATTCCTTTTGTTCTTTCATTGGGACCTCTGACAAAGTCTTAGATTGGTCCAGCTCCTGATAAATTGCAACAGGAAGAGAGAGAAAACCTCCCTAGAAACTTTTGTCTGTAGGCTCCCTGTGGAGGCTGTGCCCAAACCACTCTTAAAGGGTGGTCCTGCCGGGCAGTGGTGGCGCACCCCTTTAATCCCAGCACTTGGGAGGCAGAGGCAGGTGGATTTCTGAGTTTGAGGGCAGCCTGGTCTACAGAGTGAGTTCCAGGACAGCCAGGGCTACACAGAAACCCTGTCTCGAAAAATAAAATAAAACAAAACAAAACAAAACAAAAAAGGGTGATCCTAGCTGTGTAGCTGTGTAGCACTGCGAACTATGAACTTCTCCGTGCAGATTTGCTTCAAGCTGAATACTGAATTTCATCTTCTCCCAGAGGCAGAGGCAGGAGGGAGGCGTGGGTGCAAGTTAGAGCACAGGGGAGGTCCCTGAACAGTTTACCTTTGTGTTCTGGTTTCTCATCTACGATTTTTGGGGGAAGAGACAGGAAATCTTGTGGCTAGCCAAAGCTGTCCTTGAACTCCTGATCCTCTTGCCTAAGTGGCTGGGACCACTGCATCTCTATTATGTTCATTTTAAAAGATGAGGCTGACTCTGCAGTTTGATTGAGGGGCTACAAAGTAGAAAAGTGGCCCACACCTTTAATCCCAGCTCTTGGACCAAGGCAGCAGCAGGAGGATCTCCATGAGTTTGAGGCTGGCCTGGTCTATGCAGTATGTTCTAGGTCTATGTAGTGAGTTCCAGGCCGTCCAAAAGCTACATAGTGAAATCTTTTTTTTTTTTTTTTAAAGGATTTATGTATTTATTTTATGTATATGAGTATACTGTAGCTGTCTTCAGACACACCAGAAGAGGGCATCAAATCCCATTGCAGATGGTTGTGAGCCACCATGTGGTTGCTGGGAATTGAACTCAGGACCTCTGGAAGAGCAGTCAGTGCTCTTAACCTCTGAGCAATCTCTCCAGCCCCCATAGTGAAATCTTATCTCAAAAAAAAAAAAAAAAAAAGTTGTGAATCAAATTCTACCCCAACTTTAAGGTCAACAGATGCCTAATATGCAGCAAGCCTGTGGGTGCCACAGAAGGTATAAGAGCATGCATGGCCTTCGAGCCAGCTGGTCGTGGTTGAACTCCGTTCCTGTAACCACAGTGGGACTGTCTATCCTACTTTCTCATCGGTACTTTAAGTGGGGCAAAAGTGCCTGCTTCAAAGGTTATTATGAAAATAGAAAAGCTGGACATGGTGGCGCATGCCTTTAATCCCAGCACTCAGGAGGCAGAGGCAGGTGCATCTCTGAGTTCGAGGTTAGCCTGATCTATAGAGCAAGTTTCAGAACAGCCAGGGCTGCACAGAGAAACCCTGCCTCAAAAAACCGAAGGGGGGGGGGAAGAAAGATGGGGGGAGGGAGGGAGAGAGGGAGGGAGAGGAAACAGGGAAGGAGTCAGTATTCATAAAGCACTAAAAGCACCAACAAGTCTGTTTAGCCGCTTCATGTTAAAAAACTTTTCTTGGCTCTCTCAAAAGTACAGAAAGTAGCTCAGTTGTGTTGTCAATTGTTTAAATGTGGGTTTTGCTCTCCATTAAAAGAACAGGAATTCATGACACTAGCCCATCCTTAGTAATAGGCCACTGTCTGGCTCATGTTTAATACTCACGAAGAGGCTTAAGGGAAATAAACTAAGAGACCATAACCTGGGCAGGAGGAATGGGTCCTGACAACTGGATACTACTGAGGTGAGCAGACATTCCTTTCTGTAATGTTATAAGGGCCTAGCGTTTGCTTCTCCGTAGGACATGAGCCTGTAACCTAGACAGAAGCTTCGACACTGTCTCAGATACAGAATCAACACTAGGGCTCTTTACCGGAAGAACGGGAATATAAAGAACACGTCTGACTGGCGTTATGAGCCATGCCTTTAATCTTAGCACTTCGGAGGCAGAGGCAGGAGCTCTCGGAGTTCTAGGCCTACCTGGTCTACAGAGCTTGTTCCGGGACAGTCAGGGTTACACAGAGAAAACGGTCTTAAAAAATCAACAACTATTGAAGGGAAATAGCAACAACCCATGTTTAGGTTTAAGTCAGGTACCACTTTTACAAGCGAGGCTGAGAGGTTTTGTGACCTGTCCGAAGTACAAATTAAAAGGGAAAGGGTGTATATTGTAACTGCGCAGAGATAGGTCTTCCCTAAAGAGGAAGCACGGAGTGGGCGGCCAGCTCCCCCGGCCGCAAACTTGCTACGGAGATCCTCCGCCTTCTCTGCTTACGTGCGCTCCGTGACTGCCGGGTAGCACGCGGGTACCGCTACGTACGACGCATGCGCATTGCAGCCAAGGTTCACTCCCCCCCCCCTTCGCGGGCCTCAGAACTTGCCTGGGGCGCATGCGCATACGGGGCGGGCGGAGGTCTGTAGAGGGAGTGGAAAGATTTCGGGGAGAAAGTGCGCGGGAGCTGGGCGGGAGAGTGCAAGCGCGCAGGCGCGATCGGGGGGGCGGGCTGCGAAGAGAATCTCAGCGATCCTCAGTTGCTGCTGCATCCTTTGCCCGTCGCCATGGCTGCGTACAAGCTGGTGCTGATCCGGCATGGCGAGAGCGCCTGGAACCTGGAGAACCGCTTCAGCGGCTGGTATGACGCCGACCTGAGCCCGGCGGGCCACGAGGAGGCGAAGCGCGGCGGGCAGGCCTTGCGAGGTACAAGCGGGACGAGCGCGGTGTGGCCTACAGGGCCCGCACCGGCCTGGGGGCCTCCTGAGCCTCCGCGCCCTCTCTAGATGCGGGCACCTAGGGCGGCCTCGCCATTTGAGTTTTCAGCTGGGGAGGTGAACGCAGGGTGGGGAGCCCGCTTGTCAAGGTCACCCCGTTGAAGTGTGAGAGGCTGTGCCAGAAAGAGGGCGCAGACGCCGCTAAGCGAAAATCTACCCTTCCGGTCCGAGCAGCCCCACCTGTGGCGGCCAGGACCCTTTAGGGTACTACGAGGGCCTGGGGCGCGTGGCGGGGGATTCCCGGTGATATCAGTGGCTGTACCCGAGTTTACTTGAGGCGCCTGGCGATCATGGCGAAGCGGCAGGTCACGGGCTCGTCCTGGGTAGTGGGGGGGTGTTAGGTGGGGATGTCTAATGGCCTTCGAGACACTTGGAAACCGCGTGCTTCTGAGAGCTTTGTAGCTCAGCAGCAAACTACAAAAACGAATCCAGAAATGTGAGTGGGTGATTTCAGCTGATGCTCTCTACAGCCCTATAAAGCAGGCAGATTTAATTTCCCTCCTTTTTACCTCTCTCTGCCCCCTTGTTATAGTTTGGAAAAGTGACTGGAAAGACTTGTCCAAGGTCATACCTACTTAGTTCTAATCCAGTGTCCTTGCCCCATTTCTGGGTGGAGTAACAAGTAAATGTGAGGAACCGGCGGGCTGGTGGCCAAGGACAGGCTGGGCAAAGGGTGGAAGCGTCCAGGAGATAAAGCTTGTCTTTGCCTATCCGTGCTGGGCGCCCCGCACCACCCACAGCCCTCTGTGATTTTGGAATGCTAATAAGGAAGCAAATCCTCCCTGCAACGGAGAGAATCCCTGTAGTGAAGAGGTGCTTCTCTTGGTGATTGGGGCACATCCTAACTTGGATGGCAGCAGCTGTGTGAAAGGGTTGCTGATGCCTGCTGGAAGACTTGGTTGCCCTCCCTAGCTTCTCAGATGAAGGAAGACTTTGAACATGAAATCCTGATGCAAGGAAACCAGAATGCTTTGGGATGCATGGCCTATGTAGGAGAGGCTAGAAAAAGGAAAGTGCTGGTTAAGGAAGCCATTTTCTTCAGCTCTGTGCGGTGAAGCACTGTATAGGCTTGTAGTAGAATGATTGCTGACGCCTAGCTTAGAACAAAGTTAACTGCCTCTGTTCTCTGGGTAAGATGATTATATGTTGAACTTGTAATCACTGGAAAATAATAAGACCCATTTCAGCCTTAAATATTGTAGCCCTAGGTTTTAGAAAATCACATGTAAGATCGCACATGGTGTTGCATACCTGTAATTTTTTTCAGCACCCAGGGAGCTGAGAAGGGAGGCTATAGAGCATGGGCCAACTTGGACTACACAGCTAGACCGTCTTTAAAAAGCTGATGTAAAAGTTTAGCATCTCCCAAAAGATATCACAGATGATTAAAGGATGGAAGATTAAAGTCAAGAACAATTGAGGGCTACTGTGGATAATTCAGTAACACAGGAGACCCACGGTGCATACGGCTCCACCATTGCTCCAGTGGATTTCAGAAGGACCTAGTGAGGCCTCCGCGCAGCCTTACGCTGAGGAAGGAAGGGACCCCTGGGGCCGGGGGAATAGGAGTCCATGTCATATCCATTGTACCCCTGGCTATAATTTAAGTGGAAGAGTCCTCCTGCTTCTGATCTTACGGCATTCTTGCCAGAGTCCTGGGGGGGGGGGGGTAACACTTTGGCCTTGGGGACTATTTGGGAATAATGGCAGCCTGTAGCATCTCTGGGAGCTGAGGCTTGTTCTGTGGGTATTCTCGGGGGGTGACTCAGCCTTTTCCTGGGGAACATTCTTCATCTTCTGGTTAAGGAGATGGTAGAGGATGTGATGGCTGTCAGTTTTCACCAGCTTGTCCAGAGGCTCAGGGGTGAGGTTTGGCCTCCCTTGTGGGTGGTGGTGGTTTTCCTGGTATTAATCTTCCTTCTCCCCAGTAGTTGGTCTCAGTGGCCTCTTCGTCAGTTGAATGACTAGCAGGAAATGTTACTTCATGTTTTTTATAACTGTTGCTAGTCTCATTATGAAGCAATGTCCAGAAAAGTTTGGTTAATCTTGAAGAGGGCCTTCCTTGTGTGCTGGAGAACACAGGAGTGTGACGGCATAAGACAAGGGACAGCTCCTTAGTTCAAACTATAAAGACAAGCCCAGCTAGCTTGAACTCAAGACCCCCTGGCTGTCTACATGCTGCCATGCCTCTTATTTTTCTCCTCTGCTAGAATTGGGTTGAGAAGATTGTAACCTTATAGGATTCTAGTGGAGACTAAATCACAGTTTGGTACGGGAGCAGTGATGAGCCCTTTAGTTAGAAAGGTTAGCTGTGACTAAAGAAGAGTTCACATTTTTAAAAGATTTACTTACTTTATGTCTGTGAGCACACTGCTGCTGTCTTCAGACACACCAGAAGAGGCCATCGGATCCCATTACAGATGGTTGTGAGCCAGCATGTGGTTGCTGGGAATTGAACTCAGGACCTCTGGAAGAGCAGTCAGTGCTCTTAACCACAAAGCCATCTCTTCAGCCCCAGAATTCACACTTCTATGATCCTTTTTTATTAAAAAAAAAAAAAATTAAACCCATTCATCTATTGTGTGTAAGCACAGGTCCGATGCATGTGCATGTCTTGGGATGCATGTGTGGGGGAAGGACAACTTGTGGTCAGCACTCTCCTTCCACTGTGTGGGTTCTGGGAATTGAACATGGGTTCAATCAAAATGTCTTTAGGTGTAATAGTCTAGGGGTTAGAATAAAATGGTATAGGCCTCAGGTTAGTTGGTTAACGATATACATTATTGGAATCATTGGAGCCAGTAGGAAGTGTGCTGCTAGCTGTAATGTAAGTCAACAAATTTTCCCTTAAAGGCTGCAAAGATAATAAATACTTTGCCAAATAGTTTCTCTTTTTTCCTCATTCTTTGTTTCTTTTCTTTTTTTTCTTTTTTTTTTTTATATACAGTCTCACCACCTCTGGGTAGTCTGTAACTAAGTAGACTGGGCTGGCCACTAACTAACTCACGGATCACCTGCCTTTGCCTCTTTCATACTGGGGTTAAAGGTGTGTGCCACCATACTTTGCCCAAGTAGTTTCCATTTAGGCTACCTCTATAACAGATTCTGTATAAAACACTTGGCCTACCGGGCAGTGGTGGCGCACACCTTTAATCCCAGCACTTGGAAGGCAGAGGCAGGTGGATTTCTGAGTTCGAGGCCAGCCTGGTCTACAGAGTGAGTTCCAGGATAGCCAGGGCTACACAGAGAAACCCTGTCTCGAAAAACCAAACCAAACCAAACCAAACCAACTAACCAAACAAAAACACTTGGCTCATGTTAGGCCTTGCTAGCTTCTCACTAGGCTTTTTTTCCCCCCAGTTGAGACAAGGACTCTTTGTAGCCTAGGCTGTCCTGGGACTTGTTGTGGAGGCCAGATTGACTTTGAACTCACAAAGACCTGTTCTACCAGGATTAAAGGCATGTGCTACCATACCTGGTTCATTTGCACTTCTTAATTTCCAGATGCTGGCTATGAATTTGACATCTGCTTCACCTCTGTGCAGAAGAGAGCAATCCGGACCCTCTGGACAGTCCTGGATGCCATTGACCAGATGTGGTTGCCAGTGGTCAGGACTTGGCGCCTCAATGAGCGACACTATGGGGGTCTAACAGGTCTCAATAAAGCAGAAACTGCTGCTAAGCATGGTGAGGCACAGGTGAAGATCTGGAGACGATCTTACGATGTCCCCCCGCCTCCCATGGAGCCTGATCACCCCTTCTACAGCAACATCAGCAAGGTAAGGTTATATGCAGGTGTGGTTCTCTCAGCATTGGGCAGCACGTGGGCCTCACTCCCAAGTTATTTTTATTTTCCAAGTCTATGGCACACACACACACACACACACACACACACACACACACACACACACACGTGCACACATGCATGTCTGGTGCCTTTGGAGGTCAGAAGAGATCAGATCCTGTGGAGCTACAGGTTGTTGTGAACCTTTATGAGTGCTGAGAACCAAACCTTATAAATTATAATAAAATAATTAACATAACCTCCCATTGCTAAGTAATGACCTTCACTTGTTACAGGATTTAATGGGAAGTTTTGCTGTATCTGAGAGGGGTGGCTTCTTTTCACATCTCTACTGCCATATCTTATAAAGCCATCTCCAGCCTTCCTAAGCCAGCAGCAAACTAAAGTGGATTGGGAAACCTTGTTTTGTTAAGCCTCCTCCCCCGATTTCTAAGTTGTGTGTGTTTTGGATTGGGAAATGAGGATGTAGGACAATGACTACTGATCCTCTCGTTCAAGTTCTGAGCTGCATTCTGGACCTTTGAGAGAGATCTTCATTAGTCACTTAATCCCTTAAGGCTGGAGCTAGGCAGAATTGATACACATGAGATGCAACTTGGAGTAACTGGCAACCTTGAAATAAGTCTTCATTGTTTAGGATCGCAGGTACGCAGACCTCACTGAGGACCAGCTCCCCTCCTGTGAGAGCCTGAAGGATACTATTGCCAGAGCACTGCCCTTCTGGAATGAAGAAATTGTCCCCCAGATCAAGGAGGGGAAAAGGGTCTTGATTGCCGCCCATGGTAACAGCCTTCGGGGCATCGTCAAGCATCTGGAGGGTATGTGCATCTTCTTACAGGAGTCCCTAAGGATGATAAAACAGAACTATAGTGCGGGGCAGTGGTGGCGCATGCCTTTAATCCCAGCACTCGGGAGGCAGAGGCAGGCGGATTTCTGAGTTCGAGGCCAGCCTGGTCTACAGAGTGAGTTCCAGGACAGCCAGGGCTAGCTATACAGAGAAACCCTGTTTCGAAAAACAAAAAAAACCCCAACCAAACAAACAAAAAAACAGAACTATAAGCATCAGACTGATTTTTGTGGCAAGGAGGCTTCTGGGAAAAATTTGACAGTGCAGATGAACTTAAAAAAAAACTCTTTTCTTCCTTTTTTCAATCTGTGGTCTGCCAGCAGGATATGGTTTACACCTCTGTCCCAGCACCAGGGAGGCTGAAGCAAGAGAATCACTTAGTGTTCCAGGCCAGCCAGGATTATATAGTGAGATGCTGATTTCAAGGCAATAGGAAGCGTGTTACAAAATAGTGACAGTGGGCCTGACACTGCACTGTATGTAGGATGATACTCAGTTCAGAACTGTCACATGCTAAGTGGCTCAGTATGCATTAAAGTTGTACATGCTTACCTGCTCTAGGAGTGCCAGCTGAAACTGCGATCACAATGTGACTCAGGTCCTAGAGGCTCCGAGGACCTAGAGGTCCAGATGGCTAGGCTGTAGGATGTCTGAGGAGAACACAGTCCTGCCTTTTTACATCTACTGTTGTAGAGATATCTGTAGTGTAACTTTCTGCAGTTGTTGGTGGCTCATCTTAGACTTGTGTATCTTCTCATTCTAATGCTACTGAGAGGCTTGGAAAGTCATGGTTGGGGCTGTTCAGGGGCACTAGATTCACTATTACAGTAGACCCAAAACGATGTCTTGTTTGTTCCTACTTAAGTGCTTTGCCATTGGTCGGTAAAGAGTAAATCTGAAGGGGATGTGGACTCTTGTCTTTTGGCTGAAAATGGTGGCTCTTTTAGGTCTCTCAGAAGAGGCTATCATGGAGCTGAACCTGCCAACGGGCATTCCCATTGTCTATGAATTGGACAAGAACTTGAAGCCCATCAAGCCCATGCAGTTCCTGGGGGATGAGGAGACCGTGCGTAAAGCCATGGAAGCTGTGGCTGCTCAGGGCAAGGTGAAGAAGTGAAGGCGAGGAGGTGGACCCCTGCCCCACACCCTCCCTGCCTGCTCCTGCCTCCACCCTCCCAGCACCTGCCACACTGACGACATCTTTAGGATCTTAAGTTTAAGTTCTAGCTACAGATGGGACCTGTGGCTCCCATTTTTAGTATTTTATCCCCTGCACCCACTCCCTTCATAGAATCTAGTCAGAATAACACCTCTGGGGGTGCAGGTTCTTGGTCCACATCCAGGGACGGCTCCCTGTACCAGGAGAGTTGAGAGATAGTAATTACAGTTTTTTTTAGTTCTTTGGTTCCTAAGGCTTTGCTTAGGAAGAAGTCAGGGAGGAACTGTGCTGTGGTGTTGACAGTGAGGAGAAGCTGCGGCCCAGTTTCTTCCCTGGAACCTGTCCTGCACTCTTCCCGCAATTAGGTAACTGGGGACATAGTCATTCCAGTGGAGGGTGAAAGTAACTTCATGGTGACTTTAACCCTACTTTCTCTCTGACCCTAAAGGAGCTGCTGACCCTAGAAGGTTGGGATCAATCTTGTCAAGTCTATGTGTTACATTTACTTTTACAAAAAAATATATATATACATATATCAGCACACAAAAGCAACTCCAAGGTTGCTAGTGGCAGTTGAAACAGTCCTCTGTGGTCACCAGAAAACAAGCCATTCCTCGTATCAAATGGGATAAACTCCTTGTACCTCTTGCTGTGTTTGGATCCCTTTGCCTTGTTTTGTAGAGGCGAAGTGCCCCTTGATCATGTCCAGGTTTTTGTCTTTAACTGATTGAATCACGTTCCAGCTGCTTGACCCTACCATGTGGGTTAAGAACTCGTTGGGCATAACAACTAAGTCTCTTTCCAGATCAGTATAATAAAGGAGTGATGTGCAATACTTTACTGTTTGTGTTTTATCTGTGGTCTGAGAAAACCACAGCATTCAGTGTGAGGTGCACACTAAGTTCTTGTTTGGCGGATGAAGGGTTTTAGAACGATAAAGGTGCTGGAGAGGTGGCTCAGAGGATGAAAAGCACTGGCTACTCCAAGGGACCCAACATCCTCTTCTGGCCTTGGACACAGTGCACATACATACATGCAGAGGAAACACCCATACATATGAAAATAAGTCTTCAGATGAGAAAATGCTTCCATGAGATCCATCGGTAAGACATTTTCTCAATTAGTAATCAAGGGGGGAGGGCCCCTTGTGAGTGGTACCATCTGTGGGCTGGTAGTCTTGGGTTCTATAAGAAAGCCAGCTGAGCAAGCCAGAAGCAAGCAAGCCAGTAAGAAACATCCCTCCATGGCCTCTGCATCAGCTCCTGTTTCCTGACCTGCCTGAGTTCCAGTCCTGACTTCCTCTGGTGATGACAGCAGTGTGGAAACATAAGCTGAATAAACCCTTTCCTCCCCAACTTGCTTTTTTTTGGTTTTTCGAGACAGGGTTTCTCTGTGTAGCCTTGGCTGTCCTCGAACTCAGAAATCCATCTGCCTCTGCCTCCCAAGTGCTGGGATTAAAGGCATGCGCCACCACTGCCCAGCTCCCAACTTGCTTCTTGCTCATGATTGTGCAGGAATAGAAACCCTGACTAAGACAGGTACTTGAAGGCAAACCCAAGTCTGATCCCTGGGCCCACATGGAAGAAGCAGAGAACTGATCACTAGCAAGTTGATTTCTGACTTCCACACCGACAAAAGTTCAATATTAGCTTTTTTTCTTTTTTGGACTGGAGAGGGCTCAGTGTGTAAAGGCACTTGCAATACAATGTGACTTAAGTTTGATCCCTGGAACCTATGTAAAAAGCTGGATGCAGGAACACACATCTGTAATGCCAGCACTCTACAGTGAGAAGTGGAGACAGAATTGCCTGGAAGCTCATGGGCTAAGCTTGCTTAGAGCACACACCATAGCAGAAACAGTAAAAAAGATGGACGCCCAGACCAGGTGCGGGCCAACGAGATGGCTCAGCAGGTAGAGAGGTGCTTGCTGTCCAAGCCTGGTGACCTGAGTTTGATCTCTGGAACTCAGAAAGGTGGAAGGAGAGAACGGACTCGTAAGGTTGTCCTTTGACTTCCAAACACATGCCATGTCATATGTGCTATGGCACAGACTTGTGCACACAACTACACAATTTTAATTACACAACATAATCTTTAAAAGTAGCCATCTAATAAAAAACCCAAACACCAAATTTAGTAAGAACTGATTCCCAAAAGCTGTCCTTCGACCTCTACACACATGCGCCTACATTTATACACATGGCACACACTTACACATGCAAAATATTTTCTTTAAAAAAGATAAAACTAAATGAAACATTAACTTGCTGAAAGTTAGCGACCAGAGCTCACAGCCCCAGGCAGGCTGCACCCAGAGCTCATGGACAAAGCACACTAACGAGTCAGCCCTGCAGTGTTCCTGCTGAGCTCATAGCTCCCCTTTCTTCCTCCCCAAATCCAGGCCTTGATCTCCCATCTCCACGCTAGGAACACCTTCACGATTACCTAATTCTTTCACAATCCTTTTGGTCTTGTCACCAACCCTTCCTCGACCATCTTGCAGAGCAGCATTCTGCCTCTCCTGTCAACAGTTCTGGGATTCCTACTCTGTCACATTCAGAACCACTCACATGCTATGAGTCACCCACAGGCACAATAGTTTTCACTAAACAATGTATGTTAATGAGAGGTTTATTACATAGTACTCAGACCTTGTCTCTGAGTACTTGGAGCCCACAACTTGTGACTCCAGTTCCGGGGATCCAATGCCCTCTTCTGGCCTCCAGAGGCACTACACACATGGTGCACATAAAGGGAAGCAGGCATACATCAGACAGCTAAAACACAGAAGGATGGGTTGGTGATCAGGGCACTAGGTAAGCATACCTTATCCAAAGGTCACGGCAATACTTAGATAATCCTCTCTGCTAAAGACAACAGAAGACATGGTAGCCATGCTTGTAATACCTGCACTGGGGAGACTGAGTCAGAAAGATCACTGCAAGTTCACCTAAATAGTGACAGCATGGGCTGGGGAGATGGTTTAAAAGGGGAAGGAAATTGTTATCCAACCACGAGCACCTGAGTTAAAATCCTAAGCATTCACTTGAAAAAGCTGAACCTGGTATCATAAAATGCGTGTGTTCGCGCACACACACAGAATCACTAACAAATGAATTTTTTCCAGTCATAGCAAAATA
>CM052703.1:18277242-18305360 GCA_028551405.1 Uromys caudimaculatus | reverse complement strand
AGGTACCTTAATAAAGACCATGGCATCTTGATTGTTTTTTCATACATGTACTTTTAGAAGTAGTTGATTCCCTCTTGGGGTAAAGCAAGCTTAGGTTTGTAAGAACTCGGGCTGTACTCTGGCTACTTTGCGAAATTCTTTAGTATGGGTCTTGGGGCACTGCATCTCACACCAGCTGATGGGAACCATCTGGACACCTAGAAGGAAAGAGACAGAAACTAGTGCTGGGGGTGTGACTCCAGGTACTCTGCTGAGGCTCTTTTCTTTTCAGCTAGACATGACATGGCTTCGGCTGAAGAAAGCTTGCTTACTTAGCATATGGAAGAACATGGGTGTCATCCCCAGCATTAAGGGAACCTTTCTCTAAGGGAAAAGAAAGAAACCTTACTTATTCCATGATACATGGGGGCAGTTACCTAGTCTCTGACCTTTAGGGGATCAGTTTAATCTCAGTAAACTGAGCTATGCATTACTCAACAATGGGGACGTGCTCTGAGAGATGAGACGTCAACACTGGGCAAACATTGGCTTGTATTCACACACAGTAAGACAGATACATCACTAGGTGACAGTATCTTGTGGGTTTTTTTTTTTTCTTGGCTGGAAGATGCTGGGGACTGGACCCAGGGCCTCATGAATGCTAAGGAAGTGGACTTAAGCTACATCCTTCAAACTAGGTGTTCCAATTGTAGGGGACTCACCATGGTATGTGATATCCATAATTGATTTTCTATATTTTTTCAATATTGTTTTCTATATCACATGTAAGTGTGTGTGTCCCTATTGCTTCCCAGACAACCAAGGTTCCCAGGGAAAGGGACTTGGGAGCAAGAACTTACCTGACTCACTGTGGGCCACCACAACTCCTAACTCATTTTCAGCAGTAGTCAGAAGGTAATTGGACTGTGCATCCCCTAGGGAGATCTAGTCACACCGCACAGTGAAGGGAAATGAGGCTCTAAGTGCTGTTGCTTCTACCACCTAACCTCCCTTCTTTATACTTGTTTTTCTGACGTGGTTTTATTTATCTCAGGCCAGCCTTGAACTTCTGATCCTCCTGTCTTCACCTCCCAAGTACTAGGATTACATGATGTCATCATGCCCAGTTCTATTTCTTCTTCTGATAAACAACCAGAAATCTGGGGAATAAAGAATGCAATTTTGGCTGAACAGTGGCGGTGAACCCCTTTAATCCCAGGTCTCAAGAGGCAGAGGCAGGTGAATCTTTGAGTTCAAAGGCCAGTCCGGTTTATAGTCTGAGTTCCAAAACAACTAGGATTACACAGAGAAACTCTGTCTCAAAAACAAACAAACAAACAAACACCACAAAAGGATACAACTTTGGCCAAAACTATGTCACCTGGCCGGAAACTCTTGTAAATTTCTACCTGCAAAAAACAAAGAGGAGGGGCTGGAGAGATGGCTTAGCGGTTAAGAGCACTGGCTGCTCTTCCAGAGGTCCTGAGTTCAAAATCCCAGCAACCACATGGTGGCTCGTAACCACCTGTAATGAGATCTGATGCCCTCTTTTGGTGTGTCTGAAGACGGCGACAGTGTACTTACATATAATAAATAAATCCTTGGGCTGGAGTGAGCAGGGCCGGAGTGAGAAGGAAAAAAAGACCCAAAAAAACCAAAGAGGAGTAAAAGCTATAGACTGGGTCTGTAGCATGACTGACCACACAGAAGAGCCAGGGATCTACATTCAGGCTCTCATGCTCACATAGTAGGCACAAAATTCAGACTCTCATGCTCACATAGTAGGCACTAACCATCTCCCTAGCCTAAGACCTTTTTGTTATTCATTATTTTTTGGACAGGGTCTTTCTATGTAGCCCTAGTTAGCCTAGGACTTGTTATGTAGACCAGGTTGGCCTTAAACACATAGAAGTTCACTTACTTGCTTCTCCCTCATGGGCACTGAAATTATAGACACGTACTACCATGCTTGGCTAATAATTTTTCAGTGATAACAGCCTAACTTTATTTGGTCAAATGAACGAAAAATGTCATGTATGGGAAGAAAGGACAGTGATCTTAACTTCATGTTATAGCAGGAAATGTATTAAGAGACAGAGTCTTTGTAGTCCTGACCATCCTGGAACTAATTATGTAGACCAGGCTGGCCTCAAATTCAAGCGGTCTGCCGGCTTCTGGCTCCTGAGTGCTGGAGTTAAAGATGAGTATGCACCACTTCTGGCTGGCTGGCTGGCCATCCATCCATCCATCCATCCACCCATCCATCCATCCACCCATCCATCCATCATCCTTTCTTTTAGATTTACTTAAATGTGTATGTATGTGTGCCTGAGTGAATGTATGTGCACAAGCACATGCATACGGGTGCTTGTAGAGGCCAAAATAGGTTGTCAGATGCCCTAAAACTGGAATTACAGGGGGTTGTGAGCCAGTGACTGTGTGCTGGGAACAAAATTGGTTCCTCTGGACAAAGAGAAAGAGCTCTTACAAGGCTGAGTCCCAGGGATAAGAGTTTTGAAAGCAAGATTCCTGAAGTCATAGGAACAAACGCTCAAACCCCCAATCACCAACCTTGTCTTTTTCAGTTGCTCGGATATCTTCCTTGCTAAAGAAACCCAAAAAACAAAGAAAGTTAAGATTAGTTATTTGAGAGGCAAAGAATAATGAAAGCAGCCAGAACAGGCCACACTGGGTTCCCAACTGCCCCAAGAATGGAAGGCCATCTTTAGCATGGATGATAAAATTTACTCTTTCTTAGACAATACAGAACAATAGCATTGATAACTCTTGGCAATGGAAAAGGTTATCAGAAATTCAAGGTCATTCTTGGCTACATATGGAATTTAAGGACAGCCTGACTACAGGACTTTTGTCCAAAAAACCCAAAACCCAAACCAAATCAAACCAAACCACCTGCACCAAACCATCTAGTCTACAATAATTCCAGAATTGTTTCCTTTTAAAAGAGCCATATAATAATCCACCATTTTAACCACAAGCCTTCTTTACTTCTTTTTAAAGATTGATTTCATGTGTATGTATGTTTTGCCCGCATGCATATATGTGCAGCACATGCATGCCTGTTTGGTCCACTGCACTGGAGTTACTGTGTGGGTGCTGGGAATTGAACTTGGGTCCTTTATAAGAGCAACAAGAGCTCTTAACTGCTGAGCCATCTCTCCAGGCCCTCTACGTTTTTCTTACAGCTTTTGGGTTCAATCAGTATAAAAGAATAAGGTATACATTGTTGTGCATATCTTTAATCCTAGCACATGGGACATAGAGGCTGGAAAATTTCACAGTTCAATGTCAGCCAGGACTAAACACTGGGATGCTATCTTAAATAAACAAAAAATTAAATAAAGAATAAAAAAGGTGGAGAGCCAAGATGGCTCAGGGCTAAAGACGTGTGTTGTTTAAGCCCAATGACCAGTTAAGTCTCTGGAACCTGGTGTCAAAATGGAGAGAATCACCTCCACAAAGTTGTTCTGGCTTTCACATGTGTGCACACACAGATCACACACAAAAATAAAAATGGGAGAGCAGAAAAAGAACACGAAGGTGCTTCTTACGAGGCTCTACTTTGTCTGGCTTGGCTCATCCCGACATGGTTAGTCTACAGCTTTCCTCAGTTCTTACTGAGACAGGGTCGCATGCAGCCCAGGCTGGCCTTGAACTTGCTATGTAGCCAAGGTTTGTTTTGAACTTCTCATGTTCCTGCCTCTATCCAGGCAAGCGCTGCCACATCAGATCTATGTGGCACCCAAGAAACAAATCTAGAGCTTTTCCATCAACTGCGATGTATCACCAGCACCCCTTTGCTTTATTTATAAATCCTCATTACTGACATTTTCCTTCTTGTAGCTCATATGACATTTCTCTGGATATTCTGTGGGGCAAGAAGTAAAGCACAAAGGAGAGACTGAAGTGTGCAGGAAAAGGAACTGTAATTGCTCCACAAACTCCAGTCTTGCCCACCATTCTCTCCTGACCCTTGGTGCTGAGGCAAATGTAAACACAAGAAACCTCTTACCGGATAGTTCCTCGAAAAGCATTTTTAAGTGGTGTGGACCCCACATACAGGATGTGTACTTTGGCAAAGCGTGAGTTGATGCTAGAGACCTAGGGGACAGAGAAAGGATCAGCATCAGAGCACTGGCTGTTGTCACTCAAGGAGCCAGAGAGCAAGCGAGGAATTACTAGGATTTTAGTTCAAGTGAAAACTACTCAATAGATTTAAGGGTTTTTGTTTGGTTTTGCTTTTAGATTTATCTGATGCAATGAGTGTTTTGACAGCATGTATGTATGTGTACCACATGTGCGCCTGGTGTCTATAGAGGTCAGAGGAGGGGGGTTGGATCTCCTGGAACTGGGGTTAGTTATAGATGATTGTGAACTCCAATGTGTGTAGTGAGAACTAAACCCAGGTCCTCTGAAAGAGCAATAAGTGCTCTTAGCTACTAAGCTATCTTCCAGCCCTTCATCTCATTTCAAAGGATCATATTCATATGTGTCTGTATCTGGGTATGTGCACTTGCATGCAGGTACCCATGGAGACTAGAGGTGTAATATCCATCTCCCAGAAAATGCTGTCATAGGCAGCTGAGCTGTTCAAAGTAGACGCTGGAACTGAAAGCTGCAAGTGCTCTTACCTGAGAGTCATTTATCCAGCCAATTTAAGGAAAATTAACACCTATTTATTTTTGTCTATGTCATGTCTGTGGGCTAAAAGCCAAAGTGGCTACCTGAGAGTGCTATTATGAGAATCCAAAGAGAACATACAGTGTTGGTTTAAAAGTACTCAGTAAGCCTAAATCAGGTGTAGTGTTGTGGTGAACTGTCTATAATACAACCCTAGCTCCAACAGAGGTTGAGACAGGAGGGTCTCAAACTGAAACCAGCTTGTTGCATATAGCAGGTCTGAGGCCTGCCTCAGCAACTCCGTCTCACTTGTCCCCCTTTCCACCTCCCCCAGATAGGGTTTCTCTGTGTAGCCCTGGCTGTCCTTGAAAAAGATCTGCCAGCCTCTGCTACCCAAGTGTGAGCATTTAAGGGCGTGAACTACCATGGCCTGGATCAAAATTTAATAAACAACAACAAAAAGCCCACTAAGTTTTACATAAATACATAGTATAAGATAACAATCTAGGCCTTTAACAGTTCTTCCCAAGAAACCAGTCTGTGGATGGAATTTAATGTACATTTCAGCTAATTCCTTGACATTGAGATCATTGTGACTTTTTCAGATTAACACAATTTTTTTCTGTAATAATTTAAAATGAGAGAAGAATGAAGTTGTGTGAGGTGGTATACACTGGTAATCCCAGCACCTAGGAGACGAGACAAGAGGATCAATAGTCATCCTGTACACTACAATGTGTGTGTGATGATGACAGAAAAATCAATCAATCAGTAAGATTGGTAGAAGATGGAGATGAGGAACCATCCTGAACATTACAGGCACATAGCCCACAGAACATTAGTTATACCTGCTCTCAAATACTGTAGGGCTGAGGATGGAGCTCAGTTGGTATAATACTTGACTAGTCTATACAAAGGCCTAGTTTCTTAGCCCAGCATTTTATAACACTAGGCACGATGGTACATATCCGTAACCCCAGCAGTTTGGAGGTGTAGGCAAGAGGACTGCCTCACCACATTTGAGGCCAGCCCTGGGCTACACAGTAAGTTCCAGGGTATCCAGGACTACAGAATGAAACTTTCAGGAGGAAAAAGGATACCCTTTTCCAGACATCAGCAGAAACAGTCCAGTAAGAATTATTACTCTTTTAGATGGTAGATGCTAGGCCGGGATCTTTTTTTTTTTTTTTTTTTTTAAAGATTTATTTATTTATTATATGTAAGTATACTGTAGCTATCTTCACATGCCCCAGAAGAGGGCATTAGATCTCATTATGGATGGTTGTGAACCATCATGTGGTTGCTGGGATTTGAACTCATGACCTTTGGAAGAGCAGTTGGTGCTCTTAACCGCTGAGTCATCTCTCCAGCCCCTAGTCCGGGATCTTAACTCACTGTGTAGGAAATGGTGATGCTGAACTTTTAAACCCCCAACCTCTACCTCCTGAGGATTGTAATTATAGGTGTACAACACCATGCCCAATATATGTGGTGCCTATGGGTTGGGAACCCCACGTCTTGTGCATGCTAGGTAAGCAGTCTACCAAGTAAGCTATAAGGCAGGCAAAAACTAGATGTCTGAATTTATCTACCTTGATCCCGGAAGTCTTCAGATCAACTGAGTACAGTGAAGCTTCTTCAAACAAGTAAACAGACAAGCCTTTCAAACCTTTTAGAAATTCCTTTTTGTTGTTGTTGTTGTTGTATGTGTTGGGGGCACTGAGTGCAGGCTCACTCCCCACAGCCTAAGTATGGAGGTCTGTTTGGTTTACTTTCTGTTACTGTGATAAATACAGACCACAAGTACCTTGGGGGGAAGTGTCTTGCAGTTACAGTCCATTATCAGGGAAAGCCAAGATAGAAGAAACAAAAGGCAGAACCTAGAGTCAGGAACAGAAGCAGAGGCTGGGGAGAAGTGCTGCTTACTGGCTCTCCTTGGCTTACCAGCCAGCTGTCTTACATAATCCAAGATCATTTACCTAGTGGCGGCACTGCCCACAATGGCCTGGGTCCTCCCATATCAAACACCAATCAAGAAAATGTCCCACAGACAGGTCAAGCTGATGGAGGCAAATCCTCAACTGAGGTTCCCTCTTTCCAGGTAACTCTAGTATGTGGCAAGCTGATCAAAACTAACCAGACAACTGTGTTGAGTTGGTTTTCTCCTGGATTTGTATTTATATGCGTCAGCAGGCTTGCATGGAAAGTGACTGACCTGATAAGCCACCTCACTGACTGACTCGAGCTCTCCCCTACCCCTCCTTGTTTCCCCTTCGTTGAAGACAGGGTCTTACTATGTAGCCCACCTGTATTGGCACTTGCCATGTAAACCAGGTTGGTTTTGAACTTACAGAGATATGCCTGCCCCTGCCTCTCGAGTAGTAGTATTAAGGACACATGCTGCCATGTCTGTCTTCCCTCCAGCCCTCTTTGGGACAGAGTGTTACCCCACAGCCCAGCTCCCCTTTGAGGTCCTCTCAAGCATCATCTGAGGAGTGTGTGCCTGTGCCCTGCCAGCAGAAATTTCTGTGATAAGAGAAATGTCATTTCCTGGGGCTGGACAGATGGCTCAGCAGTTAAGAGCACTGGCTGCTCTTCTACAGGACCTGGATTCAATTCCTAGCACCCATATGGTGGCCTATAATTATCTATGCCTCTAGTCCCAGGGGTTGCAACACCCTTTTCTAGGCTTTGTGGTACCAGGCATGCATATGATACAGACAAAACAACTATTCACATGAGATAAAAACAAAACAAAACAAAAAAATCATTTCCGAGAACTGAGGATATACTTCAAGGGTGCCCATTGCTGTCCCACACACCCCAAACAAAAGTCATGTGCCAATCAATATGGCAGTCACTAACCACAATTTTTCTTTCTCTCTCTCTCCTTCTTTCTTTCTTTTTTTTGAGATAGGGTTTCTCTATGAACTACTCTCTCAGTAGACCAGGCTGGCCTCAAGTATCCACCTGCATATGCCTCCTGAGTACACATCCATCCCTGAAATTGACCTTCTAACAGTAATAAACCCAGACAGCCCTATATAGCTAGGGTCTACTGTATTAAGCAGTGGAAAACGGCAGTTGTAGAGTCATGGCCTAAGCACAACGACTAGGACTGGCTTACCTTACAGGTGACAACAGCTCCCACGTCTGGAAGTAACTGGGACTCTGTTTCTCTCATTACTGATACCACAGGAAGCTGTGGAGAGAATACAAAGTCAATGTACTGGCTAAGGAAGCCTTGGGTAAAGATAACTGAGGTCTGAGACTACTACAGGAATATCTTAGAGCAGTTGAAGCCACTGGGGCAGGCAGCCTATAGATTTGTTTATAGTCCATAGCAGAGGACATCAGTCATTTTAGAAAATAAAGAGGGTCAGAGGCTATTAGAATTTGGCTGCCAGGTTTATGGTTTTTTTTTTTTTTTTTTTTGGTTTTGCAAGACAGGGTTTCTCTGTGTAGCCCTGGCTGTTCTGGAACTCACTCTGTAGACCAGGCTGTCCTTGAACTCAGAAATCCGCCTGCCTCTGCCTCCCAAGTGCTGGGATTAAAGGCGTGTGCCACCACTGCCTGGCGGCTGCCAAGTTTAATATGATCATTCTGATTAGTTCTAAATTACTGAAGAATCTCTTGGAATTTCCTGGTACAAATCTTATTGCTTATAATTATGAATATTATGACTCTTTCTTCTAAGCTATCTATCTATCTATCTATCTATCTATCTATCTATATTTTACTTCATAAGACAGGATTTGCAATTCTATGCTATTGAATGGCAAGTCTTGTTTTAGTCCAGTGGCAGCTGGTGTGAATACTATCTTGCCTCTCTTGCTCTGTGGAGTTTCCTCACCTAACTAAGCCCCTCCCACGTCACGTTGTCTGTCTAACCCATTCTCTACCTGAGGATCACATTCTTCCCACTCCTCCACCTCTACTTACCTTCAGATGCCTAAACATTATTGTCACTCTCTAGGATACATAAAGCCTGTTACATGCTCTTACTATTCTGCATAACTCTTTTGAAGATACGTTTGTGCATCTGCTCATGATTTGTGTTCGCCTGCTCAGCGACAAAAGCTGAGGGTACTAGGCTCATGACTCTATCCCCAGTAGCAACTAAGGGCAGCATGGGCAGATCACATGAAAGTGCTTAAGAGACATCTATGCAGTGACTACACAGACAGGTTGAGTTTATCTCCAAAACCAACAGACTGGAACCTGTTTTTACAAATAAGTACAATACAAAGCAAGAAGTTTAGAGTTAGGCAGTCTCTAAGAGGTTTTTTTTTTTTTTTTTTTGAGTTTTCCCCCCAGAAGATTGGATCTGTAGTCTCAAGTTGGCATGGTAGGCAAGCGCTGTACTGATGAGCCACAAGCCCAGCCTAAGGCTTAATTGTTAATTTTTTATTGTCCTACATATGTCAACCACTGGTTTATCTGTGCCCATTAGAAGCTGGGAATACACCTGGGTAGCATCATGCATGGCTACACTTAAACGTCTAGTTGGGCAAGAATCTAGTGATCAAGAGTAACATATTTAATTAATTAAGTGCTCTGGAGGAAGATTCTTAGGCACAACAATCCTACTGCCACCGAACCCACATTTTTTTCAGTCAGAAGGTCCAGGAGGGCTTCTCTGGGAAACACACACACACCCCAACACTAAACCCGATTAAATAAAGGGCTTGAGTAGGGGAGTGTTCCACATAGACAGCACGTGAATTGCATAGGCTTTGTTCGATACTAAGATAGAGAAAATCGCCAGCACAACTACACTGATGTCAGTGAAGTGGGACACAAGAGCCACATGAAGGTGGAAAGGTAGTCGAGATGCACGACGGGAAGAAGCTCTCGGCTGGCCGGACTACTCTCAAATTTGCGTGTTTTCCCCTCCACTTCCTGTGAGTGCATCCACACAACTAAGCCAGATCAACCTAACTGGTGTGCAGAGGGTGTGTTTTAGCTCAGCGCAGGGATCACAGCTGGGAGAAGCCGAGAGACCAAAGCTTCCGAGCCACCAGAGACGCGTCCGCCCGTAGTGCCTGTGATCAAGGACCAGAATTCAATGGCAGCCTGAGAGGGAACGCGCGCTGGGTAGCCGCTTCCTTTACCGCGCCATTCTCGCTGGTCTTCGTCAGGCAGCCAGCCAGTGACGAAAAGATGTAGCCGTGCCGGGTGTAAGTGCCGCTGCCGGGGCTGCCTTCCTCCAAGTTACATAGACGTTCGCCTGCAGAAGACAAGCTGCCTCAGCCACGGGCTCCCAGAAGCTGGTTGCCACGCAGCCTGGAGCTGCCTGCGGAGACCGCTCACTTACCCGGGATGCAGTACCTCACAGGTGGTGCCATGCTTGCCACCGTCCACAACCCGGATGAGAACCAAAACGACTTCTCATTAGTCAGCTAGAGGAGCGGCCTCGCAGTTACACGTGCACCAATTGGTTCCTTCGCCCGAGTGAGGCGTAAGAGCAAGGCCTGACTCCATTTCCCAGGCTGCCCCGGGACAGATCTCTGGGCGTGCCTTTGCGGGCTCCAGTACTCGCGCCTGCGCAGCTGGGTGGTGATGGGCGGGCAGCGGGTCCCGGTCCGCTGGCTAGCGCTGCGGGCTGAGTGCCATGGTGGGTCAGCCTTAGCTCGGCCCGGCTTGGGTCCCGAGCTGGAAGAGGAGGCAGTGAGTGGCGGACAGAGAGACTGGGCCTGATCTGGCTGATTGAGAAGCTGGCAGGAGGCAGGTAAGAGTGAAGGCACGGTTCTTGCTTCCCATCCGAGTCCCCGATGTCCAGGCCTTTAAGTTCAAGTTTCTGGTCTCTCTATGCCCTGCCCTGCGTGGCTGTGTCCTCCTAAGCCCTAACGCATCCTCAGCCCCGGCTGGTCCATTTCATGAGTTTGAAGATTCAGAACCAGAGACAAGGTTTGGTTTTACAAAGTGTCGAAGATAGTTCGAGACAGCCCAAGCATAAGCCTTTTTTTTTTTTTTTTTTTTTTGACCTGAGCCCATCATAGCTGGACCCTGCTGCACCTGGAGACACAACATTTTCTTAGTTTTGTAAAACGACAGTTTCTTCTCTTGCAGGCAGATACTCTAGAGTGTGAGCTCCTTAACTGAATGAGCAGCTTGACGTTCACGTACCATTCCTTTTGCTTTCTTCCTTTTAGAAAAAAGTTAGCCGGGAAAGAAGCCTTCGTTAATAGAATATTGTGCTTTATTGATGGCTGACATCAGCTTGAGGTGGCAAAGGTCTCGGGAGCTGCAGTTTTGTCTGGATGAAATTTGCCATGACTTTGATCTCAGTTTTATCTGTTGGCTCTGGAATTTATTCCCATCTCCCCTTCCCTCCCTGTCAGTCAGGCTTCTTTGAGATACAGATGGTGATTTAGGGGAGTGCTGTTGCCTGCTAATCTCTAATGTGGTGGCAGCTGGCCACTGTGGCCTGTGGGTCCTACTGAGAGGTGGCAGTACTTGGGGTTTGGAGGAACTATGCTGGCTTATTCCTCCTCTGTCCATGTCTTCTCGATTTAAAGATCTTGCTTTTTCTCTGTTTCCTGAGGTAAAACTTTATCACTTGTAGCCCATTTGATACATCTTTTTCTATCCTCATATCCCTGAGAGGAGAGGGTTCTGCTCTCACTCTTTGTTCCCTCAAATTTGATAAGCATTGATAAGCTTTCCATTTTACATGTTTGATTTCTGGTTTGATTAGTCCTCTTAGTTATTGTTCTTTAGTGCTACAGTTCTAATAATGGTTCTATTTCTTTGTTAATCAGAAAAAATGAGCTCAGCAAATACTTCGGTGTTATCACATTGGTGAGAGTGTCTTTGCTGGCTTCTGTAGAGCTGCCAGCCTTTGCTGCTCTGAATCTCTCCAGGTCATTCATTCAACAAGTATTTATTGAATACTTCTATGAGCCAGGTATTATGCTAAGATGTTTATAAGCATTTGATTGAAACCTTGGCCGTGTGTGTGTGTGTGTGTGTGTGTGTGTGTGTGTGTGTGTGTATACGTGTGTATGTATGTATGTACACACATACATTTGTATGTATAAGAATTTAAGGGTTAGAGAAGGAGGTTACAGGACTACTTACGGAGAGACCTGAACCTTACATAGGGTATAAATGATGAGAATTGGCCAATTGAGCCTTAAAGTAGGCATTTCACACAGAACTTAAGGATGTAGGAGGTGATTGACAGTCTGACCTCCTTTTAAAGACACGGTCTCATGTATCTCATGCTGGTTCAGACTGGCTGTGTACCCAAGGATGATTTTGATCTTCTAATCCTCTTGCCTCCAGATGTACACACATGCCCAGTTTTGAGGATTTTTATTTATTTATTTTTAGACAGACAGGACCTCTTAAAGTTCCAGGGCTGACTGTCCTGGAAACTCTCTCTGTCGACCCAGCTGGCCTCTGCCTCGGAAGTGCTGAGATTAAAGGCGTGTGCTGCCACCACTCAGGCTCAGTCTTTCTTCTCTACATTTCCTGTTAATTCTTTCAGCTTTACAGGAAGTGATGGGAAAGGCCAGTGTCTTACCCTGGTGCACTGACTGTTGGTCTTTTCTCCTTTAAGCTTGTTTTCTTTCTTTCTTTTTTTTTTAAATTTATTTATTTATTTATTTTTTAAAATTTATTTCTTTATATGTAAGTACACTGTAGCTGTCTTGAGACACCCTAGAAGAGGGCATCAGATCTCATTAGGGATGGTTGTGAGTCACCATGTGGTTGCTGGGATTTGAACACACGACCTTTGGAAGAGCGGTTGGCGCTCTGAACAGCTGAGCCATCTCTCCAGGCCTTCTTTTCTTTTTTAATTTATTTTTTATTTATATAAGTACCCTGCAGCTGTCTTCAGACACACACTAGAAGAGGTCATCCGATCCCATTACAGATGGTTGTGAGCCACCATGTGGTTGCTGGGAATTGAACTCAGAACCTCTGGGAGAGCAGTCGGTGCTCTTAACCGCTGAGCCATCTCTCCAGCCCAAGCTTCAGTTTTCTTGCAGGCTTGTTTTTTTTTTTTGTTTTTTTTTTTTTCAGCTTTTCATTTCACCTTTGGGTTTCCAAGATTGTGGAAGATCATTAACTATTTTTGCAAAGCCTTTTAAAGTGGGGTTAAGCCAGGGTGCAAGGAGAGTACATTACTCCAGTTACTAAACTGAAACCCATCTCCACAGCAGAGTAGCTGCATCCAGTTTCTGCTGGGTCATGAGCTGCCTGTTAAATAAGTCAGTGAGGTTGCTGAAGGCAAAGCAGTATTCCTTATCCATCGTTAAAACAGATTAGTTTTACGCAGCTAATGAGACTATCATGGAAAGTCTGTTGGTGTCTCTGTGTCCACAGTTGTGTTCATTGCCTGGGCAGTGAGCTTCTTCTGTGCTGTAGAAGCAGTGCTGAGAAACAGCTCAGTGCCTGGGAAGCTTGGGGCCAAGAGCATCAGTCACAGAAATGCTACTTAAACAGAGAAGACCTGGAAAAGCTCCCAAGAGGGCAGATCCCTCCCACTGGTGTCTCAGATGAAAACCTGAAGTTAACTTGGTTGCTGTATCCCAAGGATAAGGCTGGAGTGGACCTGGAGACAAAGTATCTTATGTCCTGCAAGTGGTGGTTGACCATTCTTACAGGGAACAAGGAATCATGTCATCTGGCTGGCCTATAGCCTCAGCCCAGATAGAGTAGGAACAACTGGAGAGGACCAGGGGTGTTCTAGTTACTGGATCCTGTGTATTACAGAGCAAGCAGGAAATCCTGGGAACTCCTTACCTCTTACCCATGGTAAGACAGGCAGTTTTGTTTATACTTCACTCGTGTCTGTGTAAACAGAGTATCTCCAAAATACCTTGAGGGAGCTGAGGAGATTGCTTAGCTGGTAAAGTATTTGCCCATAAGCATGATGACCTAAGTTTGACTCCACAGAACTCAGGTAAAAAGACAAGTATGTCTGTAATCCTAGGGCTGGAGAGGCAGAGACAGGTGGATATCTGGAGCTTACTTAACTGAATTGGTCAGTTTCGGGTTTGGTGAAAAACCTTGTCTCAATAAAAAAAAAAAAGTGTGTGTATGTAGCTTGGATGGGTGCAGTGGGGAGCTGAAGAGAAGGCTTCTGATACATTTCATGGTACTGTCCATCATTATTCTTTTGGTTTTTTGAGAAAGTGGTTCTCTTTGTAACATTGGCTGTCCAGGAACTCACTCTGTAGACCAGGTTAGTCCTGAACTTAGAAATCAACCTACTTCTGTCTCCTAAGTACTGGGCCTAGGTTAGCGGATGGAGAGGGGAGACAACAACTGCTTCAGGCCAACAAAAGGTACTTTTAACATGGTACACTTACATGCAGGCAAGCATTCATAAAATAAAAATGTTAAAGAAGTCTGTGGAGAGTGACTGGGAAAGAGATACTTGTTGCCTATGTCTGGCCTCCACATGTGTGCTGCACACAGAAAGAACTGTGACTTGAAGCTGTTTCTCTCTTTACTGTGGCCCTTCAGGTGTAAACTACCTGGGATCTGCTGCATAATCATGTAGTATGATGTAAATATGACTTTTGTAGGCTCAGGACCTTCAGACCCTACATCCTGTAATATGGTTGGAATAATGACACTGGAAATTCTATAGAAAAGAATTCTATTTTCTATTATATTCTATTTCTATTCTATTTTCATAACTGATGGCTGGCCTAATTGAGAAGTCCTCTAACTTGATGCTTTGGGGCCTTTTCATTGTTTGAGTAGGGTGAGGTATGGCTCAGGCTGGATCCTTACATCGGTATACTCTCCTAGGAGCCATGCGGGGCCAGCGAAGTCTGTTATTGGGCCCAGCCCGCCTCTGCCTGCGTCTCCTTCTACTCCTGGGCTACCGACGATGCCCACCTCTGCTCCGGGGCCTGGTACAGCGCTGGCGTTATGGCAAGGTTTGCCTGCGCTCCCTGCTCTACAATTCCTTTGGGGGCAGTGACACTGCTGTTGATGCTGCTTTTGAGCCTATCTACTGGCTGGTGGACAATGTGATCCGCTGGTTCGGAGTGGTAAGTGATGGTGCTCTAGGAGCCAGGAAAGGGGGTGTTTTGTGGGGAGAGGGTGTTTCTGATGGACTTACACTGAGCTTTAGAGGCAACTTACCAAGCTCTGGAAGTTCCTGAGTCTTCCTGGGTATCGCTCCCTCATGGCATCTTCTTGACCTCACTGGTGTTGGCAGGTGTTTGTGGTGCTGGTGATCGTGCTGACTGGGTCCATCGTGGCCATTGCTTATCTGTGTGTCCTGCCCCTCATCCTCCGAACCTACTCAGTACCACGGCTCTGCTGGCATTTCTTCTATAGTCACTGGAATCTGATCCTCATCGTCTTCCATTACTACCAGGCCATCACCACTCCTCCTGGATACCCACCCCAGGTGGGACCCCACAGGGCATGGGGAGGAACAGAGTTGCACGCTGTGGCAGCCAGTCCCATACATGGGAGGGAGAATGACCTGGGATCTTTTGAGGCAGAAATCTTGTCTTGCTATAGTGGTCAAAACGTTCTTCTCAATTTGCACAGGGCAGGAATGACATTGCCACTGTCTCCATCTGTAAGAAGTGTATTTACCCCAAGCCGGCCCGAACACACCACTGCAGCATCTGTAATAGGTGGGTCTTGGCTTGCTCTGAACCTCATTTGAGGCCCATTTGCTGTAGCCCTAGGACAAAACCTGGCCCTGGAGTTAGTTAATTGTGTATCAGAGTATCTGTTAAGATGTAGCTAGGCACTGTGCTTCCCATCTGCTGACACCTAGTCTTCAGCATAGTCTATGAGTGAGGCATTACTTCACTTGGACAAACTGAGGCAGCGAGATGTTTCCTTGTCAGAAGCCAATAAATGACAACTGGGTTTGAAGGAAGGCCTGGTGTCTTCAAAGTCTGTGCCCTTTCCACCTCAGCAGGATGCTGGTCCTAGTAGGAAAGGATTGTCACTGACATCTCAAGACCCTTGGTCACCGTAACAGAGCCTGTGTCCCTCCCTCACAGGTGTGTGCTGAAGATGGATCATCACTGCCGTATCCTTTTGCTCGCTTCAGCCAAGATCTTCGGTTTTATCCCCAGAGCACTGCATGGGGTTCATAGTCATGAGCTCCACACTTTCTCACTGGCATCAATCCAGAGAATACTGGCTCATGAGAAATTAGTAGAAGAGGCATCGTGTGTGGGTGGGGTTACCATTTTTTGGGAGGAGCAGAATGTTTACAGGCTTTCTAGAATGGATTTTGTAGGAGAAAGGAATTTTCTGGCAGGTCTTTTGTGGAGAATCAAAAGGTGTTTGGGCATCTGTGGCTGAAGGTGCCAGACAGACCTGTGGGTCCCATTTTGACTTTCTATGCAGATGGCTAGCCCAAGTTAGGTTGAATAATTGAAGGTAGTTAAGATTTCCTGGTGGCATCTAGAAGTCCTGAGAAGCTTAGACAATTTTTACCTTAACCTTGGGAAACTGTCTTCTATTTTCTTGCCTTTGTGCTGATGCCTTTGTGTGATGTCTTAAACTAAGGATGGGCTGAGGGGCTTGGACACCCCCAAATTACATTTGATCTTGTCCTTAATCATTCCTCCACCAGCCTGGCTAAACAATTGTGTGGGCCACTATAACCATCGATACTTCTTCTCTTTCTGCTTTTTCATGACTCTGGGCTGTGTCTACTGTAGCTACGGAAGTTGGGACCTTTTCCGGGAGGCTTATGCTGCCATTGAGGTGAGCCCATGGCTAGGAAGAGAGTGATTCAACATAGCAGAAACCTCTCCCCAAGAAATTATTTGGTAGCCCCTTGTCTTAGAGGCCTGAGAGTATAACTCGGACTGTTTTCATCCCCTTAGAAAATGAAACAGCTTGACAAGAACAAACTACAGGCGATTGCCAACCAGGTGGGCAGTCTCCACTCCACTGCCTCCTGCTGCTCAGGCCTGAGGGTTAAGAGTTACTTAATCAGCTGGGTCTGCTATTTTAGTAACTTACACTGGCTGCCAGACCTGGTCAGCTTCTAAGGAAGCGTTCATGGGTAGATTAAGTAGCCTTCGGGCAAGCTAGAAATCTTCAGTAATTTATGCCATCGTCACTCCTCTGGGTTGAGCTTTGACTCTGCCTTCATAATGGCCTGAGCAGCAAGGGGTCTATGTTAGTCTGTGTAATGGGGGTCCAGGGGACAGATACCAGGCTGTTCTGGCAGCTTTGGGATCACCCCACCCACACACACCTGTTCGTTCTAGGAACCCCTTATCCTGTGCATTCTTGGACTTTTATATTGCCCTCCTGTTGCTTTTTCAGAGGCCTGCTTCCCCCTCCCCATTAGTCCAAGCCAGGTATAGATCTCTCTTGTGGGGTAGCCACATAGTGAAGGAAATGTGGCTGGCTAGAGATTGGAGTGGTTTCCCCTGGAGTCCCATTACTGCTGGCAAGCTACAGACTCAGAGTTAGTTCCTTCTGTGCTTGGCTGTCTACCCACTGTCTTTCCATGTGATGGTGCCACTGGGCTTTGTCCCCCATCTGCCTGCTGGTCTGACTTCCTCTGTGGCTTTAATCCCCATTTTTATCTGCCTGGTTTTATATTAATTCCTGCCTGTAGGTGCTTGGGGTTCTGGTGACACTTGCTGGAGACTCAGAGCAAGGGAGCCAGGCTTTGCTGTTTTCTTTTTGTAGACGTACCACCAGACTCCACCACCTACCTTCTCCTTTCGAGAAAGGATAACTCACAAGAGTCTTGTCTACCTCTGGTTCCTGTGCAGGTATTCCACTCTCTTTTGATAGTACCCCATCGTCCCTCCCCCTCCCCCTCCCCCTCCCCCCCCATGTTCTCTGTATAGCCTTGGCTGTTCTGGAACTAGCTCTGTACACCAGGCTGGCCTTGAATTCCTAGAGATCTGACTGCTTCTGCTTCCTGAGTGTTGGGAGTAAAGGCATATGCCATCACTACCTGGCTCAGTTTTGATAATTTTAAGGGAGGGCAGCATTGAGAAAAACCTTTTTAGATGCCAATGTCCTGGTCTGAGGCTGGCAAAGAGTGCTTTTCTTCAATATTTTAGGGGCTCAATAGATTGTGGCTACTAAGTACCAATAATACAATCATGCTTGTTATGTGTTAAGTGAAACTCTTGTTTTATTGATTCCTATCCAAAAAAGAACATGGCTCCATTTACTGAGAAGGGAGATCAGAAACTTAGAGGAGTAAAGCAATTTGTTCTACAGTGCACAGCTAGGAGTTGCAGAGTTGGAATATGAATTTCTGACAGCCAAGTCCAATCCCTCACTATCTTATCTTCCAAGCACAGAAAGTCTACATTTTTCTCAGTGGTAAGACTTATTTCCCCATCTTCCTTTCCTTATCACTTTTTTCCAGCCTACTTTAATAAATCTCTACTTTAAAAGGCAGAATACATGCTTACCTAGGCACTATATGAAATCAGGAGAATGAAGCAGACAGGCTGTGAGCCAGTCTTACCCACTGTTTCTCCCCTCTGTTTTCCAGCTTCTAATTTCTATCAATTTTTGTCTCTTAGTTCTGTGGCCCTGGCCCTGGGTGCCCTAACCATGTGGCATGCTGTTCTCATCAGTCGGGGTGAGACTAGCATCGAAAGGCATATCAACAAGAAGGAGAGACGCCGGTTACAGGCCAAGGGCAGGGTGAGTGGCGAAGGGACTTGGGTGAGCAGGTAGGTGACAGTACATCTGACAAACAGGTCACTGTCAGGGCTGACTTAGACAAGTTCCTAGTTTTTCGTTTCGTTTGTTTTAAAGCTGGGTCCCATTATGTAGCTTTGGCTGGCCGGCACTGCCCATTACTGAGGTCAGAGGCATGCAGCACCACAGCCAGCCAACAGGTGTCTTAAAGAAGCTAGACTTTGCTCACAGGATTGAGCTCTATCATCTCTAAGATGAGATGGAGATTAAGTATAAGAGCAGCAATGTGTTTTTCTTGTCTCTAGGTATTTAGGAATCCTTACAACTATGGCTGCTTGGACAACTGGAAGGTGTTCCTAGGTGTGGACACAGGAAGGTAACGTAAGACAGAGCAGTGCTGTGCAACCGAACTGTGATGGGGAGGTGGTCCACACCCAGGGGCAGAGACTGTAACTGAGCTGAAGATAAAGACAGTCCTGTGGAACCAAACTCCCACAACAGGGAAAGTGGTCTGACCACAAAAGCAGAGCAGTTAGGTTTCATCTTCAGGAATAGCCATGTGACCAGCTTTTTGTTATACACTCGGGGTAACACTATTTTATTTGAACCATTGGGGCCTGAGGCTAAAACTATTTTTTTTTTTTTTTAAAAGAATTATTTATGTATATGAGTACACTGTCGCTGTCTTCAGACACACCAGAAGAGGGCATAAGATCCCATTACAAATGGTTGTGAGCCACCATGTGGTTGCTGGGAATTGAACTCAGGACCTCTGGAAGAGCAGTCAGTGCTCTTAATCGCTGAGCCATCTTTCCAGCCCCCGAGACTAAAACTTTTTTTTTTGTTTTTTTGTTTTTCGAGACAGGGTTTCTCTGTGTAGCCCTGGCTGTCCTGGAACTCACTCTGTAGACCAGGCTGGCCTCGAACTCAGAAATCCGCTTGCCTCTGCCTCCCAAGTGCTGGGATTAAAGGCGTGCGCCACCACTGCCCGGTGAGACTAAAACTTTCTAAGGAAAATAACTGTATGAGTATTTTTTCTGTATACATGTATGCACATCATGAACATGCCTGGTACCTGAGGTCAGGAGAAGGCATTGGATAGATCCTTGGAACTGGAGATGGTATAACCTGCCATATGGGTACTAGGAATCAAAACTGGATCCTCTGTAGGAGCAACAAGTACTTAACTGGTGAGCCATCTCTCCCGCCCCTAAAACTGGTTTAAAAGGTATGGTTCATGACGACTACAGAAGAGCTTGTAGGTAGGTACTGTATCTGGAGTTCAAGTCAACAGTGTGCGAGACTGAGGTAACCTACACGTGACAGAGTCCTACAGCAATGTGAGAGACTGGCTCTGTCCAGTCCAAGAGAAACCATTTTCTGAACTGCACATTACTAGGCAGCATGATTATGTACATCTGATCCCATCGCTCCGAAGGCACAGGCAGATCAGGAGTTTGACCCTGCCCCCCTTACCCCGTGCCCATCCCTGATGGTCACTGAGGCTGACAAGCAGATGAGTCCATGTAAGTCCTTCCCTTCCTCTTTGCCTCAGTGTCACTGCATTCCCACCTTTACTGTGCTTGCAGCCTTTTTAAAAGGTTGGGGCTGGTCATGGCAGCCCACACCTGGAATTCAGCATTCAGGAGACTAGGGTAGTAGGGTTAGTAATTCAGGGCCAACCTTGGTTACACAGTGACACCCTATCTTGAAACAAAAATAAGTGACTTAAATTGAGAAGACCATACTTAGAGCATATAGGAATTGTTCTTAAGCTCTGTCTCCCCACTTCCCAGGTTGCTTATGCTGAAACACAAATTAAAACTTTTTCTTCTGCCTGCAGAGCCCCAGAGGGTATGGTTCTCGGCATCAGATAGGGATGAGAACTCTCAGCCTTTCTCTTTGATTTATGCTTGCTGCAGGGCAAATGGGAAGGACAACCAAGAACTCAGAACTAAAGAGATTTTTTTTTTTTTCAATCATTCCTCACAGGCACTGGCTGACCCGGGTGCTGTTACCTTCTAGTCACCTACCCCATGGGAATGGGATGAGCTGGGACCCTCCTCCCTGGGTGGCTGCTCACTCAGCCTCTGTGATGGCTGTGTAAGCCACAACTTGAACATTGTTTGATGTTTATTGTCTCTCAAGAGCTTCCAAGTGCAGCTTTTCCTGGAATCCATGACCATAAAGAGCCATTAGGCTTGCCTTAGAGTACTACACAGGGATATCAAGAACAATCTTCTGCCACCTCAAAACAAGAAGCAGTGTGGAGAAACTCAAGGACTGAAGTCCCTCTACTCAGGCAAATAAGTTTTAGCTCCAGACTAGGGGTCAAAGTAACGAGCTCCAGGTCACAGCACTGGGGCTAGACACCATCTCTTTCACTTGGGGAAATGATACGTCAGGTATGTTCAAATTCTGGCCTCTCAATGGGACAAAGACACTAAGCCTACTGCCAAGGTCACTGCCATTTCTCACATGCTATGGAAGGAGCGAAAATAAAGGCATTTGATTTGTAAAGATATGTAGCTTCTCTGCCTTGGTGAAGGTGAAGGTCAGGATCAAGAAGGCCTACTGAGTGGGAATTCTGAGGGTGTCTCCTACTGGGAGCTTTCAGTATGTGCTACTACAGCATCTGTAGGACAAAGGAAATCCATGGGAATCTGCCCATTACAAAAAAGGTCTTTATTCTCTAGCAGGTGCACTCGGGTAACACCATCCCTAGTTCTCTGGGTCACACTCAGCCGCACTGACCCTTCAGCAGCACAGCTTCCTATTCCTGACAGAGCACAGGAGAGCTCCAAGATCCAAGGTCTTTTCCTCAAATACAAGTCTCAGTCTCTGCAACAATCCATTAGAAATCATGGCTCTTTAAGAGTTTTGCATAGCCATGCAGGAGAGGCCCAGCATTTGTACTGCATCCATGGGAAGGCAGGCCAGTGGTCTTGCCTTGTGGGATGGCTCAATAATTAGTACTTGCAGGTTAGACTGTCAGGAGGGATTAGGCCAAGACCAAGGGCTCAGCTCCCAGGACTTCCCAGCAGGAACCTGTAGACATGAAGAAGGTTACAACACTATTCTGAGGTTCTCCTTGGTACCACCATTCCCTTCAGCCAACAGCTTACCATTCTCCCCTTGCCGACACTGCTTCCTTGCGCACAAGTCTCTTCTTGTCATCCAGAGGCTTGGCTAAGGCTCGTATCACCTGAGACTTGTATGGTAGTAGCTGTGAAATCAGAGACATCATCTTAATCTTGCTGAGCTGAGCAACAGGAAATGATGCTTCCGACACCATGCTCATATTCTGATGGAAATGAAGTGTGCCCTATTTTAAAGAACTGTTTATGTGTATGCCTGGTGTCATGAGGCCAGATAAAGGCATTGGATCCCCTAGGAAGGGCATCACAGATGATTGTATACTGCCATGTGGGTGCTAGGAATCAAACCTGGGTCTTCTGTAAGAACAGCCAGTGCTCCTAAGCAGTGAGCCATCAGCCCCAGTTTTCTTATTTGAATGTAGGATGACCAATGTTATAAGGTGGTGAGAATTTAGTAGATTCATTCTGCGCTCAGGGGGAGGGGGTGGTAGCATATCTATGATTATCTATGTGTCCCATGTATGTAGTTCCTGTCTTACCATACTTAGTTGGTGGCTAATCTCACTTGAAAGCAAAAAAGTATTCAACCAGGTATGGCAGTGTACATGAGTCAGGCCAGCTTGGAGAATAGTGATCACCCTGTCTCAAATAAGCACTTCTGACTCTTCAAAGACTTACCACAGAAGTGGGTAGGCGAGTGAGAGCATGCATACACTGCAGAGCAGCAATCCGGACAGCCTGGAACACAAATGAGGTCAGGGGAGACAAAAGGAGAAAGGTACTGTAGGGTGTGCTGGGCTCAACGCACCATTGAGTAACTGGAGCTGAGGTTCAGGAATTTCGTAACCAGAGTATCAACATGAAGACTCATGATCTGGGGTGCTTCCAGTAGTAGGGGTTGGAGGCAGCTCAGGGTAGAAAGCTGGACCACAGAGTCAGGGCAGGACAGTGCCTCCAGCAGCAAGGAAAGGAGCTAAGAAGCAATGGAAAATAGGGTGCACATTATGGTCTTGGAATTCCCCCTACCAGCTGTAGCCATGGGAACAGCCCTCTCCCTTGCTGAGGGTGCCTGCAGGACTTACTGTGGGCAGCTCTGGTAAAAGAACAGGCTTGGGCAGCCTATTAAGTATATGAGACAGACCCTTCAGATAGTTTGGCTTCACATCTGGGGATAAAAAAAAATGTGTAGGAGAAAAACAGGTTAGACATTCAGTTTGAGAATCTAACTCACATGAGTAGTGTGGTGACTGAAGTCTATTCCGCACTCAGGCTGAGGCAAGGGGGTTCAAAGCCAGTCTGAGCTACAGTGTGAGACCTGCCTAAAGAAAAGGGTTGAGGCTAGGGATGATAGGTCAGGTGGGAAAGTACTTTCTGTGCAACATGAGGACCTGAGTTTTAGTCTCATTGAACCACGTAAATAGGTAAGTGCTGCGGTGCACCCGAGTGGAGATAGAGCACCTGGTTGCTGGCTGGCTGACCTTGCCAAAGCAGCAAGCTTGAGGTTCACTGGGAAATCCTGTCTCAGAAAACGTAGAAGATTAGGTAAAGACCCTTGCCTTTATGACGACCTAAGCTCAATCCCTGGAACCAGCCCATTTAGTACAACTAGCTTTGTTAGTTGTCTTTGACCTCCTGATGCACTTTGTGTACACATACACATACACACACACACACACAATGTGGAGAACAATGGAAGAACATGCAATCAGGCCATCGAGATCAGCAGGTCAGTGGGTAAAGGCACCTGCAGTTAAGCCTGATTAGCATTCTATCGTTGGAAGCTACATGGTGGAAGGAGAGACCTTCACAGACATATTGTGGCATGCAATTAAAAATAATATAATAGGGCTGGAGAGATGGCTCAGCGGTTAAAAGCACTGACTGCTCTTCCAGAGGTCCTGATAATTCCCAGCAACCACATGGTGGTTCACAACCACCTGTACCATTACAGATCTGATGCCTTCTGACTTCTGGTTTGTTTGAAGACAGCTACAGCGTACTTATAAAATAAATAAATAAATCTAAAAAAATGTTAATTAAAAAAAGGTATTGAATGTTGACTTTTAGCTCCCACACAAACATGTACACACACACAGTTTAATTAGCCTCTTGAGCTCATCATAGCTCAGATGTACTCTCAGGGAAAAGTGGGATCGAAGTGCAGCTCTGCAGGTGTAGACCACAATATAGCATCTGGGTCCTAATTACTGTAGGGACTTATGGCCAAGAGTAGAGGTCCACGTATTTGGAGATCAGCTTTCAGACACCTTGGGGGGCGGCATGGAAACCTTGAACCAAAGCAGGCACATTGTCTGTGAAGAACCGCTGGCGGAACATGATCCGAACATCAGCATGGCCGGCGCGAGTCAACACATCAGTGCAGTCAGACATGAGCAGAGAGAAGCCATCAGCTGCGGCACAGCCTAGTTCTGGATCACTGAGGAGACCCATGAGCTAGTGAAAACAACAAACAAACCAGCCTTTTAAGTGTGCTAGAAGGAAAAATCCCAAACACCAAAGGAAATGAAAGCCTTGTAAGAATAAGAGACCAGGGGCTGGAGAGGTGGATCAGTGGTTGAGAGCACTTGCTGTTCATCCAGAGAACTTAGGTTGGTTCCCAGAACCCACATGGTAGCTTACAATCATCCATAACTCCAGGTCCAGGGGATCTGGCAATGTCTTCTGCCCTTGGGCAGCAGAGATGCATATGGTACATTCTGTATACAATGGCCACACATGCAAAACATACACATTTTATACACACACACACTCACTCTGTGTCTGTCTGTCCTGGAACTTTTTTTTTTTTTTGGTTTTTCGAGACAGAGTTTCTCTGTATAGCCCTGGTTGTCCTGGAACTCACTCTGTAGACCAGGCTGGCCTTGAACTCAGAAATCCACCTGTTTCTGCCTCCCAAGTACTGGGATTAAAGGCATGTGCCACCACTGCCTGGCCTATCCTGGAACTCTTGAGGTTGAAACAGGCTGGTCTCGCTGGGCAGTGAGTTCCAGGACAGCCAGGGCTACTCAGAGAAACCCTGTCTCGAAAAAACAAAAAAACAAAACCAAAAAAAAAAAAGAAACAGGCCTGCCTCAAAGTCAGAAATCTGCCTATCTCTGCCTGAGTGCTGGGACTGAAAACCATGAGCTACCACACCCAACAAAATTTAAATCTTTAAAAATGAACAGCAGCGCTTTTATCTTTTTCTCTTGCCTCCCTCTTACATCTCTTATCTCTTACCTCTCCCCATTCCCTTCCCCCCTCTCTCCACATGGTCACGGCCGGCCTCCACTCCTCTACTTCTCTACTCTCTTCCTCTCTCTGCCTTTCTCTGCCTCTATTACCCTCTTAACTCCCCTCCCCATGCCCTAAATAAACTCTATTTCTATACTATTAAAAAAAAAAAAAAAAAGAACAGCAGGCCGGGCAGTGGTGGCGCATGCCTTTAATCCCAGCACTTGGGAGGCAGAGGCAGGTGGATTTCTGAGTTTGAGGCCAGCCTGATCTACAGAGTGAGTTCCAGGACAGCCAAGGCTACACAGAGAAACCCTGTCTCGAAAAACCAAAAAAACCCAACCAACCAACCAACCAAAAACCGAACAGTAAGGGGTAATTAGGATTCAAGGCAAGTTCTTTCTTAGAGTCCAGTTATATGTTAGAAACTTACCTGGGTGGTCAGGCAGGCACTGAGAGGATGGTATCTGAGGACTAGAGCCTTGGTTACCTGTAATCACGAAGAACAACAATCAGGACCTGACATTCAAACTCCAGAACCCAGAGGCACTTGGGCTACATGTGGCTCAGGGGCTTTGGTGGCTTGAATGAGGATGCCTGTCCCCTCGTAAGTCTCTGGCATTTGAGTACTTAGAGGTCTGGCCTTGCAATAGGAAGAATGTCACCGGAAGTAGGTTTTGAGGTTTCAAAAGATTTAAGTCATTCCCAGTCTGTCTGCCTGCCTCTGGATTTTGGATCAAGATGTGAGCTCTCAGCTGTCCCTGCTGTCATGGGCTCTGACCCCAGACCAGTTTAAACCCAATTAGATGCTTTCTTTTATAAGTTATGTTAGTCATGCTAACCCAGCAATAGGAAAGTAACTACTACAGGGGCAAATAGGAATGGTTTTTGTTTTTCTTTTAATTTGACACAATTATCTGTGTCTAGCCAGCATCTATGCTACCTCCTTACCCAGAGCAGCAGTGTGAAGGCCTGATGACGGGAGGACTCAGAAGCCAGGCCCGCCTCCACCGTGCCCACGGCAAGCTGGAGAAACTCATCCAACTGCTGCCCTACAAGGAAGGAGGACATAATGGTGCAAGGGCAATGCAGGCTTTTCTTTGATAACAAAGGCCAAATAACAAATCGTTCAGGTGCAGAGCACCTAAGAAGCTATTAGAAAAGGACAATCAAAATGACAGGATGCCAGCAGCAGCAGTCTGTACAGCAGAGGTGCAGTACTCGACACAAGGGCGCTGGCACCTGAGACACCTATCTACTCCAATAAAGACTTACTCTGGAGAGATGGCTCAGCACTTGAGAGTACTAGGTACTCTTCTTGCAGAAGACTTCGGATTGGCTCCAGAACCCATATGGCAGTTCACAACCAATGCAACTCCAGGTCCAGGGGCTCCAGTGCCTTCCTCTGGCTCCCAAGGACACCAGGCACCCATGTGGTGCACATATGTACATAACAGGTAAGTTCTCACATATGAAAGATAAGTATCTTTTAAAAATATTCCTATTATCTTTAAGGACGTGCGTGCAAGTGTCTGTGTGGCTACGTCCATTTGAGTGCAGGTGCCCCTGGAGTCCAGAGAGGGTGCCATCATATTCTGGAACTGGATTTACAAGCAGTTGTGAGCTTTTTTAGATGGCTGCTGGGAACTGCTGTATGAGCAGCACACACACCTAACCCCTGAGTCATCTCTCCAGCCATCCCCGCCCCCTACAGCACCAGGATGCAACGGGATGGCAGGAGTGAGTTGAACCTTTTCCTACTCTCTTCTTGGACCCTGAAATGCTCTGCTAAACTCTAGTCTCTGAAGACTGTCTGAGGACAGTTGGTGAAGATTAGTCATTACGAGCTCCTTTAAGGAGAACAAGGACTAAATTTATAGATTTCATCAGGAGGTGGCCAAAGGAGGCTCCTGACCCAGCCCAGCCCAGTACCTGGAGGCTGCTTGTTGAGGAGCCCTGCAAAGCACTTGGTGGCGGCAGTGGAGGAGAAGGGACAGCTGTGGCTACAGCTCTGCTCCAAAAGCTCCCGCATGAGTCGGTTCAGCCGAGGGATTTCCACCTACAGAAAACCTGGCCATGTAATGGACCCAGAAGACACTTGAACTCTAAGAAATACTCAATAGAAGGCAACATCAGAGTTCAGTATTGAAAAGAACTTCTTTAAGTGGGGAAGCAAAAGACAGCTTAGCCTGTGAGCTAAGCCCAGAGGTCATCTTAGTTCAAGAGTCTTAACTGGGCTCACTTACATTTCGTGGCAGGGAGCAGATAAAAGCCATAAGTAGTGCAACCAGCCGCCTCTGCCCAGAGGAGCTGTCCTGTGAAGGAAGAAGAGGTCCTTTGAGCCTGCGCACCAGGAGAAGGTATGCATGTCCATAGAACCACCACAGAACAGCCCTAAAAATTAAGTCTAAAGGCTCACACCATCAGAGATATTAAACTATTACCTGGAACGGCTGGAACTGGCCTGGGAAGCTGTTTTCAGGTAGAAAGGAGGTGTTGCCATCTAAGAAGAGGGGCACGATACAGGTGACACTCTGGGCAGCTAGTCTGGAGACAGAGTACCAGGTTTCATCAAGGAGTTAGGGTATGTGTACATTTGTGTGCAGGTGCCATGGTTGTTACATGTATATATGTTAATTTGGTACAGAAAATACTTTCTATTCTAGACCCTGATGGTATAGAAATGAACCAGACTGATCAAACCCTATCAAAAATCTTGGCCTACAATCTTGTTAGGAGTTCAATGCATACTTTTAAAACAGTTCACTGGTGGGCTGGAGAGATGGCTCAGCAGTTAAGAGCACTGACTGCTCTTCCAGAGGTCCTGAGTTCAATTCCCAGCAGCCACATGGTGGCTCATAACCATCTGTAATGGGATCTTATGCCCTCTTCTGGCGTGTCTGAAGACAGCTACAGTGTACTCGTATAAATAAAATAAATAAACTTTAAAAAAAAAAAAAAAAACAGAAAAAACAGTCCACTGGTGAGCCCAAGACTGAAAAGATGGCTCAGTGGTTAAGAGCACTTGTTTTTGCAGAGGACCCAAGTTTCATGCCCAGAACCCACAGGGAGGCTAAGTTCTAGAGGATCTGATATCTTTTTCTGTCTGCAGGAGGCACTGAATGCATATGGTACACACATTTCCATGCAGGTAAAACACCAATACACATGAAAGAAAAATAAATAAACCTTAGAAACCCCTAACAACATAAACCACTAGCAAAACCCATTACCCCAAGGCTCACCTAATAGTCTGTGGTACTTTTAAAAGACTCTTTGTTTGTGTCACCATCAGACTTATGAAACAACTGCCCCACACTTCCCTACAAGTACAATGGACAACTGGGAAAGCACTATCTGTGTTTTCTGCCCCAAAATGTTCTCTCCCTCCCGGGGGTTCAGCTTTACTCACTCAGGGCTCAGATGGGTAGTGGCAGTGCCAATGACAGATGCCAACGCAGCCAAGACCTCATCCTCCAACAGTACTTTTCTCAGAACTGAGAATTCCTTCTCTGCAAAGAATAAAACCCACAT
>CM052703.1:18234851-18277142 GCA_028551405.1 Uromys caudimaculatus | reverse complement strand
GTGTGTGTGTGTGTGTGTGTGTGTGTGTGTGTGTGTGTGTGTGTGTAGGGACGGTTTATGCACCTGATTGCAAGTGTCCTCAGAGTCCAGAAGAGGGTATGAGGTCCCTGGAGCTAGAGTGACAGGTGGCTGTGAGCTACCCACGTGTTAGAACGCACAGGTTCCCTGGAAAAGTAGCCAGCACTTTTAACTCCTGAGCTACTCTCCAGCCTCTGATATTTCAGGCTTTTTTTTTTTTTTTCTTCCTTTGGAGACAAGGTATCTTATCATGTAGCACTAACTAGTCTGGAACTTGCTAGATAGACAAAGCTGGCTTCAAACTCACAAGAGATCCGCCTAATTTTGCCTATTGAGTGTTGCTGGAATTATAAATATATGCAGCTACCATGTTTTTTGTTTTGTTTTGTTTTGTTTTTTAATAGTATCTCATGTAGTGTGGGCTATACCTGATCCTCCTGCTTCCACTTTCCACTGGGATTATAGGAGCACTCCACTCCACTGGTGAAAATCAGTAAGTTTACTGTACCCTGCACAGGGCTTAAAACCTCAGAGGAAGGCAACAGTTACACTGATCTGACACAGAGCACAGGATGAGGAACACTGCACTGTGCTTACGGTAATCAGCAGTGGAAAGAAAACAAGGCTGGCTAATATGGACGGTCTTGACACTGTAAGTAGAAATGTTGGTCTTCCAAAACTTTTTAAGACATTTTTGTTGAGTCTTATTTATAAGCAACTATCATGCAATGAACACTACTGTCATTAATCCTTACCAATAACCTGTGATCACACAATATGTCATCCTACACACACACACACACACACACACACACACACTCCGCTTGATTCTGCATGTTGTAGTGAGAAGGAGCATTCAGACAAGGTATCTTGTAAAGTTAGCAAGTTGAAGACGAAACCCATTAAGACCTACTGGACTCCAAAGATCAATCCTAATAAATTAATTGTATAGCAGTTACAATGTGCATCGCTTTGACTGATGTTATTACCACTGGATTCTGGTTACTGTCACTGGCCATTGCAGTGGAATTTGCTCAACAACAGTGCCAGCAATACCCAGGAGGTGGTAGTGCTGTCCAAAGCTAGTAGAAAGCCAACCTGCTAGAGGACGGAAGCAGAGACAATCACCTGGCATTGAAGCCTGCACAGCCAATGCAAACAGGCAGGGTACAGCTGTCTTGTGGAAATACCAGTAGCTCTCAGGGTCCTGCTGGCATTTTTCTGCCACCTGCTGGAGACTCTGACAGACAGCAACAAGTTCACTGGAGTCTGTAACCATATTCCCTGTGGAGGACAAAGTCAGGATTCTCCTTAGGGTTTTCTTTAAAGCACTTCCAGGTATTTTCTTTTTTTAAATTAAAAAAAAAAAAAAAAAAAAAGTGTCTACAAGTGTTGTGCCACCATGTGCATGCTTAATGCCAACAGAAGTCAGGAAAAAATATCAGGGTCCTCTGTGACCATAGTGACAGACATTTGTGAATTGCCATGTGGGTTCTGGGACTTGAACCAGGGTCCTCTGGAAGGGTTTTATGTATCCAGGATGACCACGCATTTCTGATCTTCCTGCCTCCATGTCCGAGTGTTGGTGTACAGGCAGTTAAGAGCTCGTCTATTTGACGCAGTGCTGGGGATGTGGCCTAGTGTGGCATGCATTCTAGTCAGTGCTCTACCAACGAAGCAACATGCCCAGCTGATGGTGCAGCTTTTATACACACAGATATAACAACAGGATCTCTAAAACAGAACTGCTGGGTCAGAGAATGTATACGTGTGTAATCTGAGTAGCTCATTCATTCTTTGAAGACAGACTGGGTTGGACTGAGATCCAAATATCAGACTTTTCTTTCATTTTTTTTTTTTAAATTTACCATGTCCACAAGAAATAAAAAATATTTCATGTTTCAAATATTGGTTACCAGAGCCTGGAAAGGAAGTGAAAGGGAGAAGAGGGAGAGGATAGATACTGGGTGCCATACAGGATTAGAAGAATAACTTTTATGGGTGTGCACGGTCTCTGAATCAGCTACAAGGACGAGCCAGGAAGCCCTAAGGATCCTCCCAAGAGATATAGCGTTCAATAGGGTAACTAAGGATAACAACCATTTCTTGAATATTGAAAAATACCAAGTAGAAATGATGCTCAACACTGCCAAGACACAAAAACAGGTACACCACTTCCTTTCTTCTGGTGCATTTTTATGAAATGTCAAACTGCCCAACCATAAATGTATATCCGCTTATTGTATAGCTATATTAATATTACTATATATGCGATCACTAGGTATCAGTTTTTAAAGAGCTTACCATGTCACTGCTATGTACAACTACAATTACAACTTACGCCCTAGTTCAGGGTTTCATTTAGCCCTGCCCCTTGATGAGTATTACTACTGGTAGTTACCTTTGTCTGCTTGACAGAGATGCTGCAGTAGCAGAGGCAGTGTCTCCTTGACAATGCTGGGATGTGTTGAAACAGCTGACAAAGCTTGCAGACAGCGGAAATGTCGGGAACATTTGGTAGGACCATCCGCTCTAGCCACATCGGACTCCCCTGAAAGCAATTGGTGAGATAAGTTTTCACTGTGTGATGGTATGGAGGCCCTCCACAGAAAGCCCTGCTGGCAAGGGCTGGACCACAGATTAGCACATTTACCTTTATGTAGCTCCTCAGCAAGCTTGGGTAGCAAGTGGCTGCTGAAGGCTCCAGGATACAGAGTGGCCAGGGTTCCTGATGCCTCCAGCGCTGCCACCCTACTGGGGACAGAGAATTAGCTGAGCCTTGGCCCATCATTCTCTTCCTAAGGCCTGAGAGCAGGAAGATCAGGAGAATGGGCTCTCATGGCTACCTTGCTGAAGACCAAGACCCAAGTCCTACAACACTTAGTTGGACAGGGCTTCTTTTGTCTTTGTATTGTTTTTGGATTTTTTTTTTTCTTTTTGAGACACTGTTTCTCTGTGTAGCCCTAGTTGTCCTAGAATTCACTATGTAGACTAGGTTGAGCTCAAACTCACAGAGATCTGCCTTCGTCTGCCATCTGAATGCTAGGATTAAAGGCACGTGCCACCATCTTTCTGACCACTCAGCAGCCATAACCAACACCGCACAGAACTCTGGCCCTTGCTGCGTCTGCTGCATCTGCTACAAAGGTGGGGAACAACTGCCCAGGATACCTCAACTGCTTTAGATTCTCACCAGTTTTGGTAATCTTCCTCTAGGAAGCTCAGTCGGTACAGGTGACCTACTGCCAACTCCAAGTCCTCAGCAGACAGGAGATCTATAGTTAGAGAGAACACAACCTTCATCTGTCCTTCCTGGCAGCCACCCCCTTCCAAGAAATCCTATGAGAACTTACACCAGCTAGTGCTGCAGTGATGACAGGGGAATAACTGCTCTTCACTAAAGACAGAGACTGCAAGGAGGGATCAATCCCCTCCTTACGTTTCTCTTTGAGATGTACCTGGCTGGGCACCCAAGACTGTGAGTGTCCGGATGCCAACAAGCTGAAGCTGGGTGCTGGGGTCTGTTAGAGCCATGAACACCAATGAGCACAGCTGGTCTTTGAAGCTACTCAGAGGTCTTTCATCTAGGAGAGACAAAGGCCAGGTCAGCTGCGCTCACACCCACCCCTGACTACACTGGAAAATTGCAATGCAGTCAGCATAGTACTGTGCTGCAGCCTAGGAACATGCCCACTCTCCTGGACTACTCTGTAGCACTCCGTCCTGCTGTACTTCTGGGCTACAAGGCTCAGTAACTCCCCAGGATACCTCAACTCAAAGTGACCTCACCTCTGTCTTCATAGCTCCATTTCTGCTGTAGCTTTAAGAATCCCAGGATCATTTCAAGGATTGTCCGCCGCTGGTTGCTCTGTAATATTTCAAGGAATACTGGGGTCAGGGAATATTTTAAAGGATTTAAGCTCTGCTATTCTAACAATTAACCTTTTATTTAAGACAGAGACTATGTGAGAGTAAACAAGGGAACAAGCTATAGCTAACAGGAGAAAACCCCAGATCTATCTGAAGCCAAACTAGAGCTTCAATCTCTCCAAGAAAGGGACCCCAGGCATCCGAGTCCCATCTGTCCCCCTTACCTGACTGTGCTTGTGGAACTGTTCCAGCAGCAAGGGAAGAACGTTGCTGGTGATGTGCTCACAGGCCCGGGCAGACGCACCTGCAGCTGCCTGCAGCAGCTTAGTGCTAGGCCATACAAGTTTCATGTCTGGTTCACATAGGTGGTGCCTGCAGTCTAGAGAGGCAGCAATCACAGACCTGGGGAGTAGGCCAAATATTGCCTGTTTCCCCTTTATCCATAGAGGTTGGAGACTGACACCTGGAATTGTTTGCTATCAGTTACCATCTAACTGCCCTTAATACAAGTAGGACTGCAGTCTTCAAATTACTGGACATGTGGGAGCCACTCATAAAGGGCCACTGGCCCAAAGGAATGCTAGTTCTAAGGTGCTCGCTCCCTTTGCTGGCTCCATGGTCCCATTACCTTGAAGAATGTTGCTGAGGAAGGAATCGAGGAGGTCCTCAGCATCAGCTCTCAGCACAGAGCAAGATAGACACGCAGTCAGGGAATGGAGAGCTGCCAGGCCCTCTGCCTCTACTCGCTCACTTGCCGTCTGGAAAACCTGTCAGGGAGGGATCCCATGGCTACTGAGGTGAGCTTATACCAGGTAAATTCTCCCATCCACTGCCTTTTTTCTTGGGGTGCAGAAGAATATGTGTTTGAGAATGTTTGGGGCACAGCAATGAAAATGAAAAACCCAATCTACTAGTATCTTCTTTGTTGATTATATGTTCAACTAGTCTTTTACTCCACTAGGAATGACATACTGCAAGAAACGGTTACCAATACAGAACAGAGGTTATTGTGACCTTTATTTTAAGTCTCTTTCTCTACCTTTACATTCAGATGGTGCCAGACCTATGCTCCTTGCCATGACAGGACAAGAAGCAGGCACTGTACAAAGGTGGTCATGTGTTCTCACTAAGCAGGAAGTCCTCATACAAGAACTGCCCCCTTTGACATTCAACTGGAAGTCTCTCTATCCTATTCCCTTGCTTGTTCACTGAAAAAAAACAAAAACAAAACCAAACACAGCGTCTTGACCCTGGGAGACAGGAAAAGGACAGGGAAGTCCATTACTTCTCCTCATGCCTGATAGCTGTCCGTTAACACGAGTGAGTTCAGCTAACCAATACTCACCTCTCTGCGGATGGAAGCCCAGAGGCTGGGGAGGAAGTCCTTCAGCTCCTTCTGTCCATACACAGCACAGCAAGCATGCTGCCAAGAGAACCACAGCCATCAGCTAGCTCACACTCAAGATGCTTGCTCTAGGATACACGGACACCTAAATATGGTGGATTCTCAGCAGAAAAACCTTCAAGGTGTCCTAAGAGTCCTGCTAAGGGCACAGAAAAGAGCTCACCCTAACTCTTATTGAAAGTACAAGGCTGACGACAAAGCCAAGGATATATGAAGCTCTGGGTTCAATTACCAGCACCCATCCTCCACTAAGACAAAGTCTGCGTTAGCAGCACACAATTAATCTTATTAATTGGGAAGTGGAGGTAAAAAGATCAGGAATTCAAGTCAGCCTGAGCTAAGAGACCCTTTATCAAAAATCCAAAAAGGAAAAAGAACACTGACCAACTACACAGAATACTGACTTAGCTACACAGAATACGACAGTATGAATGTAACCCAGTGCTTACATACACAATATAAGCCTAAGTCCTGGCCCATGAGGCACATGAACTGACCTCTGGCTGCCCACAAAATTGTACTTTAGTCTCACTAACCTGAGTAAAGACAGCTGGATCCTACAAGGAGACACACTCACCAGAGTTTGCAGAGAATCCAGCTTGGCACTTAAAATCTCGGAATCCACTTTCTCAATGAGCAGAGGCAGCAAGAACTGTGGCAAAGAAGGAGAAAGTGTAAGCCTGAGAGAGTATCCTAGCCAATGCCCACACTGTCATCAGTCCTGAGCACGTGCTGCAAAGGAGTGAGGTACAGGTCACGAGTTACAACTGTAAGCCAACTTTCCTGCCATGCTGTGGTACTTGAGAAATAGGCACATTAACAAAGCTGATGGCGCCGGGCAGTGGTGGCGCACGCCTTTAATCCCAGCACTTGGGAGGCAGAGGCAGGTGGATTTCTGAGTTCGAGGTCAGCCTGGTCTACAGAGTGAGTTCCAGGACAGCCAGGGCTACACAGAGAAACCCTGTCTCGAAAAACCAAAAAAAAAAAAAAACCAAAAAACAAACAAACAAAAAAACCCTGACGGATTTTAAGTACGTTGTCTACTGAAGAGAATAATATTTTAGGAGATAAGATGATGAAGTTTTTGATGTTGAAAGTCTGAAAGTATCTGACATAGAAAACACTTACAGGACATCAACCCTAAAATTTATAATAGAGCATTCTTTTTCCTTTTGCTTTTACTTTTTAAAAAACTAGTTTTTATAATTTTTTGTTTTACATGTATAAATGTTTGCTTACACGCATGTCCGTATACCACATGCATGCCTGATGCCATGCAGGCCAGAAAGGTCTATCGTATCATTTGGAACTAGAGTGACAGATGGCTGAGAGCCACCATGGGGTACTGGGAATCAAACTTGGGTTCTTTGGAAGGGCAGCCAGTGCTCTTAACTGCTGAGCCATGTCCAGACCCCCATACTGCTTTTTCTTCAGAGTGTTCTCTGGGCAGAGACTATTACATTAATTTAGACCAGACACACCTCAGCAAAACGCGGTGTAGAAGCCAGCACAGCACGGAGACTCAGGATGAGATCCTCTCTCTGGATGCCATAAGGATCATTAGGAGGCTGAAAATGGAAAGGAACCATGGATTTGTACAATTTCCAGGTCACCCTTGGACATAAGTCTGAACCTAGCAAGCCTGCAGAACAGGCGACCCTTAGACCCAGTCTAGCACAATCATATACCATGAGGCCGCAGCAAAAAAAAAAACAAAAACTTGCTCACTCTTAACATATATTTGTCTTTTAGGCATTTATTTTATTTTTCAGTTTCTTGAGACAGCCTTTCTAAGTAGCCATGATTGTCCTGGAACTCTAGACAACACTGGCCTCGAACTCCATCTGCTTCTGCCTCTTAAGTGCTGGGATTAAAGGTGTGTACTGAGTGGTGGCACCCAGAAAGCCACTTCTTTTTTGCAGTGCTAGCATTAAAATGAGCATTTTGTACATGCCAGACAAGCACTTTGCCACTGAGCTATTTTCCCAACCCCAGGCACATTCCATTCCCTTCCAACTTTATTCTTGTGTCTTGGACACTTGCTCTGTAGCCTCCTAAATGCTAGAATTACTAATATGAGCTACCACACCAAGCCCCATCACACATTTTCTATTGGATCTACTGTTTTACCACTTAGAGATAAGCCCAATTATCAGCTGTAGTGCTTCTTCTCTGTATATTAACATGACTACTTGTATGGTTTGTAATCTATTTCTCATTTACTACATCAAGAACTCCTTTTTTAATAAGAAATGATCTCATGTAGCCCAAGCTAACTTGGAACACTCTATGTAGCTAATGTTGACCTAGAACTTCTGATTCCCTTGTGTTTACCTCTCAAGTGTTAGTGCTACAGGTGTGTACCACCAAACTTGTATTTTGTGCTAGAATCAAACCCAGGACTTTGGGTATGCTAGGCAAGCGCTCTACCACCGACTTACATTGTCAGTTACATTAAGAACATTTTCAGCCAGGTGTGGAGGGACACAACCCTCCCTTTAATCCCAGCATTTAGGAGGCAGATGCAGGTGGATCTCTGTGAGTTTGAGGCCAGCCTGGTCTACAGAGTGAGTTCAAGGATGGCCAGGAGGACTAAACAGAAAAGCCCTGTCTTGAAAAAACTAGAAAGAAAATAAAAGAACGTTCCCAAATGGTATTATTCTTCCTGAATATTAGTATTATTGTGTGGTTAAGCCAGCTTAAATAATTTCTCTTTGATGGGCATTTCTATCTTTTTTCACTTGTATAAAAAGCATCAACTATGACAGCATAAAAAGCATTGATAATGTCTGTGTCAAACCAGCAGACTGAAAATATCAATCAGATTTTTTCATTTTCTCCTCTGGAAATTGCACCAAAATTATGGTAAAGTTTGTTTGGTTTGGTTTGTTTTAAGCCATAAAGCTAAATGTTGAAGAGACCCAGATAAGAGAGACTAGAAACAAAATTCTAGAAACTGACAGTAAGAAGGAAATGACTCAACACGTCTAAGATGACAGACCCAAGGTGGACCTGGGGATAGCTGAGTGACTATCACTCTTCAGTCCCCGAGAGGCTTTGGGACTGGCCCTTCTAAAGGAAGCTGCAACTGGGAATGGGGACAGAGGAGCAATCGGATCTCAGACAGTTTCTCTACTCTTCCTTCCTCAGAGCAGAGCCTTGAAGTTGAATTTTCAACACTGGGTAAGAAAGGAGCCTAGGGTTTTGGTGGTGCAGGAGAGGGCTGCACTGCTGCACCAGGAGGTCAAAGGGGCACGGTACCAGTACTGATAATCTCAGTTCACTTCTGCTAGGCAGACCTAAGGTCTTTTTCTAGAAGACTGGCAAAATAAAGATTATTTTAAGAATTCCCAAGACTATCCACGTGAGTCACTAGAAAATGAAGCTCATATAGAATTCCCACCAATGTGTTCAGGGCTTCCCCAAAAAAACGAAAAATCAAAACTGTGAGGGAACAAGGAATATGGAGGGAGGGAGGGAGGGAGGGAGGGAGGGAGGGAGGGAGGGAGGGAGGGAGGGAGAGAGGGAGAGGGAGAGGGAGGGAGGGAGAGGAGGGAGGGAGGGAGACTGACTCTGATTGATGGGGCCAGTGACAGCTCTCACCAGGTAAAGGCCCTTTCTGCATAAGCCTAGAGATCTGAGTTCAATCCTGAGAATGTGAAGTGCAGAGAGAACTGACTCCACGGAGCTATCCTCTGATAGCCACCTGTGCCCCACGGCACCTATGTACCAGCTATCCTCACACACAGACTAAGGAGATGGCTCAGTGGGGAGAGAGCTGGCACTGAGGCTGACAACCTGAGTTCAGTGCCTGGGATCCACGAGGTGGCAGGTGAGAGCCGAGTCCTCCACACGCGTATGTGCTGTGCAGCAGTTTCCTCAGAGGTTAATTATGTCTTTAGTTTTGGAGAAACTAAGACACAGGATAAATGGGATGTCAAACAGGGTATTTTAAGAAAGAATGTTTACAGGGAGATGAAACACTCCAATCCTCCAGGCAAGATAGTTAAGACAGGAAACAAACAACTTAAAATATCTTTAAGAAGTCCCTGAAATTGACTAGATTCACTAGACCTCTCCCTCCCCAAGTATATATAGGTAGTTAAAATTGTGGAGACACTCTCAGAGAAACCAAGCAGCCTGGAAGAAAGACCAGCTGAGCTGGCTGAAGGGGCTCAGGCCAGCGGAGGACTCTGAAAAGGGCACTCACCAGCCTGCTGAGCTGCAGCAGGCTGGGCAGTATGCACCAAGTTTTATTTTGTGAGGTGTCTTTGGTGATGCAGTTGTCTTTGAGTCATTTCTGTTCCTGTAAGTAACTCTTCAGTCATATTCCTGTTAGAACCTCAATAAAATTGTTTCACCAATTCAGATTGTGGTGGTGTCCATACTGTGGTCTGTTGACAGTCCCCTCTCTGGAGTGAGCAGACCTTTGTTCATACCTCCCAGGGACAGTGTTTCAGTGTGAGCAGTCACGCACATGTAAACAGAAAAGACTCAAGGGCTGGAGAGATGGCTCAATGGATTAGGCACCTAGTGCTTGAACAAGGAACTCATGCTGGGATGTCACAAGGACCTGTAACTGCAGCGCCAGGCAATCGACACTCTACTCTGGCATCTGCAGGCACCTGCACACATAAGACATACTCACTCACACATATACCATGCATTTTAAAAAACCCTTTAAAAAATTTTAAAGTAACATTATTTTTGAAAGATATATCCACCCATGAACTAAAAACAGAACACTACAAAACAAAGAGAAATCAATAATGATAATGATGATAATAATAATAAACTTACAGAAAACTTTCCTATCTAAGAGTGACACAGAGTGTGTGTCAGGAGATGCGTGGGAGGCCAGGCCTAGAGGTACAGTTTGTAATTACAACACTTAGGGACTGAGCCTTTCTACAGTTCAAGGTCACACACATAGTGAGACCTACCTTATCCTGACAACACCAGGAATAGAACTCACTTGTGCAGCCAGCGCTTTTACCTGCTGAGGCATCTAGTGTAGCCCTATTACCTTACACACATACACACACACTCTTATCTGTCTATTTGTCTGTTTGTCTGTCTGTCTGTCAATCAGCTGAACTGTCTATCAACTGAACCAGTCTTTCAACATGACAGTTATGAATATAAAACAATGTCAGGAGAAGATGCCAACTGAAACAAGCTGGTGAAAGATGTCTAGCGTGGCTCTCTAAGTCAGTCAATATTCTCCAGCATCACTTGGCATGCTGCAGTCAAGGCTTTCATTTCCTTCACGTTGCTAATGCTCACATCCCCACACATGCCACTCAGCAGGAGACCCCAGGAATCTGACCGTAGAAAAGAAACAAAAGCAGAGTGGGGAGAAGGTCCAGAGTCAGAGCAGACACTTCTCGTGCACGCTGTGTGGAACTGTGACATTTCGTTGTGTTCATTTGCTTTATCACCCTAAATGCCCTCCATAACTACAAACTCATCTCCTATACTTCCCTCAGAAACCAAGTATTGTCCTCTTATCTGCTAGGTCAGATCCTGCCAACTGTAGCTTCCACTAAACCCTTGTCTTTCAGAATGACTGTAGTACCACTCATTTTGATATCTAATCTATATTGTTACCTCAATGCTGCAGCCTTCAAGGGCAGGGACCACGGCTTACAGCCCTGTACCCCTCGGCACTGAGTGCATTGCTAGGGCACCCTCTCAGTACCCGCTGAGTTGCATCCCGCCTTTGGTGTTGGATGATTCTCCATTTCCCAGTTTACTAAAATATGAATCTATCAGCCTGGGAAAATAGCTCGGTGGAAAAAGTGACAGGACAGGAGCCACAGACCCCAGTACAATGGCGGCAGCATGCAACCCAGCCCCGGGGCAGTGGATGGTGGTGTGCAGACAGTGGCAGAGCCTGGTGGCAGGAGGGTCTGCCATGAACAAGGGGACAGGTATAAAGGAAGACACTCAACATCCTCCTCTGGCCTCCATACTCAGGCTCCCACACTGCACAGGCATGTACACGCATGCACACTAAGCAAACAAAGTGTAAATCCAGGGACTGTCTGTTTTGTACGCTTGTCTAGAACAATGTCCCCACATAGCACATACTCTTGAGTATCTGATCCAAAATGAAGGTGCTACTTACAGGGGTAAAATCAATAGGGAAATAACAAGATGTCACTTCAAATAACTCTTCCACAAAAGGTCCTGTGGCAACAGAGAAAGGATAAAGTTGACTTAGGTTCATTACCTCTGAGCAGCTTCAACTAGCTACTTTACCGTTCTGAAAACATACCCAGACTGTAGTCCTTGGAGATGAGGTCATGGACAATGCGGAAAGCCAACAGAAGATTACGGGGATCCTTTTCTCCATCCATCACCTGGATGAAGCCAAATGTGAAGTCAGCTCCTAGGCCCTTCAGCTCTGGGAAGGAGAGAACAAGGTCACTGCTGTCCCACGGGATAGAAAGCCTGGTGTCCTCCTGCTGTCCCTTGTTCTCTTTTCCTGCCTAGATCCAAGTACCGAGTGAAGATATGTGCAAGTCTATGTGTGCATGCATGTGCACTTATTCAAGTCCAGAATTAAAAACCTTCCTACACTGGGAGAAATCTGTACCCCAAGCCTTTACCATTCCTCAATCTGAGGCCTTTCACATATGCCCTAGAGCACAATCCACCCTTTTAAGGGGGTGGGGGGAGACAGCAATTGCTCGCTTTTTAGACTCCTCACCGTCCTCTCGTGATCTCATGAAGTTAGTGATGATACTGAAGACAGTATGGCGGTCCACCTGTAGCAGGGACTTGAGAGTGGAGAAGAAAGGAAATAAGTAGAAAAAGAAAACAAAGAATACTTCAAACATTAAAACCATTTCCAGCTTCACAGTCTCTAAGCCAGCATAAGATCAGGTTAAGAGGACTATAGAGAAAGGTCCTGGCTACTGACCAGCCAGCACAGCAGTGATGCCAGTAACCTAAACCTGCTTCATGTACGTCTTAGGTTCTTCAGCTGAGAGGACAGTTCAGATCTAGTGTCCTCATTCCTCCCTTACTCAGTAGAAAGGGACACTGTACACATAAGGTCACCAAACCTTGAAGCATTCAGAACATGGAAGACAATCTGTTGTCATCTCGTTCTAGTTATATCAACTAGAACTATTATCACTCACCTGTACATGGACCTCCTGGAAGATGGCTTTAAGCACAGAGACAGCCAGACCTGGGGGCAGGGCCACAGACAGGCTCTGTGGGAGGAGGGAAGATATGAGAGAGAAAACTATCTCTAAGATAGAACTCTACAGTGTGTCTCATTGAGTAACTGGGCATTCCAACATCCCTGTTCAGGAGGAAGCATTCACAGTGAGAGACTTTCTCTAGCTGAGTACTTCTCCACAGCTCCTTAATTTTTTTAAGTGTAGATTATAGGTGAAGTGTATTACAAGATAAAGTGGAACTGCCACACAGGTGACTGGCTGACAGTAATTCACTCCTCTCTTTGCCTTTGTCCTTCACATGTGAAGGTTTATCTCCAAAAGGCCTGGAGAGACCTGCCCAAGGGCTCCCACACAGTTCTGCAGTGAAAAGGACTTACCAGTGCCCTCAGGCCCTGCAGGACAGATGGGATCACAAGATGATGGTCCTTCAGCCGGTTCTCATAGAACAGGAGCAGGTGGACCACTGCACAAACCAGAGCCAGTGTTAGCCTAGTATCTGCTTCCCAAGGCCAGCCCATTTTGACTTTCCCTACAAATGTTCTTCTGAATCCACTTAATGGTGTCTTAGTGAACCGGGAAAGTCTCCTACTTATATTTTCATATAAACTCACAGCGAAACCCAGCTTTACCCTCAGAATTGCTTTCTTTTTAATTTCATTATTTTCTGTGGTGGTTTGAATAAGGATGGCTCCCAAAGGTTGATATATTTGGTCATCAGGGAGTGGCTCTACTTGATAGGGATTAAGAGGTGTGGTTTGGTGAAGGAAGCATGTCACTGGAAGTGTGTCAAAAGCCCAAGCCAGGCCTAGTATCTTTCTCTCTTTATTGTCTGTGGATCTGGATGCTGAACTCTCAGCTACTTCACCATCATGCCTGCCTGCATGCTGCCATGCTCCCTGTCCTGATGACAATGGACTAAATCTCTGAAATCATAAGCAAGCACTAATTAAATGCTTTTTTAAAATAAGAATTGCCATGGTCCTGGTGTCTCTTCACAGCAACAGAAACTGCCTAAGACACTCCAGTTATGCAGCATGAAAAAAACAAAAAAACAAAAACCCAAGAGCCAGTCATAAAACTCAGGGTTCCAGGGTTTTGCCTAAAGCACCTTTACCTCTGAGCCATGTTAATGACCCCACAATCACTATATGGAACTTTTCCTCTTTTGCTTTGGTGCTGGGAGCTGAAAGCAGTTTCATGAGCTCCTCTACTGCTAAGCTTGCTTGCTTTCTTTCTGATTTCTTAGCGAGGCTCTAACTAAGGACAACTTTTGGGAACTTGTTCTCTCCTTTTACCATAGCTCCAGGGACCAAGCTCTGGCTGCCAGGCATGCACAGTAAGCTCCTGTACCCTCGGAGCCATGACAGCAGCCCTCCACCTTTCTGTTTCTTTAAATGCTAATGGTTGAATACAGGGCCTACCAAACTTTCTTTAAAGGGCCAGGCAGTAAGCACTATATATGCTTACAGGATGTAGACACTGAGATACACTGAAAAAATTATCAAAGACTGCATTTGAAATCCATGTGTCTTGTATCTTATCATTTAATTTTAGTCATCTCTGCTATGTATACCAATAAGGAATGAAGGCATTGAATTAGTTGTGAATAGATACGTTATAACCCTTTTCTCCGTGAACATTATGTAGGCCATGGCTTAGTGATTTGGGAAGACACCCCTACTAGTGGTGAAAGTACCTTCCTTCTCCAAGAGCAAGGAGTGACACTGGAGTAGCACCTGTGACAAAAGCTGGATTCCTCGAGCCCGAGTTCGGGGTTCTGGATTCTCCAGAGAGGACCTGGGAGATAGCAAGATAGAAAGCATCTGTCATTAACCAGTTCAAATTATAAAGAAAATATTCTGCAGTTAGTCACTAGTTACACTTAGTCTCTAGACAATAAAGAAAGCAACACCCTCTTAAAAGTTTAAAAAACCAACCAAACCAAAAAAAAAAAAAAAAAAAAAACTACCCAGCTCATGAAGGTGCACCTGAGCTAATAACATTAGTGTCCAGTAAAAACTGAAGTCCCAGACAGGTGGTGGTGGTGATGCACACCTTTAATTCTAGCACTTAGGAGGCAGAGGCAGGCAGATCTCTAAAGTTTAAAGCTAGCCTGGTCTATAGAGTGAGTTGCAGGACAGCCAGGGCTACACAGAGAAACCCTGTCTCCAAGGGAAAATAAAGACTGAAGCCCAAATCTACCCTAATTAATCTGGTAGCAACAGAGGCTCATGTGACACCACAATCAGCGGACGTCTGTCTCAGTGTCTCTTACTTGGCACCTAATGGGCACCATGCTTGCGCTTGACACATCCCTCTGAAACAGCTTAGTGGTACCCATGCGACTTCAGAGATGCCTGGCAGCTGCAGCTTCTACTCAAGGAAGGCAGCAGACTTTTGCAAATTAAAATACAAATTTCTGTGTGTGTAGACATATGTGTATGTATACACAGGTACACATGTGTATGTGTGTGCATGGAGGCCAAAAGTCAAATTTAGGTGTCAAGCTTCAGGAGTTGTCTACGTTGTTTATTCAAATACGGTTTCTCACTGGTCAGCCTAAAGCTGTCTGATTGGACTAACTGCTAGATCTGCCTGTCTCCACCTACCCAGTGGCAGAGTTGTGAATGTGTTCCACACCTGGCTTTTTACATGGGATGGAATGCACCTTACCAATCAAGCCACCTCCCCAGCACCCTTTTCCCTGTTTTGTTTTTTGGAGACAGGATTTCATGCTTAGTCTAGGCTGCACTGACCTCACTGCTATCCTCTTGCTTTAGACTCCCAAAGTGCTGGGATGTGAGCCAATTATACTGGGCTACTTTATTTGTAAAGTCTTTGTAAAGTCTTGCTAAGAGAAAAAAAATGCTGAGCAACCAAGGTCATAAGTGGTGTGCCTGCACACACCCACAATCTTTAATAAATGGAAGGAATACATTTTCCCCCTTTTCTGGAGACAGATTCATAAAGCCCAGGTTGGCCTCAAACTCCATAATTGAGTATAGCCCTGAATTTACCCTTCGGTGTTCACCTTGAGTGCTGGATCACAGAACCTAGGCCTGATGTGATGTCGTTCTGGGGACTCAGGGCTGTGTGTATGCTTAACAAGGTCTCTCTCAACTGAGCAACAACTCTAACTGCAGCAGTGTTGGGTTTTGTCTGTTTTTCAAAATAGGGCTTCTTTGTGTAGCCCTAGCTGTCCTGAAACTAGCTCTGTAGACCAGCCTTGAACTCAGAGAGATCTGCTTGCCTCTCCCTCTGAGCTGGAATTAAAGAAGCACACCAGCACAGTCCCTTGAACTTCAACACTTAACTCATAAGGGAGCAGCTGAACTGCAGCAACAAGATGATTATATTCAAAATAGCTCTCCTGAGATCACACTTATACATAACCTGAGCAGGAAGTAGATTTCTGGAAAGCTGTAAACCTTAAAGATAAAGGAACATAAAATGATACAGAAATAAAACCACTCCTGTATTCTGAGGATAGGAACTCAGAAATGTTTCTGCTTAGCAGGTAGAATATTGTGCACTTGCAGCATCTGAAAGAGGAACCCATATGCCTATAAGGGCATTTTCCATAGTAGCACAGGGTGGAAACAACCCAGATGTCCATCACAAACTCATGAATAATTAAACAGAATGCTAGTCATTGCTACAATGGAATTTTGTTTAGCAAGCAAAGAAATGTAGAACTGACACATGACAACACAAACAAACCTTGTAAACATGCTGAAATGTTAACATTGGTTGTTATCTTGGCATGATCTAGAATCACCCAGGAGACAAACCTCTAGGCATATTATGAGGGATTATCTATAGTAAATATTCCTATTAAGGATTTTCTTTCTTTTTCTTTTTTGTTTTTTTCGAGACAGGGTTTCTCTGTGTAGCCCTGGCTGTCCTGGAACTCACTCTGTAGACCAGGCTGGCCTCGAACTCAGAAATCCACCTGCCTCTGCCTCCCAAGTGCTGGGATCAAAGGCGTGCGCCACCACTGCCTGGCGTCAATTTTATTTTCAATAAACCTATTATTTAAAAAAATACTGCTGAGTAGTAGCAGTACACCTTTAATCCCAGCACTTGGGAAGCAGAGGCAGGTGGATTTCTGAGTTTGAGGCTAGCCTGGTCTATGGAATAAGTTCCAGGACAGTCAGGGCTACCTAGAGAGACCCTGTCTCCAAACCAAACCAAACCAAACCAAACCAAACAAAAGCCAAAAAAAAAACCAAACTAAACCAAACCAAACCAAACCAAACCAAAAAACAAACAAACAAAAAAACCTAGAGCCATGAGAAGGTAACCAGAAAAGCTAAATGGTCTGTTCTGTGTAAGATGTGGCAGTTTTTAAATCTTCCTTCAATTTTCTGTTTTGTTTTTCCTATTTCAGAAGACATGCTGATTATGTATTTTGAATAATAACATTATTAAGACTGGTCAACTTAAGTGGTCTATCAGGTATGAGATTTGAGGAAAGCAAGCCCTAGACTTCAGGCATGTATCTAATTTGGTTCTTAGGTTCTAACACCATTCTTTTAGCTGTTTGCAAGCCTCTTTGACTAGTGGGGATCTGGCACCAGTCATCCTCCCAGGCATTCTCTAGACAGGGAGACAGGACCTATGTATGTCCGAGCCATCTGGGGCAACTCGACTCCTAAAGGGATTAGGTGGGTCTAAGGAAGCCCAAGGGGATTCGAGTCCCAAAGAGACAACAGTGGAAGGCCGCAGCCGCCCATTTTACCCAAACCCGAGTTGAGTCAGAACCTGATGTGGATTACAGGTTGAACCTCTCTAAGAAAAACAACCCAAGACCAGCTTAGAATGAGGTGCTGATGTGGACTAGAGGCTTTTAACTACAAGGAAAACATCAGGTTCTAGGGAGGAAGTAATGAATAGAAGTATCTAGGCAAGACTGGAGGAATATTCTAGAACAGAGGGCTTACCCAAGGGCTTCTACTACTTGTAACACTGTATAGCTACCGGACTTCACATCTAGAAGAAACAAAAGAAATATGAAAGAGTTAAAACAGGGTTCAGTGGTTGAGTGCTTCCTGTTTACACCATGCTCTGTGCCAGGAGACTACATACTGCTGGATAAGATCCCCTCCTAGATAAGAAAGAAGCTGTCACATTTCAAATATGCAGTGTCAAGTTTTGTTTTTTTTTAAGCATTTTCATCTGTAACTGAAACGTCTGCATATGTAGAAACTTGGCAGCAAGTGCCTTCACCTGCTGAGCCATCTTTCTGGGTTGTTTTTTTGTTTAGTTTACTTTTTTATTTTTAATTTTTTGAGACAGTATCTCACTATTTAACTTTAACTGTCCAGGAACTCACCATGTAGATCAGGTTGGTCTCAAACTCACATAGATATACCTGGCTGTCTCCTGGGTGCTGGAATTAAAGGAAAGTACTACTATACCCAACCGCCACTGAGCTTTCTCTGTGAATTGGAAGCCAGATGCTCTACGTAGGAGGTTCCAAGACAGTCAGAGCTACATAGTAAGACACTATCTCAAAATTCAACCAACCAACCAACCATGATCTGGGTGTGCTATTAGAATAATACTGCTTCTAGAGTCTCTCAGTTAAAAGAGCTGGGAAATGTGTGTGTGTGTGTGTAAAACAATCCACATTACACAAACATGTCACTATTCCTATATCTATATATGTCAAACTAAATATAAAATGATATCAAAGTTTCTAAGTTTCAGGGGCTGGAAAGATGGCTCAGTGGTTAAGAGCACTGGCTGCTCTTCTAGAGGTTCCGGGTTGGATCACATGTTGGTTTGTGGCTCTAACTACAGTTCCGTGGGATCTGATACCCTCTTTTGACCTCTTTGGGCACCAGGCATGAAACAGTTCACATGTATACATATATTAAAAAAAAAGTCTGGCAGGGTGTAGTGCCAACACAACTTTAATCCCAGCACTTGGGAGGCAGAGGAGGCACATCTCCAAGTTGGAAGCCAGCCTGTTCTACAGTTTCAGGACAGCCAGGGCTACACTGAGAAACCCTGTCTCAAAAAAACCAAAGGGGGAGAAATGAAAGAGGGAGAGAGAAAAAACAACAACAACAACAAGAATTCTTTAAGTCTAATCCCAGTATTTGTTGTAGCCTTCAATTTTTAATTTCTCTGACAGTGGGAAACTAGTTCTTTTATTTACAATTACTCCTTGGTTATAAGTTGTTTTTTTTTTTTATACACGTGTGTATGTGCGCTCATATTTGTGTGTGGTATACGTGTGAAGATGCGTGAATGCATGTATGGTCAGGGGCCAATCTTAGCTGTGGTTCCTCAGGCACCTTTTGTCTTTGAGACAGGACCTTCAGTGACCTGGAACTTCATGCTGTAGGCTGGCTAGCTAGCCAACTCCAAGAATTTACCTGTTTCTACAGCTGGTTACTCCATCACTAAGAGTATAAGCATACTCCACTATGCTTTGCCTTTTATGTGGGTTCTGGGGATCTGAACTCAGGTCTTAATGCTTGCAAGTCCAAGGCATTAACAATTGAGTTACCTTTCCAATCCCATAAATTATCTTCAGAATTGTTAGCCTCCTTGAGAAACAAGTTTATGGGCACAATATAGTTTTAATAGTTTTATCTTTGGCTATATAGTTTCTAGACAACTTGTTCTCTGAAATAACTCACGTCAGATCTTTCCCCTGCCACTTCAACTGAGGTCATGTCACACAGTAATGGCAAAGGTCACGTCAGAGTGTACAGTCCACTGTGGGATGGAAGAGGAGCTTCTATGTTTCCTTTCACACCTTCAGTGTCCTATCTGGTAAATACATAGCTTAGCAATACTAACACCACAGGAGCAACAGATCTAACAGAAGCTGCTTCTACATTTTCAAGAGGAAAGCAAAGAGTAGCAGGCTATCGTGGAAGGTCTGGGTTATGACAGGTAAAGCTTTACCTAAGGAATGTATGGGAATTACTTCCAAAGTCTGTTCAGGGTTCTTGACTTAGACATCTCTAAATGCAGAACCTTAACCTGTCAACAAAAGGGAAAAGCAGGAAAGACTTCAGCTTCAGCACACTGTCCTAAACCTCCAGTTCCCCTAAGTCTGCTGGGCTTATAGCAACACTGTGAGCTGAGATGGGCAGAGGCTCAGTCTGGACGTAGAGTAAGAAATCCAACCAGTTGGAGGAAAGGGGACTCTAGTGAGAATTCATAGCTTGCGACTGGCACCAATTTAGCCATCAGGCACTCTTAGCTCTACTTGTGCCAGGATGTGGAAGGCCCAGCTGCTGCCCGCATGCCCGAAAAAAAGAGGGGGAAAATGAGTAAGCAATACAGTGGGGGTAGGGGCAACAAGGCAGGCTCACAGGACGGACAAACCGAGGAACCCATACCAGCCAAGTCCCACTCAAGAGGTTCCCTGGGATTTTAAACTGAAAGCTACTTCTTCAGCATTCAGAATGTATCAAGTTCAAGCTGGCTGATTACTACAGTGAAACAGCTATGTGCATGTGACTCTGCACGCTCCAGGATGTTAGTGAACACCCTAGTGTCTCCCTAGCGGAGACCCGCGTCTTCAGAGCTCTCACAGAGACCAGATTTTGAATAAAAGCATCTCAAAAATAGAGACACATAAAGCTATCACTACATACTGAATATAGGTAAGGAAAATGGCTACTAGGCTGGCAAATGCTCAAGAGCAAATATTCTGAGAATGCTTTCACAGGGTGGTTAAGTTTAGTTAGTATCTTATTCTATCTAGCTCTGACCACTCTACTCAGACATGTCTTTCCATTATGATGCCTCCTTTCTATACCTTCTAAATAACGACGACTTCTTTGCTCTTACTTTTTGGTGTGATAAAACTGTTGGGAGCTGAGGATGCTCTGGGTGAATGCAATTACTGACAAAGCCAGCTCTCAGATCCGTGGGAACTGGCAACGGCTTCCTCCAGTCTGTGTGTGAATGTTGACACTGTACAAAAAGCATGAGCGCAGCTGGTTACAGCCTGACACTGCCCCCTGCAGAGGCCTCCTACAGAGATGAGCTCTCCCTCTTTTGCCAGCTATAAATACTAAAGGGGTATCTGGTACCCAGAAGACACCTGTTTGTCTGTCCTTTCTTCATTCTCTCAGTGCCTGTCAGGTTTCCAGGACCAAGAGGTGCTTGGGTGCAATGGGAAATGTTCCTGAAACTCATTTTTTTTGTGTTGGGGGCAGCTGTGGTGGAGTGCACATTCGCGGCCCAGAAGACAATTTGCAGGAGTTGGTACTCGCCTTCCCCTTTGGTTCCTGGCTGCACATAACTTTTTTAACCATTGAACTTTTAGAATGTAGCAATGATTATAGAACACTGTGACTAGACAAAAGCAGCTGGACTGTTTCCTAAAACAGTTCAAGTGGTATATTTTACCTAGTTTAAAAAAAAAGTCTTTGGGGCTGGAGAAATGGCTCAAGTTAAGAGCACTGGCTGCTCTTCCAGAGGAGCTGGGTTCAATTCCCAGCATCCACATGACAGCTCACAACTGTTTGTAACTCCAGTGCCAGAGGATCCAACACCTTCATACACCATACAGGAAGGCAAAACATCAATGCATATGAAATGAAAAGGAATAAAATTAAAAAAAAAATCTTTGAGCACACTTTAGCACATACGCTAAAATCGGAATGATGCAGAGATTCTTATGGTCCCTATGCAAGGATGACACGTAAATTAATGAAGCATTCCATATTTTAAAGTTTAAAAAAGGTTACTAAAACAGTCTTCCATTCTACTGGTACTTTATCCAGATTTGTCTATCTGAAACACACAATTATTTGGTTACCATTCTCATTTTCTCGTTATTGCCCCGAAGTCCTTTACAATGTAGCTCCTGAGCCCTCTGTTCACACCTTTACCAGGAGTCCTCTCACTCAGCCACATGAAATTGGAAGTCTTTGTCCTTCGGTTTGAAATGCTCCTTTCCAGTCCTGGTCTGAGGAACTTACACACTCAAGTGTCAATACTTATGAAGCCTTCCTTAGATACCCCCAAACAGAATCACTCTCTTCCTCTTTGGTGTTCCTTACACACTTCTTTAAAAAATTGTTTTCCTTCAATACTCTTGTCTGTTATAAAGCAAACACTGTGTTAGAGTTTAAGACAGAATTAGAGAGAGAGAGAGAGAGAGAGAGAGAGAGAGAGAGAGAGAGAGAGACTTACTGTGTAGCCCAGGCTGGCCCTGAACTCAGAGATCTGCCTGCCTTTGCCTCTCCAGTGCTAGTCTTAAAGGAGTGTGCCTCCACACCCAGCTAGACAGGGAGTTCTTAAGAAAACCCACTGTCTATTGGGACAGAAAGACATTTTAAACAAAGTGTCCACCATTCAGTGTCCCCACAGTAATATAAAAAGTTAACAGAAGGAGTACATGTTCTGGTTCATGGAAATGGGTTACTAAGTTTATTTTGTTCTTAGAAGCAGGGTCTCCATCCTATAGCTCAGGCCAAGCTGACCTACAACTATTTTCCCCAGGCTGGCCTCTGTAACCCAAGGCATCTTCCTGGTAGTCTCCTGAAAGAAAGGATTATAAATGTGAGCCACCTGTGGGCCTGGGCTACTAATTTTAAGTCATAGTAAGTTTTTCCAAATGAAAATAGCCAAAATACACAGAAATACTTTCAACTATGCCTTTGTACTCCTGGAGTAAGAGAACCTATAATAGTCAAAATAAAGACTTTTTTTCCCAAGGGTAGTTTTACTGGCACAAAGGAAAAGTATAAGTTCCTTTCCCTTTATAGGACACCTAAGTTTTTAAAATGTGTACAGGATTTTCTGTGTTACAACAGCCTTGCTAGCTTCCCTAAGCTTACATGCTTTCCTCAGCCAGGAGAGTTCATGTGGAGCATGGGGAGGGTCAAAGCAGGATTTATGTGGTCATTGACGCAGAAGGAACAATTAGGTCTCTGTCTGATGGAACTGCAGCCTCTTGAGAATCTGGAGTGGCAGCCCAAGGCAGGGAGGGCCAGGCTGGGATGCTGTGGGCAGAAAGGTATGAGCAGAATGGAGAGAAATCCCCCCAGGAATAGGTTCTAGTCAGGCTCTTAAAAAGGCCATTTCTGGGGATGAGAATGCAGTTCGGTTGGGTAAGTGCTTGCCAGATGAAGGAGGCGCTGAGGTGGGTTTCCAGCACTGTACAGCACATGCCTGGAATCCTGGCACTTGGATCAGAAGTACAAGCTCATCCTCAGCAACACAAGCAGTTTTTGGCCAGCCTGCTTACATGAGGCCCTACCTCAAAATCAAAACAAAACAACAAAAACCTTTCTGATGATGCCACCGTCGTTTCTTTACAATTACTCTTCACTCCTTAATAATTTTATTTCAGGAATAGTGGTTTCTTCAGGCAATCAAAAATCGTGGCAAAATATAATATAATAAAGGCAGAACTGAAGGAAAATCCTAATGATGGGGGGGGGGGTTTAATCCCTTCTTCTGTTTTTTGGACAAAGTTACTTCCTCTTTTCCCCAGCTCCTAGGCTCAAAATGCTGGGTTCATCTAGAGTAGGCTTTTTATTTCCTTCAAGTCTTAGAGCTGATTGGGCCTTAAATCCCACAGATTCTACTTGCATCTTTAATTCTAGTCTTTTTACATTTTGTGTATGTGGAGGTCAGAGGACAACTTCAGAGAAACTGTTCTCTTTCTATCATGAGTGTCCAGAGGATTGACCTCAGGATATAAAGCAATTTTTACTCGCTGAGCCACTTCACTGGCCCCTAAACACTTTTATGGTGTACGTATACATGCTAGTTCCAGGGGACTCTTGGTAGAAATGGTAGGGTCAGATGTGGGTGCTTGTACAGACATACCTGTGAAACATCTGCTTGTGAGTGCGTGAGTGGTGGGAAGTCTATTTGAGTTGGAGATGTGGTCTAGCCAGGAAATAAGGAAATACTGGGGGAACAGCACTAACTGGGCCTTGACTGTGAGGTCTACTTTGGATTTAGATAGAGCTGGTAGAGGGAACCGGAAGGAGAGCACTTGGGAAATGGAGAACAAAGGCTGTTCCAAGAGGTCACTGGTGAGAATAAGCCTGGGACCGAGTTCCAGCTCTCAGTGATGCCTGCTTGACAGGCCTTCATTCCTGGGCTTCCAAGTGATTTCCTTTCTAGTTCCTGCTTGGGAGCTGACAACTATTTCCACCAGGAACCACAGGTGCCAAACAAAGTTGGCAGTTCCTTTGTGATCACAAAGGATTCCTTCTGCATTTGTAACTGGTAAGAGAGCTGCTGCTTCGAAAGCTGATGTACATGTTCAGTATTGCACAGACTGACTCAGGCTGGAGAAAGTGCACGTACTCTGGGGATAGTTCAACACTGTCTGCTCACCATAGCCTAACAACAAAGACTGTGATCAGTTAAGACTAAGAATACGAACTTAATCCTTCCCAAATTTCCTTCCATTCTACAGCCCTTGCTTAAAGGGTAATCACCTATTACCAGCCACTCAGATCCCTCCTGCTGGAGTTCAAGGTTATATATGAGCCAGCTCCACCAACCTATTCAACCTTACTGGCTACTATTCCTACGCACCAACCCTCCTTTTGTTAAGAGGAATAAATTACAACAAGGTTCACTTAAACCGGAATTACAGAGTTAATTTTAATCCATACATTTACTGGCTGGTTTTGTGTCAACGTGACACAAGCTAGAGTCATCTGAGAGGAAAGAGCCTCGGTTGAGGAAATGCCTCCATGAGATCCAGCTGTAAGGCATTTTCTCAATTAGTGATCAATGAGGGAGGGCCCAGCCCATTCTGGGTGGTGCCCTGGCTGGTGGTCCTGGCTTCTGTAAGACAGCAGGTTGAGCAAGCCAGGGGAAGCAAGCTAGTAAGCAGCACCCTTCCATAGCCTCTGCATCAGCTCCTGCTTCCAGGTTTGAGTTTCTGTCCAGACTTCCTCCAATGATGGCCTGTGATCTTGAAGTGTAAGCCAAATAAACCCTTTCCTCCCCAACTTGCTTTTTAGCCACAGCAATAAAAACACTAAGACAAGATGATAGTTTAGGCTCCCCCCTTTTTAGACATAAACAAAAAAATATATTTTATGAAAAAATAAGATGAAGGCAGTTATTTATCTTTTAAAGATGTGTTATGTATCCATAAAATCCCAAACTATTGTTCCCAGAGTGCACAAATATGGAAGAACAATTACAGATAACATTATATAGTATCATCTATCTTGGTATGGGGGTGTGATTAAGTGTGTGTGTGTGTGTGTCTGTGTGTGTGTGTGTGTGTGTGTGTGTATATATATATATATATATATATATATGCCTCTGTGAAACACAATGTTCCTGATACAGTTCATTAGATCTAAATTTTACCCCCAAATAAACCAAAAGCAAACACTAGTCCATAACAGACTATACTTGATCAAGTTGTAAAATGTTATAAGCTTAAGCAAGTACCAGGGCTTGCTTTTTTTTTTTTTTTGAGATACGGGCTCACACTGTAGCTGAGGCTGGCCTAGAACTCACTAGCAAACTTGACACACACACACCCACCAAATCCTGGAACTAAAGGCATGCACTACCAAGCCCAGCCAATAGCAGGCACTTTTTGCCCCTTGATGCTTCCGAACCATATACTTACGTCTTACACCATCGTTGTCTCTCTCACTAATTATAATGTTTTGGTGGCCATAGATAGTATCTTATTTGTATTTTTGTCCTCAATTCTTTCAATGCTGGGTAAAAAAGTATGTGCTCAGAAATAATAGAATGGCAGCGTGAATGTGGACTATCGCTAAGGATCAGAGAATATTTCTAGCAGTTCATTTCTCACACATTCTAAAAGTTAATCTGTTCAGTTTGCAAAAGAAACTTCTCCTTCTCCCATGAATTTCCAAATGTAATTTTAAAAAACCCACATCTATATCCATTTTGTGTCCTATTTCTTAAACCCGATTCTGAAGGCCTAACATTCAACATCCAGAAAGAATTCTAAGGAGGCCCCCTGGAATTTTATTTGTTCAAATCCTGATAAACTCAGAACTAAGAGATTCCTGAAATTAGAACTCTAGGAAGGATAAAAAAATGAGACATTAAAAAGTCATGAATCTAATTATCAAAAAGCCTACTAGGGGCCGGAGAGATGGCTCAGCGGTTAAGACCAATGACTGCTCTTCCAGAGGTCCTGAGTTTAATTCCCAGCAAGCATATGATGGCTCACAACCATCTCTAATGGGATCTGATGCCCTCTTCTGTTGTGTCTGACAGCATACTCACATACATAAAATAAATAAATAAGTCTTTTTTAAAAAGCCTACTAAGACACAAAGTTTTAAAGTGAATCTTTAAAGACACTAGTCATCTACACGCCCACCAACCTAGAGCCAGGCTGGCTCCTCCCCTCCTCCAATTACAACCACTCAGACAGCTGGAGCGCACGCTACCTCCAGGATGGCAAGAGGCCGGAGTGTAACCCTTGGAACCCAGACCTTCTCACGGTAACACTCTGCAAACAACGCGGTCCTGCGCTGCAAGTACACCAGGTTTAGACCTGAACACCCGAGTCCAAGTCCCAGCTCCACTTCCGGGCTCGTCTGTGCCTTGCACAAGTCTCTTACTCTCGGAGAAATGTAATGATTCTCTATGGACTACAGGAGATGCGGAATGTAAAGAAAGCTTTAAAGATGCAAGCGACTCTCCAACTTGTTAGGGCAGTAGCGCTCCCAGTGGGGGCCGAGCGGCCAGAGGACCAATCACAATCACCTCGCCCTTCACTCGCTTCCTGCCGCGCGCGGGTGCTGAGGCCGCTCCCTGCGGTCCGGCCCCTACAGAAGCCTCGCGGCGCTGCTTGCCATACCTGCAGCCACCTGGTCAGCGGGTCCCTCCTGCTGACCTATGACGAAGTCTTGCACGAGGCCACACAGGGCGCCCATAGGCGCCGCTGCCTCCTCCAAAGCGGTGGCGGCAGCCATGACACGAGCCAGAGACTGTGGGAGGGGAAGTGGGTGTGGCCACGAGATGCGTCTCTCCGCGCACGCGCCTCCACAGCCAATAGTTGGGCGCAGGACTCGGAGGCGGGGCACTCCTAGGTCACGTGACTGCCGGCTCTGGGCCAGGCGGTTCCTTAAGGGCCCTAACGGCCCCGCCCCAGAGGGCGGGGCCTGGGCCGGGGCGCGGCTCGGGGAGGGGAAGTGACTGCTGGGCACGCAGCCGGGGCGGTTGAGGGCGCATAATTCCCGGCCGCTCTCCCCGGGAGACGGACGGCAGGGCGGGCACCTGGCTGGGTGGGGCCGAGGGGCGGTACGCACCCTGGGAGAAGCCAATGAGAAAACAAGGCCCGGCACGAGGGGCGGTGCCGTCGGTCACATGCGCACCTGGGGCGGCTGGCGGCCGTGGAGCGGGCACCCAGAACTGGAGGAAGGGAGCGGGGCCGGGCCGGGGCGGGGTTAGGCAGGTGAGTGACAGGCTCCGGGGGGCCGGCCCCAGCTGGGAGCTCCGAGTGATCCAGGAGTAGCTGCGGCGGTGTCCGCCCCCTCCCTCCTCCCCTCCAGCCGGGCTGGTCTCTGACCGGGCACTGTCGCGGGCCCCCCGGCCTGGCCACCTCCCTCTCCCCTCGCCCGCAAAGTTTGTGGCGAAGCTGACGTCGGGCAGAGCGCGCTCCAGGGGAGATCCAGGAGCTCCCGATGTCCGGCTGCGGGAGCCGTTGACCCGGGGACGCCGCGGTTCGGGGCAGCAGCGTGGAGCAGCCGGCCGACCGCCGCCTCTGGTGCATGGGGACCGGCTGAGAAGCCAGCATGGGCAACTGCGTGGGGAGACAGCGCCGGGAGAGGCCGGCTGCTCCGGGACACCCCCGCAAGCGAGCAGGTAACACCAGGAAAGGCAACGGGGTCCCGGCGCGCTGCCAGTTGGCCCTTGCCTTGCCCAAACATTGGGGTTCCTGAGCGACCTCGCGCGGCGCCTGGCGCTTGGGTTCCCTATGGCTTCTCGAAGCCAGACGGGGCCCTCCCCGGCGGGGGCTGGCTGGAAAGCGAGTTGGGGTAACTGCGAGCGCTGACCCGGCTGCGAGGCCAACTCGCTCCCACCGGGAAGCTGGGGGTGGGGGCGGGGGCAGGAAATGTTTCCAGACCGCGACGAGGCTGGCGGAGGGGGCCAGGCGAGTGAGCCGCTGGTCTGGCAGCCCCGGCCGGGGTAGAACGGCGGACGGCCGGGGCGCATCGTGGGCAGCCTGTGTCCCCAGAAGTCGGAGCGATCGAGGCGAACACAGTCGCTTATTCCAGCGAGTCACTGTGTCATTATCGGGCTGCAGGTCGTTGTCTGCGGGAATCCGACTTGCAAAAGCAGAGCAGAAGCATGGAAAAGAAACCTTTATTTCCCTCCACCTCTCTACAGGGCTTTTTGGAGCCTCCTGGCTGTCTGAGAGTCTAGGAAAGGTGGGGTGCGGGGTGAGCGTCGCCTTCGTGTTTGTTAGCGTTTTCAGCTCTTGGAATGGGATCCCTCTAAGCCATGAGAATGGGATCTGCTCTTTGGCAATCTTCGAAGCTCCAGTAGCGCGGTCTTACTTTCTTGGTAAGCCCCTCCTGTCCTGGCGCTTGGTTTGAGGGTCATTTCCTTGTCTTGTACTCTCTTTTCTGGGGGTGTTGCAAGGAACTTATGCAAATGATAAACTGTGGAGCACAAAAAGACCTTCAACACTTGTCTGAATTCCAGATCTACCTCTCTTTTATGTAAAAACACAGATCCAGAGAGGTTGAGCAGTTTCCCCTGAGTCACACAGCTAGTTAGAAGTGCAACTGGGGTTGGAATCCGGTGTCTTCCCCCTTGTTGTTACCACATATCCCTTTATGTAAGAGGAGCCACAGGCACAGTTGTTAATGAAGTGGAAACTCTAGTTGGAGTTTCCTGTCTGCTTTGACACTGAAGGTGTGTTGTTTTGCTTGTGTAAACTGGGAAAGAGGATGGGAAGAACCAGAGGGGAAGTGGGGAAGGATGTGTGTGTGCTGGACAGGATGACTTGTGCAAACAGAAACGTTTTTATAGGAGGATGGAGTAAAACTTACCAGATTCCTCTTGAAAGCAGCCCTGGCCTTTCTTCTGACCAAGGAGGTCGGTTCATTCATTCATTCACTCATTCAATGAAGCAGACAGTCAGCAAATTCTTATTTATTATATGCACCATCCTTGATCTTGCAGAATGTTTTCATGGTTGACTACCCTTTCCTACCTCAAACTCGCACTGCTTTCTATCTCTGCTATCTGTATCCTGGTTTCCTTTCTTGATCGTTTTTTTCTTCCAGTGTTGAGAGTCAGGAGTTTACAGAAGCATTCTGCCGCTGAATTGCATCTCTCTCTTCTTGATTTTCCTTTTCAGTTTTTCTTGCCTGCCCTCACCAGTGGCTCAGTTTGACATTCTGGGTTTTCTCATTACACTCCCTCCCAGAGATAGCTTGCTTAGTTGCATGCCTCTTTGTCCATCGGAAAGACCCTTGATTCCCAGACCCTCATGTCTAGGCAGACATTGGTACTGTGGATATCCTGGGGCTCAACCCATCCACAAGTTCTGCACTCTTTTACCCCTGTCCTATACTCTGCTGACTTGTCCTCAGCTTTCTGTCAGCTCATCACAGAGGCCTGCTAGTTCTTTGTCATCGTCATCGGGTCTTATGTCCTTTCCCAAGCCTTCTGAAGCCCGGCTATTCCCCCAGGCTTCAGGGAGGGGAAGCTCACCATCAGTCACTCATCTCATACCTGCACACACTTCGTCTAGAAGCCACTGTGTGTCCAGACTGTAGCTATGTTCAGTACCTTCGACCTCTACAAGACCTTTAACTTTCAAGACTGTACAGATCTGGCCTGGTCCTTTTAGAAACAGATTGCTTCCTCTTCCCTGACATTAAGGCCAGTAATGTTTACATATACCATTTCCACTTTATGAGAGTCTTTCTTCAGAGTACACCTCAAATTCCAAATTCATCCATTCATCCTCTTTGTCTTCATTTCTTTTCTTTTGAGACAGGACCTGGCAATATAATGCAAACAGACTGGTCTAGAACTCCCTATGTACCTAGTCTAGCCATATAGTAGCCTGATCTTGAACTCTTCAGCCTCCAGTGCTGGGATTACAGGAGTCTACCACCATATCCTACCTTTAAGTTTTTTTTAATCAACACACAAAATAACGGGTTTAATCTTGGCATTTTCATACATGTATATCGCATACTCTGCTCATAATCCGTACCCCCTTGAAGCAGCCTGCCCAGTAGGCCCCCGTCCCCAGCAGGAAGGTTGCTTCTGAGAACTCCTGCAGATACTTAGCAGTGCCACGGTGCCACTTTGTTAACAATTATCTGTTCTATATTATTAGTCATGTCTTTGAAGTTCACAGTCCTCTATCTGCAGCCAACGCTGTGAGCCTGGAGACCTGGCTTCTGTCTTTTCCTTGTGTGTTGGTCCGTTTCTGTCCCTCCCTCTCTCACTCACACAACTATGTGTACACACAGTCAAGCACTGAGCACAGTGGCTCCCACAGAGGAAGCACTCAGCACTTGTTACTGTAGAAAGCTAACTGACTTCATCCTGCTGCTTTAATCTTTTATGCAAACATTTTGCTGAAGTATATCTCAACTTTTTTTTTTAGCCTGCTAGTGAATGGTCCTTTTAATTCTGTGGACCCTACTATGAATAGTTTTATTCATAAAGTCCAAAGCCAAGGACTACTCAGATGGATGACAGATTTGGTACAAGGGGAGGAATCCCTCTTAACTTCACAGCATGCACTTGGCATCCTGTAATATCTGTGGCTTACCTTTTGACAGGGACATGGTTTCGTGTTGTCAGACTGATGCCTAGAACTAGGGGGTGGCTCAGAGGTAGAATAGTGGCCTATAATGTATAATTGAACCCCTAGCACTGGGTTTAGGGTGTGATTGACCCTTCCCCATAACTGAACCATAACTTTTGCTTTCTTTTGTTCTGAATGGGATGAAACCCTGAACAGAGACATGCAACTGGATGGCTGCTTAGCAGGTCAAGGCACTTGGCACCAAACCTGACCACCTGAGTTTAATCCTTGAGATTCACATGATAGAAAGAGTAGACAACCTCCTGAGTGTTCTTTGACTCCCCACTCATGTCCCGGACAGTGTATGCATGTGTGTTTATGGATACACACTCAAAACCACGTGCAAAACATATTTTAAAAGAGAGAAGGAGAGGTAGGGCATGGTGGTACACATTTTGAATCCTAGTACTCTGGATGCAGAGGCAGAAGAATATGTGAGTTTGAGGCCAGCCTTGTCTACATATTGAGTTTTGGGCCAGCTGGGGCTACATGATGAGACCCTGTCTCAAAAAACAAAACAACAAGAAATTCAAGAGAAAGAGCCTGAAGTCTGGCCCTAGGCCTCTGACCCTGGGCACCTCAGCAGGGCTCTCTCAGCCTCATTTCTAACTTGCCAGAAGGGGACAGAGTCATTGAAGGCCATTAGTGCTGTGTTATCATCTTCCTTAAGGTGGTTGTTCCAGACTGGAGTTACTGGACTGAAATGTACCTCACAATGGTACCCTTTGTCCTTAATTCTGTCTTCTCAGTCATTTGATAAATGAAACGGACTCAATGCCCCTGGTCAAAGAATCTCGGTCAGAGGACATTTGGCCTGAGTCAGTTCTCTCTGTCTACCATGTAGTTTGTGGCAGTCACAAACACAGATGCTCAGTAGTGGTAGCAAGATCCTTCAGCCACTGCCATCTTGCTGGCCTGATTGTCACTGTTTTTGTTTTTGTTTTGTTTTTTAAATAGAGATAAATACTATTTTTAAGATTTATTTTTATTTTATGTGTATTGTGCTTGTGTCTATGGGTACCCACAGAGGCCAGAATAGTGTAGGATCTCCAGAGCTAGAGTTACCAGCAGTTATAAACCATCCATTGTGGGTGCTAGGCTCTGAACTCAGGTTCTCTGGAATAGCAGCAAGCGCTCTGGACTGCTAAGCTGCCTCTGAGCCCTCACAATAAGTATGATTTTCTAGCCACATTTGCCACATTTGCTTCAGTTCCTGTTTGGAACTCATTTGAATGCTAATGATTGGGAAAAGGCATATCCTGCATTTATAGTACTCTTCATTGTTTAGTGACATTTTAAATTTTCCTTGGATAGTAACAATTACAGACATCAAAGAAACCAATGTATTTTTTAATGTATTTTTGTGAGATAGTCTTTAATTTTTTTACTATGTAGCCCCCTTTAAAGTTATTTTTTAATTGTCGCTCTGAATGCACCCTGAGTAGGCTCAGGTTCCCTTTTTCTAGATCCTGGCTATCCTGGATACTTGAGGATTTATTCCTGTGGAGAGTACTTCCCACACAGTACCTCAGGTAGATCAGTATCCTGCCCAGGAACTGGGTGAAGCAACTAGGTCCACAGCCATGGCAGAGAGAAATGGAAGTGGCAGAACAGGCCCCACCCTGTGAGAATGTGGCAGGACTGAAACCCAAATGTCTGACCCTGTGATGTGCCAGGTGGATCCACTTACATTCTGGACTCTTAAGCTCAGAGGGGAGAGCCCCGGTCCCTGTTTCAGCCTGGCTGGGCTTGGCTCTGTGGTTGTAAGGTTGGCTCTGTGCTTCTTGTGGGGGCTGTGGCTAGTTTTAAAGTAATTGAGCAGCTTCTCCATTTGCTCAATAAATATTTACTGATGAGCAGGCCCCTTGCTGGCTGTGAACGAGCATGGCCCTTGCACACAGAGCTTACAGTCATGGGGGTACAGACAATAAGTACAAGAAAACTGCATGATTACCCATGCGATCATGCTTATTGCTTATAGTTATGTGTCATATATGCTAGTGACTCCCATGTTTATAATCTCAACCTATCCTCTCCAATTCCAGCCTTGAAGATTTTCCTATTTGTCTGTACCTCTACTTCCCAGAGGTTTCTCCCATTTACACATCCAAGCCAGACTGAATTCCCACTCCTCTCTTACCCTCCAACTTGTTTCTGTCTCCCTTATTGGTGACTTCATTCTTCACTTGTCCAGGCCTCCAAAACTCTCAGGTTTCCCTTGTCTCAAATTCCATATCCATTTAATCAATACGTCCTGCTGGCTTTGCCCTCAGTGTATTCTGCACCTGACACTCTCCCTTCTGTACCACTTTGACCCTGGCTAAGCAGGACATCAACGGCCTCTCAGCTGACCTTCCTGCTTCCTCCTTTGTCTCCCACAGACTGTATCACAGCAGCCGAAGCGATGGTGTGACCTGTAAGTCAGATTTTGTTCCTCCCTTGCTCAGCTCTTCCTGTGACTGCCCAGCTCACTCAGTGTCCTGCTGGTGGATCACAAGGCACCCATTTACTTGTCTTTAGGCATCTGTTATTCCCCATCCCAGCCCCCTGGCATCTAAAATGGTCCCATCCTCTCCTCAGCCCTATTCTTCTGGAAAATCATTCCCCTTCCTTTGCTCTTGGCATTGTCTGTTTCCCTCCTCTGTTCTGTTTTTCTCCAAACTCCACAGCATCACCTACCACAGCATCACCTAATGCTGACTGGATCCCCTTTCTCTGTGTAGTCAGATTTAGTCTCCAGTGCCATCAGCAGTGCTAACAGAGTAGGTGCCTAATCAGTTTTTCTTGAATGAATTAACATGTAACAGCAACAGTGGGATCTGTAGGAAATCTAAATGAGCCTGCCTGTGTTAGAGCGGGTGTCCTAAGAAAAGGACTTGGGCTACAACCTGAGTGACCTAGGATCAGCATGCCCCTTACCCAGGAGTGGATGTGGCTTCTAGTGCCTAGGGTATGATTCCCAGTGGGAACCTCATGCTGGGAGACAGAGGTACTGAAGCTAGAGCGCTTCTCAGAGCAGCACCACTGTGAAGTCCTAACCAGGCAGGAGCACTGCTGTGTGATGTGTGCAGGCTCACCCTGTGTTCATAGTCTAACTCACAGGGCAGGGAGGAGGTGGCCACATAGAATGTGAGGCAGGAAGTCAAGCGATGTGGATTCCAGGCCCCTTCGCCATTGATTTGGTAGAGCATTTTTAGAATCATAGGATTTCAGAGCTGAAAAAGAAACCTAGAGATTTCTTTATCTCTTTTTTTTCTTATCCAGCTATTAAAAAGGAGAACAAAGGTGTATCTGCACCCTACCTCGTTCACAGAACTATGGTGCAGCTTGTATCAAAACTGCATGGGCTCTGTCAAGTATTGATTACGATGAGGTCAAGAAGTGGGGAATAGTCAAGGTCAAACATATTAAAAAAGGAGGAGTGTTTAGTCTCTGTTATGTTCATGATTGGTTTTGTAGGGTGGGTCATTTGTTTCATGCTTGGCTGATCCTCTCTTCCCACATAGATGTAGATATAAGCTGTACACACATATGTGTGTGCATACATGACACTATTTCTAGTTTACTGCAACAACAAGTTATGAGGATGAAGTTAGCTAAATCATTTTAAATTCTTTTCATGGCTGCATGGTCTCAGTCAGGCTTTCATCTGACATTGGAGGGAAAGGCTTTTCTTCCTCTCTCCATTCTAGTTGTTTGTGTGGCTTTGGATAAGCCCCTTGATCTCTTTAAGCCTCAGTTTCCCTGTTAGTATAATGGAGAGCCTGTCTCTCTGTTGACCTCTCAGAGAGGTTGTAAGACTGAAATGAGACCCTGGATGAAAAGGAGACTTTGTGAACTTAGAAGGTTTCTATTCAAAGCTACAGAATTTTTACAAAGACATATCCAGTGATTTTTTTTTCCCCCTTTTAGATCACTGAAGGTTACCCTTTTTAAGGTAGAAAACTACAAAAGATCTAGTTAAAACCTATTTTAGGATGGGAATCACTAGAACGACTGAGATTCTCCTGAGTAAGATAGACACAGCATAAAGAACGCTGTGTGACTTTGGTTGTTTAGGTCGCACTGTGCATGTGTAACGCACCTGCTTGGTGGGAGTGGGGACCCCAACAGGTCTTCTCAAAAGCTTTGTATCAGAAAGAAGAGAGTTCTGACTGGCGAGTAAAGTGATGGAGCAGAAGGAAACGATGAGCTGGCCTGTCTGTTACTGTGCATCTATGAGTGTGAGGCCTCTGAGGGCTTAGGGCTGAGGACTCCCACCTAAGTGCTCCCATGGCTGAGTTATTGGGGTCCGTGTTTCTACTTACAAACCTTGCTCAGTCTTCTTCCTGAAAATTAGTGGCCACCTTTCCCCCTTAACAAGCAGCCTACTTAAGATGGGCCACTCAGGAAGTGGCACATGAATAAAAAGTGCAGGGTCAGTTTAGGCTACATAGGAAGACTGAGGCCAGCATTGGCTACACTGAGATCCTGTCTCAACAGAACAAAGCAACCCCCACCCCAAAGGCTAACCATATGCATAACATAAAATGTACTTTAGTTTTTAATGACATCTAGGACCTTACACATGCTAAGCCAGTGCTGTACCCTTAGCTATGCTCCTTTGGTTTTAGGGGTGGTCTCACTGGGCGGCTCAGACTGGGCTGAACCTTGCTATGTAGTTCAGGCTGGCTGTGAACTCATATTTGTTAATGCCTTGCCTCTGCCTTCTGAGGGCTAGGACTACAGGATTGTGGCACCATGCCTATGTAGAATATTTTCACTATTCATCCTATTGTAGCATGTGTCAAAGTATCTTTTCAAAAAAAGAAATAACACCTAATTGTCCTGCTATTTTGCTTCTGTATCTTTATAATATCCACACTAATGGTTTCTCATGTAGTGGACGTTTCTTTTGGGCTCAGGTAGCCCCTTTAGTGTCCTGGAAAAACAGACAACGGAGCTACTTCTGTTTAGAGAAAGAGCAGTAGATTGGAACTTGAAGTCTGAGGGGTATTCTGATGGTGGGTGTAGGCCAACATCTCTGCTGGTCAGGATCTGGCTGGCTTCTGGATTTCTAACTCCATGGCTGGTGGGTGGGAAAGATCCAATACGGTGTTCTGATCATTCATCTGGCTCCTAATGGCATCTTATGCAGGCCTAGACAGCCACTAGTCTTATGCTCCTTTTGCAGACAAGAGGGGTAGACCTGTGGTTCCCATGGGGGAAGGCAGGGTGTGTCCCAGGGCTTTGGCTCTGTAGTGAGCTGCTTGGCTCCACAAGGCCATGCATGCACCTCCCCCCCCCCCCCCAAGGATATCATCTCCCTTGCTTTCAGAGCATTGGAGAGAGACAGCTCTGTGTGCATGGTACTTGCATTCTCCACCCTGGTTTTTGTTGCCCTCAGGACAGCCTATTAGGAAAGGGACTGAGCCTCTGAAGTGTCCACGTGGTTACAGTGGTGGAATGGCTCCTTACTTGCTACTGTTTGTTCTAAGAGGCAGGTTCTAGGAGCCCAGAGTGAAGAGTGAAATTCTCAAAGCCTAAGCTGGGTGCCTGAGAGTCAGGGAGCAGCCCGTGGCTGACAGCCGGTAGGCTGCGGGGTTATTTTTGAGAACTTAAGAGATGCATCTGGGGCACACCATGTTCCAGAAGCATCAGGTGCGGGACCCAGGTGAATCCTATTAACCAAAGGCTGCCATCATCATCTTTAAACAGGTAAAGAAACAGTCCCAGAGAGGCAGTTTTGCTGTCCAAGAACACACAGTTTGTTGCACCACTGGACTGAAACCCTAATGAGCTGAGATCTCAGAGCCCAGGCTTTTAGACCCCACGGGTTTTTGTCATTGACTTTTTGTTTCTAGGTTTTTCGCTTCTTTGTTTTTGTTTTTCAAGACCGGGTTTCTCTGTGTAGCCCTGGCATTGTTCTGTAGACCAGTTTTTTGTTTTTTTTAAGATTTATTTATTATATTTATATTAATACACTGTAGCTGTCTTCAGAGACACCAGAAGAGGGCATTGGATCCCATTACAGATGGTTATGAGCCACCATGTGGTTGCTGGGAATTGAACTCAGAACCGCTGGAAGAGCAGTCAGTGCTCTTGACCACTGGGCCATCTCTCCAACCCTCTGTAGACCAGTTTTGCCTTGAACTCAGAGATTCCTCTGCCTCTGCCTCCCAAGTGCTAGGATTAAAGACATGTACCACCACCTCCTGGAAAGGCCCTAGACTCTTAATTCTGTGTCCACAGAGCATGTGTGTTGCTTAGCCCTGTCCAGCTCATGGAAGCACCCAGGCTGACAATCTTGAGGTCTACACAGCTCCATGATGAGAGCTTCCCTCTGTCTGTTGCTGGTTCTGCCTTGTTTGGTTTCCTGGCACCAGACCACACCGTCACAGGCAGAAAAGCTCAGCTGTCATCCTCTTGGCACATAGTAGGTACTTGATAGATGTGCCTGGACTGCTATTTGAGGGCTTAGTGCTGGAGGCAGAGGAATCCTAGCCAAGATTCTGATCCTGAAGGGGGGGACAAACAAAAAACCCCCACCAGTAGAATGCAAATGTGACTACTTTCTCTGCTTTCTCCCAGTGAACCCCCACTCCCCAACTCCCAGGTGCTAGGGACTTGAAGAAAGGAGTTGCCCACGCTTTGCAGCATTTGAATTATTCTCAAACTCCCAAGTGAAAGCGACAAAGGAGAGTCCCGTTAGTAAGGGCTTGCAGAATCAGGCGTCACTCTTTGAGATTAGTAAGATGAATGATCCCTTGCTTGGCTCAGCACTTTATAGATTTCAAAGTGCTTTCTCCACCACTGTACACTGTTTGATCCCCCACAGCCTTCCTGATAGGTAGGCTGGGCAGGAATCTCTTCTCTCCTTCCAGGTACCTAGACTTGATAGAGTCCCGAGCTAGCCCGGGTTGCTTACTAGCAAACAGCAGAAGCCCGGGAGAGGAGGCACTTGCCCCATGGTGTGCTTTATATGTACGGGCATTTTGTGTTTTGCCTGCATGTTTGTCCATGTGCTGTTGTCCAGGGAGGACAGAAGAGGAGTAGGATCCCCTGGCCTGTGAGCTGTCATGTGGGTGCCAGAAACTGGATCTGGAACCTCTGGAAGAGCAGCCAGTGCTCTTAACTGCTGAGCCATCTCTCCAGCCCCTCTACTATGTGAAAACCTGGGGCAGAGCTTCAGTTTCTGCATCAGTAAAGTGGAGACCAGTGACGATTTGGAGTCACTAGGTTAAGTGTGACAATGAGTGGGAGTGACAGCTGAGGGCCCACACTCATTTTAGAGAATGGTTCTGGGTTTTACTGACATAACCCAAGGCAGAGCAGCTGACCCTATGAAGACTGTCTGTCTTCCCCAGTGTTGAAAGGGACAGAGCATAGCTCATCCTGCAGCCTGGGAGGTGGTCTAGGGGTTACCCTCTGGACCACATTTCATTCATAAATACTAGAGTTCTCTTAGAGGAAGATTATAAGATAATTTTCTTCTGGTGGCAGGAAACTATGGTAATTACAATAAAAATTTTATTTATTGTCTATCTTAAAAATCACAGATCCTCTAGCTCATTAGTTTTGTAATCTAGAGCAAGATAATTTGAATTTTTTGGCTCTCAGTTTGTTCATCTGTAAAATGGAGAAGCAGTATCTACCCCAAAGGGTTGTAATGAGGATTCAGTGAGCTAGTCTGGGTAGAGAGTTGTGCCCTGGGGCACATTAAACATGCAGGTCATATTAGTTATTATTTACTATTGCTTTCTGTGCGTGGTGGTTATCTTCCATCTCCCCCTCTCCTGGTTAAGATAACCAACTGATGTTCAAATGCAAGCCCTGATTCCTCCATTATTTCTAGGGTTAGCTACCAATCTTTTTAATTTCATTTATTCAGGAAGGCAAATTGTAAGCAGGTCGCCAGACAGTGATGTTGTTATGGAGCTAGCCTTGAATTCAGCTTCAGTTTTTAAAATGTGAATCATTCACAAAAACTTGAGAGCTTCAACTCTCATTAGCAGCAAATCTTTGGCAGTGCTCCCGGCTGGCCGCTCTTGCCGATGATTGCAGCAGCAGCCAGCGGCTTTCCTAGGCTATCTCCAAACAGACTTAGACAGTTCTTGTTCAGTAGGTCAGAGCTGGGGAGGGCACTCAGTTTGCTGGGGCCTAGTTCCAGGTTGGCTGAACTGTCTCAGACTCTTTGGGGCGTCCTTCCTGGAGCGTCTGCTCATTTGTCTGACGCAGGCCAGCTGTGATCATGCATTGTCCACCCCCCCTCCACCCCCCCCCCCAGAACCTCTCCACACCTGATAAGCAGCACCTGGATTGGGTGAGTCCTGTTGGATTACAGTAGTAAGCATTTACACCTGTCTCGTGTGGTCATCCTGTAAAGGTGCCCCTCCCCACCCCAGGCAAAGGTTTCTGCACTTTGTGACATTAACTACTGTGTGAGAAATGGAAGGGGGCTCACACAGTACGAAATGGAAGAATTTGGACGTTAGACCATTCCTCCTGATCCTCTCAGCCTTGAGTTCCTTCTCCGCCCTACCTGCTTCCCCTCCATTTCAGCAAAGGGCTCACTGGTCTCTAAACAGGTAGAGCTGGTTTACTGATGTCATTGCCACTTGTGACTAACAGCACCCTACTTCTGCCAGTTTGCTGCAGCTCCCGAATGTTCCAGAAAGTGCGTTTGTAACAATATTGATAGGTCCGTGCTCCCAGTGCCACCATCCCAGGTCTGGGGCAGGCCACACGTAACCTTTGTAATCTGGGATAACACACACTACGTTGGTGTTTGGTTTTTTTGGAGCAAAGGCACCCTGTTTTCTCGAAATAGGCTCACAAACTGTTTCACTTCCCAAGCCCTGCCCCAGAGCTGCAGGAATCTTCGTTTCTGAAGTTAGTACAATTTAGTAACCTTCCACGTTTATGGTAAGTCCCTTCCCAAGTGTTTAGCATGCAGTCTTTAGTCTTCACATTGGTCTTGCGGTGTAGGCCTGTCACTGTCACGTAACAGAGGCCCAACAGGTGAGGGAACTAAGACTTTGGAGGGTTGGAATTGAGCCGGAGCTTTGTGCTTGTCAGGGAGCACCCTGCAAGTGCTGGCTGGAGTCAAGACACTGGCAAGTGACCCCTCTGCTAACTAACCGCTGCTCTTGCCAGATGTGAGAAGTACAGGCACAAAGAAAGCATTTGCTCTAGCTCCTCAGGGAGCACACTGTGTGATAGCCGAGTTTCTGTGATTTGTTTTTCTAAATCAGTTTTCTCCTACCCACACCTAACCCTCCAGGCACATCCGTAGCACCAGGATTCCCAAGGGAGGCAGTGCCCGAGGGAGCCCACAGTGCTCTGCTTCTGTCTACTTTCTGTCCTCTGAACCCTCATGGCTGCCCCACAGAACCCAGAGCTCTCACCTGGGTCCAGCCAGCACTCTGTGATATTCCTGGCATGACCTGGTTCAAGTCCAGTTGCTGAGGAGATCGGAGACATTATTTGGCTAGAAATGTATTGCTACTGTGATTTTTACATTGTTTACCAGAATCCTTTTACAATTTCCTCTTATTTATCCTGTTATTGGGGTCTCTCTCTAGGGATAGGATGGACTAGCAAAAGGCAAAAAAAAAAAAAAAAAAAAAGGACAGTCACATTCTCTGGGGAATGCCTGTAACCTGAAACCAACCCTTTCTGAAGCTGAGCCCAGCTTTGTTCTGCTAGTTCAAGGTTCCTGATGGGGGAAGAAGCAGAGCCTGGCTGCCTGGTCCTTGACCATCAGGTGTTTCTCCTGAATGCCTGCTACAGTTCAACATGAGGGCTGTGACCCAGAGGCTGCTTCCAAGTAGCAGCTGCAGCCTTAGACCCCATTATTCATGTGTCTGTCCACCATACTGTGTAAGTTTGGGTTTCAATAGATACTCTCAGCTCAGAGGTGAAGTGGTAATTTTCCAAAACCTATGAGGTCGACAGGCTTGTCCAGATACATCCATTGAGAGGACAGGGACTGATACTGTGGAAGTTCCCAACCCAACCCTAACCCTAAATGAGAATAACTTGGGGTGCAGTGGGCTCAAAACACTGGTCAGTACAGATGTGGTGTGAATTTGATGCTCTGGTACCTCATAGGAAATATGATCCTATTTCCTGTGTTATTAATGATAGTTGGTCCTGCTTCACAAACAGTGTGCATGACATACTTGTCTGTCACATCATCTGTGATGGTTTATGGAGGACCACCTAGAGGAGGAAATAAAGGCAAAGCCAGGGTAGCATTTCAGACAGCAACTGTGTGGACAAGGCTTGAATGATAAAGTCAAGTTGAGACAAAGTCGATGTACAGACATTGAAGATGAGGTGAGGTGGGGAGGTCCCTGGAGACTCGGGGTATTCAGGGATCCTCTCCAAAGGAAGCAACTAAGTTGCTTCTTGCAGGGCAGGGGTTGGGGTAGCATTAGAATAGAGCAGGGAGTAGTCATAAATGGGTATAGTTCGCAGAAAGGTTAGTGACTGGAAAAGGGGTGCAGGTGGTAGAGAAACAAGCAGTAACATTTTCTTCATTGTAAAATCAGGGTGCATTCATATAAAAAAAATGTGAATTACAATGCAGGAAGACCAAATAAGAAATTGTTGTCTTCCTCCCACCTGCAGAGTCTCCATTCTCTTTGGATGTTTATCTGGCTCCTCATCCTGACCCCTTTCTTTGTTCTTCTACACCAAGATTATAGAAGATCTTGCATAGTGATCAGGGTGTTTGGATAAATGGGAGTTTCTGTTAGTTTGTGTACAAGGGAACAGACATTATGAAGTGACTTGAGAAGAGTCACCTGGCATTGTGAGCAGGCAGGACTGGAGGCTGTCACACTTGGTGGTTTTAGCATTTAAGATTTGGGACTTGGGACTGGAGATACGGCTCAGTAGTTAAGAGCACTTGTTGATCTTGCAGATTCCCAGAACCCACACAACAGCTCACTGCCATCAGTTACTCCAGTTTCACTCTCCCCTTCTGACCTTTGAGGGCACTAGGCATCCATGTGATTCACAGACACACATATGAGCAAAACACTCATATACATAAAATAAGTAAATCTAAAAAAAGAAAAGTTTAAAAACAGAATTGGAGCTCATTTAATCACTTATCCACCTTATAAAAGTCAGGTTGACACCTCCAGTCCCCCAGAGGTCAGGGGGTCAAGTTGATAAGTTGTCTGAAACACTTGCTGCCACTTCGTATACCACCTTCCCAAGGACTCTCTTCCCATTTGCCACATGCTTTCTGCAGCTGCCCTCCTCCAAACTCATGGACCCAGAGCCAGGATTTGCCACAGCACAGACCTTTCTACTATGTGAGGTCATTTCAGGGAAGAAACTATATATAGCGGAGGACCAGCATCAGGACAGCCCCACACTGTCAGGCCACTGAGCATCACCCTTCTGCTGATGCTGTCAGGGTCACCTTAGACTGAGCTGTCAGCTGGGGATGGGGTATGATAGGAGCATCCCAGAGTAAGTCCCCTGTGTCCACCACATAAGGCACTGAGACTCTGACTCCTCGTCTGAATGATGGCGTTGGTCTGGCCCGGGATTCTTAAAACATTTTTAGCTACTAAAACTCTTGCAGATGCAAGTCACAAGAGGCTCAGTAAATACAACCAAATGGACACTGCACTAAGAGAAGCCAGGGAGAATGGTCCTCAAAGATTATACTTAGGTTCTTGGGTTCTGCACATTTTGAAAACTAGTGGACAAATGTTCCTCTGAGGTGTCTTCCAGTCATTGAACTTTTAGGTCTAGCCTTATGTTTGCTCTCTGGGACTAATGACTCATCAACATTGTCCTTAGTTTTATGACCTGTTAGAGACTAGTAGTCATCCTGGGCAGATCAAGGGTATGGCATAGGGCAGAAATGCCAGGGAGGACAGTCAGGATGGGACAGGGGAGGACAGTCAGGATGGGACAGGGGAGGACAGTCAGGATGGGACAGGGGAGGACAGTCAGGATGGGACAGGGGAGGACAGTCAGGATGGGACAGGGGAGGACAGTCA
>CM052703.1:18080460-18234351 GCA_028551405.1 Uromys caudimaculatus | reverse complement strand
ATGGGACAGGGGAGGACAGTCAGGATGGGACAGGGGAGGACAGTCAGGATGGGACAGGGAGGACAGTCAGGATGGGACGGGGAGGACAGTCAGGATGGGACAGGGGAGGACAGGATGGGACAGGGGAGGACAGTCAGGATGGGACGGGGAGGACAGACAGGATGGGACGGGGAGGACAGTCAAGATGGGACGGGGAGGACAGTCAGGATGGTACAGGGGAGGACAGTCAGGATGGGACGGGGAGGACAGTCAGGATGGTACAGGGGAGGACAGTCAGGATGGTACAGGGGAGGACAGTCAGGATGGGACAGGGGAGGACAGTCAGGATGGGACAGGGGAGGACAGGATGGGACAGGGGAGGACAGTCAGGATGGGACAGGGGAGGACAGTCAGGGTGGGACAGGGGAGGGCAGTCAGGATGGGACAGTTTGCAGCTCCAGCCTGCCCTGCTGGCCTGTGCTCAGGCCTGTGATTTCTGGCCTGCCTGCTGCCTCTCCTTTAAGAGATGAGAATGAGGCTGTGATGCGTTTTAGGCAAGGAATGTGCATTTAATCTGAGCAGCCTGGGGCTGAGTGCCTCACCTCACATAGCGGGTTTGTGAGGTAGTGGTGCCTTTGACAGAAATAGGAAAGCTCAAATCTGGGGCCAGTTTTCTTTCATTTAGCAACCATTTGTGGAGCACCTGCTTTGTATTCTTGGAAAAACTTAAAAGGGAGACCCTAGCTGTATTAGGACCCCCAGATCGCAAGTAATGTAAACCAACTGAATCTAGCCTAATTTGGCAAGAAGCCACAGGCAGGATTGGTGCCTTGGGAAATTGCTCCTCTGTTGCTCAGCTCTTAGTTGGCTTCTCTCTGTGCACTCTAGCTGCTTCTGTTCAGGGCTCACAGATCCTGTGTGTTGCTGCTCAAATGGATTGAGGTCTTTCTACTCAAGAGTCTTAGAGGGTCCAGTTGATCCTGCTCTGATCAGGTCTCCACTGGTCTACTTAACTCTAGTTAGGATGCAGTCATGTAAGACAGAGAAGTCTGGCATAGGCTGCTCCAAGCATTGTGCATTTTGGTGACAGTTCCAGAATAGGTGAACTGGAAGCTGCCCAGCTCTAAAACTCTGCACCCCTGCAGGCCTTCATAAGGAATTCTAGTCCTGGGAAGGAAACCAACCGTGTGGGAACATGTGACAGCCACACAAGGGGACAATGAAACAGTACCTTTGGCAATGCTTACTTCCTGCCTCGTAGAAGGCTTGCCCAGCTAGGGCTATTGGACCAAAGTTCCCTGAACTTTATGCCCACAGAGTTGCACAGGGCAGCAGGAGATAACCAGGTCAGCTCAGAGAAGGGAGGGCTCTGAGGCCATTGCCCCCTAGAACAACCCTGAGGATGCTCAGGAGTGAATGGAGGTAGCTCTGTCTTTGGGACCTGTGAACATTTCTTTTCTTCTAAACTCTGCTCTTGACTCTTGCTTGGTAGTCACATCCTTCTTACTCATCAGTTTGCTTCATGACCTAGCATACTGACCTCCTCAGCATCCCAGGGGAGCCTCACGTCCTCATAGCTCTTCCAGTCAGAGTACTGTGCATACTAGAGAATGGATCCTTGCATGAATGAACAGAGAGAAGAGCTAGGAAGGAGGACTAAGCTAGAGCAAGGGTAGAGGGAGGGACTGGCAGGTATGTGTTTTGAGGAGGGGCATTGACAAGAAAGGCTGGAAGGCACCTGGACTGTAGAACTTAGGGGCAGAGCTGTAGAGCTGAAGGGAAGCCACAGGAAACTGTGGCCATCCAGGGCATTTCTGGAGTAGACTAAAAAGAAGGGCCTAGGGTAAGATGAAGGTCACTTAGAAGAACAGGGTGCTCCAGGCAAGGGAGTGGGTCGGGAGTAAAGTGCAAGTAGTATAGAAACCCGCCAAGGAAGTCTACAGGGCCTGCTGACTGGTTAACCGCACCAGCCGGAGGCCAGAGGTGTGGAGGGCACGTGCGCATGTGCGTTCATGGCGCTGAGCAGGTGTTCTACCCCTGGGCTACATCCCAAGCCCTGCTTCTTCCACAGAGCAGCAGAGCACTGCTGGAAAGTTTGTAGTTTCTTGCTTAGGCCGAGGAGAAGTTAATGTCTTCATAGCAGAAAAGGAAGTTCTGGGGTAAAAGGGCAGACTGCTGCATCCACCAGCTATACTTCTTAGGAAGTGTGACCTTGGCCAAGTGACCCCAGCTTCCTCTTCAAAATGGGAACAATATGGGTCCAGTCCCTCAAGAGTGGGAGAGAGTCAGGGGTTCTGTATGTGACAAAGCTTTGTCCACAGTAAACCCAGTAAGCGTAGGCATCTTGTTAGCATGGCCTTTGATGTGACACTGCTACACAGTGACCCTGTGAGATCAGGGAGACCCATTAGGCCTAAGATGGGACTTGACACTGGCTCCACCCAAGCTACCGATCCTTCCGGTCAGATGACATACTGCTGTGTGGTACTTGGGTGTGGTGTGGAGCCCTGTCTGAGTGATCTTTAAGTCTTCATTCCAAATGACTTCTGTTGGTCTCCCATGACTGCTGTGTGTGTGGTCAGGGCAGGACTGGGCCAGGAGGGAGATGGCTGAGCTCATCTTCCAAGAGAGAAATGCAGTGCAGGAAGGACCTGTATGTAGGCCATCCCTACCCTTGATGGCCTGGTGTGGGCCTTCAGGGACACCTGATGGTTATGGCCACTCCTCTCTCCATCTGTGTTGGCCTCCATGGCCTGCTCCCCATCAAGAAAACCATGCTGCTCATGTTCCCGAAATACAGGGAAGGGGTGTGTGAAATGCTGCTGCATCTGGTTTTGTCAGCAGCCTAAGAAGAGGACCCAGATGGAGATAGAGAGTGGAGTCTGGAGCCCAGTGGGTCTAGGGAGGCAGAAGAGGCTTCAGGAAAGGACCATGGTCAGGCAGAGGAGAGGCTATGGTGTTCCTTCCCATCCTACCCTGCCTTCTCCATCCAGGCTGATTGGTCCTTCCCAGCATCCCTCATTTAGGATGGGGCCCAGCTCCCCTCTGCTTCAACATCCTGTTCTTCCTGTAATCTAAAGCTTCCTTTACCCAGGAGCCTGGCCTTCCGAGCCCACACTGCCTTTGGTGTGTGTGTTCCTCACCCTATAGCTTCCTTGGCTATTTCTGTTCGTTTTCCCCTCCCAGACCTCTGTGGGAACAGCCTACCCCCCCCCCCCAACCCCCAGGCCAGACTTTGAATTCCAGTGTCAGCCTGTTCCCAAACTAGGCCTCTTGGCATATTACTTTTCCTAAAACGCAGCTGCTGTGTGTTCCGCTGACCTGCCCAGCTGTTCTTGTCCTCAACCAGAGTCCGTCACTTGTGACAATAAATAGGAAATGAAAAGCAGAGGGTTGCCAGTTGCCCGCTGACTGCCCTTCCAGCTGCCCAGATTCCTACTGGGAAGCAACCACAGTACTCAACATAACACAGCTAACACTCACACTTCCCATGTTCTCTTAGAGTCTTTCAGGCACGGTACAAAACATTTCACATGTATTATTTTATCTTCATGTAAGCTACTGAGCTAAGTTGTATCCCCATCCTCTCACAGGTGAGGAGACTAGGGCTCAGAGATGTTTCATGTCTCCAGCACCATCAACAAGTTAGATCAGACCAGACTCTATTGGTCTGACTCTATGGTTGGTCTAGCTGAGATGCCCGCCGCCTGCCCGCTTCTGCACTCTGTGCTGGCGTGGGCCATTTCTGCTTTCAGAGGCAGGCCCTTTATGTCTGTGAGTGTTGACTGTCAATGGGGAGAATGAGTAAATTGTGATCTCTGGGGACTGTGGCAAATGAGACATTTGAAAGCATATTCAATATCATAATTACATTTTAGGTTTTGAAAATGTGAAAGAACTGTTGAAGGGAGAGCTTGACAAAATCTCACCTACTGTGGCATTATTTCTCAAGTGAAATATGGCTAGGTATTAGGGGGAGTGCGCGTGTGTGTAAGTCTGCGTATTTATCAGAAAGAGATGTGTGCTCTCAAATTTCATCTTTCATCTCTTTTTCAGCCTTGAAGGGATGTACTGAAGGTCTTTGTGCATGGTACCTATCTTAGGGGGCTCAAGAAAAGGCCCCAAGCTCAAGCAGATGCAGTCAACACTGGCTTGCTAGCCTCGATCAGGTTACAAAAGGAGACCTTGCAGCTTAGAGGCTAGGGACACAGATTTACTTAATGATTGTGTTGCTTAACTTTGTGTTATTGTAATAGACATGCTCTTCTAGTGTACAGCCCAGGCTGGTCTGGAAAACCACATAGCCTAGGCTGGCCTTGATGTCATAACCCTCTTGCCTCAGCCTCTTGAGTCCTCAGTTGTGTGCTATTACGCCCAACTTGTAGTCCTTAACTCTTCCCCCCAACCCCCGAGAATAGCATTTCACTGTGTAGCCCCAGCTATCCTGGAACTTGAACAGGCTAGCCTCAAACTCACAAAGATCTTTCTGCCTCTGCCTCCTGAGTACTGAAGCAAAACGCATGTGCCACCACTGCCTGGCGTACTCGTTAACTCTTAATGCCTCAGTTTTTTGTATCTTTACGGATGGTGACTGGCGCCAATCTCAGAGTAGCTGTGAGGGGTAAGTGGAGCAATCCCACGGCCTGGCATGGCGTCTAGGTGTACTCAGTCACTTGCCCAAAGTAGACACTGTTGTTATCTACCCAGCCTGTCTTGTCTCTGGTGGATCAAAGGTCCTGGGGCCCTGGGTAGCCGACTGTGGCTTTGCTAATGTATGGATGAAGGTGGCATCTGCTTCTATCTGAAGCTGATCCTAACTCACATTGAGGTCGTGTCCTGATAAAAACTCCATAAAATGAAAATATCATTAGGTCAACACCTCTCATCTAAGCCTGTTTGGTGGTGGTTCTATAGTCTGAGCTTTCAGAAGGCCTCTGATTCTGGATGATTACTTGAGCCCAGAAGTTCTAGACCATCCTAGGAAGCATAGATTTCCAAGTCAAAAATGTATAAATTAATAACTACATATTAATGTGTTAATATCTATTTTATATCTATTGAGCCTCATAACTTGGGGTATCTACCCTGAATATACTCAGAACACTTATATCAGTTTATAGTCAGGCAAAATCATCTAACAAAGGAAGTATTGAATAACTGCGTCATCTGTTGACTGCTGTATTGAAAGTGAAAAGCAGAGTGATGCTCTGTATGTGCCTCTGTGTGACTAGCAAATGGATGCTTCCTTAGCCAAGGACTGAACCCCACACCTCAGATGTGCATTGAGTTGGTATGTGCTGGGCCCTACCCTCAGAGGACCTGCGGATAGTGGGGAAAACAGATGATAGTCAAACAACTAAAATTAACAAATGCCACTGTGTGAAAGAAGGGAGTGTGGGGACATAATTATAGGATCAGAGAGATGAGAATGAGGGGTCAGGAAGACTTTGCTGAAGAAGACACAGCAGCTAAGCAGCTCATGAAGGTTGGCACTGGTGGAGCCATGTTTATCTCATGTGGCCCCATCCCTGTTGAGGACTACCTGTGGATGAATTTAAATAAGTACAGCGTCTCCAGGCTGAAGCATCTCTGCCAGAGCCACAGCTGACAGTAGAACATGTGCTTTGTATCTGCTCTGCTGGACAGTCCAGTTCTTCTGTGATCAATACAACCAAAGCTGGGTTTGAGCAGGGAACTCCAAAGGAAGGCCCTGAGATGGCTACAGTCTTGACATCTAGTAGAAAGGAAGCAAGTGCTGCAGGAGACTGGCCAGATTCAGAGGTCCAGAACCTGGCAGCAGCCTCCCCCAGGACGTGTGTCTGCCCTGAGTTTTGTGCTGTTATTTGATCTGGATTATCATGACCTGTCTTAGAGTTTCCGTCACTGTGATGAAACACCATGACCACAAAGCATCATGGGGAGGAAAGGGTTTACTGGGCTTACAGTTCCACATTGTAGTCCACCACTGAAGGAAGCCAGGACAGGAACTCAAAGGGGCAGGAACCTAGAGGCAGCAGCTGATGTAGAAGCCATGGAAAGGTACATCTTCTGCTTGCTCCCCATGGCTGCTGGCCTATTCTGCTTTCTTATAAAACCTAGGACCACCAGGCCAGGGACGGCCCTACCCACAAGGGCTGGGCCCTTGCCCATTAATCACTAGTTAAGAAAATGCCTACAAGTTTACCTACAGCCTGATCTGATGGAGGCATTTCCTCAAATTGAGGTTTCCTCCTCTCAGATGACTTTAGCTTGTGTCAAGTTGACATAAAACCATTCAGCACAAGGTTCCTTTTCCTTTTCCCTTGTCTTCTCACCTGAAGTGTACACTCCATAGGAAGAGACAGTGGGTCAAAGGCAAGTGAAGGTTTAAGGCCAGACATGTGGGATGCATGAACCCCAGAGTCTCCATGAAGAGGCAGCATTGCTTTATGGAGTCGCTTGGGCCCGAAATCGTCGGAGGAAAGGTTTTTGTGTGGTGACCCTGCAGAGCTCGGTGTGTCTGGCACAGCGATGGTGCTTAGCACTACTGACATGGAAGAGATCCCCTCTGGCACCGTTCCAGATAGAGGTGTTCAAATTCTAACACAGATTTTTTACTCCTTTTCCAAGTCATGGCATTTATACATTAGCTGCCAAGTGACAGCAGTGAGGAAATGTTTGATGAACTTGAAATGATGTCAGGAACTGGGGACTGCTTAGCAAGAACTACAAGGACTTAGGGTGATGGAGAAGGCTCTCTTAAATCTACCCTAAACTGTCATCAAGGCTCTCTTAGCTTCCTTACCTAGCTCGTAGTGGGTGTGGCACTGTGTCCAAACTGTGTACGTCCTCCCTCGGAACTCCATGTTAACCCAGGAAGTGGATTACCATCTCTCTTCAGTAAGGGAAGAAGTCGGAGCTTAGGCAAATGTTCTACTCTTGGTTTTAAGCTGATTCATCTGACTCCATGGCACACAGTTATTGAGCGATCTGAACCCTACACAGGGCTTCCTGCCTGGAGATTTGTTGTGTGATTTTTTTGTAGATAGAGTTACTACCCTTGGATGGAACTTCCTGGAAATTAAGTTTTCTGTTCCCAAAAGAGAGAGCTTAAGAAAGCAGTCTAAAATAGGAACAAACTGCTTCTGAGCCCCTCCCATCCCCAAGAGCTCAGGTCTGCTCAGGGGCATGCTTGCATCAACTGGGGCATCTAGGACCTTTCTAGCTCCAACAGGATCTGGTTCTGCAAAAGATAAGCCCTGGCGCCAAGCCTGGCAGGAGCTCTTTCTGAATGGTGCAGAAAGGGTCACCCTCACCCAGGCATGAACAATAGGTGCCAGGCTTCCTTACAGAAGAAGCCCATTCTGGATCTCTGGTCCCCTTCTACTTTGAGGATTGGTCCAGGTCCCCTCCAACAGGAGCTAGGCATCACTGTGTACCTCTTCAGAGTGAATTATACAACAACCTGGCCAGGTATCTAGATTTGGCATGGAAGCTGGCACTGGGATGGGTCTAAGAGCAAGGCGCACCTACTCTGTGCTGCTGTTGCTAATCAGCTAGTCCTGGGATTGTGGGGCTTTGGATTTTGCATAACTGAGCTGGTTATCTTTTGACCTTTGCTCAACCTCATCGACTTTCTATAGGTACATCATTGGTTTGGAGGTGCCTCTCAAAGCACCAAATGGGTAGGAGCATTCTGTAAACCTGAGAGGCTACAGGAGGAACATATCTGGCAGGGATGGGAATTGATCTGCTGGATGCAGATGAGTCTGCTTCTTCAGTGCCAGAGCCCTGGGGCAGAATACCAGAGTGAGAAAAACCCTATGGGCCATGCTGCCCAGCTGCTTACCCAGTGTGCGCTTGCTCCATTTAGTGGTCTGGCTAGGTCAGCCAGGCTTTCCTTGAGCAAGGCTAGATCTCAAATGTACCAGTGAGTAGGAAGCCCTTGTTCATGTTGGCCCATCCCTCTACAACAGTGGTTCTCAACCGTGGGTTTGTGGGTCACGACCCCTTTGTGGGTATCAAACAACCCTTTTGCCAGGGTCTCATATCAGATATCCTTCATATCAGATATTTATATTATGATTCATAACAGTAGCAAAATTATAGCTATGAAGTAGCGATGAAAGTAATTTTATGGTTGGAGGTCACTACAACCCAAGGAACTGTATTAAAGGATGGCAGCATTAGGAGGTTGAGAACCACTGCTCTCCAGACTGTATTCTGTTGATACTTTATTGCTCAGGGCTGTCCTAGTGAGGACAGTTCTGTTATTCAGTGAAATGTCATGAGCCTGAGTATGCCCACCTTGTGTGTGCCATGTGCTGGGTCTCAGTGTGCCCACCTTGTGTGTGCCATGTGCTGGGTCTCAGTGTGCCCACCTTGTGTGTGCCGTGTGCTGGGTCTGTTCTGTTGGTTGGTGGGGTAGGCACTAGCAATCTGCCTTAGAGTAGTAGGAATCAAAGAGAGGCCAAATGAATTGTCTAGGTCATCCCAATTTTTTGGGTACTCTCAGAATGCTTGACTGTCTTTTTGCTGGGCAGACATGTTGTGCCTCTTTCTGACCCATGGTGTTTTTATTGCAACATTTGAAGAGCTTTCTGAATAGGAAAGCTAGAGCTTTAGTTACCTTCTTCTTTAGAATGACCTTGGCCAGAGGGAGACTGGGGATGGGTATTCAGGGCCATGTAGTACCAGGGACAGGGGTGGTAGAGGGTGGAGGGCAATCTGGAGGGTGCCATAATGTGACAGTTGTCTCTCTGAAAGGGACCTGGCTCCGGAGACTAGGCTACTCTGGTAACGCCTAGAGTCTCCTCCCCCCCTCCTCTTTCCTCTCCTCCCCCTTCCTCCCCTCTCCTCTCTTCTTTCCCCTCCCTCCCCTCTCCTCTCTCCTTTCCCCTCCCCTCCCCTCTCTCCTCCCTTCCCCTCTCCCTCTCCCTCTCCCTCTCCCTCTCCCTCTCCCTCTCCCTCTTCTTCATGTCAGTAATCAAACCTTGTATGTACTAGGCAAGGGCTCTTCAACTGAGTTACATTTCTGTCTTCCCCTAGGTCTCCTGTAGAGGTTTTTATCCTCTGTTTCTTGTCTGTCTCCCTCTTTTTTTTGAGGCATCCCTGAGCTAATAGGCCCTTCTAGCTGCCTTAGCATCTCTCGTCTGCCTACCTGAAGATCTAGAGATCTTGAGATTTAGCCTCCTTGACAATCATACTTCTATGTTCTATTTACCTCCTGGTTCCACTGCCACTGACCCTTTCAGAGCGTCCTGTTTGTGCCTGGAACTATGACATCAGAGCCACACTGCGTTCAGCCTGCCATCCTTCTAGACACTATGTCTTGTGTAAGAGTCACATCTTACGGGCACCTTGACCCTCAAAGACAAGTCTGATGGTGGCAAGATGAAGAGAGGATGACACTTGGGAACAATAAAAGGAAATGACCATTTATGGAGTACCTTGCAAGCACTGGCACGTTCTGTGCTTTGTCTAACACAGAGAGGCACCATCACTGTCTCTGCCTCACAGACTGAGTACTAAAGCTTGCTCAGAGTCACAGAGCCAGTGAAAGGATGGGATCCAAATGTGGATTTTGTTCTGCTTGACTCCCTTAGTCTGTGATACCTTTCAGCCACATGGTTAAAGGAGACACACTCAAGCTGCCAGGCAGCGCTCAGTGAGCAACTGGTTAGGCTCTGGGCTGGGAAGGGAGTGGCTTTTGTATTTCTAATGGATGTAAGTCCGTGGTTGCTAGGATGTAGGATTCAGAGGATCCAGGTGTGGAGTGAAAACAAGTGGTAATAGGTATAGTAGACCCAGAATTGTCCTGGGGACAACTCGGTGGGAGGTTGTGTCCCCTCCTGAGCCAGACCCTGCCCTAAGTCAGCCATGGATGTGAGGAAAGCCAAAATGCAGGATTAACATAAGATTTGGGTGTATTAGCTTTTTCCTCAAGCCTTTGTGATAGTCAGCTTGCTAGTACTGAAACAAAGTACCCAAGATAATTACCTTAAAATGAAAAAAGGCTTGATTGGCTCATAGTTTGAGGGGCTTCAGTCCATGCTTGACTCTGTCACTTTTGGCCTGTTAATGGCTATGGCAGAGGAGGTCTGGTCATGGCAGCCAGGAAAGAGAAACACGAAGGGGCCAGGGTTCCAGAATTTCCTCCACTACGCTCCACCTCTCAAAGCTTCTACGAAGCCCCAGGAGTGACACACAGGCTGGTGACCAAGCCTGTAACACAGGCAACTGGGATTCCTTTCAGATATAAATACCGCATCCCTTTTACCACCATGAGTCAGGCCTTTAAACCCCTCACAGCTCTGATGCTGCTCTTCCTACCTCTGCCCTTTCCTCTTTGAGTTCCTTGGGGGCCTTTGTCATGGCTTGTCTACTGCCTTTACCTCACCTCTGTGACCCTCCTAAATCTTAGTGGATTGGCTGGGAATCAAGACTCACTGTCCCCCCAACTAGCTGGGCACCAAAAAAAAAAAGGGGGTTTTTTGTTTTTTTATTTAAAGATTGTGTGTGTGAGTACTCTTGGAGTTCAGAAGAGGGCATTGGATCTGCAGGAATTGGGGGTCAAAAGTGACAGTGAGCCACCTCCTGTGGGTGCTGGGGTCCAAACTTGATCCTGTGGGAGAGCGGCAAGTGCTCTTTACCACTGAGCCATTTCTCTGCTCCACTAGGAGAGGTTTCTGAGGACAGTGGTGGCTTTAGGTATTCAGTCTGTTCTATGAAGGCAGGTGTCTTCCTTAGTGTACAGCCCCATTGCTGTGTTACAGGGCTCAAAGACATTGTGGCTTAGTGGAGGGAAGACCTGTTTTCTGTCTCATGTACCGTTCCTGACATAAGGATAGCAGGAGAAGGGGACCTCAGCTGCCTGTGCTCACCTCAGAATCCAGAACACATCCACTTTCTCTTGAACAAGCTTGCACACACCCTTGGTGAACATCTTTGTCCCAGACTGGGCCACAAAGCTTCGTGAACCAGAAGCTGACTAAAGCACCTCTGCCCTTGTGGAAGCAGGCTGTTGTAGCGACTCCTTTATATACTGAGCAATGCAGGCACAATGTATACATCATATCTGTGTGGGTCTGTAGACTACAAAGAAGCTGTGAAGTGCCAGGAGCGGACCAAACCCAGGGAGTCAAGAGCAGGAGGTCTTCACAGCATAACATCTGAGCTGGATAAGAGGCTGTCAGGGTCAGCAGCTAGAGGAGGGGAGCAGGGGTCTTCAGGAGGATCCCAGGAAGGCCTGGGATCTGGGACTACATGGAGATTGGTGCTGGATGTAGTCTAGCCCAGGAAGGGCATGAGAGCTGACTGTGCCCCGATCTCCGTATGGCTCACTCTTCAGTTCATTTTGGCCTCTACACCTATTCTGATCACTGTCTGTAAAATTCTGTCCCGCTTATCACTATGTGTTTCTGCTTTGAGTGGAACACTTATGTGTAGAGTGAATGCTCCATGGGAATAAACAGTAGGTACTGAAATATTTGTTAAAAGATGAGTGGCCAGACATGGTGGTGCATTCCTGCACTGGAGAGGCAGAAGCAGGAGGATCTCTGTGAGTTAGAGGCTAACCTGGTCTACACAGTGAGTTCTAGGACAGCCAGGACTACAAAGAAAAAACCCTGTCTCAAAAAAAAGTAATAAGTGAATGAACTGTATTGAAGTGCATATTTTTGAAAAGTATGAATTGAGTCAAAAGGAGCTCAATTTCATCACTAAGGCACCAATGTGTGGTAGAAATCCTTTAACCTAGCCTTAGTTAGATCCTTTAGTTCTCAGGCGAAAGACATCACCACCTTTAAATTTACAATATAAGCCTTAAACAACACAAGAGCTGGGCAACTACTACTCTCTGCTGTTAGAATCTATTTTTCTATCGTTAACTCCGAGTTATTATTTACTGTTTCAAATGGGCTGCTCTTAACTCTAATTAGTCAGCCTTCAGGGCCACATTCTCTTGACTCCTAACCCATGGTGGATTCTCCTTTCTTGTCCTGCTCTCTTCTACCCTTGTGGCCTTCCTCTGACCCCAAGCCAGCGAAACCTAAACCCCACCTACGTCTCTTTTACCCAGCTATTGGCTGTTGGCATCTTTATTTACCAGTCAGAAATAACTTGGGGCAGGGTCACCTCAGTGTCTTGTGGACTCTCTCTTCTCTGGGGCAGCCAGTCTTGGGGGCTCAATATTAACATTAAAATATAAATCACATTAGGCCAACCCACTGTATTTTAGGATGTTTTTAGAAATGTGTCTATGTCTATGAGTGTACACTTCGTGTGTGTGCGTGTGTGTGTGTGTGTGTGTGTGTGTGTGTGTGTGTGTGTGTGTGTGTGTGTGTGTACACCTGTAGAGGCCAAAAGAGCTCATTGGATCCCTTGGAGCTGAGGTTACAGACACTTGTGATCTGCCTGAAGTGACTGCTGGGAACCCAGCTTGGGTCTCCAGGAAGAGGCGGGCTGCACACCAACCACCGAGCCATCTCTCCAGCCTCTGCATTACTGGCATTGAGAGTCCTAGAAGGGAATGTTTTTGAGCAAATGAGTGACATATCACTATTAATAAGGAAGATGGGTTGGAACCAGAAGAGTGCCTCTTATTTGGCCCAGCCTACCTGCAAAGCCTCCAGTTCCTTAGCCCCAGGTCCTGTTGATGTAGAGTAGCCTATTCCTGGGAACCATCCTTTCATTCAGAACCTCATACAGGTGCTTCCTGAGTCTTTCGTCCTAACAGTGGAGGGAAGGGGAGCTGACCTCTGATTCCTGTTGGGCCTGAGCACTACTGCACGTTTGGGCACTACTGTTAGAAATGGGAATTCAGAGTCTTTCTGGAAAGCAGTTTGGCAAAAGGACCAAGAGCCCTAAAAATATCCTTGCTCTTTGACCTAGAAATTCCCCAGTGAGGATTTTTATCACAGGGAACCAAGCTGAAATGTGCCCAAAGCTTTATGTGCGAAGACTTTCATCTCAGTGTAGGAAATTAGAAACATGCTGGGGAGAGCTTAGTGGTTGGGTATGTGCCTGCCCTTGGTTATATGTCCAGCCTTGGTTTTAGAAACTGAGTTACCTAATATGTAATTCAAGCAGCTCCCAAATCCAGTCCCTCCCTCCATCCCACCTCCATGCAGACTGCATCCCAGAGACCTCATACACTGCTAGGCCCCACAGGCTCCTTGTCCATCACAGCAGCTCAGAACCCCAACACCACACCCTCAACTTGGGGTGCAGGCTGAGCCATCGGAGCATGTCCTCTTCTGCTTTACCTCCTTAGAGGTCCTCCATCTCTGGGTCAGTGTCTAAGCAGTGTCCCTGGCCTAGCAGTGCCCCTGCCCCGCCTAGAGACTGCATCTCTGTTCTCTGCGCTTGTAACTTGATCTCTCAGTGTCTTTTTATGTCTGTCTCCCTGACTAGCTCTGACCTTGAAAGTGTTTTACTCTGACCACAGTCCCAGGCCTAGGGCTTCATACATGTTTTGACTGAGTACTGAATGAATGAGTCGAGGATACTGTCTGGCTTTGAAGACTTGCGCTTGGTTTAGTGCCTAGCACATAGCATGGTAAGCACTGAGTAATTGCTTCCTGGATGAGTCTGTGAAATAAAGACAGCAGGATTTTTTATTTTAGTTAGATTTCATGTACTTCCTGAGTCACTACCAGGCACAACCGAGGGGGCATCTGAATTTGTATTGAGCTGCCATAGGTGAATCTGACTAGCAGCAAGGGGTTGGGATTCACTGAGCTGGGAGCTGGCATCAGCTTGAGGCTGTTACAATGCTACGTGTGCAGTTGTGCACACTGTATGATCCCAGCAGTTGCATGTCAACTGAGAAGAAAAAGAAAATATCTCAGTGTGGTTTTGCTAGTTATTTTTAGGTGATAGGATACAGGTGACTTACATTTTTCTCTTTTTATGTTTCTGTTAGGTAATTTCTCTATGTGTTATGGCATATGTCATTTTAAATTTTTTTTTTAAATGAGGAAGGTGTTTGGGTGAGGGTTCCTAGCTGTATTTTGTATTGCACGGTGTGGACTATGTTTCCATTCTGCAGCGTCTGCCAGTTCTGAGGCTGATCCCAGGCATAGATAACCTAATCCGCAACCTACTCCTCTGATGGACCAAGTATTGCCTCATGGTCTGGGAGTATGGAGACGGTTCCTAGGTCGAGAGCAGATTGCCTGTGGCTTGAGTGTCCCAAAGGAAGAAAGGGGCGTGGCTAATGGGACAGACCTGGTGTGATGGGATTTTGCTTAAAAATTTGCCAGTGATGGGGCTGGAGAGATGGTCCACCAGTTAAGTGCATTGGCTGCTCTTATGGAGGATTCAGGTTTGATTCCCAGCGTCTACCTGGAGGCTCCCAAGCATCTGTAACTCCAGTTTGATGTCCACAGGCACCACACACACACATGATGCACAGACATACATGCAGGCAAAACACTTGTACACATAGAAATAAAGAAAAAAAAAGACCTAAATAATTCACCAGTGAAAAGGCCCTCACTGAGGCTGGCTTGGAGTACAGTGTGGGGAGAACCTAGGGCTGCATGCGGGCCTAGACAGCAGAGATTGTGACACTGGGGTCTAGGTAGTTGGCTGGCTTAGCAGGCAGTTTAAAGGTCAGCCAAGTGGGACACCATTATTAGAAAGGTAAGACAGTTGAGAGAGAGATTGCATGGACTGACTGGTTTGCAGAAAGCAACCACCCAGAGGGAACCAAGGTGTTGCCACCTTTGCTTCAGAACTTCAAGCCGGTGAAGCTGTCTGCTTGTGGGGATGTGCTGGCTTGTTTGTTATCCTCGAAGAGCCTCTTCTCCCCTAATGTGTGCTCTTTTACAGTCCTGCTCATCTTTGTGCTTGCCTCCTTCTCCAGCTTTCTGTCCTTGCCTTTGGAGGGGCAAGATTGAGCCTTACACATCTCTGAGGTCTTCCTGCGACTGTGTCGTTCCTGGCCCATGAAGAGTCCGCTGAGGGAGATGTGCTTTGCATATATCTACTTTCCCAACTGGAAATGTCAAGGCCCAGTGTAGCACAGAGGGCTCTCTCTGGCTTTGTGACCAGCGCCTGCCTGCCCTGTGCCTCCCTAGGTCACCAAGGCGACGAAATGCTCACTTGCAAGCAAATAGCATCCCTGGTCAGGGCCACCAGCCTGAGCAGTTCTTGCCCTCTAGCTGAGCTGAAACCAAGAGGATGTGTCTCTTTCCCACCTGCTCTGAGGTGTGCCCACGGGGCTCTCTGTTCTTTTGATGGCAGTACTGAAAACAGATAGCTCCTGCTGCCTGGCGCTGTTGGCACCGCCTCCTTCTCCTCTTCACTTCACTCTAGAGCCTATCTGGCATCTAGGGCAGGGAGTAGGTTTGGAACAGGAGAACTTTTAGTGCACAAATAGCAGTTGCAGCCTGTCTGCAGGGGTATCTTCTTCTCAGCTGCTTTCTCCTGGGGGCCTCATTTTTCTCCTGGGTTTGATAGAAAGAGAGGGTCCTGTCTTTTAAGCCACCCCCACAAAGGAGGGGAACAGCGAGGCTGCTCTGGCCAGTGTGGGACCAGTGGAGCACCCTGAGAGAATGAGGCTTGACCTGTCTGCCCTGTCTCTGCATAGCCCCACCCATTCCAAAACTGACTCAGCTCTCTCTTGACACAGATCTTAAGCCCTTGTCAGACTTGTCTTAGAAAGGACAGGTGATATAGGTTGTGACCAGCAGCCCCAGGCCAGGCAGGCCCTACGGCTTCTACTCCATGAAACCTTACAGCCTGGAGCAGCTGTGACTCCTCTTGTCACCCAATTGTCAGCCTGCCTTCTGCTAAGAGACTATGTCACCAAGAGTAGCAACAGGTTCTCTCTGTTGTCCCTGCCCCCTCCTCGCTCATCATCACCTTTTCCCAGGAGAACTGAGCATCACCTCCCCTGGGTGATTGTCTCTCTGGTTCATTCTCTTACCTCACTGAGCACCCGTACATGCCAGGTGCTCCTGCAATGTGGAGACTCAGTCCCGTCCTAAACCCCATTTTTGTTTAGGTTTTAGTTTGTTGTAAGCTTTTGAGACAAAGTCTTGCTGTGCTGCTAAGGCAGACTTGCACCTGCAGGACTCACTTGGTCCTGTCTCAGCCTACAAGTATGTGTCACTGCACTGACCCTCAGAGCTGATCCGAGGCATGTGGTGTAGAAAGCAGCTTAAATTGAAGCTTTAGTTGATCCAAGATGATCAATAAATCTTTCTGCAGCCAAAGATCCAGCTGGGCTGTCTCAGACTCGTCACAGCAGAGGCCTCTAGCAGCCTCACTCATCCGGCGTCAGAGTCTCTTCCAAGTTTCATTGAGATGAATGCTAAAGGAGCAGACACACTCAGGTGCACTGTCTTTTAAAAGCCCACCTCTGCACAGACATGCTGCTTAGAAAAGGCAAGGCCTTCCCACCAGCCCTCAGCTGGGAAGATTGGTGTGCATTCATCCAGATTTTCTTCCTCACAAGTACCAAACCTGAGCTCATTTAGAGTCGCCAGTTTTCTTGGGAAGCACACAGCCTGACAGGACCACTAACTGACCGCTGGCAGTTACCCTAGCTCTGACATCTGCCAAGTAGAGGTGGTGTCTGATGCAGTTCTTGCCCACTTCCCTCCCATACTGCTCTGTGTCAGTGCTTCCTCACCTTGGTTGGTGTGACCCCCCCCCCCTTTAAGGATGACACACGTGTAGGCATCAGGGACAGCTCACCAGAGACTGCGCTTCTGGGTTTTCTGTCCTTTCTCTCTCTGGCCTTCTCTCACCTCTTCTGCACCTGCCCCATCTCTGTCCTTAAGACCCTCTCAGGCCAGGTACAGCCATCCTTTTGGGTTTGGATCCTATCAGTTCATGATGGCTTATATTGGACCAAAGTTTCAGTTGACAGACATGTCCGCATTTCCATCATTAAGTTAACCTGTAAGCTAAATATAGTAATACATACCTGTAATCCCAGCTCTCAGGAAGCTGAGGCAGGAGGGTCACAAATTCTAGACCAGCCTAGGCTACACAGAGTGTCGTCCCTGCTCAGCCTGGGCTACAACAATGAGACCCTATCACAAAACAAAGCAGCCAACAACTTACTGGGTTATCTAAATGAAGTTGGAGATACCTACTTTTGAGGCCTGGAAGAGAGGGGCAATAAGAGCTTTGATTGATGAAGTTGGGAGTTTTCTTTAGTGCCCCATGGTGACATACCAGTTAAACTGGAGCTGATCAAGAGAAGCACAGAGATTGAAAACAAACAAACAAACAAACCACCAGGGCAGTTCAGTGAGTGTCAGCTAGAGTTCAGTTTGGAATTGACCTCAATCACCACACCACAGGCATGTGTTTAGATATTTATAGAGTCCTCATTTATCCACAAAGAAGAGCGTATGTAGGCGGACCGTGGGATGGGGCAGGGCACCCTTTAGACCTTGCAAGGTCCAGGTCAATCCATCAGATGCCCAACTGGTCCTGCTGGCTGCCCTGGCTATCCCACCTGACTGAAGGCCTCTGCTTCTCCCATTCCTGCCACATGAAACACTTCTTCCAAAGCCAAGGTCCCAAGGTCCTGTCTCCTGCAGTAAGTCTTCCCAGACATGCCCCATCCCCGCCTTTGTTTCTCCACAACCTTTTGAGTCTCCTTTATGCCAACCAGTGCTTGTCTGATAACTAGTCATCCATCCATCCATCCATCCATCCATCCATCCATCCATCCATCCATCATCTATCTACCCAGCCACCCAAGGAAAACTGAAAACTCAATCTGTGCCAGGGACCTAGACAACTATGAAGGAGAGATCTGGGCCCTGCCTTAGAGGGGCTCCTTCCAGTAGTGGAGATGGGGTCAAGATGGTAAGTTGCCAATGGCTGGATTAGGAGGGGAGCCGAGGTAAGGAGTAGGGAGCCCACTTGTCAGGTTGGAAGGGAAGCCCTCTCTGAGGAAGCAGTCCTTAAGCTTTGGATATTCTTAAGGTAATTAAAATGTCAACTTCACTTCCTCAGGCCCTAGAGGGCCTGGCAAGGTCTTCAACCCAGAGGGTGCTCAGGAATCAAATGTTGAAATGAATCTGGGCCATGACCCTTTTGTCTGGGCCTGCACACCCCAGCAGCCAGTAATCATCTGTTTCCCTGCCTTTGGGCCTCCTGGCTCTACCCCAGTTGTCATTTGAGCACAGAGAATTGGGTTACCTGGGAGGGGGGAAAGGGAGGTAAGCAGGGTCCTAAGAACTAGAGTGGCCCAGTCCGTAGCTCAATGCTGACTCCATGAGCACCAGGAACAGGATGGCTGCAGAGCTGGCAGTGCTGGCCCACAGGCTCCTGGGTTGCTCTTTTACACAGATTCTCTCATCAGATGCTTCTGTTACCATCGTTACTCCTAAGGGAAACTGAGGCCCAAAGCTTGCTCTTATAGTAGCAGCTGAGGCCAAAGTAGGGCAGTCTGTGTGTTGGAAGGAGGGTGAAGTGAGGAGTCTGAATTCAGGCACGAGGCTGAGGCATCTTCTCTCCCTGCCAGAGTCTGTGTCATACAGGGTCAGGTTTGGAGGCCTCAGAGCTGAACAGCCCTGGGTTCCAGCCACTGCTTTGGTAGCTGTGGAGGAGGCAGTGGGTCAGGGTGTATGCTCCCTGAAGACTGGTTACACGCCTCCACTCTTGTACCTGCTTATTTGGATGCTTTCAATTTACATATTTATTTATTGTATGTTTATATACTTTTAAAAAATGTGCCAGGGTACACATTCCGAGGATTTCCTAAATTATTCCGATATTTTCATAACAACAAGCATGAGCACACTGTATCAAAAAACCAAAAACATTGTACATCATTTGTGTGATTCAGTCTCAGCTGAGTCAAGGAGATAAGCTTGTCTGGTCAGAGACTTATTCTCATCTCGATGTCCACTGTGCCTAGCCCCACCAGAAGACCAGTGAATGACTGAGTGGTCTGAGCTGTTTCCACTCTAACTGGCTGGGGAGGGAGGGTGTGTACACAGACTGGGGAGACTCTCCTTAGTCTTACAACCCCCCCCTCGTGTGTGTGTGTGTGTGTGTGTGTGTGTGTGTGTGTGTGTGTGTGTTTTGGAGGGAGGGCCAGGAGTCCTCACAGGCTTTCCAGTGAGTGGATTGGAACTGAATGGAAACTGAGCAGCAGCGCTCCAAACTGTAGTGCAGAGGAGCTTGGCTAAAAATCCCAAGCAGCTCTGCCCAGACCACTTGCTACAGGAAGGGCCTGCCAGGTAATCTCCTAGCCTCATCTGAGATGTCCCTGTCACACCGAGCTGAGTTAAATGATGCTCAGGTGAGGACTTTCCTACTCCATCAGCAGCTCCCATTGAGAAGCCCAGGGAAGGTATTGCCAGTGGGAGCCGAGGCTCTTGTGTCTTCTGGAGCCTGTGGTCTTCATGGTGCTATCAGGAGGGATGGTGTTTGTACTCCACCCCCTTCCTCAAAGCCGCTTCCCTTTGCCTGCCTCAGAGAATAGCTCCCTTGAAAGCCTTCTGCTACCCTCTTTGGGGGGTGTGTATGGGGATAAGAGTTTGCTGTTTTTAAAAAGGAAGGAAACAGAAGCCCAGTCTCGTACTGTTATTAAACCAGCCTCACCTACGCACTCCGTCAGCCCATTCTGTAGGGAAAGGAAATGAAGCCCTGAGCAGGAGGAACATGGAGGTTTCCTGGTTCAGTTTGGAGGCCCTGCTTTGTGGCCTGGCTTGAGGCCTGGGATGTGCTTTGTGAGAATGCTGGGGGCCCTGGCTGCCCCTGTATTCCATGCAGGTGTCAGAGCCCTTCTGGGGACATATGCCACTGTTGGATCCCTGTTTTCTAAGACTGCTTCTTTAGGCATTGTCAAGATAAATACCTTGGGATACCTGGGCAGCCTCTCAGGTGTTTCCACAACCAGCTGGGCACTGCCAGCTGAGCATACCCAGCGCCTCTGGCCTTTCCCCTCACTGAGGAGCTGCTACCAGTCATCTGAAGACAGAGGACACAGTGCTACCAGGGTTGGGGCTATTGTCTCCAGAAATTTGAATCCTGTTATCCTCCTGTGAAAGGAATAGGCGGCTCTGCTCACCGAGGCTTTGTGTCTGCTGCTGTTTGGACATGCATTCTTGCTATGTAGCCCAGGCTGGCCTTATCTTCAGGATCCCTTGCCCAAGCCTCCCAAGTGTTTGGGTGATAGGCCTGTACCACCACACTGTCAGTTTATGGATGTTGAGATTGAGGTCCAGAGGTTCCAAACCCTTTAGTTTTCTCACCTTCCCAGCTCAGCTAGTAACTTACTGAGCCAGCCTCAAGAGCCTGTGACTATTAGGGGTCCAAGCTGAGCTAGGTTTTCTTGCCAGAACAGCCACCCAGCCTAGCAGCTATTGTGGCCGGATATGTCCTGGATTACCCAGGGGATTAGAAGGATGAACTTTATTTGTGTACAGTTCCAGTTGGAAGCCCCCTGTGGACTGCCCACCCAATTCTGGCAAGTGTGTTGCCTGCCTGCCTGTGAGTCACGCAGACACGAATGAGTCAGGTTTTCCCGTCTTCATTCTGGAGCAGCTGGGGAGGAGTGGGGTCTCTTAGGAGACAGGTCCCTCTCTCTGCTCATCTACTCACTCCCCTGTCTTGGAGCTGATTGTTTTCTATGCACACAACCACATCTTGGGCCTGGAGGAAGGGTCCTTTGTGTCCTCACAGGAGAAGGTATCTGAGCTCTGGCCACACTGGTCAGGAAGAGGGAGAAGTGCAAGGGCCTGCCAGCCTTAGAGATAAGGATTGCAGGGAGCCCATCTAAGTTGTTTCCCTGAAGATCCACGCACCTGGGCTGGGGCTTGGCTTGTTCTCTCTGCACAGAGGTGGCTGCCCTCTAGACATGCATTGAGGTTCTCCCAAGCACAGGGTCTCCCCTGAGCTATCCCTTACTGCTATTAGCCTGTCCAACTGTCCAGATGGTTAGCCTCAAGCAGGCAAAGGGTTCTCCCAGAATGCCCCTTGCCAGGCCCTCACAGAGGCCTGATTAAACACAGAGAAAGCAGCCAGCTTGGCCATGTAGCAAGTCCCTGAGCAGTGCTTCTTGGCATGGCTGTCTATTGGAACCATCTGGAGAGCTTCTAAACCCCTGTGGTGCTGGGAGCAAGGAGCAGACTCTAGAGCAATTAAGTCAGAACTGTGCCCCTCAAGGCAGGGAATGTGTGTGCATAGTTCTTGTGGACCATTCTGTATTGGTTCTCAAGAACCTGTCCTCTAGTAGTTGGCAGTCAGGTATTCGCTAGGACAGCAAAGTATGGGGAATGTCCCAGAGTGTCACCCAGAGCTGGTGTTGGGACTTCAGGCGTGTCAGGAAAAAGGCTTTGGTCCTGGATCCTGATGGATTGAGGCTAGAAATCTGGACCCCTTAGTGCTACGGAAGGAAAGCAGGGGCCGAGGTCTGCCAGGGCTGGTGAGTCACAGACTGTAGAGAAGGAAGGGAAGGGATGAGTCAGGCACAGCTGCCGGCAAGGCCCAAGCTTGGTTTTGGAGCATGAATGTGCTCAGTGAGTTCTCTGTCAATCTGCAAGCTAAATGGTGTGTGTCCCAAGCTGTGCTGCACGAGGAAGTGGGTGATGATGCTTGAAACGACGGGGTTCAGGATCTCAGAATGTTGAGCACCGGTGTACAGACTTCAGGCAGCTCAGACTTAGGTAGATAAAGGAGTAGCATTCATGTGTGGCAGATACGCATGGAGGATCACACAGGGAGTCATGATGAAGAGGACTTGGGCTTCTCATTCCAAGTTCACTCTACTAAGAATGCCAGCCAGCCAGACAATGGCATAGAGATCCTTACTGGCTTCTAAACAAATGCAGATTAAATTAACTGAGGGCTTGAGAGAGATTGGAGCCTCACCAGAGAAAGTCACAATCTTTTTTAGCTCTGATCATACAAAGTAGGGGTTGTTTGTTTGTTTGTTTGTTTGTTTGTTTGTTTTGAGGTAGAGTTTCATACAGTCCAGGCTGGTCTAGAACCCACGGTATAGCTGAGGGTGATCCTGAACTCCTGATCTTCCTGCCTCCTCAACTGTGTGCCACATGCCCAGCTTGACCCCAGTAGTTTTCAACATGCTTGGGGTGGCGTTTGCTGTGGGGCAGAGTTCTAGTGTACTTGGTACTAGGCCTCACCTGGGCTATTCAGTTCTCTCAACTAACCTAACTAAACCAATGACTAAGTGTTGTTCATGGCCTCTCAACTTACTGTTACTGTTCTCAGACATTTAATTTCTTGCAGTTAAGTCTGGATGAGTAGTGTGTGTCTATGCACGTATCAGATTCAACATCTTGAATGTTAAAAACAAGAGTAGCAGGAAGTAGGGATTGACATTGTGGAGGGTAGCCTGCGCTCTGGCCCCTCCTGGCTTCCCCTTTGTTCTACCTGGCCTAGCTCAGAGAGATGGCTGTGCTACCAGCCCACTCCCGAGACCCTGACAGCACTCAGGCAAGGCTCAAGTCCCAGTGTAAGCCATATTGAGAGGAGGTGGGGCCTTTAGGGCTCTGTCCAATGAGTGGCTTGATGTTTTCTTCAGCCTTTGCCCCTTTCCTTTCCTGAACACATGCAGCTTGTTCTTTGGCTTTTCTGTTGCAGCACATGAGCTTATTCATTTAATCCCTGCATTCGCCTGCACTTTGAGGCAAAGAGCAACAGTTTTCAAGTTTTTCAAAACAGCAACTTCATGAAGAACCTGACCTTACTTACATGTTCTAATGCATAGTATTAACTCAGCTTGACTATTAGAGATAGTTTCTGGCACCATGTTTTGGGACTTTTAGAACTGTGGGCCCAAATAGGCCTCTTTTCTTCCTTCCTAAATTACCTACTCTCTGCTCTTCTGTTATAGCAACAGAAAATGGACCAAGACAAGTAGGCCAGGCTAAGCTGTGCTTTTGGGTAAGTCAGGTTATATTAAATGCATTTCTGTTTTATGCTGTTCATCGTACAGGGACTTATCAATCTTCAGGTCTGTGCATCTGTGTTCCCTTCCTCCCAGTGAGGGGTATCTAGAATTACTGTTCACTTTCTGCCGTCAGATTTATCCAACAGTGGAAGGAGGCTTCTGCATGGTGTAGCAGTTGCCCCCAGCAGGATAGTTGTATGAGATGGGAGACTGGTCTCCACTACTGAACCCTAAACCAGCTGTGCTTAGTTGGGGTCTAGCTGGTTTCTGATCTGTGAAGGACCTGGTGAGCACTCAGTCCTAGGAGTGGACTGGGATCCAGGATTGAGAGCTGGGCTGGACCTCTAACTCCTGTCACCTTGCTCCTATTCTGTTTTGCTTGCTGCCTTTCCCACACTAATCACTGCATTTAGCTCCAGATATCTTCATGTTCCAGTTAGAACTTAGCCTGCTCTGTTGGCGGAATAGTTTAACAGAAGGAGTTTATTACACACACACACACACACACACACACACACACACACACACACACACACGGGAAACAGACATGGGGTCCAGGGCAAGTCACCTTACCTCTCAGCCCAAGTGTCCTCATCAGTAAAACAAAGGGCTAAGGCTACACGATATTAAGGTGTTCCTCTCAGCTTCAAGATTCTACCCTACATTCAATGTTAGGTGCTGATGGAATGGCATGGCTGGTACTCACTGGGTTTTCCCCTATGATACAGGGCAGCTGAGACATCTAGTCTACCTGTGTGGAAAGCAATAGCGGAGAGCTTTCCCCTCCCTCTCTTTCCTCCCTCTCTCCCTACAGCCCTAAGGTAGCAAAGGGAGCTGGCCAGATACAGGTGACCTTTCTAGCAGCCCCCAAGGAGCTCCTGATTTATTTATTAGCTGCCATCTCCCTCTTCTACCCTAGGAAAAATGCTGACCCTGTGCCATGAGGCCTGCACAGGAACGCAGCATCCATCATCCCTGCTAAACTTAACCTCGTTTAACCCCTGTGTTCTCCTCACTTGGAAGTAAAGAACAGTTTTCAGGTTTTTTTAAATCACTGCAACTTCACAAAGAAGCTGTTGACCTCTAACTGCATTGTGGTAACGCATGGTATTGACCTACTTGATTTTCAGAGTCTTTTACTTAGGCACCAGGCAGAGTGGTCACACTTAGCTGTTATCACAGCCCCATGAAATGGTCTTTAGGCGCATGGGAACACCGAGGCATAGGATGGTACCACATTCACACAGGTGCTTGCTGGTCAGAGCCCCCTCTGCCTATCTCTGAAGGCCTTGGGGAGTAATCAGAAAGCAGAGAGTTGAAAGTGTCTCCTTAGTTATCTGTGGCCAGAGAATTTGTGTTCAGGTCAGGACCCTGGTTGTACTTGGAAACAAATGTGAGTAGGAGATGAGGAGAAGGATGTAGTCACTACAGGGAGGGAAGCAGCTGGAAATTTAAAGGCTCACACGGATTTCAGTGTGGGGACTTTATTAACACCTGCTGTTTAATGGCATTGTATCCTCTTCCCTCAGACTAGCCTCAGCTACGGGAGCTGTTGGCCATATGGCATGTTAGACCACCTTCCTGAGATGTGGGGCTCTGTTTGTATTGAAGCTCACACAGGCCAATTCTTCCTCAGGAAGTGGCTAGTTCCCTGGTTGGTATCCAGGATGGTTGGTTAGTGTCCACTTTGGGTACTACCTGCTTTCGCTTGACTTTCCAGGGGCCTGGGCTAGGGGCTCTGGCCAGAGGGAAGATAATGACATCTTTCCTAGTATACTCGGGGTAGCCTGCCTGTGAATGTGTACGTTGTGTCAGAGTAGTGAAAACACAGGCTGTCTGTGTTCTTGTGAGCCCCCTTGTCCTTTTCCATAACTGCCCCTAAGACTTCTGGGTAAGGCTGTTTCTCTTGGCTACACTTGGAGCTCCCTTCACCGCAGAGGTTCCGGACTTCTCTGAGTTTGGTTTCTGGCATCCAGTGCCTCATCCTTCTGCAGTCTCCTCACTGAGCACTCTGTGACTGGCCTTGGACCTCTCAGGCCCTCTTCTGTTCCCCCTCCCTGTCTTACTCACAAAACAGTCCTCTCCCCAATTTGCAGTGCTTTCTTCCCAGTGACTCTGCCTTTTCCCATACTGTCTGCTCACTTCATTTGTACCAGATGCTGAACCTGCCCATGGGATCAGGAAGATAAACTTCAGGGCTCTTACAGCTTCAGGCTACTGAAAGATAGTGGTAAAAGAGTGTAGTGCTCTGGGCATGGTGCCATCCTGGAGCCAGACAGAGTCCTGGAGGATAGGAGTGTTCCTGCCTTGATCCTTCTGCCCTGCCCAGGACCACCTGAGACCCTCTGTACCCCAGGAGGAGATACAGTTTAGGGTGTCTGGTTTGTCACTTAGCAACTAGCTCCACTCTTTCCCTTCCCTAAGCCCTGGAGGTTGGCCCCAGGGAATGGGAGGCAAGGCCCACAGGCTGACTGAGAGCCCCAGCTGAATAGAGCTGGACCAGCATAGACTCCCTCTTCATTCCCATCGAAGATTACCCAAGCTCTGAGGGTCATCTCAGGCTACCTCTGGCTATAAATACTATCTTTCCTGAGGGATTACCTGGACTTTTCTCCTGGCTACACCTCTTAGTCTGTGCTGATCCTCTCAGGGCCAGTGGTTCTTTCTGACCTCTTATCCCCTTAGCCAGGTGGGTCACTGCAGACTTCTGCATTCAGCTGTTACTACTGGGGACAATGGGAAGAGCCAGGGGAGATTGGAGAATTTGTTCTAACCAAATGGGCCCTTGCAACCCAACTGCTGGGACCAGGTGACTCTGATCTTGCTTGCTTCTGTGTGAAGCTTCATCTCTTTTCAGCTAGCACAAGCCCAGGCTTGTCCGTAGTCAGTACTTCAGGGCAGGACACTTTTGGCCCCATCCACGGAGCCAGGCTGGGGTGGAGCTTGGTAGCTGAGCATGGAAATAGCTGAGGGATTTCTGCAGGCACAAACAGGGCCAGCTCTCGGCTTGGCTTGGGAAGCGTCTGTTCCCTTTTGTTGGTCTCCAGCTCCGTATCACATCTCAGGGGCTCAGTTATTCTTGTCCCTGAACCATAGGAAGAATCTCCTGGGGTCTGAGATGAAGAAGCAAAGGGAAGGCAAGTGTGGTGGCACACACCTGTAATCCCAGTGCTCAAGAGCCTGAAGCAGAAATAGATGAGTTGTAGGGCAGCCTGGGCTACAAAAGTAAGACTCTGTATACACACACACACACACACACACACACACACACATACACATACACACACACACGGGTGTGCACCCCTATCCTGCTCTGTCAGTTCATTCACAATCCAGCAGATATTTCTGAGAATCTGCATTGTGCTTGACACCCTCAAGACACTAGGTTACTGAGAGCAAGGCCAGGAAGTCTGCCATGCCCTTCCTGTGTTTCTGAGAACTGCTGTTCTACATAGTCATTCTGACTTACAGTCTGAGTCAGGTGCTGGGGAGTCACACACACACACACACACACACACACACACCATAGGCAATTTGGAAAGGACCTGTAAACTGTAGTGTTCTCTTTCTCCTCTCACCACCCTCCCTTTGGTGCCAGACACTACTCATTATCGAGGCCAAGCCACAGTGGCCACCATCATTATCCTCCCCCCACCCAGACACTGTGCCCTCTTGCTTTCTCCTCTCCCCAAGTCAGCTTGGCAGCCACTTTGAAGACGTATGTTGAGCTAGCTTGTGTTATGTTAACCTGGGCGTTATCACAGCATCTCCACTCCTGTTCTGCTATGTTTACCATAAGGATTTGGGGGGGGGGGGTGTTGAGGCAGGGTTTCATATAGTCTAGGCTGGCTTTGAATTCCATATACAGCAGAGAATGACCCTGAACAACTCCAGCTCATCCTGCCTCTACTGCCCAAGTTCTAGGTGTACAGGTATATACCCCAGATGTAGGTACGAATTAGGATTTTTGGTTTCCCATGCTGGGGACTGAACCCAGGGCCATACACCTAAGCATTAGCTAGGTAATACTCTGTCACTGAGCTGAACCCCCAAGCTGTCCTCTAACCTCTATATTGCCTATGATCCATGCTCACTCACACACATCATGCCTACACACACACACACACACACCTTGGTTTCAGGGATCAGACTTAAGTCCTCAGACTAGTGCAGCCAGTGTTTCTACCAGCTGGACCACCTGAGTTTTGTCAGCTTGCATCTGTGTTCTTAGCAGGCACTCCAAGAAACTCCAGTGTAGGATCTACGCAATCTCTCCCGGAGGCTCCTGTCCCTCCAGTCACACACACATCTGCCAGTCACAAGTGGCTTCTGCTATTACCTGCTCACTCCAGTCACAGGGGCCCAGGACCTTGTCCATGTTTCTTCTAACCTCCCCCCCCCCCCTGGGGGGGGGGGGATGTGCCTTGACCATAATCATTGTGTTTACGGTCTTTTGTGGGCTGCATCCAAAGCAGGGGCGTTTCCTCTGCTCCAGCTTTGACTTGAGCTTATGCAGGACAAGTGGAGTCCTAAGTAGGCACCACTGGATGTGTTGCTGTTGACGCCTACAGAGCCTCCCCTGGCCCGGAACAAAACCCACGGTGCTGCCGATGCAGAAACTCTAGCTGCCGCTCTCTCTCCCTTTCCCTGCTCCCACCATCCTCAGCTGGCTTCCAGAGCTCTTCAGCCTCTCTCTGGCCACTCCCAAAACACGTGTCCTCTGTGCTTATTAACAACTTCCGTGGTAATCTGATTACAAACACAATTCTCATTGTAGAAAACTTTGAGAATTTAACAACAAAAAAAATCACTGGTAACTGCCATTCACCTAAAGCCACTGTTCACACTTCAGTGTAAATTCTTGCTGTTTTTTTTTCCTTGCTGTTTTTTAATATTTACATAATTATGCGTATTCTTTTAGAAGGAAAAACTGGGGCACAGACACTTGCTGGTCTAGAGCCTTTCCTCATTGTTGCAAAGTGGCTGCCACTGATTGGTGGTACAGAGGTAAATTTTACTTCTTCTTTTTCTGCATATTTCAGCTGTCCCTGCTAGAAACTCCTGAGTTAAACCATTTGTCTTACAGTTGTTTTCTCAGAATAAATTCCTAGAAAGCCAAAAAGTTGAGCCAAACTTTGTAGTTTTGATATCATATCAAATAAATGAGCTTAATAAGATTTATAACAATATATTTGCCATACAAGTGTTCATATCCTTTTGAGACAGTCTCATGTAGCCCAGGCTAGCCTCAAACTCACTCTGTAGCCAAGAATAACCTTCAACTTCTGATCTTCCTGCCTCTTACCTCATGAATCTTGGGGTTATAGACCTGTGCCCAATTAATGTGATACTGAGGATCAAACCGGGGCTTTGTACATGCTGGGCAAGCACTCTACCTTAAATTATTATTTCATTTATTTATTCATGTATTTCGTTAGTTAGTGCAGTATCTCACATTGGTGCCCTAGCCAGCCTTGCATTTGCTGTAGTACAGGCTGGCCTCAAATTATTGGCAGCCCTTCTGCCTCAGTCTCCTGATTAGTACAACTACAGACAACTGTCCAGTTTGATTTTAATGTGTGTGTTAAGCTGACCTGCAGCTTTTTTAGTGGGGGTAGAGTATCTTCATCTCACTATAGAAACACAGGCATCATAGATAAGCACTACCTTTCCCAGCTCTTACATAGGCTTGGGGGGATTTGAACTCACCTTTTTTGTTTGTTTTGTTTTTTGTTTCTTTGAGACAGGTTCTCTTTGTAGCCCTGGCAGTCCTGGAACTGGCTCTGTAGACCAGGCTGGCCTTGAACTCAGAGATCCGCCTGCCTCTGCCTCTGCCTCCCGAGTGCTGGGATTAAAGGCTGGCCACCACCTGGCTGAGGTCCTTACATTTATTATGTAGCAAGTGTTTTACTCACTAAGTCATTTCCCCAGCTCCAGTTTGTTTTTTGCTTTGTTGTTCAATTCAACTACCTACAAAATATCTTGAAAGTAAAATTAAAAAGCCATCATCAACTGACTTTTGTGCTTAGATGATAAGCTTCCTTTTCTGGTTCGTCTGGATTTTGTCTGATTGTACACACTGGTATGTAAGGTTCAAACATCCGGTATGTGTCCTGTGCGTGCTCATGTGTGTGCCGGGAGAGCTGGTATTTTTGTTGTTTCACTCGCTGATGAGGAGCCAGGCTGGCCTAGAGATGCTGCCACTGCCCTCTGCTGCCCCACAGGAGAACAACACTGAAAGCTAACTGCCCAGGCTCCTGTTTTGCTGATGTTAACTCCCCTCTGCTCCTGCCTCACCACCCCCTCTATGGATGAGGGCAGCTTGTAAAGCCTTGTATCCTGGGTCACAGTGGTGCAGTTGATCCCTGGAGAGGCTCATGCACACTGTCAATTCATGAGTGCGAAGTGTATAAATGGTACTTTATAGAGAGTTAGCTGCTGTGTGGGTGGAGGAGAGATAACCCTGGAGGTTGCTTTAAGAGATCTATGAACAAAGCAGTATTCCCAAGGCAGTTGTGAACAAAGAGAGCATCCCAGGTACAAGTGTGGGCTCCACGGTGATGTAAAAGCATCGGATGACAGACGCCATACCACCACGCTGCTTTCATGTAGGTTCTAGAGATTTGAACTCAGGTCCTCACAGTTGCACAGTAAACCACCACGGGGATGTTATTGCAAAGATCAGCCCTTTATACAGAGCCCATGGGAGAGGCACGTGTACATAGTTATGGTTCAGATGTCCTTAGAGTCACAACTCAGTAACCTCAGTTGTCAGGCACAGCTGAGGTAGCACTTGAAACATCCCAAAGCTTACCTGTGGCTTCTGTAGGAAGCCCATGATTAGCAGAGAAGGAGGGCACATTCCTGTAATGCTAGCATGGTGAGGTCAGGGCAGGAGGGTTGGGAGTTCAGGACCATCCTAGACTAGTTGAGACCCTGTCTTACAGAAAAGGAAAAAAGGCAGTGCTGACACTCGGTCGTGACCTTTTGCTCAGCCTTCAGCAGGCTAGGAGTGGCCATGTACCCAACCCTAGCTCTGCCCAAGCTAGGAGCAGCAGACAGCCAGAAAGACCAGAGAGAAATACATCTAGCAATAAAGAAGGCAGGAAAGCTACAGAAAGGTCCAAGAAGCCAATGAGCACTGAGCGGGGGCCAGAAGCTCATAGTCAGAGTCTCAAGGCATCCCTGCTATTAGCCAAGGCTCCTACTGGATCACATCTCCAATCAAGGAATAGTCACCCCCAAAGAGGCAGAGGCAAAGGGCGCAGAAATCACGAGGAGAGATGGGTCCTTGCTCAAGGCAAACCAAAGTTCATCCCAAAAATGTGTTTCCAAAATGTGTTCCTGTTTCCTCAGCGCCTCTTTCCGTTAACCTTGCTTTGATTTTTGTGGTTTGTAGGAAGTGTAGGGGTTATTCTGTATGGAAAACCTGTAACCCCAACATGACTGCCAAGCAGCCCACCTTCTGCCCCGTCCCTATCAGCAGCGTCCTTTCTCATTGGATGTGAGGTGCTATTGCACCTAGGCTCATTTCTGGGTTCTCTCTTCTGTTCTTTTGGCCTCTTTATCTGTTCGTGATGATCGTAGCACTGGGCCTCGATAATGGCAGTGCATGCTATCCCACTGTATCCCTGGCTCATGCTCCCCCCATTCATTCATTTGTTCATCCATTTTATATCCTAATCAGTTTATATTGCAGCCCCTCCCCCTTCCAGTCCATGTCTCTCGATTTAAAGATTCTTCTTAACTTTGCTAATTGAGAACCTGTTATAATTCCCAGTCTGAAAGTACTGGTAAGCCTGGTTCTTCGCTGCTCTCTGACTCTGACTCATACTACTGTATTTATTGCATCTTATGCCTTAATTGTTGTTGGTTTTTTGTTTCTTTTGATTTTTGAGACAAGGTTTCTCTGGGTAACCTAGATTGACATAAAACTTATGTGTAACCATGCCAACCTCAAACTTGTGATCCTCCTCCCTCCATCTTCTGAGTACTGGAGTTGTAGGCATGGGCCACCACTCTGCTTCTGTGTACCTCCTTACCCCAACCCCTCCACCAAGAAAGGGTCTTATCATGTAGCCCTGGCTGTCCTGGAACTCACTATGTAGATCAGGCTGGCTTCCCAACTCACAGAGATGTGCCTGCCTCTTCCTCCCAAGTGCTGGGATTAAAGGTGTGCACCACTGCACCTGGCCTCTGTCGGGCATTGTCGAGATCTGGTTTGAAGTGATTCTCTTCAAAGATGACCTATGTTACCCAGAAATACTTTCCACTGAATGTTGGCCACAGCTCTCCACTCACTTAGAAGGAACTGTGTATTTTGGAGTGCAAACCACAGGATTTAGGATTTAAAACCTTCATTCTGCCCTCAGGCAGGCCATTTAATCTTCTTGTATCTGCCCTGTCAGCTGAGAAATCACTTCCTGATACCTACTGCCTCAGGCCACAAGGCTGGGATGGATCCTGTAAGTCAATGAAAAGGCATGAGTGGTGGTCTGTGAGTAGCATGCTCTTTTGCTGAGTAGCTGCACTCCTGGCTCCCAGTGGGAGCAAGGCAGTGCAGCCTCAGCCCCGGCTCCTAGCATGAGCTATTGCAGAGTACAGTCTTGAATTTGCTTTGTAGTCAAGGTGAACTTTAATGCTTCACCTAGCTCCTGTGAGTTCTCAGCTTTGAGACGGCTGAGTCTCCAGATGCCTGACAGAAGCCTCTGCCCCAAGTCTTGACCATAGGCTGGAATTGTCCTGGGTACCAAGAAGAAATGACACTTAACAGAAATAGTTTTCTTCAGATGCTGAAAAAATTGGTTGTTTATGATTTTTTTAAATTATTAGATCATGAATACACCTCAGAAATATAACAATTATTTATATGTACAGATACTGAAAAAAAGGAAAGAAAAAGTTCATTATATCTACATGGTAGAGTAATAAGATGTTAGTGATTTATGTGTATGAGTGTTTTGTCTGCATGTAAGTCTGTGTACTGCATGCACATGTGGTGCCTGTGGAGGCTCGAGTGGACTTCAGGTTGCCTGGATCTGGAGTTACAGACAGTTGTGTTCTAGTATGTGGGAGCCGGGAGGCAAAGAAGAGCCCTCTAGTAAGATAGCCAGGGTTTCTTAACTGCCGAGCCAGCTCTCCAGTCTGAAAAATGTTAGTCCTGTGGAAAGTTGACATTGATATGAATATGAAGTAAAAGGAAAACTGAAATTGTATATTAGCGTGAAAATATCTTAACTCCTTTCTGGGAAAAGGATTATAAAGAAATGAATTTAATATCATGACCTGAATGCAGAGTACAGGAGAATATTGCACCTTTCTTTCTTTCTGCCTGCCTGTCTGTCTGCCTTTTTTTTTTTTTTTTTTTCTTTTTTGGTTTTTCATGACAGGGTTTCTCTGTGTAGTCCAGCCTTGGAACTCACTCTGTAAACCAGGCTGGCCTTGAACTCAGATCCACCTGCTTCTGCCTCTCAAGTGCTGGAAGTAAAGGTGTGCACCACCACTGCCTAGCCTGTCATATCTTTTGAATTCTAAGTAAATTTTTTTCCCAGTGGCAGCATAGTGCAGTGGTCAGAGGCTGGACTTGGAGTCAGAAAGTCATGGACTTAGTGTCTGTTCGGCTTTTGACAATAGACAAACTCTTGGTTTCCCATCCATTAGGTTGTTTTAAGGTGTAGCTCCATGGCAGGGTGCTTGCCTAGCATGCAGAAAACTATTGTTTTTTTTAAGGAGGAAGGAAGGAAGGTGGGCCATTGAGTCTAAGGACTTACCAGTGTTCTGGCACTCTTGGCTGTAAATTTATGTTACTGGGTCTCTCCTTGTTTTGAAGTTTATTTCAAAAAGCAAAGGAGCCGGGCAGTGGTGGCACACACCTTTAATCCCAGCACTTGGGAGGTAGAGACAGGCGGATTTCTGAGTTCGAGGCCAGCCTGGTCTACAGCGTGAGTTCCAGGACAGCCAGGGCTACACAGAGAAACCCTATCTTGAAAAAAATAAAAAATTTTTAAAAAAATCAAAAAGCAAAGGAGACCAGTGGCAGCCTATTGGGTTCTAGTTTGTGGACCTTTACAGTGTTGCTTTGGCTGCTTATAAGGTAGGAAGCATATTCGTGGATGTACCATGACCCCTTTTTCCTCTCAAATCATGGGGGCTGGATCTTCCTAGTAAGGTAATTATTCCTACGATCCTCTTGAAAAGCTTAAAAGATGGGCCATAATCATGATTCAGGTGTTCTGTAATGAAGTGGAGTACTTTGAAGATACAGACCTGTCGTTCGTGCACAAGTATGACAACTGGGAAAGTTCACTGGCACTGTGGTTTCTGGTACAGTGGGAAGACCCTAACTGCAGCCGCAAGGACGCTTGTCCACAAAGGGCATCCTGGCCACTGGGACACTGCTGGGCCTTCCTTGTTAACCTGCCTGGTCTTATTTTGTTATTCTTAATGTATCTGTACTGTTTCTATATTTCTTTTATGCTAAACATGTACTTCTTTATAACCCAAGAGCAAGATAAAAATGTTCAATAGCGCCAGGCAGTAGTGGCGCACGCCTTTAATCCCAGCACTTGGGAGGCAGAGGCAGGTGGATTTCTGAGTTCAAGGCTAGAGAGATGGCTCAGTGGTTGAGAGTGCATGCTGTTCTTAGAGGACCCTGGTTCAGTTCCTGGCTCAAAACTATTTGTAAGTCCAGTTCCAGAGGCTCAGATTCCTCCTTTTGACCTCCGAGGGCACAAGCACACACGGTACACACATGCAGGCAAAACACTCATACACATAACAAAAATTAGAAAGTTATGTTTGTGTGCCATCCCCACATGGAGATCAGAGGACAGTTTGTAGGAGTGGGTTCTCTCCTTCCACCATGCGGGGTCCTGCAAACAAACTTAGGTCATAAGCTTGGCAGCCAAGTGCTTTTACTCACCGGGCCATCTCATCAGCCCAGGGTCTTTTGATTTTAGAAGGTGTGGGAGTGATGGACAGTTATTAGAACCCACTCCTCAGCTTTTAGGTTTGATCTTTTCCTCCACTAGCAATGTACACTGTGACCCCTTCCCTGTGGGTGGACACTGTGACACCCCCCTGTGGGTGGACACTGACACTCAGCTTGGACTGTGTTGTTAAGCTGCAGTGGTCTGTAGATTGTAGACCCTGTGCATTTTGTCTCGGAATATTTTCAACTGATGATGGATTTAGTAGTACAGTGTAAGTTGAAGTTCATCTGTACAGAACACACTTTGCTCGGGCTGGAGAGACAATGGCTCAGAGGTCAAGAGCACTGCACTTCTTATAGAGGACCCAAGTTTAGTTTCAGCTTCCATGTGGCAGCTCATAGCCATCCAGACTTCCAGTTCCAAGAGATTTAACACCCTCCTCTACTGGTTTTCTTAGACACCAGGCATGCACATGGTGCACACATATAAAATAAAAATGAATAAATACAAGGGAAAAGAACATACTTGCCTGAAATTTTTATTTCATATTCCTAACTTGGGTTTCCACACTCTTCCCTGCTATTCAGAAAATGTCCCAATGTCCTAAATACATAGGGACTGTGCAGTGAAGTCCCTGATAGGCCAGGGCCAGAGAGAGGGTCAGTTACAGCTTAAGTGACTTCAGAGATGCTGAGCCTCTGCATCTGTCTTGCCCAGGTCGCAACGAGCCCTTGAAGAAGGAGCGACTCAAGTGGAAGAGTGACTATCCCATGACCGACGGGCAGCTGCGGAGCAAGCGAGATGAGTTCTGGGACACAGCGCCTGCCTTCGAGGGCCGCAAGGAGATCTGGGATGCCCTCAAGGCTGCCGCCTATGCTGCTGAAGCTAACGACCATGAGCTGGCTCAGGCCATCCTGGATGGAGCCAGCATCACCCTGCCTCATGGTGAGCAGGCAGGGCGGGCCTGGGCTCTGTGCTTACCCAGACTGGGGGTGGGGCTTTCATTAGCACAGAGGTGAAAGTCAGTCACACGTGAGAAGTTTGTTTCAGCGGGTGGAGATGAAGGGGTATGCATGTATGTGTGGCTGCCTTGTTCATTTAAACAAAGAAACACAAGACACAAAACCAAGCATGGTGGCACATGCCTGTGATCATGAGAGGTAGACACAGGGGATCTGAAGTTCAAGGCCAGCTTAGGTTACATGAGACTGTTAGAAGGAAGAGAGGAGGAGGGATGAGGAGGAGGGATGGATGGATGGACAGGATCGCCCTTTGCCTAATGAGAAGACAGAACGACACCAATAAAACCTACAAGCTAAAGGTTTGCTGGGGGCCCTTGGAGCATTTGAGGTACTGATCTGGAACCTTCTGCTGCATTGCCTCATTTCTGTTCCTAGCACCCTCATTAGCTGTGAAGGGAAAGTAACAGTAGATCTTTAATCTCAGACCTGGGTCTTGACCGTGTTCCTTTCTCAGCCTGTGACCTTTCCTAACTGTATGTCCTGGAGCAGGGCAAGTCTCAGGCTAGAGCCTGAGGCCTTGCAGTCACAAAGGATTAATCAATGATGTGCATAATACCACCTAGTCCAGTACCAGCACTCACAAGGATGCGGAAGACTAAGTAAATGTATTCCCGCCTGCATTATGTTACACCAGTAAGGGAACTGGGGCCCAGCTGACGCCTAGCATTGTGTACTCAGCCAGAATGCTGAATAAACAAATGACAGTTAACATGCCGTGGCTGAGGGAGCCAGAACCTGATGACCAGGACGTTAGCCCCAGAGTCCTGACTATGGGCTAGGACTAGGGACTGTGAGGTAGCTGTAGTGGATTAACCTGCTTACACTGCTGTAACTGAGCACCACAGGTGGGCTCCTTGAACAGTAGAAATTTGTTTCTTACAATTCAAGAGACTGGAAAGTCCAAGGTCAGAGGGCCAGCAGTTTAGTTCTGGTGATGCTACTTGCTTTTTTGCTGTTTTACATGGTAGGCATGCAGGAAGAGAGAGAGGACTGGGCCGGTTCTCTGGAGCTTTTCCTTGAAGGGAAGCTGGTCCTATCAGGTTGGGCCCTTGTCGTTTACTTGTGTAATCTTATTCCTTCCAAATATGCCTCAACGTGGGAATTCGGGGGACAGGGCATTCAGCGTGTGACATCAGGCCCCCAGACGACACTGATGGCCCTGCCTTTCCCACAGGAACTCTTTGTGAATGCTATGACGAGCTGGGCAATCGCTATCAACTGCCCATCTATTGCCTGTCACCGCCTGTGAACCTGCTGCTGGAGCACACGGAGGAGGAGAGCCTGGAGCCTCCTGAGCCCACCCCTAGTGTGCGCCGTGAATTCCCACTGAAAGTGCGCCTCTCCACAGGCAAGGACGTGAGGCTCAGTGCCAGCCTGCCTGACACAGTGGGGCAACTCAAGAGGCAGCTGCACAGCCAGGAGGGCATTGAGCCGTCCTGGCAGAGATGGTTCTTCTCTGGAAAGCTGCTTACAGACCGCACAAGGCTCCAGGAAACCAAGATTCAAAAAGACTTCGTCATCCAGGTCATCATCAACCAGCCCCCAGCACCCCAGGACTGAAGGCACCTGACTCCTAGGAAAAGAGGCCATGGAGGTCCCCTGCAGGCTGTGGGGCCCAGGCCTGGAGCACAAGGCCCTCAGCCTGTTGCTGCCTTCCAGTGCTGCTGTCTTCAGGGGCGCCTCCCGCCCCCCTGCTGTATGGCTCTTGGTGAGCTGGGAAGGGACTTGCCTTCCAGGGCACTGGACCCACCAGTGCTCAGCACCCAGGGAGCAGTGCTGCCTGCCACGCACAGGCCTTGCCAACCTTGTCGGAGAAAGGGCACGTGGCGCTCTCTACCCCAGGTTGGAGCCATGGGGGCTGTCCTGCAGACCTGGAACCCAGATCTGTCATCTGGTGCCACCACTGTGCTCACTCCAGTTTTCTGCTCAGGGTTGGAAGCAATTGCTGTCTCCCCCTTTATCCCTCACCATGACTCTGCCCTGGGCACAGTGCCAGTCCCCTGGATGGGGAGGGAGCCCAGTGGGCTCCAGGGCTTGAGGAGCTGAGGTGGGCCTCTCTGCCTCTCCCTGCACCCAGCACAATCTGCAGAGATGAGGCAGCTGGCCAGACAGCCAGGCTTTATGGCAGGGGTTTGCACAGGGCTGTCCCCAGCTGTAACCCGGGCAGGGTGGGGCCCGAAGCCCGGCCATGGCCCCAGCAGGGCCCTGTGTACAGACACATGTGCATTTTATCAATAAAACCTTTGCTCCTCTCCTGCCTAGCACATGACTTCGCATTTTACAGTGTGGCGGAGCCCAGAGCTTCTCTGGTTTGGCATCCAACCTGGGGGTCCTGGGGGTCCGGACAAAAGCCACGAGATGGCGCCTTCTGCCCTGCCTCTTGCAGCAGTTGCTAGGACAGTTAAGTGGGGGGTGGGGTGGGGAGTAGATATGAAAGCGTGATGGAGCACCCACGGAAGGAAGGCAGCATAAGCTATGCAGCAGCCACCCCACAGGGCCCACTTGGGATCGTGGAGATGCAGTGCCCATGCTGTGTCAGAGCATGGATGACAAACTTCCAGTAATGTGTGAGCCAGAGGCAGACAGGGCTGATTGTGTTTCTTCTGGGGAACTGTGCACATCACCAGAGGGGAATCTCGGGGTGTCATTTGCAGCTGTAGAAGTACAGAGCATTTGTAGTCCACTGGCAATTTAAATCTAGGTCATAATGACCCAGGGCTCCAGGCTGGGAGTCCAGGTGAGGAGCTCAAGTAAGGTCTGCCTTTCCTGTGCGTATTCTCTGTTCTCAGGGAGTGTGGTCAGCTCTGCCCAAGGCAGTCTGGCATTGCCTAGTACTCGTGAGATGGCCTTAGCTCTGAACTATAACTTCCTGAGACTCTTAAAACAACACTAAGTTCTGCTGAGGACCCTAGGAAGATGAAACAAATGGATGGGATCTGTTCATGGCTAATGGACATGCCGTTCAGTGTGGCCATGTTTCCCTAGGGCGCGCTATAGGACCCAATAGCTGCCACCAGAGGACAGCAGCTGCTCCAGCTCTTGCTTGGAGAAGGTCTCAAATGTCTACAGGTTTGCTCATATTTGGCTCATATTTGTTTTTTCAGGCTCCCCTGGCTAGCACAAGCTAGACAGCATTTCTTGGCATCCAGCAGGTGGCACTGCCATCCAGGCCAATGGCAGCATGTAGGTCCTTTTGCAGCCCATTCTCCCTGGCTAAGACTTAGCTAGTTCCCACGCACTGAGGACACACTGGACAGACCTCTTTTCTGCAGCTGTCCTTTGCAGGGCGGTGTGCCTTCTGGCTCTGAGGTTAGGGGAGGGGCAAGTTCCCTGGCCTGGGCAGTGGCTTCCCATGCTCCCTGGGGCTGTCCGAGGTGAAGGTGAGAGGTGGGGGAGGCAGGTGGAGAGTTGAGCTAATAAGCTCATGACAAATGGAGAAACGAGCCTGTGAGCTAATGACAAAGGCACCCAGTGGGCGGGGTGGGTGCTCAGGCCTATAAAGACCCCATGCCCTGGGACTTGCAGAAACAGTCATGGAGGGCACCATGGAGGGTCCCGAGGCAGTGCAGAGAGCCACAGAGCTCATTGAGCAACGACTTGCCCAGGAGGAAGAGACTGAGGTGGGAGCTGAGGTGAAGGGTGTTGGGGAGGGAACTCTCCAGGTTAACAGTCCATCTGTGCCATCGTGGGAAGGGAAAGACTGGGTGCTACCTGGGTCCAGACAGCATGCTATTTCCCAGGACCCAGCCAGGCCCATGTCCACACCAAGATGTTCCTAACATGGTTGTGGCTGGTGGGAGATGGGGCCTCAGCCCCTCCAACAGGCACTTGGAGGGACACACACACACACACACACACACACCCCGAGATTATCCCCTGGATGTCACTGACAAGAATCGGGAAGGGAGCTGGGGAAGGGAGCTGGGACTCTGCCAGGACTGGGGGCAGAGGCCTAAGGCACACTCAGGTGCATTGTCTCCTGGATAAGTTAAGTGGGGCTGGACTTGCTCTACATCCTACTCAAAAACAGTTGAGCCAGGTGTGGTGGTACATACCCATAATCTCAGAGGTGGAGCCAGCCTGGGCTACATGGTGAGAGTACAGGAGCCTAGAGTCTAGTGCATAGGGTGAAGGTGGCACTAATCTTAACCAACACCTTTTATTTGCATTGTCAACTAAGAAGAAGGCAGAGGGCAGAAATGGGCATATGGAAAATGGACTGTAGTGATGAACAGGGTGGGTGGGTCCTTCTGGCCCTCTGGGACCACTCTAGTCAGGATGGAGTGTGAGCTGGGTGGGCCTTCAGGACTAAGAAGTGGGGGTCAGGATCTGGGGAGAGGTACTTGAGGCCAAAGAAATAACAGAAACTGAGCTAAATAAAGGTGGTCATGAAAATGTGTGACAGCAAGAGCTGGGGCTAGAAAGGAAGGCAGAGGACAAACCAGAGAAGGCCAGGTAAGAGGTGCAGGCTCTGTGGGCAGTGAGAGTCACCGACTGTGAGCATGGGGGAGGGCTGTGCCGCCCTCTGACCTGTTACAGAGCCAGTTCTGGTATTGCTGAAAGGAATTTATGGGGGGGGGGGTGCTATCGGAACTCAGCTTAGAGGCCCTCGTCATTTAGGAGAAGAGATGAGCTCAGGTTTATCAAGGGGAGTGCAGACAGCAGGGGAACATCCCTGGATCTCCAGGCATCTCACTCATCCCTCCCCTGAGAGCGTGTGCACATGGCTGCCAGACAGGAGCGTCATGCTGCTGTGTCATTTCTGGAGTGTTGCCACAAGCCACTGGAACCTTCTACCAGGGGACACAGTCCTCTTCCATCCATTCATCTAACAAATATAGCCACCGGGCTGCAGGGACACAGGCGCCCACAGTGCCAGCCTTCTTGCCCAGCTCCTCTCCCTGCCAGCATCCTCTCTAATCTGAAGCGTGGTCTGGGGAATCAGGTGGGAGTTTTGTTTTGACTCACGGACCTGCATTCAATTTCATAAACATTCAATGAGTGCAAACTCTGCCAGCCCACAAACAAATCTGAAAGGAGTCTGAGTAAGAAATGGGCGGCACTAGAATGGAAATTCCTCCTCACACTGGAAGGAATAGAAGGCTGGAAGGCCACCTCCAGGTTTGCTGCTCGCCAGGTAAGGTCTGCTTTAACTAAGAATTACCGGATGGGCAGAGATGCTGAGCCTGCATGGCCATTACTCGCTCACTCTTTCATCTGTTGTTTAATCAGTGTTAGGTGAGCAACCACTCCAGGCCAGGCCCTGTCACAGTAAATGCTGGAAACAATGGGTGATTAAGCCCAAAGTCCTCCCTCTAGGTGCTCCCTCAGTCATCCAGCCAGGGTCCCATAAGCAACAGGAGTTGTAGCCCAAGGTTGTTTCTTTTTTCCCTGGAGGAAGATGTCTGTGAGCAGCAGGGGAGACTCCAAATCATACAATCCTACAAATCTGGCAGGTCATGTGGTCATAAGCCTGGCAAGAAAGGCAAACAAGGGGACCATCAAAATGAACACTGAGAGGAGCATAGCTCAGGTGACAGAGCATTCGACTGTCCTGTGAAGCCCTGAATTCTAGCTCAGTGCTACAAAAAAAAATAGAAGTAAATGGGAAGTATTGGAAATAAAACCTAGACTCTTCCCTGGGAGAGGCTAATCCCAGGGCTCTGTGGGAGTGGGCAAGGTGCCTGGGCCACATGGGGGTCAGGTTCTACCCCTGCACTCCTGCCTGGTTATCCTCACCCTCGGCACAGATGTCTATCCAAGCTGCTTGGGAGACTCTGGGGAAAGGGTATCAGAACGTCACTAAGAGTGAAGCAGTCTGGGAAAACCAGAGCTTCAAATGCAGAGAGGAGGAGGCGCATCACACCATGACCATGTGACCACGAAAGCGGGAAGCTGCTGTTCTATCCAAGCTCTAGATACTCAGGGCTGAACATCTCTGAGCAAATGCGGTATCTACCATAGAACTGCCAAGCTTTTATACCCGAAGGGCTGTTGTTAGGGGGGGCAGATGATGGGGCTGGGGGCTGTAGCTCAGTGGTAGAACCCTTGCCTAGCGTCTGCAAGACCTAGGTTCAATACCTGGGGCTTGGGCGACACCGAGACCAAAATTACCATCTTTGATCACAATTATCTCATCAAAATGGTTTTTCCCCGATTAGATCCCTGTATCCATGGGTTCTATCTCTGTGGACTCAACCAACCACAGATGAAAACTTTCTTACATTTTAGCTATATGCTAAATGTATGTGTGTGAATATTTTTGCCTGCATGTATGTCTTGCATTGGATGCATTTCTGCTACCTACAGAGGCCAGAGGAAGGAGTTGTATCCCCTGGAATGGGAATTACAGATGGTTGTGAGCTGCCATGTGGGTGCTAGGAACTGAACCCCGTTCCTCTGGAATAGCAGCCAAGGCTCTTAACTCCTGAGCCATCTAACCCTGTGGACATTTTAAAATTTTGTATTTGTAATGAACATGAACAGACTTCCCCCCTTGTCTTTATCCCCTAAACAATAAAAACACATTGTATTAGTCCATATATATAATATTGAGGTTAAAAATATACAGGAACGTGTGTATGTATAGGTGTCTTAGTTAGGGTTGTACTTCTGTGAACAGACACCGTGACCAAGGCAAGTCTTATAAGGACAACATTTAATTGGGGCTGGCTTACAGGTTCAGAGGTTCAGTCCATTATCATCAAGGCAGGAGCATGGCAGCATCCAGGCAGGCATGGTGCAGGCAGAGCTGAGAGTTCTATATCTTCATTTGAAGGCTGCTCGCAGAATTCTCGCTTCCAGGCAGCTAGAATGAGGGTCTTAAAGCCCACACCCACAGTAACACACCTACTCCAACAGGGCCACACCTTTTAATAGTGCCACTCCTTGGGCCAGGCATATGCAAACCATCACAGTAGGTTATAAAGAAGTATGACATTTTATAAAAGGGCTTATGTATGCTGGCCTAGAACTCATTATGTGGACCAGACTGGCCCTCCAGAGCAGTAATCCTCCAATTTCAATCTCAAGCACTGAGATTGTAGGCGTGACCTACCACACCTGGACCAAAACAAAAACAAAAACAAAAAAATCATATCCTTAATCGTAAGTAGCTTTCAATGGCTTTCCAGAAACTTCGAAGATCCGCTCCTGGGAAGCTGTCCATGGACATGCTAGTGTTAGAGGAAGAGAAGCGACTCGGGGTTCAGAGTCCTGCTTTACAAAAGGTTAAGGTAAGTGTGGAAGAACTAAGAGCCTGCGCTCAGGTGACAGGCCACCTAGACCCTCTACCCGCGTCATCCTGCTGCCAGCTCAGCTCTTGTATCATCCCATATCATCCTGTATCACCCCACACTCTGCCCCAGTGTGGAGGTGATGGGCCATCTCCACACAGGGCCAAGAGCGTGTGCGCAAGACATCGCTGGACCTGCGGCGTGAGATCATTGACGTGGGTGGAATCCAGAACCTCATAGAACTGAGGAAAAAACGCAAGCAGAAAAAGCGAGATGCCCTGGCTGCAGCTCAGGAGCCACCTCCAGAGCCCGAGGAGATCGTAAGGCTCCTGGTTTGGACAGATGTGGGCAGGGGGAGCCTGGGAGACCCCGAAGCACCCCCACTATTCTTTATTGGTGGATGTTCGACCTGCAGACCGGCCCTGTGAATGAGGAGACATTCCTGAAAGCTGCAGTGGAAGGGAAAATGAAAGTCATTGACAAGTACCTGGCAGACGGAGGTTCAGCGGACACCTGTGATGAGGTGACGTTCCCGCCATTGCGCCAATGCCCTTTCAAGACCAACACCATAACCGAGTTGGATCCTGGATCAGCTCCACTTGTGGGCTTGTTTGAGAACTCTCACAGATATTCTTAGGATGGCTTAGGTAGCCCCGTAGTGGACTTTCTTCCTCATTCCACAATATCCCCAAATCCTTTTCAGACCTTTCCCCAGTCCTGGACACCTCCATAACAAATGTCACATGTTTCTGCATGGGAGATGAAGGAAAAAAAATTCAATTAAGACAGCTCAGGAGATTTGGGCAAAATCCTACGTCTCCCTGTGATCCCCAGCTGTGGGACCTGGACCTGTGGCTGAGCTGTTGCCTCTCCATGACCCAGATCCTACTAGTGTGAACGTAGCCTTCTGCCTTCCCAGTATGGACCAGGAGGGCCTCAATTCTTGTTGAATGGACAGAAAGACTATAAAGCATGTGCTGAGATAGGACACTTTCTCTTTCCCGTGCTATACACTCGTGTTTCTTTTTACAATTATATTTATTTATTTTGAGACTGGGTCTCACTGTGTAGCCCTGGCTGTCCTTCAATTCACCATGTAGACAAGGCTGTCCTGGAACTCACAGAGATCCACCTGCCTGTGCCTCTGTGTTCTGGGATTAAGGGAGTGCACCACCATGCCTGGCTTACAATTACTTATTAATATTGTTAGTATTATTTGCAGCTCTGGGGCACTGTGTGTGCTAGGCAAGTGTTCTACCATTGAGTCACACACCAGCCCCTATTTTTATTATTCTACTGTGGAAATATATAACATGAAATATGTCATTTTACCCAAGTTGATTCAAAGTGGCACTGATTACAGTGTTGTGTGACTATGGCCATCTGTTTTCTTTAATTTTTCTGTTGCCCATTGCACTTATTTCCTCTGAAATTGCTTCTTGGCACTTGTAAGATGTCCTTGCTCTCACCCCTACCATTAGACCAAGCCTAACAGTGGCCACCCACCCTTGGGCCTGCTCTGCAGTATAGTAGATATCAACCATGTCTTTTCTGTTCTTTTACCTCCAGGGTCTTAATGGTTTTTTTCCTCTCATTTGCTGCATGTCAAGAGAAAAATATAAGAAAAAAACAAGAGAAGGGTCATGAAAAACTGCCCATAACCAGATGATTAGCACACAGAAAGACTTGCAGCGTGGCACAAGGGTTCCCTGAATCCAAAGCAGAAAGTGGCCTTCAGAGAGGGAAGTTTGTTCCTTCCTTGAATCAGTGATCAGTGTGGCCTGTGCATCCTAGCCCTGCCTAGCACTAGGGGGTATAGAGTTCAGCCTGTTAGTGTTCCCTTATCCTCAGGAATCAGCTGGGGGCAGCTTGGCATAGAGGTCTCAATAAAACCATGGCCCAAGAGCTTCGAATTGTCACCAAGCATCATAGCATGTGAGGGCAGAAGAGACATGACCAGCAGGGCTGCCAGCTGTGTCAGCTGTACAAAGGCATGGTTGGCTGCACAGGAGGAGTGAAGAAGCTGGAGTCCCAGGGCAGGGCTCCAAGGCCAGTCTGGATAGGCGCTGGCTGAGCACAGCACACATGAGCACCAAGTTTTGGCAAGGCCTAGGCCTTGGCTTGATGGGATATGGGACTCAGGCCTGACAGTCTCTTTGGGGGCAGTTCCGTCGGACAGCACTGCATCGGGCCTCCCTGGAGGGACACATGGAGATACTGGAGAAACTTCTGGAGAACGGGGCCACCGTGGACTTCCAAGATCGGGTAAGAGGGCAGGTATTGGGTGGGATCTAGTCTGTAGAATTCTATTTCCTGTCAAATCTGTGTCAGTGGGCTGCCAGTGGGGACAGGCCCTACGTCTGTGTGTTCTGTGACATCCGGTGAGCCCCATCACCCCCTGAGTTGCCTCTGGGACTCTCACTGGGACTAGTTGGGCCCTGGGCTGTCTGTCCTACTCCCTGTACTTTCTTTTGTTTGTCCCTCTGCCTTCTTGGCGTCAAACCTTTCCCCAGTTCACTTCTTTCCCTTCAGCTCTCCCATTAAATCCTGTCTATCCCTTCTAGCTGGACTGCACAGCCATGCACTGGGCCTGCCGTGGAGGCCACCTGGAGGTAGTGAGACTCCTGCAAAGCCGGGGGGCTGACAGCAACGTGAGAGACAAGGTGAAGCGGTGCTTCAGTACACACTGGGGTTCATGGGGAGGATGAGGGACAGCCAATGGCAAGTAAGCTCAAGAGATGGGTAGCTAGTGGGCTAGCCTGGTTTCTAGAGTGGCTACAGAGAAGCTTCAGGCCCTCCAGGGAACTTGGGAGTAGCAAGTGCTGAGAGGAGACAGAGACAATGCTCTCTTGGCAATATGGTCTACTAAGAGGATGCAGGGGTTTGCACATCCATGGCACCTGCCCTCCTCCATCACCCACCTGCCTGTCCACCGATTTATTCCTTTCCTTATTAATCTATCATTCTTCTGTTCATCCATCTCTTACACGAAATCTTGAACAAGTACCTTGGCCTCTGAGGCACCGTTTGTCAGCTATAAAACTTGTGGAGTTCTTACGTAGATTAGGAGGAAAATGTTTGTAAATGAATTACTTTTTTGTTGTTGTTGTCTTGTTTTTTTTTTTTTTAAAGATTTATTTATTTATTATATGTAAGTACACTGTAGCTGTCTTTGGACACTTTTTCTTCTTTCTCCGGCCCCACTTGCTCTAGCTGTCTTCAGACACCTCAGAAAAGGGCATCAGTTCCCATTACAGATGGTTGTGAGCCACCATGTGGTTGCTGGGATTTGAACTCAGGACCTCTGGAAGAGCAGTCAGTGCTCTTAACCGCTGAGCCATCTCTCCAGCCCCAATGAATTACTTTTTAACGTAAGAAACTTTTGCTGCATCTATCACAGTTATTTATCAATTAATGCCATCTAATATAATTATTTGAAGAAGATTGGTGGTGGTTGCACACACCTTTAATCCCAGCACTCGGGAGGCAGAGGCAGGTGGATCTGTAAATTCAAGGCTAGCCTGGTCTATACTGTGAAACTTGGTCTCGTTAAAAAAAATTAGTAAAAGAAAGTGGACTGGGGCGGTGTGTGACTCCGTGGTAGCATACTTGCTTAGCATGTACAAGACCATGGGCTCAATCCCCAGTGTTCCAATGAATAAACATGTCAGTTAATTGAAGGAGAAAGTAGGGCCGGCAGTACACCTCTACAGTCCCAGCACTTGGGAGGCAGAGGTAAGAGAATTGAGAGTTTGCAACTACCCAGAGTACACAGTGAGACCCTGACTTTTTACAAAGGTAGAAGAGTGGACACTAGCTCACTGCAGTAGGCTAGCCAGAGGAGGTGGTACTTAGAGCGGTACAGTTAGGTGACTGGGAAGGATAGTGGCATGTTGTACCGTTCTCTCCTGTCCAAGGCTCAGGCCATGGCACTCAGGCTTGGAGTCCGATTAAGCTGCAGATAAGATAGCTAGCTCCTCCTCCCCGGGAAACCATGGTCCAGGCCCATGTGCCAACAGCCCTGTGTCCTCCCCACACAGCTACTGAGCACTCCCCTGCACGTGGCCGTGCGTACTGGACACGTGGAGATCGTGGAACACTTTCTCTCCCTGGGCATGGATATCAATGCCAAAGACAGAGTGAGTCCCTGCTTGCTCCCCTGCTCAGCCAATATGGGTGTAAGGGCAGCTCACAGGCTGCCAAGGGCGAGTAGTCCTTCTGTACAGGACCCTAGGGTGGCAGCTTCTGAGCCAGGCCTCTAGCCCATCTCTATCACCCTACCCACCCATTGACCTCAAGGGTTACCTTGTGTGCTATACCGGTTCTAGGAAGGGGACAGTGCCCTACATGATGCTGTGAGACTCAACCGCTACAAAATCATCAAATTGCTGCTCTTGCATGGGGCGGACATGATGGCTAAGAACCTGGTGAGTCTGTTTCTCTGGCTTGGTGGTAGGGTGAATCCTTGCATGGTGGATGGTCTGCAGAAGCCATGGGGCAGCCACAGCCTAGGTACACATGTCATTGGCTCTTGGCCACGCCACCCTAATCACCTGCCTTCTCAGGTCTCTCTTCATGTGTCAAGGTCCAGAGCAAAAGTTTGAAGAAACAATAGGAGAGGTGGTGAGAGGACTTCCCAAAGCTCCTCAGATAGGGCAAAGGAGATCCCAGCATTCAGGCCCAATCAGTGGAGGACCAGTGGGAAGGGAATCAAATTATTTGGTTGGTGTGGCCATTCTAGCACCTCATGTTGGTTCTTGATGGGTCTCAGATTTTCTGTGAATAGACGTCCTCTGGCCCAAGCCTGTTGGTCCACAGGAGAGACGCACGGAAAGGTTCTTCTGGCACAAGAAAGCCTAAGGGACACTGAGGGAAGCAGGAACATAGGGGAAGGGTGTGGATAGTCTTAGCTTTGCAGACACTGGGGCTGGATGATTCTTAATGAAGGGACTTTCCTGTGCACTGTGCCAGCATCCCAGGCCTCTGCCCACTGGATACCAGTAGCACCCATAACCTCTAGTTGTGAAATGCAAGATGGCTTTACCCTGGGCATTTGCCTCCAGTTGAGAACCACTGGTGATATAGCTGAAGGCAATTTCGGGTGGGCTGCTGAAGTCTGAGTAGGTCTGCTTCTGTTTTCCCCAGGCAGGAAAGACCCCCACAGACCTGGTCCAGCTATGGCAAGCAGACACCCGGCATGCCCTGGAGCATCCTGAGGCAGAATCAGAGCAGAACGGGCTAGAGAGGCCTGGGAGTGGCCGTGAGACACCCCAGCCTGTACCAGCCCAGTAAATACCTACCCAGAGCTGGGTACCTGAATCCTACCATGAGCTGCCTGCAGCCAGTCTAGCAGGGACACCCCCCAGATTCAACACAATAAAGTGCTGGCTTTGCTATTTGTGGTGTTTGTGCCGATTCGTGCTCCAAACATGTAAGAACAGAGATTGGGTATTAGAGTGAACTTGGGAACGAGGGGAATGTGGAGTCCCTTGGCTCCTGAGTTAGTAGCACCCATACCCTGGTCTGGCCTTGCTTTGATCCTATCATCCTGCTTTTCTCTCCAAATCCCTAGGGCCGCAATTGTACTATATTTCACTCTGTGGCATACTCATCTTTTGCTCCCTGTCTCCAAGACTGTTCCATGGAGCTGTGTATCTGTGTGTGGCCAGCAGAGGGCTAACACATGGCGGCCCTTGGCAGAAGCTTCCTAGACAGGAGTGGTTTTTCACAACTGCTTCTGTAATGGCGAATGGGTGGCTACAGTAGGGCGGAGCCAGGCCAGCTCAGCCAATCAGCTCCGTCACGTTCAGCCAGCCAAGAAACGGAAGGTGTGCTTGTTGGGGTGGGGGTGCGGGTGCGGGTGGGGGTGGGTGGCTCCTGGCTCTGGAGCTGTGTGAAGAGAGCCCTGTCAAAGACAGTTTTCAGTGTTGAAACCCCAGGAGCCGGGACTCTTTCAGGCCATTAATTGTGGCATTTGTCTAGTTGCTTCCCAACAGGGAAGAAAACCTGCCTGGAGACTCTAAGCCCGCCCCTGACCCTAGGACACCCAGTGCAAAGCTGCACGCTCCTATGCCATGCCCACAAGTTGTGGTGGGAACACAAATTTTTAACTGGGTGTGTAGATCATTAACAGTGGGGGGCAAAGGAGTCCAAACTCAGTTCCCCTGTGGCCACAGACAGTTGGGCCTCAGACCTCCTGCAGAAATGCTGGGCCCCCAAATCTTCGCCTCCATGAGGCAGGGACTGAGCAGGAGTTTGTCTAGGACTGTGAAGGGGAAGAAGGTAGACATTGCCGGCATCTACCCACCTGTGACCACCCCATTCACCGCCACTGCAGAGGTAGACTATGGGAAACTGGAAGAGAATCTGAACAGACTGGCCACCTTCCCCTTTCGAGGTAAGAGGGCAGTTGGGGAACCAAATCCAGGAAAGGGGGGCAGGGCACAGCTCTGGCACCTTAGAGAGAGCCTCACCTGCCTTTGTTTCCCCAGCTGGGAAAGGCTGAGGCACCTTCTCTGCTCCCAGGATTATTGGGGTGAAAACATGGAATCGTGAATGAGAATATCCTTAGCTACCAGGCCTGCTGCTGATGGGAAGGCACTAGCCAGGTCACACGGCAGGGCAGCCTGTTGTCAGCCTCCTTCCCCCTGAGCTTGCCTGGCAGAATTACTTCTCAATGTGCTGGATCCTCTGATCCACCTCTCGTTTTAACATGGGTCCCCTCTCTGAGGCCACAGAGCAGCTCCTATTTGTGAGATTCAGTCTGCCTCACAGCCACAGGTCCATAAAAGAAAATAGAAAAGGGCAGTCCCCTGTTCGGCTCCATCCCACACCACCCCGGCAATTCCTGGTCAGTCCTGTCAATGACACCATCTCGTAGGGGGACGTGGACTACCAGAGATGTGGTCACTGTGTGAAGCCACTCAGCTAACATGCAATTGAGCTGAGACTTGAACTCCTGATTAGAAGCTCTATTCTGCCCACTGATTCTGACACCTTCTTCTAAGTTGCCGGATCTATCTAAGACCATCCCTACAAATGTCGTTTGGTGGGCACCATTTTTGAGAATGGCTTTGCTCTGACTGAGAAGGTACAGGCTAGCAGCTAGGATAGTGGACTCTGGTTTCCAATCACAGCTCTGCCAGTGGTCTTACTCCGTGGGAGACTCTAACCCTGTGGATTCCCCATATGACATGCGTGAGTGATGATGCTCTTACCGTGGGGTAGCCAGAAGAAGAATCTGGAAGAATGTGAGGAGAAAGCATGGTATAAATTCTCGAGTACTATACATTGGAAGGTATAGACTCTTGGGGTGATAATTATTAAAGGTACACATGGCATTTGTGAAGTCTCAAACCCTGGGAGAACTGGCTGAAACATTTATTTAACATACCAAAGCGGACCTGGCTGCCAGCTTTTCCCAGCACCCCTCAGTCCCTACCAGATACAGGGTATGGCTGGTATACCCCACCCTCTAGTCCCCCCACCAACTCTCCAGCCTGGAGGCTGTGCTGCCCTATCCCAGAGGCTCTTCCCTGTATAGTGCGGCCATTTTAGTTACCCACCCTTTTACCTCTTGGTTCCCTACTCCCCCTCATCTCCTTTTTCCTTCTTACTCTCCTCAGTTCACTCTGGACTCTCCCAGATGTGTCTGCCTCTGGCTATGCTCTCCCTCTCACCTACAATAAACTCTTCGCTCCACCGTGCCTAGTCCTTCCTTATTTTTTAAATTTCGCATTCAACGCTGTAGCCAAGCTGCACTGTGCTTGGTGGTGGTGACCACTGGCCCAGCTGAGCCCCCTTCATAGCTCAGTACCCAGATGATGTGAGTGTTTGTCAAGGGACAAGTGGCCTATGGGTACACATTCTGAGCAGGGACAGCATATCTACTAGAACGTGCTTATGCTGGCCTGGAGGGAGATGAGGCCAGATTTCCTTGAAGCACAGCCTGATGATAATCCTTAGCTACAAAGAGAACACTTCCCTTCAGTTTAAGGATCAAGGACACAATAGCGTAGGGGCCGGAAGACTGCTTTGTATCCATTGTTTCTGAAATCCTGTATCAAAGATTTCATGGAGACTTCGGAATTGTCTTTGGACTTCCCCCTTTGTCTCTTTAATTCCTGCAACCAGCTGTTTGTTTGTTTGTAGAGGGAGGGATTTGGCTCATAGGTTCCTGATGTTGTCTGAGTCCTCCATTCACCACATAACAGGAGATTGGGGCAATGAGAGGAAGAGCCCAATGTCTGGAGTTGGAAGACTCCTCCTCTGGCTAGTATAGCAATTGAGAAATTTTTTTTTTTTTGACTTGATGTGAGATTTATTATTGACCATGATTTGGTAGGGCATAGGAGAGCTCCGTGGAAGCCTTCAGGGATGCAGGGCTCTCCACTTGTCAGGGGACCCCGATTGGGGATATATTTGATTCCACTGCTATCAGGAATGAGCCGCTTCTCAGCAACCATGACTTCAAATTCAATCTGCATTAAACTTGGTGAAGCCCCACTCCTTTGAGATGTGGATCTTCTGGTGGCCAGGAACGTGAACTTGACTCTGCGCAGAGCCTCAATCACATGTTCCTTATTCTGCAGCTTGGTGTGGATGGACATGATGACCTGGCCAATGTGAACCCTGGCCACTGTGCCCTGGGGCTTTCCAAAAGCACCACACATACCTACTGGAGTCTAGATCAGGGACAGCATTGTGACCAGAGACTTGATTATCAACTGCCAGAAAATTGTCTCCAAGGTGCCTTGAGGCAACCCATATAGACAATAGGCTACATACACTACCAAGGAGGCTGCTATGTGCAACCATTGCACACCAAAGTCCCCATGGGGAAAGGGACACAACTGAGAAGTCACAGTCCCTCTGTAATCCAGTTTCCTCACTTGAGAACAGGAGCTAAGTCCTCAGGCTCTTAGCCATGTGGCTTAATATAATTCCCCCAAGATGGTCAGCCATGCTGCTGGCACAGAGAACGAAGAGTCAGGGGTGTCCTATCATAGTTCTAGCACTTAGCCAAACACTGCTGTTTCTCTTGCTTTCTGGAACAGACCTTGCATTCTAGCACACAGGAACAGGTAGAGACAGCTGCCAAATGCTACTGCTATTTTTATCAGTGTGGGCAGCATGCCCTCCAAAGAAGAGGTGGGAACCTGCCCTTCGTGCTTCAGTGTACACAGAGAATATTTTAAATTGGACTTAAGTCCAATCTCCAGAATCTACGTAAGGTGGAAGGGGAGAACCAACTCTACAAGCCATCCTCTGACCTCCACATGCCTGCACAATACATGGTCTCTCCCCTCCCCCAAGTAAACACATGTAAAAGACTTTATTTTTGGACAGATTAGCTAATGCTTTATCAAATGTGTAAAAAAAAAAAAAAAAACCCACAATAACTGATAAAAGGAGCATGCAAAACCTTTAGCCTCTGTTTGAATTCTAGAAAATACATGTCAGTTCTGGATCACAATAGTTCCATTGAACTACAAAAAAACGAATCACAAGGAAGAATTTAAAAGCTCCGCAGTGGCTGCTTTTAGTGTCAGTTACAACAGACCAGCCCTCATTAGCTATTTCGGAAAGTGAAAGTGGGCCTTGATTTGTAGATGAGGGATGTCTCCAGTAGTTAAGAAAATGATAAACTCTGCAAAAGTTTGTCAGTCTCATACTGAAGCAACTCTTTGAGACCAAAAAAGCAGGAAATGGTGTCAGCACCACAGTAAGCATGGGTCTGCTCTTTTATTTTCCTATCTTGTTCAGGATGCAGACTTGATGTTGTGCCCAGTTATAAAAATGGACCATGAGTAAAGGTTTCTATAATCTTCAGCTTAAAAAAATTTTTTAAGTAAGGGGCTGGAGAGATGGCTCAGAAGTTAAGAGCACTGACTGTTATTCCAGAGGTGCTGAGTTCAATTCCAAGCAACCACATGGTGGCTTACATCATCTATAATGGTTGGAGGGAGGAAATGGAAGAAAAAAGCGATGTAATTATGTTTTTATTTCAGTTTCCTAATAAAAACAAAACTTTTAGCAAATTAGAACCAAGGACCTGAGGGAAGGGTTGTTCAGGAGGGCCACTGGCCCTGGGCTTACATCTGTCAATAGCTTGCCACTCACGGTGGACTTTGAGTTGTTATTTCCAGTGAGGTTAGTGAACAGTCACAGGGCTATTTCAGCAAGGCTGGAGAGGCGAGCTCCCCAAAACTTCCAGCTGTGCCTTATTCCTTTCCCACACAGAGCAGACCATGGCTTCTTCTGGAAGAGAAAACATTTTTGTATAAATGAAAAGTATTAGTTGGCTAAAGAAAATGTTTCAAATAACAGGATTTTGGGGGCAGGTTAAGAGGTTGAGACAGAGACTCTCTACCTAGTCCCGACTGTCCTGGAACTCACTTTGTAGACTCAGCTGGCCTTGAACCCACAGAGATCTGCCTACCCTTGCCTTTTCTGCGCTGGCACTAAAGGTGTGTGCCACCACATCTGGCAACAACTTTGAAAAAATATTTTCTTTTTAATTTTGTCTAGGCATGTGTCTGCACATGGGCTTGGACTTGTGAAGACCTGAGTGCTGGGAACCAAACTCAGGTTCTCTAGAAGAATAGCAAGTGCTCCAGACCTATCTATCCAGACTCTCAACTTTTTTTTTGGGGGGGGGGGGTTGGGGGGGTGGCATATGCCTGCAGAGTTAGGTGGATCTCTGAGTTGGAGGCTATGAGTTGGAGGCTAGCCTGGTCTACAGAGTCAGTTCCAGGACAACCAAAGGCTACACAGAGAACCCTATCTAGAAAAACAACAAAAAATGTATTTATGTATATGAGCTCTCTGCACATATATCTGCATGTCAGAAGATGGCATCAGATCCCGTATTAGATAATTGTGAGTTGCCAAGTGGTTGCTGGGAATTGAACTTAAGACCTCTGTAAGTGCTCTTAACTGCTGGTCTATTTTTCCAGCTACAAACAACACAACCTCTCCAAGGAACATTTGACATTTTCTAAGTGTGCTATTTGCCTTGAGGGAAGCAGCAGCACAGGCTGGTTTCTAGCCCTACATACATAGGAGTTACTCAAGATTGTACAGGCATCTGTGGCAAACCTGACCAGCCAGGCCACCTGCTCAAGACTTTGTCGTGCTTATTTTTTTTATTTTTGGTTTTTCAAGACAGGGTTTCTCTGTATAGCCCTGGCTGTCCTGGAACTCACTCTGTAGACCAGGCTGGCCTTGAACTCAGAAATCCGCCTGTCTCTGCCTCTCAAGTGCTGGGATTAAAGGCGTGCACCACCACTGCCCGGCTTTTGTCGTGCTTATTTACCAGGGGCAAATTCTGTATCTGCAGGCTATCCATCAGGCAAGATGTAGCTTGGCCTGGGACGGCACTGAAGTCTGTCCTACCTGCTCTGCCTTCTCAGCCTATTCTTTGTTCTCAATTGTGACCTCACATTGTTCCATATGAGCTCCTCCCTGAACCCTTTCCCGTCTGGACACTTCTCTGTGATAGAGCTAGGATACTATGCTGACAACAGAGATGGGTCCTGGGTAGAGAGTACCACAGTTATTGACCAGGGATGATGCAGTCCAATTGAGTGGTCCCTGTTTGTCATGGCCAAACTGATTCAGTATCCTCTATCCTGTGGGGGCCACTAGATCAGGAACAAGGGAAACTAAAGACGGACAAGTGAGCAGGACAGAACAGCAGAATGTATTGGAAGTGAGAGGCGGAAGAGTTAAATGATGCTGTCTTTCTCTGTACGGAGGGCAGGAGACATGACCTGATCCTTACACAAAGCTTGCCAAACTAGGTCTGAGTGATGGGGTGGCCTTGCCTCACCCCACCCCCAGCTGCCTTCCTCACAATGGGGCTCATTGCTGAGGTGTCAGAGGGCATCCTAGGGAGGGCGAGGCAGGGGCCTGCCTGCCAGACACCTGCAGGGCTCCGGCCCCTTCAGGCATGAACCTTATCATCTGGGCTCCGGCACTCCCAGTGTGTGCTCTTAGCTCTGTGTAAGCCCTAGGGCCCTGGAGGACTTCTTGGAGTTCCTCCGGCAGCCATCATGCAAGGTGGTGCTGGGGACTGCTCTCTTGCTAGGAAGTGGAGGTCTCATACTGTGGGCTCAGAGGAGGAAAAGGAAGACAGTCGTAGAGACTACAGAAGACAAACCTCCAGAACCCCACAGAGCAAATGACAGCTGGATCAAATCTCACTTCAGCCGCCTGTCCGAAGAGAGGTTACCCACCTGCCGCTATGTCAGCAACATTGGGCACTCACCTGAAAACAAGCATGGGGAGGCCAATACCACCCTCCACGTGGATACCCTCACCAGCAATCACGGAGAAAGGGGCCCAGCTCTGCACCGAGATTCCTTCGCCAGCAAACAGAAGGTATCCGGGTCCTCAATGATCAAAGAGATGCAGAGGGAGTCAAGGAAGTCCCCGTCCATGGAGGATGACACTTGGGCTGCTGTGGCAGCTTGCACGAAGGAGATTGATGCCAAGGGGCATCACGTGGCTAATTCCATGCTGCAGCGCTCTGCTACTTACCACCGTACAGGCCATGCAGAATCCAGGAACATCAGCCCAGAAGAGCTGAAGGCCCTGGAGGAGGTGGAGCTCAAGCTGAAAGGGAACTTCCTAACTAAACATGAGACCACCATAGCTGGTTCCAACCAGTCACACTCTGTCTATAACCAGAGTCGCCATGGTAGCCAGAGCCGCCAAAGCCACCAAAGCCACCAAAGCCACCATTCCCATCCAAGCCACCAGAGCAACCAGAGTCATCCTGCTTACTCCAGCCACCAGAGTCATCATTCAAGTCACTTGAGCCACCAGGGTTATCCAAGTTACTCAAGTCACCAGGGTCATCCAGGCCTCTCAAGCCACCAGGGTCAGCCAGGTCACTCAAGTCATCAGAGCCATAGTCTGCCCAACCGCAGGAACCAAAACTATGACTCTTGAAACCACTTAACCATGTGTCCCTTCCCCCAGCAGGGCTGGCTCTCATGCACAGGCCTGTTTTCTCTTCTATGGGGAAACCTACGCGGTCAGGGTGAGAGACTGCCAACCAAATCCCTGCTTCTGGCCCCAGCAGAGGTCATGAGGGAAGGAGGAAAGGACGCAGCTCCAACAGCCCAAGGGCCCTGAAGACCCACTAGAGAAGACATGAGGCAGATTACAGGAGCAACCACAAGCCCCACACTGACTCCACATGCCTGAATGGAGCCAATAAAGCCCTGCATGCCCTCCCTCTGTGTCCAGGGGCTCTGTAGCCAGCTGAATTCTGGGCAGGGTTGGAGGAGAGGGTGTATTCTGTAAGTGGGCCTTGGCTGGGGGGAAGGGGAGCTTTTCATTGCACCAGACTTAAGACCAGAACAGTCTCCCCCTAGTCTGGGATGCTAGGATTAGGGTACTGCCAGAGGCCTCAGATCCATCTGCCTACTGTTGCCAAGGAGTAGGACACAGCCAGATGCTTGGGAAGGGGGATCAGGGACAGGCTTTCAGCAGAGCGTAAGCCAGCCAGGTGGGACTTTAGGTCCCATCCTCTTGGTGCCATCTCAAGTCTCCAGGGTCCATGGGGATCCATGTGTCCACAGCTGTAAAGCCGTCCGAGACATAACTGGGTCATGTCACCATTGTTTGACTTGTGACTGTGGCTACTATTCAAACTACTTAGGGCTTCCACTCATGGTTTTGCTTTTGAAACTAGCCCAGACTGTCTTGGAACTCACTGTGTAAACCAGGCCAGCCTTGAACTCACAAAGATAAATCTGCCTCTGCCTCCTGAGTGCCCTGCTGTGTTTCGTTTAAGTAGATGCTTTGTGTTAAGCCACAGCCATAGGAATGCATTCTCTGTTATAAATAAGGTCCCTGAGGTTCAGAGATATAACTCCTCCTGGATGACTAAGTGAGAGGTTTTAGATCCAGCTTGCCCCACGGTCCCACGCAGTCTGTTGACCTCTGCTCAGAGCTTGTCTCCCTATCCTCTTCCACTCTGCCTCTCAGCCTATCCCTGGCATCCTCACACACCCTGCCTCCTCTGGCCTCCCACAAGCCTGGCATTCTTCCTGTATCTGCCTCCTGGGCCTCAAGGAGTAAGAAATGACCCTCTTCTCCCAAATCAAGCTGCCACTTCTGCGATTCTTTGGACAGGTCCCCAAGTCACTGCTGAACTCCAAGTAAATATTTGACATAGATTTGAATCTGTTACAAATTTGGGGGGGGGGGGGCGTTACCAGTCGATGGGTGGGCATTAGACCTCTGGAGCAAATCACTGAGAATAGCCTAGTTCATAAACACCTCAAATATGATCAGTTGGTTTTATGGAGTTTAGATGGGAAGTATTATTTCTGGACATTCCTAGTGTGAATTTGTATGAATTAAATTTAAAAAATTTTAAATTTACAGTTGGCATGACACATATGTGTAGGGACCAGAGGGCAGCTTTATGGAGTCATTTCTTTCTTTCCACCTTTGCGTGGGTTCCGGGCGTTTAACTCAGGCCAGCAGCTTTTACCAAGGTGACCATAGCTTTTTAACTACTGAATCACTGCCTCAAATGTACATGATTTTTTTTATTTACATTATTTTCAGCAGAATAAACATAAACTTAGGAAAACTGAGAAAGAATTCCTCCAAGTGAGAGGGGTTCCATGAAGGGAATGCCCTATAATTGCATATTCTAAATATTTCGTAAAAGTTTGAAATGAGGAGACAGAGACAGGTGGATCTCTTGGTTCTTTCCGGCCAGCTGCCGTAACTAACTTAGTGTGCTTCAGGCTAGGGAAAGACACTGTCTCAGTAAACAGGGTGGACAGAAACAATTGAGATTATTCTCTGGCTGCCACATGGACACACATAAACGCCTACCCCAGCCCCCACACATGGACCTGTACATACACAGCCACCCACAGACACTTTATTTGAAAAAAAAATAGGGTCAATCACAAAGTATTGGAGGCTGAAAACTGAAATAGACTAAACATACAAGCACAGGGCTGGAGATACAGTTCCATGTTAGATAGAGCCCCTGGCTGCTGTGTTCAAGGCCATGGGTTTGTTCTTTTGCCCAGAAAAAAAACAAAGGAACACATATTTGGGAGATCTTAAATCATGTACATTTTCAAATTAGCACACAATTTAGAATATTTTTTTTTTAAAGTTTCAGCCAGGCACAGTGGTGCACAAATGCGATCTCAGTACGTCAAAGATGGAGAGTCAACAGTGTCCGGAGGTCACGGTCACCCTCAGCTCCATAGTTTGAGGCCAGCCCAGGCAACAAGAGTCCCTCTGTCAAAAAAAACAAATTTGAAAATATTTCAAGTTGGGTGGCTGGAGAGATGGCTCAGCAGTTAAGAGCATTGACTGCTCTTCCAGAGGTCTTGAGTTCAATTCCTAGCAACCATGTGGTGACTCACAACCATCCGTAATGGGATCCAATGCCTATTTATAGTGTGTCTGAAGACAGCTATGGTGTAAGCATACATAAAATAAATAAATCTTTATAAGAAAAAAGAAACGATTTCAAGTTGACTAAATCGTTTAGCTAGCACCCATGTTAATTCTTGGTTCGGTTCGTTGTGCTTATTATGAGGAAGATGTTATTGGCATTCTGCACATTCCATTTTGTCTTCAAAATTCAAAGCTGAAACACTTGCGAACAACCCACAAATACATGTTAAAGGTTTACTGCAGTCCTGTTGTAAGCAAAATGGCCCAGAGGCAGGCCACTCAAATATAGACTCTTGGTGAGGACATTTTTATTAGGGGAAAAAGAAAAGACAATCAGATGACTTAAGGCTAGACACAAAAAGCAGCTAAACAGCCAGTAGTCTCTGGCCTGGGTCAGCTGGGAGGTGACTGACTTCCCAGTTCCAGGCCTAATTCTACTAAAGTTCGTTGGGAAATTGCTTAAGCATTTTGTCAGGCATTTTTTTTCCCTCAGAGGCTGGTTATAAATTAGATCATGTTAAAAAAAATTCTGCCTCAGGCCTGCAGATTTATGATGGCTATTTTGTTTGTTTGCTTGCTTGTTTGGGGGAGACAAGATTTTCCTTTGTAGTCCTGACTGTCCTGGAACTTATTCTGTACCTCAGGCTAGCCTCCAGCTGAGATAGATATAGGATGATTACTTTATACAGCAAATGATCAACACCCACCTCAGAGACTCTGTGTTGGACATCATGAACAGCGCCACTGTCCCTGACTGAATGATTCCAGGCCAAGCAGGAAGGGCACACAGTAGACAGCAAGATGCTGTGCACTGCAGGGCTCAGGGGCACAGGGATTTGAGACACCTGACAGCTCTTGGATTTTTGAGGTATCTCTGCTGGGGACGAAGCTGAAAGTCATACCATGAACAACTGTGCTGAGGCAGGAGAATGGCAGTGTGCTGTGGATGGGAGAGAACCCTGACAGATCTGCTTCTGTGGAATCTAAGTAGAGCCTCATACAAACCAAGCAAGTGGTGTCTAAGACACACCCCCAGTCTTGATGGACAGGGGACATTAAGAGATGGGTGAAGCCTACAGTGAAAGCCAGAAAAGTGGCTGTGGAACTTAGAGCCAAGGAGGACTTTAGAGTCTGTCTGTTGTCCCTTCTCGTAGAAGAGGCCAGAGTGAGAACACTTGCCTGATTCCTTGGCGTGGTTGAAGGGCTCCAAGCATCTCTTTACATGTGAGCATATATAACAGGAAACGTGATAAAGAACTGGGAAGGGAAGCCTAGAGGAAGAAGGCTCAGAGTCCAGAGACCTGCAGAGGGGCCCTTGGGTGGTACTTTAGAGGAGGAAGCGATGTTGAAGCACCAAGGGGCCATAACAGTAACCAAGGTTGCCTCTTCTGTGAGACACTGTGTCTCCTGTTGGCCACAGTAAATCACCAGGTCTCCTGTGCAGCCCCAGCTCCACTCAGCACTCATCTTGTCTGTCGGTCTGTCGGTCTGTCTGGCTGTCTTCTGGGACTGAAAGAGGGCACTGGATTCCTAGAGGTGGAGCCACAGGCAGTTATGTGCCCCACTTGAGACCTGGGAACTGAACTCGGGTCCTCAGGAAGAGCAGCAAGTGTTCTTAACCACTGAACCATGTCTCCAACCTGCCCCCTTTCCCCCCTTCCCTTGGAAATTATAATTTTGAGATAAGATCTATGTACCCCCAGACTGGCCTTGTATTCATAATCCTCCTGCCTTGGCCTCCTGAGAGCTAGGGTCACAGGTGTGTGCCTCCATGCCTGGTGGCTAAGCTGTCTCCTCAAGCCCTCAGTTGGTGAGAGGGCCACTCCGAGAGCTGGTCCTGCTTTTTCCGACAGCCTGTGCTCCAACCATCCTACCTACCCACTGCTGCTGCTCTCCTCAGAGGGGCCTTTGTGCTGAGCCTTTCCAGAATGATACAGATGTATTGGGCCTGCAGTTGGATGTGTGACCAGGGAGAAGGAGGGGCTTTTTTTTTTTTTTTTTTCAGATCCCAGACATCAAAGTACTTTCTGGAGACATTTTCCTAGCTGAGCCTTCAAAACAACTCTTTTACACCCCAGACATAGATCTAGTGCCTGATTCCAGAGGCAGGCAGCTAAGAGAGGAAGGCTGTGCGGCAGGAGACTGGAATATGGAGCCCACTGCTGCTTCCCAGGGCATCACACCCTACTGTCCTGCCTTGAGATCTGCCTATGGAGCCCAGGGGTTTCTGGTACTGTCTACCAGAGGAAGAGTGACTTGGGAGTGACTGTGGCCAGGTCCGGGACTATAGTATAAGCCTGTCCCCGCCTGAGGTAGCAGATAGATATCTATGGCAACTAAACAGCTGACAAGATTTGTCTTGAAATAGTTGAGGATTGGTCCTGTGTTGGCTAAATAGGAGCCCTCACCAGGACCAGCAGCTTCTTCGAAGGGGTGGGACACTGGCAGCAAGCAGCAAAACAAGAGGTTCTACCTTCCCAGACCTGAGGAACAGACCTCAGGACACGATTGAGCTGAAGCCAAAGCCTTTTACTTTCACCTGGTTCCTTGTATTTCAAAGAAAAAGAAAAAGCCCCTGGCAGCTTTCAATGGAGCCTGAGGTTTCAGTAAACAGGAAAAGGTGTGTGGCCATCATGCTGTGTTCCCCACAGTCTGACTCACAGGAATACACTCTCAGTCTTAGTGCCAGGAAACTCTGTGTTCCTCCAGGACAGCAGCTTTGCTTCTTACTCTCCGGTGACTGCTGGGAAGCTCCTGTTAATTTATGGCTTATCACACGGCAGTATGGCATGGAGTTTGTGTGCTAATACTGCTCCCAGCTTTACTGTCCTTGTCACCTACAAAATATCTATTTAAAATCCAGGTGTACCATGTCCTGCAGTTGTACATTACTAACGATTTTTATTGTTTGAGACAGAATCTCCCATATCCCTCAGGCTGGCCTTGAATTCTTGATTCTCTACACATATCAGGTGCTAGGACTACAGATATGGTGGGTTTTGTTTTTTGTTTTTGTTTTTTGTTTTTTGTTTGGGGGGGGAGGTTGTTTGATTTTTGTGGAAGGACATTGCTTTAGTTACCTTTCCTAACATAAAATACCCTGACTGAATGAAGAAAGAAGGAGGAGGAGGAGGAAGAGGAGGAGGAAAGGCAAGGCCATGACTGCTCCTAGGTATGGTGAAAGAGGAGAAAGTTTATTGTAGATAAAAGGGAGAGCAAAGCCAGAGGTGGAGACATCTGGGAGAGTCCAGAGTGGACATGACCCTGAGCCATGTGAGGAGAGCAGAGAGTAGCCAAGAAGGAACAGAGTAAAAGGGGGCGGGCAATCAAATGGCTGGACTTTGATAGTAAATGGAGGAGCCTCTGGGGGAAGGACCGTCAGCCCCCGGGCTGAAGAGTTGGGGAAAGAGGGTGGGGTATGCCAGGTAGAGACTGGGGGATGCTGGGAGAAGCTGGCAGCCAGGTCTGCTTTTGGTATGTTAAATAGGCATCTTGGCCACTGTTTGTTGGAGGTTTGAGATGTCACATTGAGAAAAGCAATTTAAGGGAGAAAGGGTTTGTTTTGGTTCAATGTATGAGGTTCAGCTCCATCTTGGAGAGGTAAACATCACAAAAGCAGGGGTGTGAGGCAGGGGGTCACATTGCACCCACAGTCAAAAAGCAGAGAGCAATGACTGTGTGCTCAGCTCACTTTTCCTCTTTATACGATCAAGAATCCTAACCCAGGGAATGGTGCTGCTCACAGTGGGCTAGTCAGCCCTCTCCAAATAGCCTAATCAAAATAATCCCTCATAGGCATGCCCAGAAACCTGTCTTCTGGGTGATTCTAGATCTCCTCAAACTGACGATTGAGATTAACCATCACAGGCATGGAGAAGAGAAAAAAAGAAAAAAAAAAAAAAAAAAGAAAGTAAATGGGAAAACACAAGAGGAAGTGGTTCTACTAACACTCATTCCCCTCGGGTTCTGCCAAGGGTATCTGCTTGGCTTTCAAAGAAACGAGAATGTTGACACCTGTGAGTGATATATGTCAGAAATCTTTCAAACAAATGGTTGATAAAATAGAACAGGAGGGTGGGCCATTTCTCTGAGGTATAATCTTATTTGTGGTATTTACATAATAATAACTTTATACACTTATTGCAAGTACAAAAAGACATGAAAAAGCAATAAACACCTGAGTTGGGGCAGAAAGCCCAAATGGAAGGTAATGGCAGGGTTGTCACGGGCCCTGGGAACATGGGTACAGGGTATGTTATGGACTATTTTTTCTGGTATAATTAAAATGTTTCACTTAAACTGCTGTGCATCTGTTGAGAACCCTCTGTTTATGGCCGGACAGGGATGGGAAGGGTGTGGTGGGAAAGTAACCCTGGGCCCTGAGCATTATCAGCATCCTGTTGTTCTTGAAACGGAATGGGTGCGCTGCACTGATGGGGCTGTGTTGCAGGCTTCGTGGTCCAGGGCTCTACTGGAGAGTTTCCATTCCTGACCAGCCTCGAGCGCCTGGAGGTGGTGAGCCGCGTGCGCCAGGCCATACCCAAGGACAAGCTCCTGATAGCCGGCTCTGGTTGCGAGTGTGAGAACACAATGCCTTGGGACCTGGGGTTGCTGGGCTGGGGGTGGGGGTGGGGGGTCGGAATCCAGGCTCCTTGGCCCTGGGGTTGGGTTCTGTCTGTTGTTTTGCCTCTGCTGGGATGCTCTGAGGCCTGCTTCGATTGCCTTCTCCTGTCTCCCTCACTGCAGCCACGCAAGCCACGGTAGAGATGACTGTCAGCATGGCTCAAGTGGGTGCTGATGTCGCCATGGTGGTGACCCCTTGTTACTATCGAGGCCGCATGAGCAGCGCTGCCCTCATTCACCACTACACCAAGGTAGGTGGGAGCGGTGAGCGTGGACTAGAGGCCAGGAACCAAGAGATTGACAGAGATGGAGGCGGTGCCTAAGGAGAAACTAGGAGTGGAGAGCATATGTCATGTTAACAGCCACTCTAGGACATAGGTATGATGTCATCACATACCAACTGTGTGATCTTAGACCATTTACCTAACCTCTATCAGATTAGGAGAATAGGAGCTGGAGAGATGGCTCCGTGGTTAGGAGTGCATAATGCTCCTCCAGAGGACCTAACTTCAATTCCCAGCACCCAAGTTGGGCGACTTGCAACCACACACAACAACGCCAGCTCCAGGGGATCGAACACCTCTGACCTTTGAGGGTCCCAGCACTCACATGCCTATGCCCATGATTAAAAATAATAAAATAAGCCGGGCAGTGTTGGCACTCGCCTTTAATCCCAGCACTTGGGAGGCAGAGGCAGGTGGATTTCTGAGTTTGAGGCCAGCCTGGTCTACAGAGTGAGTTCCAGGACAGCCAGGGCTACAAAGAGAAACCCTGTCTCAAAAAACCAAAACCAAAACCAAAATAATAATAATAATAATAATAATAATAATAATAATAATAAAATTAATAAAATAAATCTTAAAACAAAACCAGGGAGAATAACGGCATCTGCCTTGTGTGCTTCTTCCGGGTTACACGAGGTCTGCAGCATACATAGCTTCGAGCTGTGCCTGCTGCACCAACGGCATTCAGAAGCTTGCTACCCATCACTGCCACCCATACTTCAGGAGGCAGACCTGCCATGTAGCCCCGCGCAGTGACCCAGCCCAGGGCCTGGAAGGGCGAGCCTGCAGCCCTTCAGACCCAGGCAGTTGCCTTCTCCTTTTCCTCTGTGCCCACAGGTTGCTGATCTATCCCCCATCCCTGTGGTGCTGTACAGTGTCCCAGCCAACACGGGGCTAGAGCTGCCTATGGATGCCGTGGTTACATTGTCTCAGCATCCGAATATCATTGGCCTGAAGGACAGTGGTGGAGATGTGAGTGACGGCAGCTCCCACACTGGGACCTCCTTCCCTTTCACTAGTCCCAGCATGGCCACTTCTAACCCAGAGCAGCTCTGAGATCTGTCAGTCCTCAGGCTCCCGCTTGGTGGGTGGGCTCCCTGAGGTGCTGCCTGAACTTGAGAGCATCTCTCTGGGTACTGGGCTGTATTGACAGCACATGGCCAGCCCATCCAGGCTGGTAGTTCTTGGTCCAGCTCTTACGCCACATTTACTGCTACAGGTGACCAGGATTGGGCTGATCGTTCACAAGACCAGCAAGCAGGATTTCCAGGTGTTGGCTGGGTCAGCTGGCTTCCTCCTGGCCAGCTATGCAGTGGGTAAGCCTCCTGCTGTTCTCGAACCACCCTGACCAACCAGGATGCACCCAGGCATTCGGTCTGCAGGAATCAGTTGTCTCAGCTCTGGGTGCTCAGACTTGACCCTTTTGGGTGGGTGTATGAAGACAGTGGGGGCCTATAGGGATGCTTGCAGTTGGTAAAGCCCCAATTCCATGCTTAGATGACAAATTAACTCTTCTGATCTCACCCTGTAAATCATTCTCAGAGCAGAGGACTCAGGCCTCTGTTCTAGGCCAGGAGTCCGCTTTCCTTTGCTTCTATCCATGGAACAGAATGAACTGTCAGACCTGGGGGTTGGGATGGGATCTCTAGCTGTCTGATCAGACTCTCTTCAGTCCAGCCTCCTAGCAATGCCGCCCAGACCAGCTGCTCTTGTTTGTTTTGAGAGCCGGGTCTTTGGGTTCAAGTGAGATTCAGCCCCGGTGGGTAGGGATAGACGCATCAGCTCAGCAGCCTGAGATCTGAGATTTTCAGCACTGTGGGAGACGATAGTGTCTTTCCTTACCTCTAGGCTCTGCAGACTGGTCTTTGGTCAAGGTTCTTGTGTATCTCCCTTTACCACACTGCAGTCTCTAAAGTGGAGGGGTTGGGGGTGGGGCATTTGTAGCTCTTTCCTGAGAATCCAGATGGGGAAGCCACGGGCTCTGGAGGTAGGGGCAGCTGAATTAGGATTTCAACCATGTCATTTATTCACTCAAGACACCAGCCCTCACTGGACCTGCCTCTTTTTTTCTTTTCTTTTTTTTTGTTGTTTTTTTTTTTGTTTTTTGTTTTTTTTGAGACAGGGTTTCTCTTTGTAGCTCTGGCTGTCCTGGAACTCACTCTGTAGACCAGGCTGGCCTCGAACTCAGAAATCCACCTGCCTCTGTCTCCCAAGTGCTGGGATTAAAGGCGTGCGCCACCACTGTCTGACTCATTTGTTTTTTTGAGACAGGTCTCTCTATGTAGCCGCGGTTATCCTAGAACTTGCTATGTTGCCCAGGCTGGCCTTTGAACTCACAGAGATCAACCTACCTCTGCTTCCTGAGTGCTGGGATTAAAGGCATGCACCACTATGCTTGTCTATGAGTATCTTTTATTTTTAAATAAATTTGTTTTCATTAAATTTTTAAAGATTATATTTTTGGTGTTTTTTTGTTTTTGTTTTTGTTTCCAGACAGGGTTTCTCTGTGCAGCCCTGGCTGTCCTGGAACTCTCTCTATAGGCCAGGCTGGCCTTAAACTCGGAGATCTACCTGCCTCTGCCTCCCAAGAGCTGGGATTAAAGGTGTGCACTACCACTGCCCAGTTTAAAGTTGTATCTTAGTTATTTTTGCGTTCATACGTATGCATGAGAGTACACATGCTTAACCGCACATATGTGGAGGTCAAAAGACCAATCTGAGAAGATGTTTCTTTTCTACTGCTTAAGTCCTGGGGACTGAACTTGCGTCACCAGGCTTAACTTGTAAGCATCTCTTACCCACAGAACCCTCTCCCTGGCCCATAGTAGGTATCTTACAACTAGCAAACATACTGGCCCATTCCAAACTGTCTTCCTTCCAGTCTTGAGCCACTATGCTTAGGATCGTCTCTCTTAACTCATCATGGAATCACAGTCAAAGGCTGATTTTCACATCATGAAGCAAAGGGGAGGAAATGCCCAAGCTCCTGACCGCACGTCCAGAGTGGCCTCCTCCTCCCTACCAGTTAACTGGAGGAGGGAGATCAGAACTCCAGTTCCTAGTTCCTCAACCTCTGAAGTATCAAGATCCTGTTGGGGGAACATGGTGGGTGGAAAGTAGGGGAAGGGGTGACCTGCAGCCTGTACTCCCTGCCCTGTGGCTGACTCTGAATAGCAGCTGGCATGCAGACTTCTCATTTTGAACATACAGGAGTCTTTGCCTCTGGAAGTACATATTCTGGACACACAGAACATGCCCAGAGATTATAGAAATCTATGTCCCGCTGGGCAGTGGTGGTGCACGCCTTTAATCCCAGCACTTGGGAGGCAGAGGCAGGTGGATTTCTGAGTTCTAGGCCAGCCTGGTCTACAGAGTGAGTTTCAGGACAGCCAGGGCTACACAGAGAAACCCAGGACAGCCAGGGCTACACAGAGAAACCCTGTCTCAAAAAAACCAAAAAAAAAAAAAAAGAAAAGAAAAGAAAAGAAAAAGAAATCTATGTCCCATGTTCCCAAAGTGAAAAGGTACAGGGCCCAAGGTTTGGGGTTTTGTGTAGCAAGTGGTCCCCCCTAATGGATGTTCTGTGTCTCCTTTGGGCAGGAGCTGTTGGGGGAATATGTGGCCTGAGCAATGTCTTGGGGGCCCAGGTGTGCCAGCTGGAGAGACTCTGCCTCACAGGGCAGTGGGAAGCTGCCCAGAAACTGCAGCAGCGCCTCATTGAGCCCAACACTGCGGTAAGCTCCCAGCCTGTACTGGCAAGGGATCTCTCTTCAATCCTTCCCTCTCAGAATGTCCATTTAGAGAATGTTCCACTGTGGCAACCCCTGCATCCTACCCCAGGAAACCCCGATCGCAGAGAGCGTGAGCTCTGTCGTTTCTCAAGCTTTGGAATTCATTGGAGTTCCCAAGTAGGATAGTTAAATGTCCAACCCTTCTCATTTTGAACATATAGGGAGTCTTTGCCTCTGAACATGCATTGAAACACTGTCCTGAGAGATGGCAAATCAGCAACTCTGGGGTTATACCCAGAGATTCAAAGCCTAGAGACAGTGCAGCCTGGCCTTTACAAGGCACAGACACCAAAAGTCAGCATGACTGGCAGGGGAGAGCTGGAGATAGTTTGGTTTTCTAGGAAAGCTGTCAGAATAAAGTACTCTGCAGTTCAGACCTTGGGTTCTGGTTCTTTTGGGGGTGGGTCAAGGAGGACTTAGCAGGGAAGGCTGATCAAGATCAATGCTATTTTGAAATCTGAAACAAACTGAACAAAAATGCATATTCTTATTTTATTTGAAATGGAGGCCCAGGCTGGATTTGAACTCGTTGGCTCTTGAGATCCTCCTGCCTCAGCCTAATGTGAACGTGTGTGCGTCCACCAGCATGCATGTTGTACTGTCTTATTTCTCTCTTGATGGCTGGGCAGTAACGTGGGCTGAGGGCACTGAACATCTTTCTACACATTTGCTTGTCACAGACCTTTAACTCAGATATCTGTTTCTGTCCTGAATCCATTTTCTTTTTTCTTTCTGGGGCTGGAAATCAGATCCACACTTTACACAAGCTAGACATGTGCTGCGTTTCCCAACTCCAGCCCTACCTGGTCTCCTCACCATTTTCTAAGTGAATGTCTTTCTTTCTTTCTTCTTTTTTTTTTTTTTAAAGATTTTTTTTTTTTTAGATTTATTTATTTATTTTATACATATGAGCACTTGTTGTCTTCAGACACACCAGAAGAGGGCATCTGATCCCATGGAAGTGAGCCACCATGTGGTTGCTGGGAATTGAACTCAGGACCTCTGGAAGAGCAGTCGGCACTCTTAACCACTGAGCCATCTCTCTAGCCCCTGAATGTCTTTCTTGACTGTTATTTTTTTTTTTTGAAACAATATAGCTTTATTACAAGAATTACAATAAACATTAATAAGGATCGTATTGAAATATAGAAGAAAGCTCAGAAAGGTTATTTGGATGGGTAGATAAAACAAACTGTTGGTGATAAATATTTTATCTCTTTGATTTGAATGGCAGATACTCATTCTTGTCATTTAAATATTCCCCAGTCAAATAGCTAGTCTGTGAAAGGATAGATTTCAATCTACCAAGCATCCAAGTTATCATAAAACATCACCTACTCTTGTAAGTCTTAGGACAAATTCATATAAAACCATGAAATTACCCCTGAACCTCACACCTCCTATGTCCAAATTATACATACATTTCATATTATACAAGTTTTACAGAATATTTGTCATGGAGATTACATCTAATGTGGATAAAATTATAGAGTTTGGAGTGAACTTAATATCATGATATTTCTCATTAGTATTTATTTAGTAACAATACAATCTATAAGATTTCTCAGTCTCTCCATTTATATTTTCCCAAAAGGGGTTGGGACTTTTACATAGTGGAGGGATTGGCCAGTGATATACCACCCAGGTTGGCAAAGATGGCGGGCGACGATAAGAGGTCTATTGTGATAGAATTTTAAATGAGTAAAACCAACTTAATTCTCTCTCTCTCTCTCTCTCTCTCTCTCTCTCCTCTTTCTCTCTCACACACACATACACATATACACATACAAACATGCACACAAACACACCACACACACACACACACACACACACACACACACACACACACACACACACGGGGAAATGAAAATGACATAGATGTTTGCCAAGTCCAAGCATGTAGCTGAAATTCTGCTAGTTCTCCTTGCCTGGTCTGAGACACTACCTCAGATCTGAAACTGTTAATGCACATAGACAGACATTAGCCAGCTGGAAGACCATTAAGAGTCTCACCTTTCATTTTCTCTGGTAACAATCGAAAGGGAAGCTTAGTAATTGCCCCTTGTTAGGATTTGAAATACCACATGAAAAAGTAGAGATGTCTAGGATTCATTGAAGTCCATTAAGGGAAAGCTACTTTCTCCTGGTAAGAAGAATGGATTCTGAATTCTGCTTCTGACCCCATGTGCAACCATGACATTTTAATCTGCCACAAAGACTACATTATATAATATTGTACCTTCCCTTAAGAGTTAATCCAACTGGGCCTGTCAATCATCTGCCTAAGAGTATATCCCTCAGGAAAACTTATTCACCCGAAGACATGCTAAGGCAATGGGAATAATTATTATCAGCTTAATGAGATAAAAATTTCTACGCCCAGAACCCCCTCCCTCAATCAATTGTTTATACATCTTCATTGCTAACCTGCCTGAGTTTCTGTTTAACTGTTAAATTTTGAAGAGCTACACACTAGTTGTTTGTTGGATACATGTTTATAAATATTTTCCCCTAGTCTTTAGCTTGTCTTTTTCATTTTCTTTACATGGTTTTAGTCAATCAAGTTTTTAAATTTTGGAAAAAAAAATGAGATTTTGATGAAATCAATTTTCTTTCTTGAATCATACCTACCAATGTCAAGTCTAAGAAGTCTGTTCAGCTCTGGTTACTAAATATATTCTCCTACTTTGTTTCCTAAAAGTTTTATAGTTACATTTTAAAAGTTTGTTACCCATTTTGAGTTAATTTTTGTGTGAAGCCTGAGACTTTGGCCAAGGTTCCTTTTCTTTCTTTCTTTCTTTCTTTCTTTCTTTCTTTCTTTCTTTCTTTCTTTCTTTCTTTCGTTCTTTTCTTTTCTTTTTTTTTTTTTTTTTTTTTGCCTGTGGCTATCCAGTGCCTCCAAAACCATTTGTTGAGAAAGCTTTCTTTCCTCCGTTGAACTGCCTTTCTGCCTTTGTCAAAAATCAGTGGGGCAGATTTGTAAGAGTCTATTTCTGGGTTCTCTCTTCTCTCCATTGATCTGTGTCCAAGGCTCCCCTGGGTTGCAGCCTGGGCTGTTGCAGCTGCAGAGGAAGGGGCTCAAATGTCTTTTAACAGGATGCTTCCTTCTGGATTTTTCTTCCTCAATATTGCCTTAGGTAATTGGTTCTCTTGTCTTTCCATATGAATATTAGAGTAATCTTGTCTATATCTACAAAAAACTCTTGCTAGGAATTGCTGATCTGTAGACCAGTCTGGGAGGGCAACGCCCTCCATGTCCTCATTTGATCCTAAACATGGTGCTTTCTCTACTCATTAGAATCTTCTTTGTTTTCAGTGTTTTGTAGTTTGTTTCTTTTTCAAAGAAGTTCTTTACATAGTTTGAAAATATATACCTATGTTTCAGTATGTAGCCTTGGCTGGCCTGAAACTCACAGAGATCTGCCTATTTCTGCTTTCCAAGTTCTGGGATTAAAGGCATGCATCACCACATCCAACTACTTCATGTTTTTGGGGGCAATTGAAATTGTATTTTAATTTCACTATCTGTATATTCATTGCTACTATTCTATTACTTAGAAACACAGCTCTCTTTCTCTTGCACACGCAGACATGGGTGGTGGGTATGAAGACGATAAAAGCCAGGGCCTCAAGCATGCTAGGAAATTTGCCATACCACTGAGCTACTTTCCCAGCCCTATAGCTGATTTTTAAATATCTTAACCTCCTGTAACTTTGCTGAACTCATTCAGTAGTTCTGGAAGGGGTTTCTTGTCATTGGTAAATTCTTTGAGACTCTCTTCAAATCATGTACACATAGATGTCATATCACCTACACGTAATTATCATATCATGTACACATAGACATCAAACTATGTACATATAGACGTCATATTGCCTACACATAGGCATCATATGTACACATAGGCGTCATATCCTCTACAAAGAGATGTCATATGGTCTACACATAAACGTCATCACATAATTGTCATATCATGTGCACATAGGCGTCATATGGTCTATACACAGACGTTGTATTATCTACACATATGAAGAGTTAATTATGTTCACTTTGACCTGTCTCATTTATTTGCTTTTCTTACCTTTCTGCACTGACCAGGACTTCCTGTACTAGGTTGAATAAAATTCCTGGTTTCTGATCTTGAAGAGAAAGCACTCAGTCTTTCACAAGTATAATGCTTGCTCTGAGTTTTTGTAGATGCTTTTTATAAATTGAGACCACTACTATGTTCCTAGTTTTCTTTGAAATTTTACAAATCATTAGTGAGTGCTGAATTTTGTCAATTTGTTTTTCATATTGACTTATATGACTTTATGACTGTTCTTTAGCCACATGGTGGTGCTAAACATGGTGGACTATATATTTTTATTTTATGGGTGTAGGTGTTTTTCCTACATGTCTGTATGTGCTCCATGTGCATGTCTTGTGGCCATGAAGTCCAACTGAAGTTACAGATGGTTGCAATATACCCATGCGGCGCTGGGAACTGAACCTGGGTCCTCTGCAAGTGCAGTACATGGTCTTGACTGCTGAGCCATCTCTTCAGCCCCCAAATCACTGCCTTGTTTTGTTTTATTTTTTGAAACAGAGTATCTTTATATAGCCTTGGCTGTCCTGGAACTTGCTATGTAGACCAGGCTGGCCTCAAACTCACAGAGAGCTATCTGCCTCTGCCTCTAGAGCACTGGGATTAAAGGTGTGCTCCTGGCTAACCACTTTTCAAATACTAACCCAGATGTGCATTCCTGGGACAAACCTCATTCAGTCAGAGTATGTATCTATTTTGATATATTGCTGAAATTTAATTTATTGATATTTTGCTAAGAATTTTATGTCTCTATTCATGAGGAATAATAGTCTATTTTTCTCTTTTCTTTCTCTCTCCCTCCTCTACTCCCTCCTTCCTCCCATTCTTCCTTCTTCCTCCACTGAGTCTGGTTTAACTTCATCAAATGAACTAGGAAGTGGTCCTTGCTTTTCTGATTCCTGGCAGAAATGATGTAGAATTGTTATTAAATCTTCAAACATCTTGTAGTATTCGCTAGTTGAAATCATGTGACCATAGTGATTTATTGGGACCATTGGACTACAGATTTAGATGGTTGTAAGCCTGCCATATGGCTACTGGGAACTGAATTCAGGACCTCTTGAAGAAGCAGCCAGTGTTCTTAACTGCAGAACTTTTATTTTAAATCTTTTTCTAATTATTGGGGTGGCACCTGCATGCCTTGCTATGCATGTGAAAATCAGAAGACACCTTTGTAAAGTTGATTTTCTTTTTCTACCTTTATATGGGTTCCAGGGAATGAACTCAGGTCATTAGGCCTGCCTGGCTGATGCTTTACCCACCGAGCCATCTCCCCAGCTCTCTTGGGAATTTTATTGGTTGTTCCCACTGGCATTTTATGGTTTATCTTCAGTCCCACCTCTAGACCAGGGGACTCACCACTGTGGTGTGCCTAGGGGCTTGAAGTACCTGCTTGATCTTCCTTCTTCAATCTATCTTCCAGAGGCTCTCCCCCCCCCCCCCCCGTGTCTCTTGAGACTGGGTCTTTGTGTAGCTGTGGCTGACCTGTAGACTACTTTGTAGACCACTCTGTAGACCAGGGTGGCCTGCAACTCACAGAGATCCACCTCCCCTGTGCTGGGATTAAAGACACCCAGAACAGATTTATCTGCCTGTACTCTGTGATGTCCAGAGTGTTCATCTGTGGCCATCGGAAAGAATGAGCACAAATGTCTCTAGCTTCTTAAATGTTTAAGTAATTTCCCAGGTTGTGACCCCTCCTACCCTGAACATTCATAGTTGAAAATAATACATAGCAAACTGGATATATAAAACCGAGGGCATTACTTACTTTAGGTTTAAATATCTGATGTATACTTAGGAATTTATTATCATTTTACTTTCCTGGCTTTAATGGGAACAAAGTCATTAAAACATTTTCCTCCTAAATCTGTTTCTAGAAACAAAATCAAACCAACAAACAAAACATTGCCCAGGCTGCTCTTGAACTTTATAACCCAGGCAGGCCAGGAAGTTGTGAACCTCCTGCCTCAGCCGCCTGACTTGCTGGTATGGTAGGCCTATGCCACTGGGCCCACCTTACCTTGATTTATTTTTGCTTTTTAAATTTTGCATCAGAGGCAAATATTCAAGCTACACTACATAGTGGCCGACTCTTTGTAGCAAGATGTGGGTGCCCTCTATGTCTTCTTCCTAGCTTGGGTCCTCGCCTCTGTTTTAGAGGAAAGACCGCTGAGAAGAAAAGCAGGTCTCTTCCTGGATGTGGAGCTTCTCCTGGAAGTGACTGTGTCAAGGGGTTCTAAGAACTTGTAAAATAAATCCTTCTAGCTAAGCTAGGCCCAGGCTGCCCTGGACACTCTGGCCATCCCACTGGGGAGAAGGCATGGTTCTTCCACTCCATCTACCCACATGAGAGAAGGGCCCCACATCTGCATCCTGCCAGGACAGGAAGAGGTTGTGTCTCCAGGGCTCTTGGGGACCACTGTGATGTTGTCTGTGGTGTTTTCTCATTGGATGCTGGAGTCCTCTCTATGGTGAGTGTAGATACCATCTCACTTTACGTAGGAAACTAAGCTGGCTGTCCCCCAAGAAAGATGGGAAGCCTGGTTTCCATTAAAGCACTCTGAGGTCCCCTCACCCCATCCTGTCCCACCCTCCAGGCTACGACACCCTCCTGTGCCAGCCCCGGGCACACACTCAGGAATGCCTGAGCTGTGGCTCAGATACACCAACAGCAGCCTGATGTCACTTTATTGCCCTGTCCTTGTCCAAAGGGATGTCCTGCCTCCCCACCCAGCCAGCCTCCTGCTCCAGGCTATATTTAGGACTTTGCCACCCAAACCCTTTCTCCAAGGCTAAGGAGGAAGACATGGGCTATCTTTGGAAATCCGTGATAGAAACAAGGTTTTCTCCAGGTCCTGCATGGTTCTATCTTCTTCGGGAGGTTTTTGCCACCTACAAAGCTTCGGGATTTTAAAAGCCAAGCAATTAAGACATCATGGGTGGGAAAGCATGCTTGCTGACGATGGCTGGCCTCTAGTGGTAGGTAGCTGCAAGCAGGTTATCCGGCATCCATCCCGCATCTCCAAGCAGGTTATCCGGCATCCATCCCGCATCTCCAATGAACATCTCAGTGCTTCTATTCTTTAGGAAATCCACACCTCTAAAGTCCCCCCTCCCACAAAAGAACCCTTTTTAAGTAATGAGTTCTTTCCTAATTTTGGGTCATCAAAGAGTCATTCCAATATTTCTGATCAGTTGCTATAACAAAAGGATGAGCTGGATGCCTCACTGAGTCTGTAAAATTCCCTGTGTGGTTTTAGACTGTGATCGTAGCTGCCGGTGCCCCACTGTAATATGCAAGCCTTTAGGGACCGTGTTGTTCAGCCCCTTCATATTTCTAGGGAAGAGAAGTTGCTTAGGTAATAAATCATACAGTTATACAACAAACCTCCTTTGTGCAAAAATGATATTTTCACTTTCTGTGAAAACATTTAAATAGAGCCAGGGAGAAGCCGAGGGTGTTAGGGGGGACCCTGATGCTGGGGACTAAGGGTCTGGGGTGTCCTCAAGGCTGTTTCAGAGCTGTCCCCTTCTTTGCTAACCAGATCTACTATGCTACAGGGACCTGGCACAGATCATGCTCTGGTCCCCAGCCTTGCTGCCTTCTTCTAGGCCAGCTGTCTAGCCCAGCGTGAGGGCTGAATGCCCCTCTCTTGTTGGAGAAGATTTTCTCCTAAAACCCCAAAGACAATTTCTTTATTCAGTCTGAGTCTCTCCATACCTGACTAGCTTCTGGGGTCCAATATGGATTCTCAATGCACCCTGGACACGACTGATTAGAGTTTCTTACAGGAAGGTGGGAGATTTATGGAGCAACAGATGCCAAGGTCTAGGTAGGTGTGTGTCAGAGGTGGGGTGGGGCTCGGCAGTCTTTTCTAACTAGTGCTTCTTCTCAGGTGACCCGGCGCTTCGGAATACCAGGGCTGAAGAAAACCATGGACTGGTTTGGCTACTATGGAGGTCCCTGCCGTGCCCCCTTGCAGGAGCTGAGCCCCATGGAGGAGGAGGCACTGCACTTGGATTTCAGCAACAATGGCTGGCTTTAATGACAAGCAGGAAACACCTGGCCTGAGCTGTCTGGGACTCTTGTTCTCACAGCCTGAGGAGGAGCAGGGCATTAGGAATTAGGGCTTATTTTTGTCTGTGTTCTACTGCTGTGAGGAGACACCATGACCATGGCAACTCATAAAAGAAAGTGTTTAGTGGTGTCGGGCTTACAGGTTCAAAGGTTCAGTCCATTATCATCATGGCAGGGAGCATGGCAGCTGGCAGGCAGACATGGTGCTGGACAAGTATCAGAGAGCTCTACATCTACATCTACAGGAAGCAGGAACAGAAAGTTGCTATGCCTTTCTTGGACTTTTGAAAACCTCAAAGCCCACCTTCAGTGACACTGTCTCCAGTAAGGCCACTCTTCCTAATCCTTTCAAATAGTGTCACTCCCTAAGGGGGCATTCTTATTCAAACCACCACACACCCCCCCCAAGGCTGATAGCCATATTATAATGCAAAATGCATTTAGTCCAACTTCAAAAGTTTCCATAGTCTATCAGTCTGAAGACTGCTTAAAAGTCCAAAGTTCAAAGTCTCTTCTGAGGTTCACTGTGAAATCAAAATAAAAAACCAGATCAGATACTTCCAACATACAATGTCACAGAACATACACTGCTGTGCCAAAAGGGAGAAATGGGAACATAGACAATCCTGGACCAAAACAAGCCTTAAAACCAACTGTGCAAACTCCACACTCTGCATCTCCAGGACTGATGCCAAAGCGCTCTGCAGATCTCCAGCTCCTCTCAGCTTCATTGAGTGCAGCACACTTCTCTCCTGGGCTGGCTCCACACACTGTTACTAGGTTTCCTCTGCAGGTGTACCATGACTCTGGCATCTCCAACATCATGGGATTTTCAGGATTCACTTTCACAGCTTCATGCAATGGCCTGTCTGGGCCTCCAGGCAGGGACACCCCTGACACACATCTGGCCTCAGCAGCTCTCCTTAGTCATGGAGGGAGAGTCCATAACCCCTCTCTTGTATCATTAACTCTAAGCTCAGAGCCGGGTGGCCGAAACTGCAAAGTTCTGCTGCTTGATGGGGCTGGAACTTTCCCCCTCGTTCAGATACATTTTCATTAGCTTCCTGGTTTTGATGGTCTCCTTCTCCATGAACGCTTTTCCTTAATACTGTTTCTAGCTCCGTGGGGTTTCGCCCTGAGGTCACCAGGGCTTTTCTTTAAACTTCTTATCTCCTTGGGCACAGGAGTTACACTTCCTGGAGCTCTTTTTCTACTCAAATTTTTATATTTTGTATATTTTACACTTTATATTTTCTCTTGCCCCACTTGACCTTTTCCTTATAGACCTGCATAAGACTAACCATGTAACAAAACACGAGACTGTCTTGACATCTTCTCTGCCAATTGTATTAATACTAAACTAGGCCACTCAATACTATTCTTTTCCTCTGAAACCTGGAGAGTGTAGCTATCATGGTCTACATTGCTTTCAGCACCACTGTCTTCCATGGACTTACTAGGATGGTCCATTAAACCCCACTGAAAGTGTTCAGCTGTTTTCCTAATCCTAAGTCCCAAAGTCCACATTCTGCAAACAAGAAGCATAGTCAGGCCTGTTGCAGCAATACCTTGCTCCTTAGTACCAATGTCTGTCTTAGAGTTCTTCTATTGCTATGAACAACTCTTATAAGGGAAGCTCAGCAGCTTTCCTTAGTCACAGAGGGAGAGTCCATAACTCCTTTCTAAAGTCATAACTCTATCTAAAGTCAGAACCATGTGGCCATGGCAACTCTTATAAGGGAAAGCATTGAAATGGAGCTTGCAGTTTTAGAGGGTTAGTTCATTATGGTCTTGGTGGGAAGCATGGCAGTACACAGGCAGACATGGTGCTGGAGAGGTAGCTGAGAGTTCTGGATCTGCCATTGGGTCTGGCTTGGGCTTTTGGAAACCTCAAAGCCTACTTCCAGGGACTCACTTCCTCCAATAAGGCCACACCTCCTAATCCTTTCAAACAGTGCCACCCGCTGAGCCCTCAAATCTATGAGCCTATGGGGGCCTTTCTTATTCAAACCCCAGCGGGGCTCCTTTCCCAAATGCTCCCAGCTTTCAGCTCTTCCCAGCCTTCTCACCTCTGCACCCTACCTGCAGAATCCCTAGAGACCTCCTACCAGGAAGGAACAATCTCTTGTCTCTACTGTGGGTACTTTATTCTGCACTAAGGTGGGTGAACCAGGGAACCTAGCAAAAGGGCAAGGGGTACAGTTGGAAACCAGGAAATTGCCTACTGAAGGCATTGCCACTTTTAACTTGAAGCTAGAAATTTTAATTGTGCAAGTCGTGGCCAGAAAGCCAGGGATAGCCTGATGGGAATGTGTCTTGTTTTTGAAAGGCATCCAAGCTGCATTCTGACCACAATGTCTTTTCCTAACTCACTCACATCCGAGCCTTGTCTCTAGCTTTGATCCCCATTGTTGGGTGACCGAGGCAGTCCTGGGCCTTGTCACATTAGTAAATAATGACACCTGGTGGACAGACACCTGATGTACACTCTGGAAGACTTCTTGAATGAATCTTGAAGACTGGGACTGAGATGGGATCACCCCACTTCTCTGAAGGCACTTTTATTATCGAAACTGATCACATTGTCACTATAATAAAATGTAACAAGTGAGAATTGAATGCCTATGTAGTAGATTTCCTGGCCAGATGCCAAGGATCTTCATAAAGGCTGTGGGACCTACATGCTTGGTCTTTTCTCACCGCTAAGCGAAGCCTTAGTAATTTCAAGCAGAAGTGGTTTTTCATTCTCCAGTTTATTTTTTTAAGGCAGGGTCTGTCACTAGATCTGGAGTTTGTCATTTTGGTCATACTGGCTGGCAGTAAGTGTCTGAGATCTGCCTGCTTCTATTTTCTAGTGTTGGGGTTACAGGCATGCACCACTATGCCTGACTTTTTATGTAGGTGCTGGGGACTCAAACCCAGGTCCTCATGTTTGTATAGCAAACATTTTGGTTACTAAGTAAGCCCAGCTTCCCATTGACTTTGAATAGTAATAGACAAAAGGGCTCAGCTGAGATGTTTAGAAACGCTTGACACATCAAAAAGACCGCCTTCTCCAAAATGCTCAGCTCATTTTGGTGGTGATGCAGGACCAGCAGCAGAGAAATCAAGACAAAAAGTTTAAATTACTCATTAAATAGAGAACAGGTCCCTGTTTAGGGCAGAGGCTAGAGATGACTATTAAAGATAATCACCAACCAGAAGTAGGTGTCTGATGGCATCCAAGCCTGGGGTGTGGCTCTTGTATTTCTTTCATGTTCACTTTCCAGAGCAGTGGAAGCAGCTTGTAGAATAGGAGGGTTAGGGCTGATGGGAAAAGTCTAGGCCAGGAGAGACAGCCTAGAATGCTAAGAGCTCAGCCTTTGGCTTCAGCAGCCCTGGGTTTAAGTTCTGGGACTCCTGGTGTCTCTGAGGCCTTGGAGTAGCCCCTAACTTCCCGGAATCTCAGCTAGAACAAACCTTTCTCCCAGAGCTGTAGGGAAGACTGAGAAAACACTGTAAAGAAATTAGCTAGTAGGGTGGGGGTGTTTGCTACTGGGTACAGGAAAAGGGAAACATGGGCAGGAGATGACTTGTTTGAGGTCACCCAGTAGGTCTGGCAGTAACTGTTATTGGGACTTGTAGACATTGATGCTCAGGGTGAAGGAATCCAGTGGAAGGGAATTAAAATCAAAACGTGTAGGCCAGAAGCCCCATCCAGCCCTGCCGTTTGCCAGCCTGGACAACCTGAGCCTGCTGGTTTTTTAAAAACCTCATGCCTTCTACTTCACAGATGGTGTGTGTGTGGTTATAGGTCAACATTCTGAGTCCCCCAGGAGCTGTCCATTTTGGTCTCTGGGACCCACTCGTTAGGCTAGGCTAAGCTGGCTGGACAGTCAGTCCCCAACATACTTTGTCTTTGAATCCCTAGACCTGAGAGTCTAAGCATACACAGCCACGTCCAGCCATTTACACGGGTGCTGAGGATCTAACTCTGGTCCTCACGCTTGCATAGCCAACATTCCACTGGCTGGCTTCTCTCTCCAGCTCCCCACAGGGGTTCTGAGAAACAGACGACATCATGTAGAAAGTGTTCAGTGTTAGCTCCAAGCACCTCTCTGTTTAGTTTCCACAAATATCAAACAGGTTGATATTCATGAGACCCCAAGTCCAGAAAGTCCATGACACTAATTATAGGCAGTTCTGGTGACTGGTTTATTCCTATAAACATTTGTTTCTACAGTACAGTTCAGATGATAAATAGAGGCACACAGCTATAATTTCCACCACAGTCTGCTGTTGAGAGAGATTTGAGGATGGGGCCTGGGGCCTGGGGCTGGGGCCTAGGCTAACTAGAGACCTTGTGATGATTTTGGCAGGAAGATCTGTCTCAGGTCTGAGGGCCAAGACTCTTGCTTCCAGAGTCATGAGTCAAATGGAGGAGCCCATGCTAGATAGTTCACACTAGGATGGATCCAAGTCTTTGAACACCCAAGGGACAGCGAGTCTAATCAGATGGTACACTGAGAAGGAACTCTCAGTGCAAGCCTTCCCTGGGATACCAGGTCATTCCACAGAAGGCCTGGATAGGTCTCCCCTTTGCCCTGGAGTGAGTAATGAATGCAGGTCATAGGTTACTTTTACACTAGTTTCTTACTTGGCTATTCTATGAAGGGATCCTGTCTGACGTCTAAGGGAAGAGAGAGGCACGGATGGGGGTTGGACTGTCTGCTGTGACTCAGGGAAGGATGACTCAGGTAAAGCTGAGGAAGAAGAAAACCACACTGAGGAGGGATAAGAAGACCAGTCTGGAGCCAGGCCTCCAAATGCAGTGAGTGAGTGGGTAGCACCCAGAAGAGCTCTGGCCTGGACTTCATAGAGCTGCTGTGGTCTTAAGTCACCCGTCTTCTTACTGATTTCTCCAATGGTAGCACACAGGACTGGTCCTGAGTCGAGGCCCAGATTATCTGACGTAAGGGTGGGCGGAATGAAGAGATTCTCTATGGTTTGACAGCAGACAGAGAGAAGGCCACAGCACTGGGTAACCCAAGGTCTTGGGAATAACAGGAGGGGAGGACAGGCCCTGTCCTTGAGCATAGCAGGGCCAGGGAAGGACATAACTGCCACAGGGTCTTGGAGCCCAAGTCCTCTGCACTTTCTTCGACTGAACTCATTGGCAGGTGACGAAGCACCTCCCAGGCTGTGGCGTCACGGTCATTCTCTTCTCGTATCCGGTTCATTTGTTCACCCGCAGGCATATAAGGGACGCCACAGCTTTACAGATACTTTCCAGCTGCACCCAAAGCTCTGTCAGGCAGTGAGGTTCCTGGCTGACTTGGAGGCGCTCTGAGCCCGCTGAACCACAGCGGAACACTTCTCACGCCGCAGTAGCTTGTTGTTCTCAAACAGACCTTCATTGCGGGGTATTCCATGAGAACCATCTGGGAAAGTCAGCAAGCCTGTGAGGAGGACGAGAGAAGGAGAAGGCGTTAACGTTTCCGGTCAGCTTGATGTGTAGAGGCTGAAGAAGAGGAAGACGTTATAGATATAGGCACTGCAGATTGCTGGAGAGCGCCACTGAAGAATTAAGATAAAGGACGTTCCATTTACCTAAATTACCATCTACTGAGCTGAAACTTACCAAAACCATCTACTCTGCCATTTTTAAATTCCCCTTCAAAGGTCATGTTGTCATATCGAATGAAGACTCCGACACCATTGAACTTGCCCTGGGAAAATTCCCCCTCATACCTGCAGAGACAACACAATGTTAGTGGGTAGGTTAGCTGCATGGGGTAGCTGAGGCAAGCAGTTGCCAATGTGTCTGTTAGTCAAGGTACAGAGCAAAGCTCATCTCAGAACTCTTCAGGGCCACCTAGAGCATTCCCCAGTAGCAGAGAAGGGTCAGAGATTATATATGTGAGGTCTTGATTCCAGGAAATGAATTCTCCTGTAACAACAGCCCTGACTGTCCCGGAACTCACTATGTAGACCAGGCTGGCATCAACTCCCAGAGGCCCACCTGCCTTTTCCTCCAGAGTGCTGGGATTAAAGGGTGTGTACCACCATGGCCAGCCAAGGGGAGGGAATTTAAGGAAACAGAGGTAGAGAAGAAAGTCACTCGCCTTCTCGACATTTCCAATTTTACATCTATTTAATTTGATATATTTGTTTTATTTAGGGACAGAGTCTTGCTATGTAGCTCACGTTGGCCTCAAATTCAGGATACTCTCACCTCTGTCTCTCCAGTACTGGGATTACAGACATTTGCCACTCTGCCTGGCTCTTACATCTATCTTAAAATGATAAAGGCAGGCAAGATGGCTTAGTAGACAAAAGAAACCTGTCTCCATGCTTGATGACTGAGGTAAATCCTGGGGGCCCTCACGGTGGAAGGGGAGAACTGACTCCTCTGACCTTCACAAGCATGTGGTGTACCCTCCACAAATAAAGAACACATAGAAATAAATAAAAATTTAAAAAGCAAAGTAATCAATGAAAGAACTGTTCATCCCCTTTCTGTTGGTTTGTTTGTTTGTTTTTTTAAGGGCCTGGGCAAGCTCAGGGTTGACAGACAACCACCAGTGCCCATATTTGTTTCAGAGTCTTGCTAGTTCAAAGATGGAGACAGGAATGACTTAATACTTACCTTGAGCCATCTGAGAAGGTCAGTACTCCAAAGCCGTTAAAAAGTCCATTCTCAAAGTGACCCAGGTAGGTGCCACCATCTGCAAACATCAGTTGGCCAAAACCATGTCTCCGGCCTGAGCAAAGAGAAGAAGGACAGGTACCAGGTTGGAATGGGGAAGCTTCAGGGTCTCTTCTCACTGGCTTAGCAGTCCACACTTTCCCACAACCTTACCCACAAAAAGCTGCCCTTGGTCCCTGTGAGTGTGGGAAGGCCTGTCTCCTTGGGGCAGTTTCATGGCTTGCTAGGACTGAACACTGAGAGACTCTAAAGTGGCCACCTTGACTCTCCAAACTGAACCATTAAAGTGCTTACGGTGTAGTTTCAGCATAGTTCACAGCTCCAGAGCATCTTGCTATTCCTAAGAATAGATTTCTTCCAGCCATAAAAAGCTGTCGTAGGAAAGTCAGAACCCTGAACTCTCTAAACTGTACCCAAAAGAGTTTATTCGGCTCTTCTGGGCATATTCACATTGAAGACAACAGACTGTGTTACAGCACTATACGTCCAGAAGTGAGAGGACTGCATTCATTTCTAGCTCCTTCCTTAAGCCCTGCCATAAAGGAAAGATTTCTACATGGAGCCGAGTCCTGCAGTGGGGACTGAGTGACGCTCGATGAAGTTGGCCACCCCAGGGCTTCTTCTCACCCTCTTTCCACTCGCCGCGGTATTCCTCCCCACTGGAATAGGTAAAGGAACCTTTCGTCAGGGTCATGTCGGCAGCTTACAGAAGAGGATGACAACTATAAGAAACACAGACAGCAGTGTCACAGGATGGCTTGAGGACTAGAGGCTGTGCCGGCAAGTGCACATTTACCTCAAGTGCAATCCTACCTCAGGTCACTTAAAATGCCCTCCTCGCCACCCACCTCCACCTCTGCTAAGGGACCCCCACCCCTACTTCTCTTAAAAGCTTTTAGCCAGTTCTGGTTTCCTGTGACAGAAATGGAAGCTAAATCTACAAATATTTACTTGACACGTATTATGTGCTCAGTGGACCTATAAACAGAGCCCCTCAGTGAAGTTATAATATGGTTGGCAGGCTCAGCAGGTGAAACACCGAGCTATACCAGAGACAAGGTCATTCTGTGTCAAGTACAGGGGTGAGCAGCAGATCATGCATTCAAAGTCATCCTCAGCTACTTGGAACTAACTGCCTCAAAATAAATAAATAGAAAAAAGGATTAAAAACAAAGGTAAGCAGCAAAGAGAGTAAAAAAGCAACCGAAATACAAGTTATCCAGGGGAAAAACAAGGAGCTGGTCCACCCAGATAAGACGGCTTATATAGAGGTGATAGATACCACACACCGAGACCTTGAGTTGTCAAGGAACTGCACAGATGTAATGCAAACTCCTTCATATTACAGACGAAGAAACAAGCTCAGAGTGGTTAAGAAGTTTTTTGGTGGTGGTGGCAAGATGGCTCAGTGGTTAAGCGCACTTACTCTTGCAGAAGATGCAGGTTTCATTCCCAACGTCGTATGTTTCACAACTGTCTAAACTCCAGTTCCAGGAGATCCAAAACCTCCTTCTGACCAAGTCAGCACACAGTCCACATACATACCCGCAGGCAAATAATCATACGCATAAAGTTAAAAAAAAAAAACCTAAAAATTACTCGAACAAAAATTTTGTTGGTGGCTGAGCAAGGGACAAGCACACAATTCTCCCTGACTATGCTGGCCCTCCTTCCTTCAGGCCGAGCCTCTGGTTTAGGTCAGACCTGTTCATGGTGCTCTCTGAAAACTGGGCAGATTGTAGCAGCTAAGTTAGGGGAAGGAAGAGTCTGGGGTCCGGGGTGGGGCATGTGAACAAGGATTAGAATTGGATGAAAGCAGTGGTCAAGGAAAATGTCTGTGACAACAGGAGGGGTTGGAGCAGCCGAGTCCCATCAGAGAAGCTTGCAAGGAAGAGATAGCCTCCTACCAAGAGACAGAATTGCCTTAGTCTGGTGTGGCTATGTGCATTACTTAGTTAATGGAGACAGAAACGGCCTGGTCTGGGCTGGCTGTGTGCATTACTTAGTTAATGGAGGGTTACCAAAGGTGATGATACAGACATTTAAACGCAGAGATTTGAGAAGCACCGGGCTAGCCTCTATGCTGAACTTGGACCTGTTCTGTTTCCAGTGCAGGAGTCTAGACTAATCTTCTAGATGAGGAGAGATCACGTGGAGTAATTGTCCCAACTGACCACAGAAACCTGAACTCAGCAAGACATAGAGGGTGCTGCCCTCTGAGCTGGGGCCCCATGCTAATGATTCATGGTTTCACCAGGCAAAGAAATAATAGTTGTTTCAGGCCACTAGGTCTTGGAGGTGTGTGTTATCACCTAGTAAGAACTGACATCTTCATATGGGTGGATTTGGTGGGGTAATCCATAATGAGAGCAGAAGGTATGCTAAGTATATATCATAGAAAAGGAAGCCATACCAATAGCACTGGGGACTAGTGGGTGGTAAAAGATTTTTGTATTCAAGGATATCCCATAAGAAGGGGGACAGATGTTTAAGATACCCTTAAGTATAAACAGAGGCAAACAGAATCAATAAACAATAGAAGTATTTCTTCAATTTTCTAGATCTTTTCATTCACCCCTTCGTCTTTTCTATATGTAAGCATTACAGTGTTTTCTCAAATGATAAAATGCAGATTCATAGGCCCGACCTCAAACCTATTGAGTCCAATTCTGTGTAGCTAGAGCTTGGGAACCTATAGTTTGAACAAGCACATCATTAGAGTCCCTGCAGACTGTGACTGAACCATAGGGAGACACTCGAAGTTACAACTAAAGATCGCCGCAGCCACAAGGAATACTTAGCTGGCAGTCTCACTCGCAGGCACCTGCCTGATGCTAAGAGGACTAGTGCAGCTTCTCTTCAGAGTAAGGGACTGTACTGTCTGGTGCACAGAACTTAAATACTTGTGGGCCTGGTGCCCGTCAACGGCTTCCTTTCCTTCCAGCTGCACAGAAACTGAAACTCTTATCATCAGCCCAGCATCAGAGCAGGCTTGGGCTGAGGTCAGGGAGGCTTCACAGCAAATACAACATTAATGAGAGGAAGAGAAGAAGTTTTCCATAAGAATTTCAAGAGAAAACTCTTTACAGTGGAGTTAAGGTATTCTGAGAGCTACAGGCCATCTTTAGCTTTTCAAAGTCACATGATGATACTAATAGTAAACACGCTGGCCATGGAGTTACAGGTCTTTAATCCCAACACTCTGGAGGTACAGGCAGATGCCTTTGAGTTCCAGGTCAGTCAGGGTTACATATGAGACCTTATCTCAAAAAACAAAATAAAAACCTCCAAATTGCTACACAACTCTTCAAAACACACCCACCTGAATATGAAGAGCTGTGTGTATGTGTATGAGTGTGTGTGTATATCAGTGTGTGTATGCATATCAGTGTGTGAGTGTATGCATATCTGTGTGTATGCCTATCAGTGTCTGTATGCATATCAGTGTGTGTACAAGTGTGTGTATATGATCGTGTGTATATGTTTGTGTATATGAGTGTGTGTATGTATACATGATTATGTGTATGTCTATGAGTGTGTGTATGTCTGTGAGTGTGTATGTGTGAGTGTGTGTGTATGTAATGAGTATGTGTGTGTGTATGTGTGTGTAAGAGTATGTGTATGTGTGTGTGTGTGTGCATGAGAGTGTATGTATGTATATTTGACATTCTGAGACAGGGTCCCTCTATGAAGTCCTGCCTAGCTTTAAGCTTGCTTTGTAGACCAGGCTGGCCTTGCATTCACAAAAATCCTCCTGCCTCTGCTTCCCGAGTACTGGGTTTATGGCATGCACCACCATTCTGGGCTGAAGAACTGTGTATCTCTGACTAAATTTTATAACTGCATGTCATGATGAAGTCTGTCAGTAGAGTTAGAAGATAGTATGAAAGGGAATTTTCTTTAAATGTTTGCCAGTGGTTAACCAATTTCTCTTCCCTCAAACGTTGGTGGGTCGCTGCAGTGGGAGATAAGAGGTGGGCGCACACAGGGCTTCAGGACATGATGCTTTTGTGCTTGTTTATTTTCATGAAAGCTATATGGAACTTCCAGGGTTGCATCTCACTGTGGTCCATAGGGACTAGGGAGGAAACAAGGAAGTATTTGAGGATTCTCTATGGACAAAGTATTAACTATGCTCCTAAGTGTAAAGCTATCTTTTTTGGTTATGCTGTCAGCTCTTAAATATTTTAAGGAAGGTGGTGAAATTTGAATTTTTATTTGTATTTTAAAAAAGGATTTATCTCTCTGTCTGCCTGTCTGCCTGTCTATCTATTTAATGCATCAATGCTCTACCTGAATTTTTGCCTGCATGCCAGAAGAGGGTCCCATTACAGATGGTTGTAAGCCACCATGTGGTTGATGGGAATTGAACTCATGACCTCTGGTAGAGTAGCCAGTACTCTTAACTGCCTAGCCATCTCTCCAGCCCCTGAAAATTCTTTTTTTTTTTTTTCTTCTAATTGCTTAATGTGGTAGACTGCATTTTCTAAAGATGTTTGCAATGTCTCCCTAAATTTGATCAGACTTGGACTGCTTCAAATACAGCACCACGAAAGTGATGCTTCATCACTTGTGTGTACCAAATACAGCATCATGAACGTTCATTCTGCTTGACCCATAGCTTGAGACCTGAGCCACAACCTGAGAACACCTGACTGGAGCCCATGAGATGGTTCAGCTGGTAAAGGAACCTGCCCCCAAGACTGACAACCTGAGTTTGATCCCTGGGCCGACATGCTGGAAGGAGAGAACCAATCCCAGCAAGTTGTCCTCTAACCTCCACAAAGCATACATACACGCAAATAAAATAAGTAAACACAGAAATAAAAACGTCATTCTAAAATTAAATATATTATCTGGAGGCTCCCAAGTGATAAGGAAGTCATGTACAAGACATGTGTCGCTCCAGTTGGTATTCCAATTGGGGGGGGGGGGGGAAAGAAGGGTTTCTCTGTGTAGTCTTGGCTGTCCTGGAGCTTACTGTGTAGATCAGGCTGACCTTCAACTCACAAAGATCAGCCTGCCTCTGCCTCTGCCTCTGCCTCTCTGCCTCTCTGCCTCTCTGCCTCTCTGCCTCTGCGTCTCTGCGTCTCTGTGTCTCTGCGGCTCTGCCTCTCTGCCTCTGCCTCTCTGTCTCTCTGCCTCTCTGCCTTTCTGCCTCTGCCTCCCAAGTGCTGGGATCAAAGGCATGCACCACCACCGAGTACCACCGCTGTCCAGCATTCTCATCTTAGCTCAGACAGGAGCAGGCATTAGTAAAGGAGCTGTCAAATGGTTCCAGTTCCCAGACTCTGACCCACTCATCTGAGAAACTACTGACTAAATAGAAGCTCTCTCCATGATGTCAGATCTAGATTCCTGGCCCATGGGATCTGGGAGTATTGTGGGGTAGTTTTAAGCTGCTAAGTGTTGTGTTAATTCATGGTTTAGTGATAATAAGCAGAATACCATCTACCAACCTACCCCTGACACTATTCCATGCTGGTTTACAAGAATATATATTACAAATTTCTATTCCTTTTTGATCTAGAGAGATGCAGTAAATTCAGAAGTGGTTTGTCAAAACCACGTCCAGTTTCAAGACTCAAATCAAAAATGCTAATTAAAAAGGTAGAACTCATGGGTCTCAGGATATGGCTGAATACATTTGGCTAGGAACTGCAGCATGTATCCGAACAGCTGATATTGTTACTACCTGGGACAGTGTTTGAATTTTAACTAATGAGTCTTGTAACTATCGGTGACAATTAATAGCTCCACAGTCACGAGGCCAACAGGGAATGTCACCAGTAACCAAGATTATCATAGTTACTGAGACAAATATAGTTTAATAAAGTGTATCCAGTACTAATGCAATTGGAAAAGCCCAACACTTTAATTAAGAGACACAGATCAATGTTTACAATACTTGCTTATATAATCCTGTTGAAGAAAATTGATGCCCTAGGCTTTAGATCTATACACAGAATCCAGCCACAAACCTGGATGATAAACATTCCCACAGAGGCCCTTTCTGTACTCATGGTAGACAAGCTACAAAAGATCAGTCCCAAACAATCTAAAATGACTATTTTGTCTCTGTAATCCAAAATCCTAGGACTGTGCAAAGGAGACCATAGCCTTTGATATCTTACTTTTTTTTTTTTTCTTCCAGGATTGGCTCCAAACAGAACTCAAAGACTGTGATAAGAAGTTGTTTTCATTTTTTAAAGTGCTTTAAAATTATGTGTCTCAGTGTGAACCTGCATGAGTATATGGATGCTGCATGTGTATGAGAGCTCATGGAGGCCAGAGAGGTCTTTAGACCTGGAGCTGGAGTTACAGGGGCTGTGAGCCACCATGTGAATCCTGGCCCTCTGCAGGAGCAGTAAACACTATTGCTGAGCCATCTCTTGAGTCTCTCATTCTTTCTTTCTCTCTCTCTCTCTCTCTCTCATAAAACCAAGCTTACTAAAGAAATATTCTCAGCAACTTTTGTCTAAATTAAGAAGTTTTTTTTTGCTTTTTTTTTTTTTTTTTTTGAAACAGGGTTTTTCTGTGTAGCCCTGACTGTCCTGGAACTCACTCTGTAGACCAGGCTGGCCTCGAACTCAGAAATCCGCCTGTCTCTGCCTCCCGAGTGCTGGGATTAAAGGCGTGCGCCACCACTGCCCTGCTTGTTTGCTTTTTTGAAAGAGGATCTATGTAGTCCTTGGCTGTCCTGGAACTCATTATGTAGACCAGGTTGGCCTTGAACTCACTAAGATCTACCTGCCTCTGCCTCCTGAGGCTCCACCATGTCTAGCTTAAATTAAGAAATTTTAAAACAAAATAACAATTCCTCCCTCCCCAATGTAAGAATAACCATAACCCAGTTAGAGACTCTTTGTTTGGAAGCAGCCACCCTAACTACCCACACAATCTCCAAACTGTCCCCAAAGCCACTTTCTTGGGTAGGCAATCTAACAAAAGTTCTTTTAGTTATAAAGGAAGCAGCCTTAGGTTTTTAGAGCCCTAAGAGGAGAAAACGAAAGCTTTGGTGAACAAAGATTAGGAAGCTGGAAATACTGCTCTATAAAACGTGTTTTTAAATGAATATGAAATAATTAGGGTTTTAACTTTATGATTCTAATCCCCTTCCTAGCAGGAAAGTAAACAGTGGCATTGTAACTAGAAGTAGGTCTTACGTAGGAAGAAGGTTTTTAAAAAGGCAATGACACAAGAGCGATGGGCTCTCCGATATAATATTGTCAGAACACTATTCTATGCCAAGGGTAAGGGGAATGTCTGGGCCGGGCTCTAATACAGCGAAGTTACTCTGGCTGGTACCTAAGTAGTGGATGCCGAATTACAGAGATGACAACCCATTCCCCAAGCCTCAGTATGTGGGACATCTCCCTACCTGTGGCACAGATGTGCCCTAGATTAAACAAAGCCTCAGACCTTCACCAGGCAACCCAGTTTTCCACTGCATTTTTCATTCCAGCCCGGTTCCGTCCATTTGGGGGGGGGGGTCAGCTTCCACCTCACAGGCTCTTCAAGCTCCCACAGGTCTGGCATTCCCTCCAGACACAGCCTGGCACACCCCTCTCGACAACCAGTGTCCTGTGTTCTCCGGGGCTACGACCGATGGATCGAAACTCCAAACCCAATTTTGGGGTCCCACTCGCACTTCTGGTCAGTACAGTCAGGACAGAGGCTCGCTCCCCAGCCCAGTCACCTGCTTGCCGCCTCAGTCCCTACCTGGTGGACGCACTTCCAGGTCTTCCTCCCACACGTGCCACGGGTCAACCTGAGTTCGGCCTCTCTGAGACGACTGTCACGCCCCGACGCGACGCGGGGCTCCAGCAGCTAGAATCTTTGCTGCTCTGGGCTCCCCACTGCCACTTTCCCCTTTACCACCTCCACCCGCCTCAGCCCCACTGGACGCCGCCATCCCTGACAGCCGCACTGGGCACAATTCCCGCTGTTCATTGGCTGTTACCTAGGCAACCGCGAGCAACGCCACTCCCCATTGGTCCAGCCCTCTTTCGTGCCATCTTTGTGAGGGGCCCAGTGTTTTGGGAGTCTGGGCCAAAGATCTGAAAGAGGGGTGGGGCTGAGCCTGCCGTCCCTTCTCATTAACCCCAACAGAAAAGAAGGACCGAGGTTTCACCTCTCCAGAGACCTCTAGGCAGAAACTTTAATCCTAAATAAGGCCAAATGATTGTTCAAAGTGGCTACCATCTCAAAAGATTGTGATTTGTAGATTCATAAACAATTCCACCGCTAAGTGTGAAGAGAAAACCTGAACCCAGCTTTAGAAGCTCAGCTTTATAATTAATGATGTGCTGCACATTTGCATTTATAGGGGCTCACTGTATTCTACATCGTTTGTATTTAAAATATATTGCCATTATTGGAGCAAATCTTCCCAAATACTGTTCCCGAATAGCCATATGTTCCGTGTGCCATGTTTGTTTATTGAAGTGCATGTGGGCAGCAAGTTCGACTCATGACATGTGTGAGGCATTGAAAGACAAAGCAAATTGTTCAAATAGCTTTTTGGACTGGGATTTCTTCAGCCGCAGGTTAGAAAATGGTAATGATGAAAATAATGGTCGGGCAGTGGTGGCACACGTCTTTAATCCCAGCACTTGGGAGGCAGAGGCAGGTGGATTTCTGAGTTCAAGGCCAGCCTGGTCTACAGAGTGAGTTCCAGGACAGCCAGGGCTACACAGAGAAACCCTGTCTCGAAAAACAAAAAAACAAAACAAACAAACAAAAAAGAAAATAATGGTGGCTTTTCAGGACTTGTATTTGAACACACCACCAAAAGATTTGATTTCTGTGTTCAAATCCTATCTTTGCTACTTACAAATTGTGTATGCTTTTGAGTAACTTAGTAAGCTCTCTAGCCTGAAAACTGAGATCAGACCAATAAATTTAATATGGTACTAATACTCACTTGGTAATATAAGCTAAACTGTATCAATTGTAGATTAAAATGCAGTCATTGAAAAATGGAAAGCAAAGAAAGGGACCTTTTTAGAACTGTGTTAGGAAATACGAAGAAATGAGATAAAATCACAGATTGTGTGAGACCAAATAATGGAAAGGCCTATGAATTAGCAAAAAGTTTGCACACTGTAGTTTCTTTAATCAGCAAGATGATGGCTTGTAGGTAAGAGCAGAATACCTTGACTATTTGAGACATAGCATCCAACATCATAGGAGTTATAATGGCAGTTAATGGAGCTAATCCAGGTAAGGTACTTAAAACAATGCCCAGTGCATACTTAGTTAGCCTGGGTATTAGGACATGCTTTGCTTAGCTAACAGGGAAATCCAGTTCCAAGTGGTAGACACAGAAATAAAGTTTGAGTGGAAAACTCAGAAGTCCAGGGATCTTTCCTTGCCCATAATTTTAAATTCGTTAGCTAAATGAGATGAATGAAATCAATACCATTTCCATGGTTCTGAGGACCCACGAAGCAGACATCACTACATAGCTACTTTACCTATGAATGAAAGGCCAGCAGAACTCTATATAGATCTTTGGCCAGGACGGTTTATTATTTTTTGTTGTGTTGGAGGTGAACACAGGCTCTTCTATATGGTAAGCAAACACTCTATCACTGAGATAGCCTCTCAGCTCTGTAAGGATTCATTGGAAAAAAAGAAGTTGAAGACATTCTCATACACACAACCAAACAACAGCTCTTTCGAGTCAATACTTCTAGCAAGTTGGAGCAATAATTTGACTCAAGAAAGTAGGCTACTGGGGGCTGGTGAGATGAGTCACCAGGTTGGCACTTGTCACCAAGCCTGACAACGTGAGTTTGATCCCTGGAACTCACATAATGGAAAGTGAGAACCAGTTACTGTCCTCTGACTTCCACACATGCACACACATGTGACACACGTGTACATGCATACATTAAAAAAATTAAATAAATGTAAAACATTAAGGTGATTATGTGATTGGTCATCTTCTATGAAAACTCTTTCTTCTACCTGCTGGTGGTTCTGAAAAGAAAAACAAAAATATCATTAACAATGATCTCAGCGGTTAGGAAAGGGGATGTCTGTGGGGGGCTTTTTGTGTCCTGATTATAAATAAGTAAGGGTCATTACTGGCCTTTATAGATGAGAAACTTTAGAAATTTCAGAAATCAACTTCTTAAAAAATGCTAATCAATTATAGAACAGAGCTTAACCTCAACTGTCTCTGATCTTCAAGCCCATGTTTTTGTGTTACATTTTACACTTTAATCGTATTAAAATTATTTTTGTTAAGATTTAAAAAGTATTTATTGTATATGCATTGATGTTTTGCCTGCACTCATTTCTGTGTGAGGGTGTCAAATCCCTGGAGCTTGAGTTACATAGACAACTGTCATGTGGGTGCTATACTCTTGACCACTGGGTCTTCTCTCTAGCCTTATTATTATTATTATTATTATTATTATTATTATTATTCTCTCTGTCCTTCTGAATCTCTCTCTCTCTTCTCTCTCTCTCTCTCTCTCTCTCTCTCTCTCTCTCTCTCTCTCTCTCTCTCTCTCTCTCTCTCTCTCTCTCTCTCTCTCTCTCTCTCTCTCTCTGTGTGTGAAGGTACCTGAAGAGGCCAAAAGGAGGGTGTCAGATTCCCTAGAGCAAGAGTTATAGGTTTTTGTGACTCACCTGATATGGGTGGTGGGAACTGATTCTGGTTCCTCTGTAAGAGCAGCAAGTGCTCTTAACTGCTCACCCATACCTGCAGCCTCTGTTCTCCACTGTGTCTAGGTTTGGAGCAGCTGTGCTCTACATTACACCCCTGCAAGCTCTTTCCCCTGAAGCTCCTGGATGTCACATGCTCTCTGCTGGCTCACTGGTGTTTAGCTCTGCTTCTCCTCAGCCAAGCAGGCTGTCCTAAATAGGTTTTAGCCTTCTTCCTTTTTCCCTTTGGCAATGCCTCCCGTGCATGGTATGCCTTTTTTTCCTTCTCCCTTTGTGATTCAGCTACTTCCTTTAGCAGCTGGCTCTTAGTGCAGACTCTGTATACAGCTTTTCTCACTCTGCAATCCGTTCTCAAGTCTATGAACTATTGTGAACGTTCAGCTAATATTGTTACCTTTATATCTCAGACTGTCTCTGGTGGTGTTTATACAGAGTGAGGACAAAGCTATATTTTTCTTCTTCCTGTTATTAATGAAAACGAGGACCAGCTGGGTCTAGACACTTAGGTGAATAAAGTCGCGGACTAATTTATTCTCACGGGACCAAAGCTTTCCTCAATGATCAGATAACGCATAAAGCAACGAGTCATTTGCTCACACACTATGTAAACTGCACAAAGACTGACATTTTTATTATTTATTTATTTTTATTTTTGGTTTGTCGAGACACGGTTTCTCTGTGTAGCCTTGGCCGTCCTGGAACTCATGTAGACCATTCTGGTCTCAAATCCAAAGAGATCCACTGCCTCTGACTCCCAAGTGCAAGATTTAAAGGCATCCACCCGGCTGAGTACTGGGATTTTTTTAACTTACTGAGATAGCACAGGTGACATATCTCATTGCTGTCGTTTCAATTCTTTGTCCATAGCTGGTGCTAGTGACACAAAAATGACATTTTGCAGTTTCAAGGCCAGCTCAGCTCAGGGTAGCCAGTCAATTAGCAATTTAGCAAGAAAGCAGCTATTTGGAAAGCTTCCGAAGATCTGTCTGCCAATTGGAAGCTGGGGCGGGCTAAGTGGGCGTACCTGACCCTGGTTTGTCATGCGCAGTCTTCACAGAAGGTGACGCGAAAGATGAGGAGGCCGCGATTGCGTAGGCGCCGGTTCTGATTGGCCACTATATGAGCGCGAGGGGCCGGGCCTACGCGTCGCTAAGTAAACAGGACAGGTTGGGGGCGGGGCTACGGAGGCACCGTGCCCTGGTTGGCCAAGCGGGAGGTGAGGGAGTGCCGCGGATTGGTCACGGCCGCGAGCTCGCTAGTGTGGAGTGCGCCGGGTCCCCGAGCCGGCGGTCTGAGGGATGGACGAGACGAGCCCGCTAGTGTCCCCCGAGCGGGCCCAACCCCCAGAGTACACCTTCCCGTCGGGCTCGGGAGCTCACTTTCCGCAAGTACCAGGAGGCGCGGTCCGCGTGGCGGCGGCCGGCTCCGGCCCGTCCCCGTCGGGCTCGCCGGGCCACGACCGGGAGCGGCAGCCGCTGCTGGACCGGGCCCGGAGCGCGGCGGCGCAGGGCCAGACTCATACGGTGGCGGTGCAGGCCCAGGCTCTGGCCGCCCAGGCGGCCGTGGCGGCGCACGCCGTTCAGACCCACCGCGAGCGGAACGACTTCCCGGAGGACCCGGAGTTCGAGGTGGTGGTGCGGCAGGCCGAGGTTGCCATCGAGTGCAGCATCTATCCCGAGCGCATCTACCAAGGCTCCAGTGGAAGCTACTTCGTCAAGGACTCTCAGGGGGTGAGCGCGGGGATGCGGGTGCAGTGGGGGCGGCGCCCCGGGACCAGGGAAAGGAGGAATCGAAAAGAGGCAGAAAAGAAACTTCAGCGCCAGTCCCCGGCGAGATTGGGACTGGAGATGGAGAAACCTCGCGGGATGAAGAAATCAATCAGAACCTTTTTGCAGGGGAAGGCGTGAGCAGAAAGTGAAAAGAGGAAATTGACCAGATACGGGGCAGAAAAGTCCTGACCCATGCTGCTTTCCAATCCGTCCTTTAGCTTCAAACTACTGGGACAAGTATCCAGTCATTGCCTCCAGATTCAGGGCTTTAGGCCTATTCTCTTTCACCTTTTATTTATTTATTTTAGTTTGGCCCAAAGCCGAGTGTCGACCCATCACGGGCTCTGAGGATTTAATTCCAGCTTTTGTGTTGTGGGGTTGTCTTTGCAAGGATCCCAGGTTTCTTATTATTAGTCATTGGTGACAGCATGGGTGGACTCAGTGTCATCTGTCCTGATTATTGCTCACTTCTGGGAAAAGGTTCATATCGTTGCTTATGGTTCCTCAGTTCAGAACCTGGAGCTTTAAAAACATGAAACTGTCTCTTGCCCTTTAATTTTTCCCTCTGTTCTATATCAGCAGTTTACTTAGCTAAGGCGGTTTTGCTGGTCTTAATTTTGTCTCCTGCTTTTGTACTGGGGGTATGGAAGCAGGATAATGTGGGGCAAGAGGTGACCAGGGCAGCTAAGAAGTGACCTTTATCCTTTTGAGACCTTCATAATAGTTTAAAACTTTGGACACAGATCAGCCCAGAGTTATTAGAGGATTAGTATAGGTCAAGATATGTCTGCTCTTTCTTGTTGTTTTCAGATGTGCCAAAATGGTTCATTTTTAAATGTACTGTTGTTATATGTATTAAAATTATGGGTGTTAAAGTTGTATCAAAATTCCCTTGCATACAAATCCCCCCTCCCCCCACACACCCCGTTTCTCTGTGTAGCTCTGGTTGTCTCTGGAATTCACTCTGTAGACCAGGCTGGCCTTGATCAGCCTGCCTTTACCTTGCCAGTGCTGAGATTAAAGGCATTTGCCACCACTGGGCAGCTAGTCCCTTGCATTTGTGTGTGTGTGTGTGTGTGTGTGTGTGTGTGTGTGTGTGTGAATTAAAAAAACAAAAACCTTAAAAATTAGCAGATGTGGTCCAAGCCTTTAATCCCAGCACTCAGGAGGCAGAAGCTGGAGGATCTTTGTGAATGTGAATTCGAGGCCAGCCTAGTCTACAGAATGAGATCTAGGACAGCCAGGGCTACCTAGAGGCACTCTGTCTCATTTCACTGTGTAGCCTAGGCTGGCCTCCAACTCACATTCCTCCTGCCTGAACCTCTAAAGTGCTGTGTGGACTCTTTGTTTATCTTATTTTTAATTTAAAAAATATTTTATGTATGTTGATATTTTCTTTCTTTTTGTGTCCGTGCCCAGAGGATGGTTGGATTCCCTGGAACTGGAGTTACAGATAGTTGTGAGCTGTCATAAGAATGCTAAGAATTGAACCTGGTCTTCTCGAAGAGCAGCAGCTTCTGAGCCACCTCTCCAGCCCCATCGTGCTCTGTAAATGGGCTGCATGCTGTAGTGTTTAAGTGACCAGGATGAGTTGTGACTTATATCTCTTGATAGAGTTCATTGAATAATCCATTCACCTGGAGTTGCCCTTGAGGTTACCAAAACCAGAGAGCAGTTCTGTCAACTGTGTATAAACTGGATTGGAGAAAACTTGGAGAATATACACAAGGCCTCTGATTCAGCTCCAGCACAACAAACCAAGTCAGCAAGACTTTTCTTTTTTATTCCAGAACAGAATGGGATTTAAGTAGGAATTGTGTTTTGGGGGGTGAGTGGGTAATGGGTAGCATGTTGGCTGGATCTTTTGATAGCCATAGGAAGAGGATTTTTGTTTTTTCTCATTTAGAAGTATGTCAGGTCATCTGGGAAATGATCTGGTGCTCTGATAAATGGGAGTAACGTGATCTGTCAGTTCTGTACCTCAGTCCATCACGGAGGACAGGCCGTAGGTTGAGGGTTTGAGACTCTTGTTTATTTTTGGTGGTGTTTAGGATCTCAGGCTCTAATTTTCTGGCTTTGTTCTCTGTTAGAGGTAAAATCTACACGCAAATCCCCCCACCCCAAATTGCTAATATGATTGCCTTGCCCTGCTCCCACTGAAAGTGTGGTTTAGGATAGAGGACCACTTCCTGAATGCTTGTGGAGGGTTAGACTGGCCTTCAGAAACAGTTTGGTATTTGTCACCTTAGAATTTGCACCAAATGTATTTATATTTAATTAATGCTTAAACCGTGCTTACTTTATGGCAGAGCTGTTTAAGTGCTTTATGAATATTAACGCTTGTTCCCCATCACCACCTTGGAGGTTGCTGCTGTTTTCTCTCCACAGATGACACTGATTTGCACAAGGTCCGTCCCCTAGGAAAGCATCTTGGCTCCCGTCCTGCTTCTCACCTCAGGAGTACTCTACTGTTTCAGAAGCACTCAGCCATGTGAACACAGTTTCTCTTTTCAGTTCTGCTGTCGGTTAGCATTGGATTTGCCTGTGTGTGACAGATATTTTTAAATAATAATGACCAAAGATAGAAAAGGTTTCTTTATCTCAAATGTAAAGGAAGTCTGTAGGCTTCTCAGAGCCAGCCTGGCTTGTCACTTCATTGCAGATGTACCTGTTCTTAGAGTGTGTGTGGCCTACACTTCCTCTGCTAATGCTACTCAAGCTTGCTTGTTTGTCAGCCCTCGGAAGAAGGGGAAGAAAGAATGTGTCCCCACCCTTTCTGGCCCTTCCTAGAGGTTGCACCAGATTTTTCTGCCTACATCTTACTGTCTAGAACATAGTTGTAGTGGTTAGTGTTTGGGAGCTGTAGCTTTTATCTTCCCTACACAATAAATTAGACGTGTCAGGCAAGAAGGAAGAACTAGTAGTGTGTATGATAACTACTTTTGGAATAGTCTGAAAGGTTCTTTTCTAATTTTTTAAGATTAATTTTTTGGTTTTTGAAACAAAGTCTCACTATGTAGCCCTGGCTGGTTTGGAGCTGACTACCTGCCTAGTTATGGCTAGGATTAAAGGTGTGCAGCACCGTCTCCAGCCTATTTTAATTTAAATTTATTTTATTTATGAGTGTGTCTGTGGGTTTTTATGCCAGTCGTATATGGGCACCCTTGGAGGTCAGGAGTGAATGTTGGATCCCTGGAGCCAGGGCTTCAAGTGGTTGGGTGGTTGGGAGCTACCTGGTGTAAGTGCTGGAGATTGTGCTCAGTCCCTCTAGCAGAGCAGCAAGAGCTCCGGCTCACTCTGAAAGGCCCTTGCCTATGGCAATCTTGACTCTACTTCCCAGTTTATGGTAGTTTATGTCACAGGATGATTAAGGAAGGACCTGGAACAGTAAAATGGAAAATGCTAGATTAGTGGTTGTCATGGTGAGGTGTCTCACATTACCCTTCCTCACTTACAAGCTTGCTTCTTCAGATCTTGTGGTCACTCAGCTACAGTCGTATTTTCTTAGCATTTACTCTTTGATGATGTTCATATTCCCAGGAATTGTAGACCATGTGATGTGACTAGTTTTAAGAAGATTAATGAGCCAGGCATGGCGGTGCAGACCTATAACCCCAGATCTCAAGAGGGAGAGGCAGGCAGAGCTCCGTGAATTTGAGGTTTACAGAGTGCGTTCCAGGTCAGCCAGGGCTACACAGTAAAGTAAGGGAGGAGGGGGGTATGGTTAAATATCACACGAGAAAGCCCCTGGTAGGTAGCTCCTGGTACTCAGCAGATGCCTATTCAAGAGTTTTTCATTTTGCCCTTTGTTTTTGTTTCTCTTTTTAAACAGGGTCTCAGGTAGCCCAGGCTGGCTTCAGTCTAGCTATTTAGCCAAAAATGAATTTGTACTCTTGATCCTCCTGCCTGCGTCTCCGGAACTCCTGGGATTATAGGCATGTTTCACTGTGACTGCTTATCTTGTTCTGTTTTACAGTTGTATGCCTACTGACCTCTATAGTAGGCTTTCTTGGATACGTGGTGTCGTGTGAGGCAGTAGTAGTATAATTTTGAGAGGGTATTCTTGTAACCACTGAGAATAACAATTCATTAAGGAATGCTATTTGTTCTTTGCATATAAAATTACCAAGTACAGTGTCTGCAGAGATATCTGTCCACATATTCTAGGCATTTTATATCATATCAGTGATTTTTCAACCTTAAATAATTGACCATTTTATTGTTTATTTAATTGTTTTTTCGGGGGGGGGGGAGTGGGGGAGTAGATAGGTCCTTACCTATGTAGCCCTCCAGACCTGGAATTTTGTAGACCAGGCTGGCCTTTACTCTAGAGATCCATCTGCTTCTGCCTTGTGAGTGCTGGGAGTAAAGGTCTTCGCCACCACTCTAGCTTGTTGTTGTTGGTGGTGGTGTTGTTTTTAAAGACAGGGATTCACTGGGTAGACCTGGATGGCCTGGAATTCACAGTGATTGACACCCTCTGCCTACCAAGTGCTGGGTTTAAAGGTGTGCACCACCATGTCCAGCCTATGCTATTTTTTAAAATCTGTTTATTTGTTTAAGTGTGTATATACCTCTAAATAACATTTAAAAAATGGTTTTCTTGTTCGCATATACAGATAGAAGAAACACATTCAGTATTTGAAAAGCAGCAAAAGATGACTTCCTCAACTTCTCTTCTCACACCCGTTCAAAAGAATTCTCTAATTCTTCCACTTGGTTAAGAACCATATTGATAGCCATCACCAGATCATACGGATCAAAGACTTTAATGATATAATGAATGCTGTATATCCTATATGGATGTAGGTCATGAGATTTAAGCTTTATCTGCCATCTGATACTGGGAGCTGTCCCTCGCCCAAGTTATGAGTAAAATAGTTTGCAGATCACTGTAGTTCTTAGCGTATGGCCCAGGGATCACTGAAGATGTCTTTTGATGGCTCAGGGGTGAGTATTTTCATAACACGTGTAAGGCTTTATTTGCCTGTTCTCAGTCATTTCCCTTTGTGTGTAGAGCAGAGACTTGAGATTAGATAATGTGAGATACTGAAACCTTGACTACCCAGGAAGATATGAGAACACAGTTCTCTTCTGTTAACTCAGATACTACAGGGATTGCAACACTGTTTTGAAATGGTTATTTTCATAAAATATTAGTTATGTTAATATGTAGTGTTTATTTTTGTTAAATGAATAGTTTTAGCATTTCAGCTTTAGTTTCAAATACAGCCAGTATAGCTTTTACCCACAAAAATGAAGGCTTTGGGGGAGTCTTTTGTTTTTCTTGGTTTTATTTTATGTGTATGAGTGTTTTGCCTGCATATATGTGTAGTATCTGTTATCTGCAGTGGTCCAAGGATGTCAGAGGTGTCAGAGCCTCTGGAACTGCAGTTACAGATGATTATAAATTACCCTCTGGGTGCTGGAAAGTGAACCTGTGTCCTCTGCAAGAGTAACAAGTATTCTTAACCACTGAATCATCTCTCTAGCCCCAGAATCTTTTTTAAAAAATAATATTTTAATTAATTCTTTGAGAATTTCATATATATTGATCACATTCACATTCCCCCATTCCTCCTAGGTTCACCCTCAGTACCTTGACCTCCCATGGAGTTTTCTTTTAAATTATTTTAGTCTAATCTGGCCTGCCCTGGAGTGTGGTTGATCTACCAGGGACCACACTATTAAAAAGACTGACTCCCCCCACTCTTGGGGTGGGGGGATTTTTAACAATTTAAGAGAATCCTAGTTTTATGTTACCATGCCTATCTTGAAGGAAATCTTAAAAGGAAGAAGTTTGAGAACCTTCCACGTTGTGTGTACCAAACAAAATTTATTTTGAATTTTTGTACCCATGCACAGAATGAGTTGGAGGTCAGAAGTCAACTTGTGAAGTCAGTTCTCTGCTCCAAACCGTATAGATTCTGAAGATTGAATTCAGGTCATCAGACTTTATGGAAGTACTTTTTATCCCAGTGAGCACTCTGGCTAGCCCCTAAACTTAAAAGAAAAAACAACCAAATTTTAAACCAAAACTCATTTCTGGATATATCACTGTGCATGAATAATTTATTTAAACTAAAGTTTTGAGTTCTTGGAAAAAATAAATAAATTCCTTTTCTTTCTTTCCTTTTTTTTTTTTTTTTTTTTTTTTGAGACCAGAGTCTTACTATGTAGCCCAGGCTGGCTTTGTGAATTCCTGTTGCATTATGGGCATGCACCATTACGTCTGGATTGTTTTGTTTATTAAGATGGGAGTCTCAGCATTGTTTCCGAGCCTGACCCTGGGCTCTCAGCATTATTTCCAAGGCTGGCCTTGTACTCCTGGACTCCAGTAGATCTTCAGTCTTTCTAGTGGTTAGCTGGGCTGCAAATGTATGACACTTACCTTTTCGGGGTCTCTCTATCATACCCTTATGTTGGTCATTGGGTTTTGACACCAGCTAGTGAGAAGTCTCCTGGTTCCTGGTACAGTTCAGGTTTTATTTATGGACTGCTACTTCCTAAGAGATCTGTATATTATTCTACATTAAATAGGGAGCGTAGGAAGTGGGCATTAAGGAGAGATGTCTTTAAAATCAGATCTAGACAGGTCCATTCTCCTGGGTGTAACAAGAATGAACTTTTTAGGAAGAGAGAATGGTGAGGAAATCAGTCATTTTCTTTCCTAGCTGAGTACTGGTAGGTATTTTTTATTTTTTTTAATTTGAGTGGTGTGGTGGTTTGAATGATTAGGTCTCCATAGATTCATGTGTTTGAATGCTTGGCCATAGGGAGTGGCACTGTTAGGAGGTGTGGCCTTGTTGGAAGAAGTACATCACTGTGTAGGTGGGCTTTGGGGGTTCCTATGTTCAGGCTCCGCCTAGTATGGAAGTTACTCTCATCCTGGCAGCCTCTTGGTTCTTCTAGCACTATGTCTGCCTGCATGCTGCTGTGCTTCCTGCCATGATGACAATGGACTAAACCTCTGACTGCAAGCCAGCCCTAATGAAATGTTTGCCTTTATAAAAGTTGCCTTGGTTATGGTGTTCCTTCACAGCAATGTTTTAGAGTTCATCCTCTGTGGAGAGAAGAGTATTTTTGATTTGTCAGCAACATAGTTCACTATATGCAGTCAACATGGCTTTGAAAATTAGGGCAGAGGCTGCTTTGTGTCTTGAGGAAACCTACCATATGCTTGCACAAACTCGGTCCTGATCAAAGTTTAGCAGGGCTGAGTTGCACTGAGGTCTGTTCTTAGTCCTAAAAGATGTGTGTCTCCCCTTGCCAAATGCCCTTCTAGTTCTCTGTTCTCCCTCCACTCTAGTTCCCTCAATTATTTAATCTGGACAGTATTCTCCAATGATGCCCCTGTGTTACTGAGATAAGCGTATTTTCTTCCTTTGAAGAGCCAATTAATGCTTTCCTCATGGTAGGAGGAAGTTGAGAGGCCTGGGAGGTTAGTACATAAATGACACTTGTCTGCAATTGGCCTTCAAATTCGTTTTCTTCAAGTAGAAGAGTTTAATGTATTCCTCAGTTACTTTCCAGCCCTCACTGGTATCTGGAATGTCTCCATTCTTTCACTGAAGACTGCATGCTGCACTGTTGAAGAATCCAGCTCAGTGGCCTGTGGCAGCGTCTCTGGTTTTCAGAGACTGGGTTCCGGATGAACACAGAAGCTATTTCATGCCAAGGCTTCTTCCTAGCCACTTTGGATAAGAAAGTAGTTCTGTGGCAGGGTGTGGTGGCAAAAGTCTTTAATCCCAGCATTGGGGAGGCAGAGGCATGCCGATTTCTGTGACGTCAACCAGCCTGGCCTGTCTAACAAGTTAAAGGCCAGCCAGGGCTACATAGTGAGATCATGCCTTTAAATAAAAATTACAAAGACTTATAACATCATTTATATTTTACTTTTACCAATAAACTTGACTTTAAAAATAAATGTATTTTTTTTTTTTAGAAAGAAAAAAAAAAAGAACTATGGGTTTTTCTTGTCTTTTCAAATCCTTACAAGAAGTTTTTGAAGGATCTGGCCTCAAGATTTAATTCATTATTAGCAATGGGATGAGTCAGTTCACTAGTACTCACTTAACGAAGGCAGATGGATATAAGTTGTCTACTGTGACCTACCCTAACTCAGGAAGTGATACCAAAAAATAAAAATAAAAAGCTTTATGACCCAGCCATCCTTGGATTGGCTCTGAATTAAGGGAAGAAAGGACAGTCATAAGATGATTCACTTAGTTAGCATATCTGCTTCTCTTGCTTGAATTAGCTGTTTGGGGACCGGAAGGAATGAGATAAATGCAAAGAAGTCCAGAGGGCCTAAGGATCTGGGGAAGAAAACATCCAGCGTTTTGGTGTTGTAAAGCACATCTTTAATCCCAGCACTCAGGAGGTAGAGAAGGTGGATCTGAGTTGGAGGTTAGAGGGTCTACACTGCCGAGTTCTAAGCCAGCTAGGGATACACAGGAAGACTCCAGACAAACAAAATCAAGAAAACAGATTAAGTTGTAGGTTAGAGAAAATAAATTGTGTATTCTCTCCTGAACTTTGCCTGTCAGACTGTCCTAAGAGAACCCCAATTGTAACCAGGTAGCACATTCTTTTTCCTGCTATGATTTTTGTTTCTTCTTTGGTTGCTTTGTTGTTAGATTGTCTGTCTTAGACAATTCCCCACCTTCCCAGTGTCTCCCAGCACTTGGGAGGCAGAGGCAGGTGGATGGATCTTTGAGTTTGAGGTCAGCCTGGTCTACAGAGTAAGGTCCAGGACTGTCAAAGCTACACAGAAAAACTTGCCTTGAGCACCCCCACCCCCACCCCAAAGATGTCTTACCAAGTTGGCTTCTGTTCTTTCTCCTAGAAACATACATATACTTTGTTTCTACAAACAAAGCACAGAGTTACATCAGGAAGAAAGATGGGGAAAGCAAAGGCATGAAACAAGAAAGATTGAGGGGTCTTGGTATTATTTTGGCTGTAGCTCTGTCTAGCAGCCTGCCTCCACTAATCAAGGGCCTCATAAACGCTAAGTGTGTAATCTACTACTGAGCAACACCCAGACTTGTAAATCACCTTCCCTGTCCTCTCTCTGTTTTGTCTCTGTAGAGAATCGTTGCTGTCTTCAAACCCAAGAATGAAGAGCCATACGGGCACCTTAACCCTAAGTGGACCAAATGGCTGCAGAAGCTGTGCTGCCCCTGCTGCTTTGGCCGAGACTGCCTTGTTCTCAACCAGGGCTATCTCTCAGAGGCAGGGGCTAGCCTGGTGGACCAAAAACTGGAACTCAACATTGTACCCCGTACAAAGGTCAGTGACCCAGTTGTGGGGAGCCTTAGTTCTTTGCTATAGGTTTGCCTGCTCCCTGAGTTCTGTGGGTGGAACAGAGGGTCCAGGGAGGGCTTGTTTAAATCTGAGATACTCAGCCTTTCGGGGATGGGTGGTAGGAACAGGCTTACAGTTTAAAAGCTATTCTCAGGACACAAATGAGCTTTATATACAATCTCAGGAATCTCCCAGGTGCCTTGTATATACATTTATGGGATTCCTCGGTCTTTGTGTTCAGGCAAGCTGGTTATAAAGCTAGCTGCTTTCACTGCTCATTCTCAGTGACTTCTGGACCAAGATTTAGGGACACAGTGCCTTTTCTTCCTTCCCCCTCTCCCTTTTCTTCTTTTTTGGGGGAGAGATTTTGAGACAGGGTTTCTCTGTGTAGCCCTAGCTGTCCTGGAGCTCACTCTGTAGACCAGGCTGGCCTTGAATTCATGAATATCTCATTGCCTCTGCTTCCTGGAATGCTGTGATTAAAGGCGTGCACGACCGAGCCCAGTGTGCGTGCGTGCGTGCGTGCGTGCGTGCGTGCGTGCTTGCTTGCTTGCTTGCTTGCTTACACTCTCACTCTTGTGACCGCTCTCTTTCTCTCTCTCTCTCTCTCTCTTGTTCTCGCCCCTTCTCCCTCCCTCCCCTTTCTCTCAATTAAAAAAAATGTGTGTTTGTGTCTGCATGCGTGTATGAGCTCATGTGTGCAGGTGCCAATGAAGGATCCTCTGGAGCTGGAGTTAGAGGTTATTGTGTCTCCTCGTGTAGGCGCTAGGGACTGGGTTCCACTCCTACCAGAGCAGCAAGTGCTCTTCCACCACTGAGCAGTCGCTCTCCAGTTCCTCTTTTCTTCTAAGAGACCAGGAAGGTCTTGTCATGTTGCCCAAATGAGTTTTAAACACTGGTGTTCTCCAATGATCTACCTGTTTCAACCTCCCAAGTACCTGAGTCTATAGTGTGCCACCATGTCTGCTTTTAGATACAAATTTGCTGATGTCAGCTCGACCTTATTATGCAAAGTTTGGTAAAGAGAATTTGGTTGGGCTGAGGGTGAGAGTAAAATCTGTGTTCCAACTCCCTGCAAAGGACTTACATGGAATTGCCCTCACCGACCTTCATGCTGTGGAATCCTGGGACTTGTCTGAGTATATGGAAATAGAGGCCTGGCCTGGGGTTGTTGCTCACTGTTAGAACACTTACTTAGCATCTGCTAGGCCGGGGATTCAGTCCACCACACCACAGGGAAGGAAGGAAAAGAAAAGGACCAGTTCTGGGCAAATTTAAATGCAGAGTTGATTTATACACCCCTTGTATTTGTTATGATTTAGTTGAGATTCTGATAAAGAGTTGGGACCATACTCCCCTTCCCCCCTTTGAAGCAGTGCTGAATTCATACTTGATTTCATATGATGACTTCAGGGAACTTAATGATCCTATAGTATTTAAGAACATCTTATAATTATTGCTGTCAGTCTGTTTCCTAACCTGAAATCCTAGATCAGGTCCCTTCTAGACTCTAGGAGCCCTTTTATATACTCCCTGTGCAGTGCTTTGTAATTCCCTTTCTTCTTTGCTAGTATAAATAGCACAGAGCCATAGCTTTTCCTGGCTTCCTCTGCTGGTGTTTCTGGGGTACAGTGCCTAAGGATCCGAGGCTTGAGTCTGAATTCTATCTACTCAGTGGCTTTCCTCTTGCTAGAGATACAGTCCTGATACATAGGCCTTAAACTTGTGATCATCCTGCCTTAGGCTCCTAAGTGCTGGGGTCACAGAACTGGCCTCTGTGGCTTCTTATTTGTGTGGCCCATGGGTAAATCAGTGACTTCCATAGTATAAGTTCACTATCCTTCCTGTAAAAATATAGAAGTAATTATTATTTAGTAGAGCGAATTTTAAGATTATACAGGATCCATATAAAACACATAGCCTAGTGTCTGGCATAATGGTAATACTCTATACATTTTGTGATTTTTTTTTTAAATTATCTTTATTTTTTTGAAAATTAAATAATTCTCGTTTCTCCCTTTTTCCCCTCCAAACCCTCCCATGTATACCACCCCTTTGATTTCTTTGAAATTCACAACCTCTTTGTCGTTAATTATTTGTGTGTGTGTTTCTAAGTACATAAATAAATAATGCTCAGTTTGTATGATGTTATTTTTAATGTTTTCAGGGCTGTCCATTTGGTATTGGATAGCTAGTTGGTATGCTCTTCCCTGGGAAAGGCTATTTCTGCTTTCAGCATTCCTTAGTTACCTATAGTTCTTTGTCTAGGGTTGAGGCCTTATGTGTTTTCCCCTCCCATATCAGTGTTACTATTTGTGGTGGTCTTGTTCAGCTCATGTTTAGGCAGCCATATTGGTGAAACTTCATAGATAGAGCTTCTGACATTTTTAGAAGACAATCTCACAGCAAGTTCCTTGTTCCTCTGGCTCTTTCCATCTTTCTGCCCTCCCTTCCTCAATGATCTCTGAGCCTTGGGTGTAAGAGTTGGGTGTAGTAGATGGATCAGTCAGGACTGTGCTTCACAACTCTGCATTTTGATCAGTTACAGTTTTCCGTAATGGTCTCTGTGGCAAAGAGAAATTTGCTTGATGAGGGGTCTTGTGTTTTTATAAGCTGTTTTAATCATTAATGGTACCTCTGACTCCCTCGATAGAGAATAATGAGTTCTGAAGCTTTCTTGAATCAGAATCAACAATCAAAAACACTTAATCTGCCCACGGTGGTGATGTGCACCTTTAATCCCAGAGGCAGAAGCAGGAGGATCTCTGTGAGTTTGAGGCCAGCCTGGTCTACAGATTGAGTTCCAGGACATAAAGAAACCTTGTCTCAGAAAACAAACAAACAAAAAAACCCCTATCTTTTATGAGGCTGAATTGAGACAGAACTTTGCAAGTTTAAATTCAGCTGCTGGAGAATGTAAGAGAAATCTCTTGCCATTACTGCCTGTCCTACTCAGTGACAGGATTCTGTCCAGTTGATCAGAGCATCTGTTACTAGGGAAACGGCTCACATTGTGAAGGTACTTCAAATAGTAACATTCTGGCTCTCACTCACTGGCCGTTGCTTCCTATGAGGTTTTGACAGTCACACGTCACACAGAGAGGAGTGCTGTGCTGGGAAGAATAATAGCAAGTAACCCTCATGGCAGGGAAAAGATGCTTTGTAGCTTGAACAGGCCAGGGTTTTCAAGTAGAAACTGGAAAAACTTATTAAAACACCTTTTTTCTGACACTTATTTATTATGTATAAGGTAGTAGCGCATATGCCAGCACTCACATGTGGGAGTCAGAGGGCAACTTGTGGGAGTCGGTGCTCTCCACAGTTGTGCGTTCTGGGGGCCACATTCGGGTGGTCACGCTTGGTGGCAAATGCCCTGACCTGAGAACTATCTCACCAGTACTTTCTTTCTTTCTTTGTTGTTCCTTTCTCCCCCTCCCCCTCCCTTTCCCTTCTCTTCCTTCCTCTAAAATGAATTGTTTTTAATATAAATGTAATTAGTAAATTAGTCCAGCAGTTGTATTTCTTTATTTCAGCTAGCCCCAATAACCACACAGAGAAACCAAGATTTATTTGATGGCTTTACCTCAATTATCTGGGCAGTCGGTTGATTTATATTAACCCCTAAGCTAATCTGGCTATCTCCCAGCCATGCTTCCAACTAAACTTGCAGTTAGGGCTTTTGTTGTTCAGTTGAACTCTTAAAACTCTTTTTCCTCCCTGTGGCCAGCTGCTCTACTGACCCCTTCCTCATAACTCCTTCTCTTAACTCCCCACAAACACACCCACCCCATCCCTGCTGGCAGAAGTCCTGCCCTATTCTCTCTTCTGCCTAGCCATTGGGTGATCAGCATTTGTTGACATAGCAGAGAATTGGTAAGAATTGTTTATACAAACTTGAGACAGGAGATTCTTGTCCTAGCCTTACAGTGCCATGTCCAGATTGAAACAAGATACAGGGGCAGAGAAATCAGGATTTGAATAACACAAGGATAACCTTTACACAGTACACAAAAACATAATACCTAGACCCTTCTCTTTTCTTTACTTTTTCCTTTCCATCCCGTTCCCCATTTGAGACCAGGCCTCACTCTATATAGCTCATTTTGGCCGGGAACTGACCATGTAGAATAGGCTGGTTTCAACCTTGCATGGATCCCCCTGCCCGCCCTTGTCTGTTAAATGCTGAGATTACAGACATGTATTCCCATGCCTAAGTCATTCACATCACAAGAGATGTGAGACCGTTAGATGGTATGGCTCTGCCATCTCAGAGCCCTTCGTTTACGGCGTCACAGATTAGGAAGTATGAACTAAGAGTTGTGGGAGATACACATCATTCTGTTATCCAGAATTAGCCATATTGATTACCCTGGACCATAAGACCAAGAAATGCTTTCTTGGAAGAGGAACGCTATTACTGATCATCCCACTGTTCTCTGCCACGCTAGTCTCCGTTCTTAAACGTAACTCTAACCTAAGTTTCTTTTCTCTTTCCCTTGTAGGTAGTATACCTGGCCAGTGAAACCTTCAACTATAGTGCCATTGACCGAGTAAAGTCCAGGGGCAAGCGGCTTGCACTAGAGAAAGTGCCAAAAGTCGGGCAGCGGTTTAACCGCATTGGGCTACCACCAAAGGTATAGATTGCACTTATGGAACTTAACAAAGTTGATGGTTTATGGTGGCATAATCACTTAAGGCAGGAAGCAGAGTGCTTACAGACTTTAATTGTGCATGTGAATGACCTGCCCGAGGTTCTTGTCTGTCTCACTTCTGTCAGGGACCTAATAATCCTCACTTTATTCCTCTAGAGTCTGACCATTTGAATAGGCTTCTTCATCTTGGGTGGATGAGTCTCTCCAGCCCTTTTCTCCTGTACCTACAATGAGATAAAGGCATGATACTCTTGGAAATGCTCCTTTTCTCTGGTGTGAACTCCACAGGGCCTTTGTGAGTCTCTGGCTTACTTCTGAGGTCTTTAACTTGGCCTCTACAGAGATGCTTTTGTTCCTTCCTCTCCGTTGTAGGTCGGGTCATTCCAGCTCTTTGTTGATGGCTACAAAGATGCAGACTATTGGCTGCGGCGTTTTGAAGCGGAACCTCTTCCTGAGAACACGAACCGACAGCTTCTATTGCAGTTTGAGCGGTTGGTGGTCCTGGACTACATCATCCGCAACACTGGTGAGGAGCCAGGGGTGCTCCCGTGCTCTGAGGTGGGCCTGGAGCTCTGTAGGAACTGAAGTCGAAACCTTGTGAGGATGGTGTTTTCCTGTATTTGAATGGGTATGCATATTTAGAGAGGGCCTGGCAGACCAATTTTCCAGGTTAAATTTTGTCCAGATATAGCATCTGCAAGTTATCAGAGGTAAACCCTTAGTTTGGATTTACCTGGCTCTTCCAAAACACTGTGAAAAGTACATTCATTCTAGAGTCCTTCATTTTTATGACTTTTTGAAGTAGATTCTTAGATCGTTGATTTTCTTTTGTTTTTTGAAGCAGGGTTTCTTTATCTCTGGTTGTCTTGGTACCTTGAACTTACCAAGATCCACCTGCCATTGCCTCCGAGTTCTGGGATTAAGTGGGTCACTATGCCTGGCATGATTTTTTTTTTTTTTTTTTTAATATTTTGGTGAACTTGAATTCATCTGACCTGATCAAATCTACTTGTATTGAGGATAAAAGCTTTAGATTCATGCCTTCTTAGCAGGACATTTTGATTTCTAGTCAGTCTCCTTAGGACATTTTCTGATTTTTTGTGGTTTAATCATGGCAGGTTTTGTGTGTCTAGGACTTTCTCCACTTCATCCAGGTCACTGAGTTTGTTGGCATAAAATAGTTTTTAGTGTTAAGTTCTTTTTATGTTTATAGAATTGTTGGTAATATTTGTGCTCTTGTTTTTTATCCATTTCCCCCCTTACTCTGTCTAGCTAAAGCTTTGTGTCCCTTTTGTTGATCTTAGCTTGTTTATGTGGTTTTGGTTTTTAAGATAGGGCTTCACCATTCACCATGTGACTCTGGCTTTCCTGGAAGTGTCTATGCGCTCCAGGTCACCAAGGTCCTTTGCATCTGCCTTCCAAGTGCCATAACTAAAGGCACGTGCCACCACGAGTTCCTGCTGGTCTTAAAGACCAGCTTTTGGTGTCCTGTTTTTCTGTTTTCTGTTGATTCTCTGTTCAGGGTGCGCCTGCCCTGGCGCCACTTCCTGTCTTCATTAGCTGTCAGTTTGTTCTTTTTTCTACTTCTGTAAGATATAAGGTGAAGCTGTTGATTAGTGAGCTTTTTCATTTTACAATATAAGTATTTATAGCTATAAGTATCACCAAGCACTGTGCTGTTATACCCAGTACGTTTTGGTCAGGTGCCTGTCTGCTTCCATTGTCTGTTATTCCCAGTACGTTTTGGTCAGGTGCCTGTCTGCTTCCATTGTCTGTTATTCCCAGTATGTTTTGGTCAGGTGCCTGTCTGCTTCCATTGTCTCATTAGCTTTTCTTAGTTGCCATTGTGATTTCTTCTTTCATCCATTGGTTAAAGAATTTGTTATTTAATTATGGCATTTTGTGAATTTTCTTCTTCTTCCTCCTCCTGCTCCTCCTCCTGCTCCTCTTGCTCCTCCTCTTTCAAGACAAGGTTACACCTTATAGCCCAGGCTGTTCTGGAACTCGATGTGTAGCTCAGGCTAGTCTAGAACTCAGTGCACTATCTGCTTCTCGGAAAGCAGACGTGAGCTCCTGTGCCCAGCCTTCCGGTTTTCTGTCTGCTGTTACTTGATGACTGACTTTATTCCATAGTCCTCCTTTATTTGTAGTTTTGCTTCCCATTGATTGTTACCTGTGGTTGACTGGTCTGAAAATATTAAATGGGAAGGTTCAGAAATAAATAATGCATAAGTTTTATATAACTTTTTAAAAAGATTCCATTCTGAGTAGCTTCAAGTTTCTTGCTGTCTTACCCAGCACATGGATCATGCCTTTGTCCAGCATATTTGCATTGCAGAATTGCCTGTCTGTCAGTTTTAGTAATCTTAGCTAGTCCCTTGGCTGTTGCCATAAGGATTCCTTATTTGCTGAGTAGTGGGTCCTAAATACAAGACTGTTAACACTAGCACTTGGGACAAGTCAAAGGCAAGCATAGAGTATTTCTTTTAAGTGAAATGCTAACTTTATCAGAGCATATATGTAAGGGGGAAGGAAAACAGTTTGTATGTAGTTTGGTGCTCTAGTTTTAGGATCCAATGGAGTCTTGGAATACACTCTTGGAGAAGGGAGAACTGTACTTTGACTGTTAACCTATTTTGTTCAGCCTGTTAACAGTCTGTGACTTCATATCTGATCATCCTGGAAAGTATCTCATGTACAGTGAGAAGCAATGTGAGGAGAAGAAAAGAGTTCTGTGTGCTTATGTGTCTGTTAGACCTTGCCCACCAGGGCTTCACTTTCCCTATGTGCATTCCTTTGAAGAATAATTAAAATAACAAAGGAAACTAGAATACAAGGGATACGAGCAAATGCTGAAATTAGAAAACCAGGTAGAGGCCGAACATGGTGGTACACACCTTTAAACCCAGCATCGGGAGGCAGAGACAGGCAATGTCTGAGTCTGAGACCAGCCTGCTTTACAGAGTGAGTTCGAGGTCAGCCAGGACTGCACAGAGAAACTCTGTCTAGAAAAACTAACCAACCAACCAACCAACCAACCAACCAAATAAATAAATAACAGGCAGATCTTTGTCTCTGTTTAATTACTGTGCTGTGATTTTTTAATAAAACCCCTGGATGGTGTCCTATAGAACACTATTCAAGTGTTATATACCCAAATTGTCTCATGGAAAAAGTAATTTTTCTTTTGTTTTGAAGCTGGCTTTCCCTATGCAGAGCAGGCTGGCCTCAAACTCAGAGATTTTGCCTCTTCCTCCTGAGTGCTGGGGCTAAAGGTGTATACCATTGCACTTCACAGCAGTGATTTTTGTTGTTCATCTGTAAAAATGATACAAACAAGGTCAATACACTACATTCCATTAATGCATTCTGCAGTACCTTTAATTCTGAAAAAGTCCCACCAATTCTACAATTTTGAAGCAACTGGGTATTTGTTCTATAAAATTTTCATATTCATAGATTGAATATCTTCCATTCCCTAGGTTTCTTTCAGATTGTTGCTAGGTCTAAAGACTTAGTAAAGTTCAGGTTTGGATTTTTAATAAATTTTATTTTGCTATAAAGTTAATAGTAATACTGCAAAAATTGGTATTTAAAAATTCTATGGGTCTGGGCTTGGTGGTGCAACTCTCTAATCCTAGCTCTTGGAAGCTAAGGCAGGAGGATTGCAAGTTCAAGGCTAGCATGAGTGATGCAAGATGCTGTCTCAAAAAATAAAATTAATTCCAGGGCCAGCAAGATGACATAGTGGGTAAAGACACTTGCTGCTAAGTATGATAACCTGAGTTCCATCCCCAGGACCTACATGTTATAGGACGAATTAACTCCTGCAAGTTATTCTATGACCTCCACAAATGTACCATGGCACATGACCCCCTTCCCTAATTTTTTTTTTTTTCGAGACAGGGTTTCTCTGTGTAGCCCTGGCTGTCCTGGAACTCACTCTGTAGACCAGGCTGGCCTTGAACTCAGAAATCCACCTGCCTCTGCCTCCCAAGTGCTGGGATTAAAGGCGTGCGCCACCACTGCCCGGCTCCCTTCCCTAATTTTTAAAACACAATTAAAAAACTTTTTGAGACGCAGTGGGTCTCCCTACCACCCTTGGCTGGTCTGGAGCTTGCTTGCTATGTAGACCAGGCTGGTCTTGAACTCACAGAGCCCTGTCTGCTTCAGTTCTCACCCCAGGTGCTGGGATTCCTTTGGGGTTTGAAGTACAGCTTATAGGTCAGTGGCAGAGTGTTTGCTTAGCATACACAAGGCTCCAGGTTCAATACCCAGCAGAACTCTTGTTCCTGAATCTTAATCTGCTTTACTAATAATCTCTGTCCCATGTGTGTTTTCTTTAATGGACATGAACACGTTTTTATTACATTGATTTATTTATGGGGGTGTGGGCTGTCATGTCTGTCATGGCTCATTTATGGAGGTAAGAGGACAGTTTTCAGGAATCGGTTCTCATATTCTACCTTGTGGGTACTGGGGATTGAATTTAAGTGATAAGGTTACCTGCTGAACAGTCTCTGTTGCCCACCCCCAGATCACATATCCATTTGTTCCTGAACCGCCTTCAGTTAGAGATGCATTGCCTCTTCATCCCTAAGTAGTTCCTAAATACAAGGGTATTCTCTCCTGTAACAGTAGTACAGCCATAAACATTCAGATATGCTGTTGTCTGATCTCTACACGGAACTCATTTGATTTCTGCCAACTTGCTTTGTAATGTTTTCATCGTGAAATAAAGTTCTGGATCTTAGATGGCTGCGTGGCACAGGGCTGCAGTCCCAGCCCTGGGAGGTAGAGGCAGGGGAATTGTTGGCTGTGTAGCCAGCTGGAGGACAGTGGCAGGCATTATTATAAATGATGTCTGGACCACTAGTTTTGTCTGGTTGCTATCTCTTATTTCTCCTTCAGTCTGGGACAGTTCTCAGTCTAGCATGACGTCAGCATTTTGGAAGAATGTCATTTGGAAGGCCAGTGATTGTTCTGTTTGTCTCTTTTAGAACGCTCTTCAGCTTGGTGTATCTGTTTCCTCACAATTAGCTTAAATTAAGCAGGTTTTAGCAGGATTATCACAGAAGGGGTATCAGGTTCTTAGAGCAGCATCAGGACGCCGTCCTATTCCATTATTGATACTAATTTTGGTAATTTGATTGTCTCTTGGATTCTTAATTGTCTCTTGGATTTTTTCTATTGTACAATTTATCCGTACTTGGTGTGGGAACCTCTTTTTATGTAAGTGGTAGGAGGTAGCACCAAGTGCACAGAAGTGTAGATCACTGGTGTCATGCCCTTGAAGTAAGGAGGTTTGGGGCCCTCGTCCTTCTCGTTTTTGTTTGCCTCCTGCCCCTCTTCAGGTGAACATCCTCCTCCACCATATCCTCCTCCTTCCTGTGTTCTCTTCCCACAAACCAAGGTCACAGGGCCCGATGACCTCGGCTGAGACGGAACCATGCTAAATGTTTCCTCTGTATAAGCCGACTTCTTCCCAGGTACTTTGCCACAGCAATGGGACACAAACACATAGACTTGTTTGTTTATTGAGATAGGGTCTGTTTATGTAGCCCTGGCTGTCCTAGAACTCTGTACATCAGGCTGACCTTGAACTCACAGAGGTCCACCTCTCTTTGCTGCCTGAGTACTGGGACTAAAGGTGTGCATCACCCAGCCACATAATTTTTATTTAATATATTTACTTACTTTCTGTCCTTATATATTTTGATGCTCAAATTGTTCCTAATTTGGCCAGTGTTCCTGTGCTCTTTGTATGTATGTGCTATGAGCACTTCCTTAAAATCTGGCACAAGATGTTCTCGGTTCATCTTTTGGTTCCAAGCTGGAATTGCCATTTCTCTGAGGTTCTTCTTTTAGAAAAGGATATATTTACAGCTACGGGAATTTATAAGTTCATATGAATACCTCCATTTTCATTCAGACACAGGTTCATTTTATTTGAGCCTTCTTTGATTTATAATTCCTTTCTGGATACAGGCTGACCTAGCTCCCATTACAACTATTTACAATACAATAAATAAAGTAATATGATACATTTACTTATTTGTTTAAATCCTTACAGCACAGAAAGTAGTTTCAGAATTGCTAAAGGGAGGAAAAAAATACTAGGTAGATTTGAGACTTTGTAAAACCGTCAGCCTTTTCCCAAATAGCAGAATTATCTACTATGGTTGTTTCCTTTCCCGCCGATTCGTTGCTTCGTTTCTACTTCCTCCCCCAATCCTTTCTTCCCACTCTTCTTTCTCCTTTTTTTTGGAGACCGCCTATAACCTCTGCTGGCCATAAATGTTTGATCTTCCTGCCTCAAGCCTCATTAATGTCAGGATTATAGGCATGTGACATTGTACCCAATTACTAGAATACTTTGCTTACCTGCAAGGACATTTTATTCATAACGATGAATATCTTTTTAAAAACAGCTTACCAGACTCAGTTATTCTCATTTTGACAAATCTTTTTGTTGTTTGTTTTGTGGGTGGGGTTGTAGGGTGGCTTTCCATAGCATATATATAGTCCAGACAGGTTGGTGTAAACTCATGATCTTTCTGCCTCAGCCTCCTGAGTGTCCCTTCTCCATCCTGCTCCTTTTTGTTGTTGTTATTATTTTTATCACCTTGTAGTCCTGGCTCTCCTGGAACTTGCTGTGTAGACTACACTGGCCTTGAACTCACGGTGATCCACCTCTCTCCGGGTCCCAAGTGATGGGACTAAAAGTGTGCTTCACCAGCCTGTATGGCTTGAGTTCCAATTGCCTTTAATTTTATTTTTTTCCCTGATGTTTTAAAACAGTTGTACTTAACCCAGGGTGACCTTGAATTCCCAGTCTTCCTGTCTTCACCTCCTGAGTGCTGTCCTTATAGGCCTGTATCTCCACTCCTGGCTATGCCTCTTATCTTCTTGAAGATACTAAACATTTTACTTGGCCATTTAAAAGTCTATAGAAGATAAGTCCCTCGTTTGGAGATGTTATAGGTCTGTTTTTGTGATCTCATTTCTGTTCTTCCTGTTTTTGTTTTTGTGCTTGGTTGGTTGGTTGTCAGATACTTTATCAGAACTGTAGAGATGCTTACGAGTCTCAGATGCTGTGTATATCTTATCCGGGAGTATAAAGTTTATGAAGGGCAAGCACCTAAGTCACTGGTAACCCAGGTCACATTAGCCTCGGATACTGAGGAGGAGCTTTGGTTGCTTCCAAGATGGGCTCCAAGTTTTTTCTTTCAAGAGCCACTGTCCCATGTCCCAGCCTTCCAGCCACCTCTTCCCACATCAGTGGTGCTGCAGTAGGGGATGGAAGCCACAGGTATGAAATCCGTTCTGTGTGTGCTTTCTCTCCTGGACCCAGCTCTTTTCTTCCTTTGCTCCTTCCTTCCCTTTCTTCCAAGATAGTGTTGTGGTAAGAACTAGGCTGGCCTTGAATTTATGATCCTTCTACCTCAGCCTCTTGAGTGCTGGGATTTTGACTCAGATTTTTATGATCGTGTTAAAATCACCAATACCTTTCAGAGATTTTAAAATATTTTATCCTGCCTTAGGGTTGATCTCAGTTGGAGGGGTGGGCCACGTATCCCAAATGTTTAATCCATCATTTCTAAAGTCAGACAAGTTATTTCTGCTAACTGTGTTTCTGTTTACAGACCGAGGCAATGACAACTGGTTGATCAAATATGACTGTCCAATGGATAATCCTAGCTGTCGGGTAAGAAGTTGCTCCATATCAAAGAGGAGGGTGGAGGGAGTTTCCACCCTTAAACTGTGGAAACACACAATGGAGATTTAGGTCACAAAAGTTCTGAAGAGTCAGAGAAACAACAAGGACTTAAAGTTAAGATAATAGTTGTTACAGTTCTTTTTTTTCAAAGTGTGTTTTGAGGAGGGTCTTGCTGAGTGATATTAATTGGGATAGCGTCAAGAAAGGAGTAAGTCTGGAGCATGCTACATGTCCTTTCTGTTCTTTCCTCTGAGCTTCATGCTGCACTGAGCATAGTAAAGGTCTTTGAGAAATGTTACATTGAGTGAGTCTACCTAATACTGTTTATCCCAGTGGCTTCCACCCTTTTAAGCCATGGGGCACTTTCAGACAAATCAGACCCTACAAGTTTAGAAAAAGTTCCAATGCCTTTTTTCTTCTTTAAGTTTATTCTTTGAAGATTGAATTCATGTGTACGAGTTTTTGCCTGTGCAGATGTCTGTACATCATGTGTACCAGGTGTCTGCAGAGGCCAGAAGAGTATGTCTGATCTGTGACTCTGAGCCACCATGTGGGTGCTGGGAATCAAACCTAATGTGCTCTGCAAGAGCAGCCAGTGCTCTTTACCCCCAAGCCATCTTTGCTACAATTCCTGTTCCTGTGATGGCGTCGCTGAGCCTGAAGAAACCATGGAACCACATAGGCATCGCATTCCAGGTGTAGCCTGCTAAGGCTCCTGACTCTCTCTACTCTGGTCCTGTCCTGTCCTTCTCTGCTCTTTATTTTCTTTTGTTTGTTTTCTTTTCTTTTTTTTTTTTTCAAGACGGGGCTTCTCCTTCTAGCCCTGGCTGTCCTGGAACTAGCTCTGTAGACCAGGCTTGTTTAGAACTCAGAGATCTGCCTACCTCTGCCTCCTGAGTGCTGGGATTAATAAAGGCTTGTGCCACCACTGAGGCATGATGGTTACCTTGTATAGAAACCTGTCATCTTGATTCTGTTTTCTCAATGGAAAACGGGGACATTGTTACCATTACCAGTAAAGTCATATCTGAGCTAGGGTCCCCTCTAAAAGCCTTGGCTGGCACAAAATTCTCTTTCCTTCTGTTCTCAAGTTTTACCTTAGAATAATTTCCAGCTATTTCTGTTTTTTGTTATTATCCTACTAAGGACTTAGGCAAGTTCTAGGTAAATAAATGTACATGTTCCAGAATAAGCAAGGACCTCTAGCAATGTAGCAACATAGTAAGACTCCTGTCTCTGGGAGTAAGGGGCAGGGTAAGAGGAAGAAATTCCAGAGAACCTTGAACAGACTCAGATGCCACTAATAAACTAGGTCCAGAAAACAGTATGAAAACCAGTAGAGGTTAGATCTAAGTAAGCTAAAGAAGGGACTGAGATGAGGTGTCTTGCTGCTAATTATTTGTTTGTTTGTGTCAGGGTCCCTCTATGTAGCAGTGGCTGGTCTAGAACTTGTTATGTAAACCAGGCTAGCCTTGAACTCAGAGTCTCCTGCCTCTGCCTCCTGAGTGTTGGAATTAAAGTTATATGTCAGCCCCTTCCTCCCTTCTTGCTGCTGTTTTAAAGGCCTGAGCAAGTCTCTTTATTTTCCAGGACACAGACTGGGTGATGGTAAGGGAGCCTGTTATCAAGGTGGCTGCCATAGACAATGGGCTAGCTTTCCCACTGAAGCATCCTGACTCCTGGAGGGCATGTAAGTTTAAGAGCACTGAGCTTTTTTCTGTTCGTTGCTGTAGTAGGATCAGCCTAAGAATTAATGAAATACTGTAGCTTCAGGCATTTTACACAATAGCCAGCAGCATATGGCAACTGTTCCATAGGAGAAACTATTTTAATTTTTACCATTTATTATTTCTGATGTATTTATAAAAATATATATAGAGATATATATTATATGGGTGTATGGGGAGGTAGGTGTGGGGGAAGGGTGTGCCTCAGCAGGCCCAAGGACCAGACACACACGAAGGTATAGTATAGAAATAGAGTTTATTTAGGGCATGGGGAGGGGGGTTAAGAGGGTAGTAGAGGCAGAGAAAGGCAGAGAGAGGGAGAGAGTAGAGAAGTAGAGAGGTGGAGGCCGGCCTTGACCACGTGGAGGGGGAGGGAATGGGGAGAGGTAAGAGATAAGAGATGTAAGAGAGAGGCAAGAGAAAGAGGTAAGAGAGAGGAGGAGGGGACAAGCAACCCCTTTTATAATGGGCCGGCCCACCTGGCTGTTGCCAGGCAACTGTGGGGTGGAGCATACCTGGCTGTTGCTAGGTAACTGTGGGGTGGAGTTTAGACAGAATGCCAACAATTTCCACTAGAGGTATATGGGTAATGAGAGAGTAGACAGATACTGCCTGGGTTTGGGGCATGTAAAGCCCTGGGTTCCATTTCTAATTCTTGCAAAGTAAATGAATCAGTATAAAGATGCTTTTTCTCATTTTCACTTTGCATTCTTCTCAAACTGATCTTTTCATTTGGGTTTCTGCAGATAAATTGCTGTCAGTGCCCTGTGTTCCTTGTACTCCATACCCCATTATAACTGAGAATCTTTGAGGACAGGAGTAGAGTCCCCTTTGTTGCCCCGGCCTTCATCTTCAGGACCATCTGAAAGTCTAGCAAGAAGTTGCATCGGGATAGGCCTGTTTGTGGAAGGTCATATGTTACCTTCGAAAGAACTCTGAGATTAGGCAGCTCTGGGTATGACGAATGAGTCCTGTGTTTACTACTTGTGCAGTCTTAGGGTCAGCAACTCTTGAATGTGGATTTTGTTGGTGATGTATTTCAGGGAAGAGTTGTTCTGTGTTTGGAATACCCATGATAGAAGACCCAGGATGGGGGACTTTTCCAGCACCAGCTTTGCTGTGTGTCTTTTCTTTTTTCAGATCCTTTTTACTGGGCCTGGTTGCCTCAGGCGAAAGTCCCATTCTCTCAGGAGATCAAAGATTTGATTCTTCCAAAGATTTCAGACCCTAATTTTGTCAAGGACTTGGAGGAAGACCTATACGAACTCTTCAAGGTCAGCCCTTCGGGGAAAAGGCTGTTCTTTCTGGTTTTTCTTCTTATTCCTGACACAAGCCAAGAAGGATATTATTGTCTTACACCATTCTCACTTGAGTTAGCCAGAAGAGCAAGGTTACTACATACCAGCTGGAACTGGTTTGGAGGGATTGAAAGAAGTGACAGCCGTGGGGATTGGATGCTGTAACTCAATTTGCAGAGTGCTTACTTAGCATACTGAGAGCCCTGGTTCCATTAGCACCACATGAAGCCTGTGTGCTGTAGTACTCAACCGGGGGAGGCAGGAAGATCAAACAGAAGTTCAGAGTTCTAAGTGGGACAGGAAACAGCGTAGTTACTTCCCAGCCCACTGCTTCCTTTCTGTGTACTGAGTAAACTACTCTTAGAAACTTAATTGGGGAGAAAAAAAATGGGTTCCTGAGAGGCATTCACGAGGTTTCCTCATCCCCCTTGTGCCCTTCTCTTATAGAGAGATCCTGGTTTTGACAGGGGCCAGTTCCATAAGCAGATTGCTGTCATGAGAGGCCAGGTAAGCCTGGGACATCCTCCTTTGTCTCTTTCTCTCTGGAGGGGTTATATATGCTCATGTTGAGCAGGTCTAGCAGGATTATATTTGACACCCTTTTAACTGTGTGCCATATGTAAATATGACTCTATCCTAAAATATGGGAGAGGAAAGGTAGCCTTCTGCAATCTCCTCCCTCTTCCATAGTGTTGATACCAGGCTTTGCTGAAGTACTCATTGAGTGTTTAGCCCTGTACTAGTTGTGTGCATTATTGGTAAATAAACCAGCACACTGGCCTTGACCGCTCAAGGCTAGATGCCTCACTCAGGGCCTGATAACTGGGCAGATCATGCCAGTTACAGGTTCTGTGATGCTGGTCAAGAGTCTGCATTTTCTTGCTTATAAAATGGGGTAGTAACTCTACCTTGCTCTGCTGTGGACAAGTGCATAAGAGAATTCATGGTAAGCAATAAGTAAAAATACTTACGCGTGGTAAGCATGCAGATACTCATCACAGTTATAGTTTTGTTGTTTGAGTTACAAGTTATACTCTTCTTCCTTTCTATTTCACCTTCAGAGGGAACTATAGAGACCTGGAATTGTCAAAACTGTGTAGACCCAAGCATGGTGGTACACATCTATATTCCCAGCACTCAGGAGCCAGAGGCAGTTGGATCTCTGTGAATTTGAGGCCAGCCTGGTCTACACAGTGAGCTTCAGGGCAGCCAGAGCTGTATAGATAGACCCTATGGAAAAGCAAAATTGTAGGTATTGGTGTCCTAAGTATCACTTACGGAGAGCTCAGCAGTTAAGGATACAAACTGATTGGAGCACCTGGGTCTGGAGCCTGGCGCTCCCGTTGCCCGCCTATGAGACCTACTGACTCTCTTCTTTCCTTCATTTCTCTCATGTACTTGCTTCATGCTGTTATAATTAGAGATATTTTTGGAAATGGTTGTAAACAGAAAAGTCAGCTTTTTGAATCTTTCTTTTTTTAAATATATGACAGGGTTTCTCTGTGTAACCGCCCTGATCTTTCCACCACACGTATATATTTACTCTTCCTACCACTTAGCTAAGGCTCCCAAAGAGCAACACTGGGCTTGCTGAGTTCATTTTCCTTGGAAATGGGATAGTCAAGATGTTTTAAGAGCTGTCATTTATTAATCTGTCTAAATACCAATATTCTGCCTTTCCAAGTAAAGCAAGGGCCCAGTAAGGCTGGCATAACTTTTTGAAAGCTACATTGTAGACTGGTATTACAGGCCTCAGTGTAAAGGAGCTGGCTTGCTTCCTAAGAGAATCCAGGTGGCACCTCATCCGTGTCACACCCTCTTCTCCAGTGATTTCTCATCTCAGTCTCTTGACAACGCCATACACCTTCCCACTATTCCCAGTTAGGGTTATCATCTGTCTAGGCAGGGGTAAAGCTAGGGGAGAATGGCAGGACAAAGTTTCCCCTTTTCCCCTTGTGTTCTTAATGTCTTTAGAACAGCTTTTGCAGCACGTTGTTATAGAAGCAAAGAAAGGATTGGTTCGAGCACAGGAATTGCAGTTTGCTTGCATATTCAGGGGCAGACCTACAGTGTGTTCTGACAAAGGACAGTGGAGGGAAACTTGCAAGGAACCCAGCAGAGTAGTCTGACTCTGTGTCACTTGTTTAGAAACTTTCTGGATCAGTTGATGGGCCTGTGGGTAAATACTCATAGGACAGGACTGTGTTGTGGCCGCCTGCCTCAGATAATCATAGTTTGCTTAGTCACACACACTCAGCCAGTTTACCTACCCTTCAAATGCCAGGGTCAGGCATGTTGGTACTCTGATCCTTTGGGAGGCTGGGTTGGAAGGGCTTAGCCGAAGAGCACCTGCCTGCGGCGGATGAAGCTTCTGGTTTGGACTCCAGCACCACAAATTTTGAGAGAGATTACAAGGTCAAGGGGGATTCTTTTCAGCTTCTTCGTATGATTATCCCACATTCCTGCCCCACGGCCATGCAGTCTGTCTCTCTGAGCACTCTCCACCTCTCAGGTCATATTTTCTATTTCTGTCATCTTAAAGGGCAAAGAAGTATTTGTTTCCACATGGGATTATAATGTCTTCTTTGTTTGCTTGTTTGTTTTAAGGCAGGGATATACCATGTCCAGGTTGGTCTCAGATTCCTGGCCCTCAAGTGACCTTCCTGCCTTACACAGGCAAACACAGTTTTTAAAAATTGTTAAAGAGGTTGTGTCCACTTCTATGTAGTACCTATTCAGATTCATACTTAAAAAGAAAATTAGGACCATTTTTATTTTATTGTATGGGTGTTTTGCCTTTATCTTTATCTGTACCCCACTTGTATGAATGGTGCCCATAAAGGCCAGGAACAAGTGTCGGATCCCCTGGAACTGGAATAACAGATGGCTGTGAGCTACCATGTGGATGCTGGTAATTGAACCCAGATGCTGTGGAAGAGCAACCAGTGCCTTTTAAGTATGAGCCCCCACATTTTCAAATTTTCATTTAAAATCATATGTCTATATCTGGGTATATTTGTGCGTATAAGTGTGGTGCCCTGGTATTACAAAAGAGGGCATCAGCTGCCTTGGAGCTGGAGTTACAAGTGGTTGTGAGACACCTGACAGGGAGGCTAGGAGCTGAACTCAGATCCTCTGCCAGAGCAGTACATACTGTTAGTCACGGAGCTGCCTCTCCAGCCTCATATGCCTACTTCTGTAAATAGCCTACTTCCACGGTCTTTCCGTTGGCATTTGGTTTTGACATGAAGGATGATACTGTCTGCAGTGGCAGGGTCGGAATACTAGGCCTTTCACACACACACCCCCCTTTTTTTTATGCAGATCCTAAATTTGACCCAGGCCCTAAAAGACAATAAGAGTCCCCTGCACCTCGTCCAGATGCCACCTGTGATTGTTGAGACGGCTCGTTCTCATCAGCGGTCTGCAAGTGAATCCTACACACAGAGCTTTCAGAGTCGGAAGCCCTTCTTTTCATGGTGGTAGCCCCAGAGGCAGGCAGAAGAAATCCTGCAGGTGACAGGCTGGGAGGAAGCCAGAGAAGCTGGTGCACAGCAGAGCCTTTCAGAGCCCTTCTTCTTTGCTTGCCACCTCCCTCAGGGCTTTCCTACCCACAGGGAGAAGCACATCAGGGACAAGAGTGCTCCTGGACCTTCAGAGTGTTGGGGAGGCTGATGTCCAGGCAAGGAGTCCAGGTGGCTGAGGAGGAGCCACTCCCTCCTAGCGTTTTGGTGGCTGGATGGGAAAGTCTCATCTCTCCCTGACAGCCCTCTCCTCCAGGTTCCCTAATATATTCTGCATCAGAAACAAACAAAACAAAAACAACAGAAACAAATTTAAATGCTTATAGGAAAACCCATATTAGATATCTGACATCAGAAGCCCTTCATCTGGAACCTAAATTTGCTCAGACACGGGCGCTCTGATACCTAGCAGTTGTTTACTCCATGAACTCAGCTGTCAGGCCCATTGCTGGACCACAGACAGAAGCCATTCCTTTCTGGTTTTGCCAAATTGACCCTCCTCTTGCCACACTGGTACTGACTTCTTGTGGCAATGAGCAGGTTTATGTTCTGTATCTCTAAGAGGCTCTCTGCCCTGCTGTAACTTGCCCGGCACTCAGCTCAAGTGGGAGAGGCTAACCTTGGCAGTTATGTTCTGCTAGGAGTGGTTATGTAACGTGGAGGTGATTGACTTGGCCTACTTGTATGCAGAGTGCTAGGAGGGTTCTGTGGGGAGCCTGGCACAGCCTCACTCCTGGTCCTTAGTCCCATCTTTTCCTACTTTTCTGTTTCTGTTATTCTATTTTCCCCCATTTTTAAATGAGTTCAGTTGGGGTTCTGAAGTGGCTCTCAGCAGGGGCTGTGGGTCTGTAGGTTCATGAATGGCCGGGACAGCATCTCTGTACTTCACCTGTTACCACTGCTGCCTGGAAAAAACAGGACCTGTGTTCTGCCCCTAACTGGCGTGCCCCTTGGCTCCCTGCCTTCTTGTCCTGGGCTGGTTTCTGCTCAGCTTCTTGAAGAGAGGCCTTCAAACAGTCCCCCAGTGCCTGCCCAGCTCAACATGCATCTTCCTGCATCCATGTCTTCTCCCTTGCCAGGTGTGTGAACCCTTTCTACACCAAAGCAAAGAATTGGCTTCAGGAGGGAGTGAAAAGGGGGCCATGTGTGGCTGAGAGGCAGCAGCAATGTTCACACCGTGTGCTGTGGACCCTTGAGCGTTCTCACACTCTACAATTGGTCAGTTAGCCTTGGAAAGAAATGAAGGCTTGAAAAAAACCAAAGAACGGGAGTGAGGAGCACAGCTGTGCCTCATCTGCTTGCCCAGCTCCCATCGCCCGGAGGCAGGGCAGAAGGCACAGCCTTCCATCAGGTGAAACAGGCTGCTCCCTGTCCATTCCAACCCAGGAACCAGCTTGCTATGGGCTTCCACTCAGCACCATGAATCTCTGAGCACTGGATATGCATGCCTTGTGGACACAGTCACTGTTGTTTGCCCCGTTGACAATCCCATCCAGCCCACGTGGACTCTGGCCTCAGAACCATGTTTGAGAGAACCCCTGCCTCATCACAGGGGCCAGCAGGGGTCCAGGTGTGTGCCCTTCTTCACAGAGATCTTCACACCAGCCTGTTGGTGAGACTCCTCACTGGAGTGCTAGAGGGAGCCAGCGGGGCCTGGAGAGAACTTAGTGATGCACCAGACTCTTGTGCCCTGTCCTGCTCCAGATCAGGCCTGCCATCGGGGAAATTGGGTCCAATGGAAGAGGGAGCCAGTGTCAGGCCCGGTGAGCAAGGGTGCAGGCGGCCTTCCCTGCCTCCCTCCCTTGAAGCCTATACTCAAGTTGCCTTGAATGTGGACTTGGGAGTGCCAGGAGCCCAGAGTGTCAGGTACTTCAGAACAGCCGTCCCTCTGCCAGCCTTAGGCCTGTTCCCTATGACTAGGAGCAGAGGCTGGTTGGTGAGCGCTGCTGCCCTGTTCTTCTAATGCACTGTAGAAATTGTATGTATTGTATTTAAATCAATGCAAATGTATGAATAACAAATCCAGTTCTGACCTCTTTGTCCAATTTTCTTTGTGGGAAGACAAGGTAAATGCAGTTTTAAGGACAAAGAGACACATTTCCATAGAGTTACAGAGACTTGGCTCCTGAAAACCAAGTGTTTTCTTAAGATATTTCAAAAACTGACCCGAGTCTGCATTGATAGAACACATACTTGCTTTTGGTATGAATACTTATTACAGATTTTTCTCTGATAGGGACTCTATAGTATTTGCCCTGGCTACTTCCTTAAAATCAGAATTCTGGGATTAGGTATAGAGCAGTGGCTCTTAGTCTGTGAGTTGTGACCCTTTTGGGGGGTGTTGAATGACCATTTCACAGGGGTCTCCAAAGACCATTGGTATACAGATTTACATTATGATTTATAACAGTTGCAAAATTAGTTATGAAGCACCAACAAAGTAATTTGGTTGGTGTTCACCACAACATGAGGAACTGTATTAAAGGACCACAGAATTAGGAAGGTTGAGGACCACTGGTTTAGATGCAAATTTAGGAGAGGTTGGCTTTTATTTGGCCATCAGAGGGCAATCCTGCTGTACTGGTACATCACTGTCCCTGGGGGATGGGGGTTGGCAAGGAGAGAGGCGTGCTAATGAACACACAGTCTGGAGTAATGGGAAGGGTACTTCACTCCTAGGTTACCAGGCCATAGTGCAGTGTGTGTGAGTGAGTGGCCCTGTGCCATCCAATCACCCTTGATGGTACCGTCTGAGAGATGATGCTCCCAATAACTGCACACTCTACCTGGGACCCAGTACCCAAGTGCCTGCAGTGTGAACTAACTGAGGAAGGCTGACCTGTCTTCCCCTGGTCTGCTCCTTTGGATCAGGCCTACCTGCAGAGGCCTCATTCTTTCTTGCAACTACCCACCCCTGGAAGAGGAAGTGTAGTACCAGGATCTCCAGGGCTTGTGGTTGAGAAAGCACAAGCATCCAGCCCAGATTTATCTCCTGGAGAATATTCTGTCTTTCTATCTGGCTAAATCTGTTTTGGGATTCTCCCCTTCTGTAACAGACTCAGACAAATCTTGATGCAAATGTTTTTTATTTTCCACTTAAACAAGTTTCCCCTTTGCACTGGCCTGTGGCACAAGACTGTGAGGCAGCTGGCTGCTGGGTGGTGACAGTAACTGTCAGTGGCAGAAGTGGTGAGATGCTGCATTTGAGTGCATAATACTTTTATTCCAGGGGAATGCCATGCAGCCCAGTCACACTGTTCAGTCAGGAAGGCTGACGTGTGAGCAGCCTCGGTATTGCTCACTTGGTAAGTACAGGTCCCACAAGTGCAGAGTCCAGCAGATGCTGGTTCTGAGCTGAACTCTTAATTACCACTTTCTTCACCTACACAGGGCCTGCTCAGATGTCCTTTTTAAAACTCCATAAGCCCTTTGGCGAAAGTCCCTGCAGTATTTGGGGAGGACCTTCCCCCCCCTTCACAGGTCAGTGTCTGATCTGGTGGAGGTAACCTGTAGGGCCTGGCTTATTCCAGTTCCGGTGGGCTCTAACACTTGTCCTCCGGGAGTTCCCAAACTGTTCGCTGGAGGCTGTGTCAGTGGTGCTGGCCTGTGAGTCGGCCTCTGTAGAACCAGGCTGGGGCACTCTGTGAAAACACGTGTGTGGTAAGCCAGCATCAGTGTGGAGAGTCACTATAAAATAGCTGTCTGGCCAGGCAGTGGTGGCGCACGCCTTTAATCCCAGCACTTGGGAGGCAGAGGCAGGTGGATTTCTGAGTTCGAGGCCAGCCTGGTCTACAGAGTGAGTTCCAGGACAGCCAGGGCTACACAGAGAAACCCTGTCTCGAAAAACAAAAACAAAAAAAACTGCCCCAGGAACCGTATGACACCTTTCCAAAACTGTACGTTAAGAGGGTGGGGCTGGATGGGGGAATGAGACACTCAACAAGTCTCTCCCTACCTTCTTTTTTTTCTCCTTAAGACAGGGATTCTTCATACAGCCTGGCTGTCTGGAACTTACACTGTAGATCAGGTCCACCTCGAGCTCAGCTGCCCTGCCTCCGACTCCACGGTGCGGAGACTAAAGGCGTGCACCACCACCGCCTGGCTCCTCCCTACTTTCTTTGCCTTGCATTTATTTATGGCGCCATAAGTCAGGCATAAATGACATCGGTTAGTGCAAGACTCACTTGCTATCTCAGACCCAAGATCTGTTCAGTCTCTGCTGTTCAGACTTCCAGGGGGAAGACCCTAGAGGGGGAAGTGGGTAGTGATGGCTTCAAGGCCAGGTGGTTTACCTGGGTCCCCTGAGGCTCACTAGGACATGGGCGGAGGTAGATGGTCAGAGAAAATCTCTACTGCTTTGTCACTGTAGGATCGCCACATAATCTCCCTTCTACCTGGCCAAGAGTCACTGAAATACGGTAGTGCTGCTTTGACTGGGCTTTCCTTCCTATGGGGATTACAGGGTCATGTGACTCTAACAATAACAATAGTCTTTGAGGTACCAGCACCACAGCAGTAGAAACAGGAACAGTGAGGGCAAGTAACTGGCTCCAGGCCACACAGCCAGAGCAGTGAAACAGGTATCCCTCCTTCTACCTCTACCCTCGGCCCTCCAGTCCCGGGCACCTACTTGAGCCGGCTGCAGTGGTTCTGTCTCGGCGGCCTTTTCCTGCGCAGCTTCCTAAGCGCCTCAGCTACACGGTGATCCCCTGCACATTCCCAGATGATCTGGGCCCGCTCTTCAGCCAGCTGGTCCCCACTGCGCTGGAACAGGCCCTGGATCTGCATCAGCTCAGCATCCTGGAAGATGTTAGCAGAGGCCTGCTTGCGGCCCCGGGTCTGAGGTGTTGAAACTGGCCACAGGGGTGGCTCACTCACCACAGAGGCCGGAGTCCCCATCGCAGGTGCTCTGAAATGAAAGGTGGAGACATAAGCACTCCTGTAACCATCCTTCAGAGGTGCTGCCAACCAGTAGCTGGCCATATAGTGGACAAGAGAAAGTTAAAATACAGTCACAGAGCCGGGCAGTGGTGGTGCATGCCTTTAATCCCAGCACTTGGGAGGCAGAGGCAGGTGGATTTCTGAGTTCGAGGTCAGCCTGGTCTACAGAGTGAGTTCCAGGACAGCCAGGGCTACACAGAGAAACCCTGTCTCGAAACACCCCCCCCCCCAAAAAAAAATACAGTCACAGATAGATAAGTACATATTTGCTAAAAGTTGGCAGAGTGTGGAATGGGGACTGGAAATATAGCTCATTTTTTTCAGAGTGCTTGCATAGCATGCATGAAGCTCTCTCGATTTGAGCCCCAGAACGACGTCAACTAAGTATGGTGGTGCATGTCTGCAATCTGGGGGGTGGAGCCAGGAGGATTAAAGTACAAAGTCAGGACTGGAGAGGTGGCCCGTAGTTAAGAGCACTGGCTGCTCTTGCAGAGGATGGAGCTCAGTCCCTGGCACCCGCATGTCTGCTCACAACCATCTGTAATTCCAATTTCAGGGAACCTGATGCCTTTTCTCTGGCTTCGCCAGGTCCCAGGCATGTACACATGCATGCAATCAAACACTCAAACACATGAAATAAAAATAAATCTTAAAAAGCAAGAATGCCATCCTTAGCTATATAGTGAGTCTGGGCCAGCCTGGACTACATGATGCCATCTTTACAAAGTGACACAAATACAAGCATTTCCAGTTTACCTTCAACCTGCCCGTGGCAGCAGCCCTCACCCTCACCCACTGGTGTTTTGTTCTCTGGAAGAGTCTGAATCATCACCCTGTTCAGAACTATTATCCCCTCCCTCATCTGGCCTTCCGTCCGCCTCATTCAGACACCTTGTTCCAGTAGTTGCCAGGCTCACACTGTCCTAGTTTCTATCCTAAGAACCCCACTCTCTTCAAGTCCTGCTACCTAGGATAAACCCACAGAAGGCAGCTAAATAAAATCATAAACTTGTACCTGAAAAGTGGGAATAAGAAAACCTGTCTCTCAGGCACTATCAGAGCCCAGTTAAAGCCCATGTGGTAATTAGCCCCCAGGGACTCACGCGGAGACCGAGGCACACTTTGAGGCTGACGAGAAGGAAAGGCAAGCATGGGTGTTCACTGTGCACTGGCTGATGTGCACATCACTGATGCTCAAAATAGCCCTAGAAGCTAATACTGTTATCAGCTTCCCGCTGCTAAAGCAGAAAGGGCTGGGCCCAAGCTGGACCCCGTCTTCTGACTGTGGCTCAGTTTATATTTTTGTTTTTGTTTTTTGGTTTTTTGGTTTTTTCGAGACAGGGTTTCTCTGTGTAGCCCTGGCTGTCCTGGAACTCACTCTGTAGACCAGGCTGGCCTCGAACTCAGAAATCCACCTGCCTCTGCCTCCTGAGTGCTGGGATTAAAGGCGTGCACCACCACTGCGTGGCTTTTGTTTTTGCTTTTGTTTTTTGTTTTTTTGTGGCTCAGTTTAAACCACCGTAGCACGTGCTTTCCAGGCAAGCAGCGAAGCCCACTTCCTTACATCTCCATGGAGAATGAAGGACATCAGTTATCCCACAGGGTGAAGTCGGTCGTGGCTAGTTCAGTCACCAGTGTCAAGGCTGCTTGCTCACTAGGTGACATCATCCTCAGCTTTGAACCAGAGGCCCTTTCAGAAGATCTCCAGCTTCAACTAAAGAATTGTAGGACTGTAGCAGAGCCTGGTGCACAGGGTGCTGGTGTGTTACTCAGACTCAGCGTTCTAGCGAGGGTTCTGCCACTCAGTAGCTGATAAGTCTCAGAGATCTCCGGAATGCGCACCATCTCTGGGCTGATTCCGCTGCTGGTCTAGCTGAGACGCTGATGGTCTCCGAGGGCTTGCACTGGTGTTGAGTCATCAATGCACAACGGACAAGGACAGACCTATGTTGAAGGATAGCACTGCTTGCCTGCTCCTTGTGGGCTGGGAGAGCTGCATGTGTGGACAGGTCTAACTAATTAGCTTACAGAAAATGCCTCAACTAGTAGGTAGCCCTCTCCTCCCCACCCCTAGCCTCCCTGAAGACCAGATACTGTTTTTGCTGCAGTGGGTGGAGGGGTCAGAATCTGGCAGGAGCAGAACACTGCTAAGTGGTCAAGCCCTAGGTACCCACTTAGGCTCTTCTAGGGTGGTAGAACAAAGGGTGATGTCCCTTTTTCAGAATCAGCAATCCCTGTAGAGGTTAAACGACCAGGGATCAAGTAGCAGCTGTTTGACAGAAGCAAATGGCTGTCCACTTTGTTCCAGCACCCTCTACAGGGCTGCAGGGCTTTAACTGGCCGGCCCCCAGTGAGCTGAGTACACCCAAGCAAGAAACACTGGGCAGTCTAGTGTCCAGCACTCAACAACACCCCTCTGGGAACCCTGGGAAGCCTCGGCCCCTCTAGATTTTCAGGCCCTTCGCTGGTGGGAGCCTCACCCTGGGAGTCAGACAACAGAGTGAAGCTAGGATTCCAGGTAGGGCAAGACAGCAAACGTTAGGAAAACTGATGAAGTGGGGGTCGGGAAACTTCGTCAGGAGACACTCCCTGTCCAATTCAATAGGTTCAATCATTAATCTCTTCCTAGTTTCCTGGACAAGACCTTAAGCCAAGAAGCTCAGTGTATACTTGAACAATGGTACATCTTAAAACCGGAAAGCAAAAGCCATTAAAAGATTACAGACAGAGCGTTCCTTCTAGAGCCGACATAGAAGATAAGCTCGGGGCTGTGCCCAGATGAGTGAGGACTCATGGCAAAACACTACAATGGACACAGGAGCTTAAGAATGAGTCCTCAGAGTAAATACTCAATGTTGAGGATAACAAAGTTCAACTTATTTTGAATTGGGCATTAAAGGAAGAACTAACTATAGAGCTCTTAACACGGGGCTTCTCTGCCTCAGAAGTGAGGAAAGAAACTGGGCCCTTATTCCAGACTGGCTTTCAGGCATAACCTGAAAAATGAAACAGTAGCGCAAGGAATAGCTCCTTTTGAAAGATTTTGAAACCCCTAAGGTGGCAGTGACACTGACCACTGAGTGACCTTGAACAAGTCACTTTTCCTTTGCTTCATTTGTTCATCAATCAAAACAGTGAGGGGGGCCGGGCAGTGGTGGCGCACGCCTTTATTCCCAGCACTTGGGAGGCAGAGGCAGGTGGATTTCTGAGTTCGAGGCCAGCCTGGTCTACAGAGTGAGTTCCAGGACAGCCCGGGCTATACAGAGAAACCCTGTCTCGAAAAACCAAAAAAAAAAAAAAAAAAAAGTGAGGGGGGAAAATTCCTCCCTGGGTACAGGGATGAAATGAGTGTCCAGACTAGTACCTGGCATACTATGAAAAATGATGCCAAGGGAAAGCTATTAACAGGGTTCTATAAAAACGTGGTCGCGGCTGATTTAACCCTGACGTGCAAACTACTCGGGGGGGAAGGGGGCTTCAAATCGGACAGGCTCATCTGTGCTCTTTTAAAACCATGGTTTTATGACTAACTTCATTGACGGAAGCTTGCTGTGTCAAGCAAAACAGCACTTTGGAGGGTCTCTTGGTCCTCATGTGAGGTGGCATCCTAATCCCCTCTGTTAGTGGGCACTATTGTTAAACTCATTTTCCAGATGAAAAAGCCGGGCAGTGGTGGCGCACGCCTTTAATCCCAGCACTTGGGAGGCAGAGGCAGGTGGATTTCTGAGTTCGAGGCCAGCCTGGTCTACAGAGTGAGTTCCAGGACAGCTAGGGCTACACAGAGAAACCCTGTCTCAAGAAAAAGAGAAAAAAGAAAATGGTAACTTGCTCAACTCCACAAGGCTGGTAGGTGATCTTAGGCTATTAACCAGGTGGTCTGACGGGGCGCCCACTAGTGATATTTTCATTCTTGCCAGGTGGCTGAGAAGATGTTCAAAATAAACAAGGGGGCAGAAGGTTCTGAAGCCTCCAAGACCCTGCCATCTTCGTCTGGGGGTTTTGGAGGTCACCACCAATTCACAGACAGGATTCCCACTCAAGCCTCTTCGCTGGAGTTAGAGCAAGCAGAGCTAGAGCAAAGCCTCATGGGAAGTTAAATCGGTGTCCTGTCAACCTATAGCCAGTTCCAGCAGACCCCAAATAGGGATCCGGCAGCTAAGACGCCTACTGTAACCTCTCTCGGGCTTTTGGGAAAAGGCGAGCGCAGCTCTGGGCTTCCTGCCCTGAAGATGATCACAAGGGCCAAGCAGAGGTGACTGGCTGGCTAAGAGCTTGAGAGAGGTTATCTTGGCCGAAGTTACAGGGCGACATCCCCAACACAGTGGGCCCCAGGGCTCAAAGGTGGCGACTGACAGAAGCCCCTAAGTAGATCTAGGGTGTGAGACCCGGCGGATTCCTAGCTGCGACCGTCGGCCCGCGCGCTCCCACGCAGAGCTGAGCCGGACCGTGGCCTACCTACCTGGTTGCCTTGGCTGCCTGAGGCGGGTGGAACGCAGCCGGGTGCCTGGCCGAGCCACCTGGATCACAGCCACAGTTCCTCAGAGAAAGTGCTCCAAGCCCCTTCAACAGCCAATCCTTGGTCCCAGCCTTCCAGCGAGCAGCTGAGCCAACTTCGCCAAAACGAACGCAGAGACTCCGCGGGCCAATCAGCTGCTGCAGAGGGGGAGGGGCGTGCCTTATCCCTCCCTTTTCCCGTGCCCGCCTCCAAATCAAGTGCGGAGATTCCTTGAGTCCAATCATCCGCAGAGTATCGGCGAGGGGCGTGTCCTCCGGGTCTTCCCCACCCACCTAGCCCACCCACCCTCCCCATGCCCGGAGGCGCCCCCTTGATTGACGTCAGTCCCGGGGGCGGGCTCTACTGTGCCCGCACGCAGGCGGGGCGGGGTCGCATTCCTGACACCGGGTGCGGCTGGAGACTGCGGGCCCTGCAGGGTACACGTGACAAATGCCCCTTTTTTTTTTTCTGGGCCGAGTCCAACGCTCGTGGCGTTGAGTTCCACTGTTAAGATCCTCGTAACCTACAGTTCCTAAAACTCACCTCACTTCCCGGGCCTCCTGGGCCTGCATTCAGAATGATTTTCAAATCTTGTAGCGACTGTGCAAGTTTGGACCAGTTACCTAAGGAGGAAGTATTTAACAGTTCTTTGGATGTCTTTCACTGCGACCCTTTTCAGTTCAGTTTCCTTGATGGGCTGTGAGAGAACTGCAACCCTTGCCTTGAGGTAGTGATAACGGCCTAGCAACAGAAGCCAACATTGAACCAACACTTGGTATGTGACTACAGTCATGGAGCTGGAAGAAGATAAAGAGGAGGCATCTTTGAGAGATCCGGGAAACCACGAGAAGGAACATAACCAGTGAAAGGAAGGAGATAAAGTTTTTAGAACGAGGAAGAATTGACGTGGGCACAATAAAGGAATAGAGGGAAGAAAGCATGCTGGAGCCAGGACAAAGCTTTTCTCCAGAGAGATGGAGTAAGGCCTGGAGATTCACTATAAATAGCAAGATAGCCATGGTGGGAAGGCGGGGGCAGGCAGTGAAGTTTGCATTTGCCCCTCTGAGGGTCTATAAGCAAGGAAATAGAATGATTTGTACTTATGAATAGGCTTTCTGCGGCCTTTATGGAGTAGCAGTAATTCAGTCAGCACTTTACAAGGGTTAACTCATTTCCCCCAGTGGTGTTAAATTTGCATTTTCAGAAGGTCTCACCAGTTCCAAGAAAGCTGGGTTGGAAAGGACAAATGATTGCAGGAGATCCATGATCCATGAGGCTCCTCTTTAGTTCTTCACTGCTGGACATCTGGTCTGCAAGCATGCTGAGAAAATGCTCTGCCACTGAGCTACTATGTGCCAGTTCTTGTCTGCCCGGCTGCCCGGCTGTCTTTCTGTTTCATTGAGATAGGTTTTACTTTGTAGTTCAGACTGTCCTGGAATTTCCATCCTCCTGGCTCAGCCTCTTGAGTGCTGGGATAATAGACATGTACCAACCACCAAGCCCAGCTGTCAGCCTGGGGAGATGCTGGTTTCCTTCATTGAGTGCTTGTGCTCCTGTCCAGAAATGTTAGGACGGGTGCCTGTGTGGACAGCAGGTGTAGGCAGCAAGTTTCCCTGACTTTCCTCACATCAAAGCTGACGTTCTAAGTTTAGTTTCTCCTCTGTAAAAGTCCCAGGTAGGGAGGAGATGAATGGGGGCTGGAGAGATGGCTCAGTGGCTAAGAGCACTTAACCAGTACCCACATGGCAGCTCATAAACATCTGTAACTCCAGAGGATCTGATGCCTCTCTCTGTCTTTGAGAGCACCAAGCACACACCTGGTGCATATGTACTCAAGCAAAACATGCACATAAAAAGAAACTCCAACACGTTCCACTAGCTGGGATTTGTGGGATCTTTTGTGCAGGGTGAAGGGGAATTTTCTATTCTTCCTCATCCAGGTGTCTAAACTCCGCCTTGTCCCTCTGCACAGCACAAAACAACAAAAGAATATGTCTCTGTCTGACTTAGGTTTTTACGGCTGTGAACAGACACCACGATCAATGCAAGTCTGATAAAGGACAACATTTAATTGGGGCTGGCTTACAGGTTCAGAGGTTCAGTCCATTATCATCAAGGTGGGAGCATGGCAGTGTCCAGGCAGGCATGGTACAGGAGGAGCTGAGAGTTCTACCTTTTCACCTGAAGGCTGCTAGTGGAAGACTAACTCCCAGGAAATTAGGGTGAGGGTCTTAAGCCCACGGCAATGTTTGTTCTTCTTAAGTGCAGCTTGGAAGTGCAAGGCTGAGGATCGACCACAGACTCTTAAACCAGAAGGATGGACTTCTCAATCTCAGCATATCCATGGTTAAAGGGCCTGGGGGTTCTGATGCCACCCGCTCAGATGGGTACAACATGCTGGAATCAGGATGTGTGACTTTTGGGTCAGATGTGACTAAGGCTGGGTGGAGATAGTTTCGCAGGCACGTGCTTGTGCTCACCACACAATGGAACTGTTTCTGTTGCCACAGTTTTATGATTCAGTGTTTCTGGTGAGCAGGGCATTCCCCTCAGGCATGTGGACCATGAAACCTCCCCAGAAATGGGGATATTTGAGAATCACAGAACAGTGCCAGAAACGGTAACTACCAACAAAAAGGGCCCTGCTTGTTTGTTTCGAGCCAGTGTCTCTTTCTGTAGCCCAGACAGGCCTCAAGTTCCAGATTCTCTTGCTTCAGCCTTCTGGGTTCTGGAATTACAAATCTAGGTCACCATCCCATAACTTTATGGGGCCTAGTTTAGAGGAGTTTGGCACTGAGGAGTGTTCCCTAGTGTCATTCAGGCAAAGACTTGCTTTTATCCAGGGCCCAGATTAAGGTGGTATAAAGGGGACATGTCTTAGGGTTTTACTGCTGTGAACAGACACCATGACCAAGGCAACTCTTATAAAGGACAGCATTTAATTGGAGCTGGTTTACAGGTTCAGAGGGTCAGTCCATTATCATCATGGCAGGAACACAGCAGCATCCAGGCAGGCATGGTGCAGGAGGAGCTGAGAGTTCTACATCTTCATCTGAAGGCTGCTAGCAGAATACTGACTTCCAGGCAGCTAGGATGATGTTCTTAAAGCCCACACCCACAGTGACACACCTACTCCAACAGGGCCACACCTTCTAATCGTGCCACTCCCTGGGCCGAACATATACAAACCACCACAGGACAGGTGAGATGGCTCAGTGCATAAAGGCACTGCCACCAAAGCCAAACTTGTGCTTCAGAACCAGTTGGACTTGCAGGACTAACATGCTAGGAGAGGATTGACTCCACACACCACCTGACACTGGCATGGGGACAGAGAGAGAGAGAGAGAGAGAGAGAGAGAGAGAGAGAGAGAGAGAGAGAGAGAGAAACATAAATAATAAATACAATAAAAATTAAGATGAAGATAATGAAGAAATCTGGGTTGCAAACTTAATAATCTTCAAAAAAAAAAAAAAAACCCTCAGCAATTAAGATAAATAACATGTCTTTGTGGACAACATCAAAACAGATGCCAAAAAAACAAAATATGAAAATTTAAAATACAGACATGCCTTTGTTTGTTTTCATGGCTTGGATTTATTTTGTAATAGACACTCATTTCCCAGCAGCCTTCAATTCCCAGTCAGGCTATCACAGTGGTGGCTTCAGGAGGACCCTGTGAGCCATCTCCCCAGCCACGATTCGGTTTTCCTTGGTCATGATCATGGGCAGGCTGTTGCTTCGGTTTGAATCTAAAATGTCTCCCCCAGGTTCAAGTTTTGAATGCTAGGTATTAAGTTTGTGTTGCTACTTTGAAGGCTCCAAGCCTTTAGAAGGCAAGATCTGGCTGATGGAAGCGGCTCTCCAGAGGCAGACCTTTGAGGGTCAGACTTTTGAGGGTTTTACCCTCATTTAACTCCAATTTCCTGCTTTGCTGCTGGTACACTGAGCTCCTCCTGCCCGACTTCCCTGTCATCATGGACTGATATCTCTCTAGAACCATGAGCCATAAAAAGACTCTCTCCACCTAAAATGTTTCTGTCATGATGATTTAAAAATAAATAAATAAATAACCAGCCGGGCAGTGGTGGCGCACGCCTTTAATCCCAGCACTTGGGAGGCAGAGGCAGGTGGATTTCTGAGTTCGAGGCCAGCCTGGTCTACAGAGTGAGTTCCAGGACAGCCAGGGCTATACAGAGAAACCCTGTCTCTAAAAACCAAATAAATAAATAACCAATGCTACTAAAACTAGATACCAAAGACTGGATGGTTTAACAAGAGACGTTCATTTTCTTTCCTTTCAGTGAGTTTGTGTTGGACATAGTGTGAGCATGTTCAGGTGTGTATGGAAGTGTGTGCTGGGGAGGAGAACCTCAGGGGTCCTGCAGGTGCTGCTCATCTTTAACTTTTGTTTGTTTATTTATTTACTATTTTTCTTGTAGACAGAGTCTCTCATTGGCCTGACACTTGCCTTGCCTAGTAGACTAGGCCGGCTGGACAGCAAGCCTCGAAGATCCTCCCGCCTCTACCTCCCGGGCACCGGGATCACAAGTGTACACACACATCCAAAGCTTTTCCACGTGCAAGCACTGTCCCAGCTGAGCTACCATCCACCTGAGAGATTTATTTTCTCACAGGTCTTGAGGCTGAGACATCCAAGTTTAAGGTGCTGGGTGAATCCAGTTGTGGTAAAATGGGGGTGTTGGTGGTGGATGGATGGCTCAGTGGTGAAGAGCACTTCCTGCTCTTGCAGAGGATTTAAGTTCAATTTCTCCAAACGCCTATAACTTAGCTCTAGGGCATCCAACAGCTCTTGGTTCCATAGGCACCTGCACTCAGCTGTACATGCCAGGGCACGCATGTACACATATGCACAATTTAAAAATAATAAAATAAGGTTTAAAGCAAGTGACAAGAACTCTGTTGCTGCCTTCCTTGTAGAGGGTGACCTGCTCTTATGGGGAAGGGAGAGAAAAGAGGGAGGAAGGGAGGGAAGGAGGGAGAGAGGGAAGAAGGGAAGGAGGGAGAAAGGGAGGGAGGGAAGGAGGGAAAGAGAAAGGAAGGGAGGGAAGGAGGGAGGGAAGGAAGGACAGAGGGAGGGAGGGAAGGAGGGAAGGAGGAAAGAAGGGAGGGAGGGAGGGAAAATATTTATCTGGGAGGAAATGTTTCATGACTTGTTTCTCTCCTCCCATTTCTTGTGGGCAAGTCTTATCAGCCAAGTCCAGTTGAAAGCCAGAGGGAGAAAGGAGTCCTTGGATGTGGTTGAAGTAGGTGTCCCCCTGACTTCCAGAGGGCAGGGGAAGAGTAATAAATGGTGGAGAGGGACCAGGAAGAAGGCAGAGAAAATGGCGTGCCAACCGTGTGGTTAACATGGTTGCCAACTTGACAGAGTCAGAATCACCTAGGAGACTAGCCAGCAGACATCTCTGTGAGGAATTTTCTAGAGTGAGTTAATTGAGGTTGAAAGATGCCCCCCCCCCCGCAAATGTGGATGGTACTATTCCATGGCTGGGGGTCCTGACCTACAGAAGGATGGGACCTGAGTACCAGCATCTCGCTTCCTGACAGCAGACCAACATGACCACCTGCCCCAGGCTCCTGCCACCAGGACTCCCTGTCCTGATGGACTGTACCCTCAAACTGGGAGCCAGAATAAACCCTTTCTCCCTTAAGTTGCTTTTGCCAGGTACTTTTTAAGGCAAGAACTTAAGGATGATAGCCTGTTTTAATTCCCAAATAATTGACACAAAGACCTATTAAATTTATTAACAAGCTTTAAGCACTATGACTGGGCAGCTATGCATTTATTCTAACCCTCTAAGCTATCTACCTCCCAGCCACAGGCCCCATGTTACTTGCAGTTTGAGTCTTGCCCTGGCTTGAGCTCTGTGCCATGTGTGTTCTCATATTGGATCCCTTGGCCACCTGCTCATCATGACTCCTCCTGGACCCTCTCCTCATGGCCACCTCTTCTCTCCCTCCCTCTCCCCCTTCTGGATGCTCCTCCGGGATTGGAAGTCCTGCCTTCTCTGTCCAGACATAGGCTGAACAGCTCTTTATTAACCAATCAGAGATAATTGGGAGCATTCTTTACACAACAGAGACGTGGGAGATGGCTCAATACTCATGACAATGCTGGAGTCCAGACTGTAACTGGCAGGCATCCAGACTGTAATCCAGACTGGCAGCGAAATCCGTATCTGAATACATAGTACCCAAAACCATCTCCCAACATACTTTGTCACAACTAGAAAGGTAATTAACATAACCAGCTACCGAGGTAAGCAAATAGAAGCTTGTTGTCTCTCACCACCAGAGGCCCAGAGGCGGGGGAGGAGGGAGTTTCTGGACTGACCTGTTAAGTAGGGCAACAGAATTGATCATCATTCTGCTGACTCATTTCTGCACACTGACAACACTGACTCCATAAACCCATGCGGTTGCAGAAGTCATGCAGACAAGATTCAATCAGGACTCTGTTTCTTCCCAAGCATCATGGGTTTTATTTCTTTGTTGTACTGTTTTCTTTTTATTTGTTTTTAATTACTATTTTGAGATGAGATCTTGCTATGTAACCTGGTCTGGAACTTGAGGTTCTCCTGTCTCAGCCTCCCCAGTCCTGGAATTACAGGTGTATGCCACCCACATCTAGCCTAGGTCTTTTTGATGTACCTTATAAAAGAGCAGTTTTACTCCACAATCAAACTGAGCACATCAGGGAATTCCTAGCTTACAACTCATGCCTGCAAAGCCTTTCCCATTCCCACCATCTTGGACCAGAAGGGCATATTTGCTGGAATCACCAAGGCTGCACTGACACAGCATTGTTACCCTTTCCTCTGCTGGGCTTTGACACCTGTATCCACCATGGTAATTCCACACAGAGTGCTTTCGCCCTCCCAACCCTCTGCCTTCCCGCTCTCCCCTTCTTACACTCTGGCAACTGTCTCCACCATTTTGTCTTTTCTAGAGTGACATATACATAGAATCATACAAAACATAGCTTTGGGGGTTCCTTCATTCCATCCCCCATTTGAGATTAAACACAGAGCCTTGGACTTGGGAGACAAGCACCCTACAATTGAGCTATACCCTCCAGTCCAGAATATCTTTTACCTTTCAATTTGGCTTCTTCTGTTTCTATGCATTTAATGTTCCTTCCTGTCCCCTTATGGCCTGATAGCCCATTTTGTTTCAGCGCTGAACTAATATTCCATTGTGTGGGTACCACAGTTCACATACCCGTCTACACACTGAAGGACATCTTGGTTGCTTGCACGTTTGGGAACTAATGAATCAAGCTTCTCTATGCATCGCTGGGCAGGCTTTCGTGTGGACATTAAACTCACACTTACTCTAGAAATGCTGTGCTGAGTTTTATAGGAAACCATCAAACTGCTCCACTTTGCTTTCCCATGAGCCTCTGCTGCTTCACATCCTTGCCAGCATTTGGTGTTGCCATTGCTTTGGATTTTGATTTATTACCATTATTATCATTTACATTTTAGATAAAGTCTGGTTATGTAGATATCCTGACCTTAAACTGGCTGCCATCTTCCTGCCTCTGCCTCCCCAAACTGGGATTGTAAGTATGTACCCTATACCCAGTTGTGGATTTTGCTCACTTTCATTGGCACTCAATACATTGTTTTAATTTGCAATTCATTAATGACACAGGATATTAAACATTTTTATATACCTTTTTGCCATCCATAAATCTTGGTGAAGTTTTATTCCTTTTGCTCATTTTTTTAATCTTCTTTTAAAGATTTATTTATTTATTTTATGTATATGAGTACACTGTTGCTCTCTTCAGACACACCAGAAGAGGGCATCAAATCCCATTACAGATGGTTGTAAGCCACCATGTGGTTGCTGGGAATTGAACTCAGGACCTCTGGAAGAGCAGCCAGAGCTCTTCTCTCATGGACCATCTCTCCAGTCCCCTTTTGCTCAATTTTAATAGAACATTTGTTTTCCTTTGTTGAATTTTGAGAGTTCTTTGTTTATTTCAGCTGACCTTTTTTTTAAAAAAACAATTATTTATTTATGTATATGAGTACACTGTAGCTATCTTCAGACACACCAGAAGAGGGCGCCAAATCACATTACAGATGGTGGGAGCCACTATATGGTTGCTAGAAATTGAACTCAGGACCTCTGGAAGAGCAGTCAGTGCTCTTAACCGCTGAGCCGTCTCTCCAGCCCCTCAGCTTTCTTTTATCAGATGTCTTCTGCAAGTCTTTTCTCTCAGTTGTCTTTGTCTTCTCATTTCCTTGATAGTACTCATGCACTGATTTTAAATGAGGACAATCTTCCCTCAACTTTATCCATTAAGTTTATCCTCACATCTCATTAGCTGAAACTGGATCATATACCCAGTCTTAAACCATTCCAAGTAGAGAGACGTATTGTCATAACGATCCAAACCAGTCCGCTCCCACAGTTTACTTCTGCACACATATCTGAACAGTCAAATTGCTAACAGGAGCAGGGGGAAATGGCTAGCAGGTGAGCGAGTCCTGTTTACCACAGATACTGAGTCTGGGAATTCACGAGGCCTACGTGTGTGTGTGTGTGTGTGTGTGTGTGTGTGTGTGTGTGTGTGTGAGCTTGTTCTTTCTACAGTCTGAACTTCTTCTTCTTTTTTTTTTTCTTTTTTTTTTTTGAGACAGGGTTTCTCTGTGTAGCCCTGGCTGTCCTGGAACTAACTGTGTAGACCAGACTGGCCTCGAACTCAGAAATCCACCTGCCTCTTCCTCCTAAGTGCTGGGATTAAAGGCGTGTGCCACCACTGCCCGGCCAGTCTGAACTTCTTAAAGAGCCTTACCAAACATCATGCCTCTTCTGTTGAAATAGGTGGTGTGAAGTACAAATGGTTTACACCATAGAAAGCCCACTGTGTGACATGGCTCAAGGTGTACTGAAGCCTCGGGACTTCAGTGCCGTACCCAGCCCCTGAATTTTTGTGGAGTCCATCTCCTACCCTCCAAATCATGCAAGTTTTACTAACATATCAAACACATGTGTTATTTCCTAATTACCAGTCGACTACGTATAATGTTGTCACACTGTGTGTGATACAGTGTCACACTGTATGTAATGTGACAGACAGGTGTGGTGGTTGGCACACTGTCAGGGTGATTAACATCCATTCATGGCAGGAGACCAAAGAACTGGCAGCATGCTTTCAAGTTCTTGTTCTGTGGGCCCATGAACTGTGGTGCCAGAGATGGAGGCAGTCCACTGTGGAACTGTTTTCTGCCCTGCTGTGGGGCATGGCAGTTTGAGAGCTGAAATGAGGGGAGTTTGTGCTTATCCCACGCCACCACTGCCCAGTGGGTGCTGGGCTTACGGGAAGTGCCAAGACGCTGTTCCAGGGTGGGAAAACATAGTCTGAGATGCGAGAAAGCTGAAGCTGGTGTTCCCTGGCTTTTGGGCCCCCAGTCGCTGCTGGAGAATTGCACAGAGAAGTCAGGAACAAAGTGTCGGGGTCCATGAACCCACTACAGGCTTCCAAACTCCTGGACATTCAGGTGCTGCTGAGTCGAGGAGTTGAGAGCAGAGTCAGGTGCTAGTGGGTGGGGGGGTGGGGGTGGGGGTGGGGATGGGGTGGAATGGGAGTTCCGGCTTTGGTCATCAGTGAGGGTCCTTAGCTTGGTGGCGGTTGTGGCTGGGGGTGCAGATAGGCCTTCTACGGGAGACTTAGGCAGCAGCTCTGTAGGCGAAGGCCTGCTCCGTGCTCCCCAGGGCAGTTCTGGATAAAAGAGACAGTTTTTGGTCCCAAACTGTTTATTGGTTGTTCATTGTGGAAAATGGATACATACCAACTTCTCAGGGTGTTCTTGAGATTAAATACTTTTTGCAGGGAGGAATATCTGGGAAGGGAAACTTATTGGCTAATCCCTCAGGGCCTCTAGGTACCTCGTTAGCATGAGGAACTCTGTTCTGGGCCTATGTGACTACAGGTCACATTTCCTTATGTGGGAAGTGTGGCACGTGTTCCAGGCCAGGAATTTGGCAGGGAGCAGGGAGGCACCTAAGCCTCAGGTGTGTACCCTGAGTTTCCAGGATCTCAGGCCCGCTCTACCCACCAAGCTTCCTGGCACAGTTCACTGTCCCACAGTCCACTGGTTTACAACTAAATGGACTTCTCCCCACTAAAGTTGACCTAAATACCCCTCTTCTACGTCCCCCAATTCACCATTCACCAAGGGATCAGCAAGCCACCAGTGGCAAATTCATTATAATTTCGGGATCATGAAAGGGTAGATATATAGCAATTACTTTTCTTGCTGCTGAGAACACATATTGGGAAAAAGTAACCTAAACAAGAAGGAAGGGCTTACTTTGGTTCACAGCTTGAGGGTACAGTCCACAGTAACAGAGAAACCATGGTGGGAGGAGCTAAGGCAGAGAGAGGGTCATGTTGCATCTGCAGTCAGGAAGCAGAGAGAGATGAATGTCGGTGGTTGTGTTAGATAGTTTTATGTTAATTTAATACAAGCTAGGGGCATCAGAAAGGAGGGAATGGAAATCAAGAAAATCCTTCCATCAGATCAGGCCGTAGGCAAGTTTGTAGAACATTTTCTTAATTAGTGGTCAGTGGGGGAGGGCCCAGGTCATTGTGGGTGAGGCCAACCCTGGGCTCATGGTCCTGGGTTCTATAAGAAAGCAGGCTGAACAAGCCATGAAGAGCAAGCCAGTAACCAGCACCCCTCCATGGCCTCTGCATCAGCTCCTGTCTCCAGGTTCTTCCCCTGCTTGAGTTCCTGCCCTGACTTCCTCAATGATTAACAGTGCTGCTGAAGTGTAAGCCAAATAAGCTCTTTCTACCCCAAGCTGCTTCGGTCATGGTGTTCATCATAACAATAGTAACCGTAACTAAGACAGTGCTTAACTCTCAGTCCTCATTTTATTCCATTTGAACACCAGCCCGTGTATGACATGGTCTTCCCTACATTCAGGGTATGTCTTTTTTCTTCAGTTTATCATCTTTGAAAACACCCTTGCAGACATGGTAGGTGGTTCTAAATCCAGTCAAGTTGACAGTAAAGATTAGCCATCACAGCTCCAGATCTGAGTATGCCTTCCTTGCCTGCAATATTTCTGCTAGGATTGCCAGCCACAGATGGCTTTTCCACCACCACGGTGTCTTAGTTACTTTTCTGTTGCTGTGATAAAACACCATGACCAAGGCAACTTATAGAGGAAAGGTTTATTTGGGCTTATGGCTCCAAGGGATAATAGTCCATAATGGTGGAACGGTGTCAGCGGGCAGCAGGTCTGCAGACTGGAGCTGGGGGCTCACATCTTGAGCCACAAGCAGGAAGGAGAGACCATCCTGGAAATGGAGTGAGCCCACCTGTGACACACTTCCTCCAACGAGGACATACCTCCTACATGTCCCAAAACAGCACCACCAACTGGGGACAATCACAAATACCTGAAACATTTATCACTCAAACTGCCACACTGAGATTCCCCTTAGCAATACTTTTTTTTTTTTTTTTTTTTTGGTTTTTTGAGACAAGGTTTCTCTGTGTAGCCCTGGCTGACCTGGAACTCACTTTGTAGACCAGGCTGGCCTCGAACTCAGAAATCCGCCTGTCTCTGCCTCCCAAGTGCTGGGATTAAAGGCATGCGCCACCACTGCCCGGCTAGCAATACTTTTTTTTTTTTTTTTTTTTAAATGAAAAGTCATGATTTTATTCTATATGATATAAAATGACATAGATTTGATGCATTATGGTTTTGTTTTCACTTTAGGGAAAGGAAAAAACAAGTTCAGCTGGTAAAGTGGTTTCCACACAAGCATGAGACCTGAGTTTGAATCTCCAGAATTCACGAAAAACAAGCAAACAAACAAAAGCAAATAAACAACAAACCATGATAGTGTACACCTGCTATCCCAGTGCTAGAGAGGCAGAGATAAGAGGATCCCTGGGGCCGGGCAGTGGTGGTGCATGCCTTTAATCCCAGCACTTGGGAGGCAGAGACAGGCGGATTTCTGAGTTCGAGGCCAGCCTGGTCTACAGAGTGAGTTCTAGGACAGCCAGGGCTATACAGAGAAACCCTGTCTCGAAAAACAAAACAAAAAAAAAAAAAAAAGAGGATCCCTGGGGTTGCTGAACAGCCAGTCTAGCCAAATTGGTGAGCTCCAGGTTCAGTGATAGCTCAAAAATATGTCTCAAACAATAAGGCGAGGGCTGGAGAGATTGCTAAATGATTAAGAGCACTAGATTCTCTTCCAGAGGACCTGGGCTCAATTCTCAGCACCCACATGGTAGCTCAATACCATCTTTAACTCAATCAGAAGATCTAACCCACCTTTTCTGGCCTCTAAGGCCTCTAAGCATGTCTATGGTATATAGGCATACATGCAGGCAAAACACTCAGACACCCTTAAAAAATCAAATAGTAAAAACAAAGTAATAAGGTTGAAACAAGGTCTGGGGAGATGGCTTCGTGATTAAGAGCATTCACTGCAAAATCATGAGAAGCAGAGTTCAGATCCTAGCACCCTGCTAGGCATGGTGGTGGTACATACCTTCAATCCCAGTACTCGGGAATTTGAGGCAAAAGGATATCTGTGAGTTTAAAACTAGCCTGGGCTACATAGTGAATTGCAGGTCAGTCAGAGCTATGCATAATTTAAAAAATATATATTTTAGCCCTGTCTGAGAGAGAGAGAGAGAGAGAGAGAGAGAGAGAGAGAGAGAGAGAGAGAGAGAATGTCTTAGTTGGGGTTTTGTTGCTGTGAAGATACACCCTGACCAAGCAATTCTTATAAAGGCAAACATTTAACTGGGGGTAGCTTACAGTTTCAGAGGTTCAGTCCATTATCAGCATGGCATCGTGCAGGCAGACATGGCCCTGGAGGAGTCAAGAGTTCTACATCTTGATCTACAGGCAGCCAGGAGGAGGCTATGTCTTCCACAGGCAATCAGGAGAAGGTTCTTTCCACACTGGGCAGAGCTTGAGCATAAAGACCTTAAAGCCCACCCCACAGTGGCACACTTCCTCCAACAAGGCCACACCTCCTAATATGTCACTCCCCATGGGCCAAGCATTCCAGCACATGAGTCTATGGGGGCCAAACATATCCAAACCACCACCGGAGGTGGGAGAGAGAGAGAGAGAGAGAGAGAGCTCTAACATAATAAAGCAAATGTCTCCACAAACACCTGCAACTCCAGCTCCAAGATGGATAGATGTGAGCATCTTCTGGCTTCCAGCCTATCAGAGGAAATGCAAGCCTTAGGTTCAGGGAAAGACCGCTTCAGAGGAGTTGGTAGTACCCGAGAACACCTGATGCCCTCTTCTGGTCTCTCTCTATATACATATACTCACACTTGCACACATACGCATGTGCATAGCCCTACATAGACACACATGTACTCAGATACAATTAAAACATTTTGTTCTATTGCTGCGAAGAGACACCACGACCATGGCAACTTTTATAAAGGACAGCATTTAATTGGGGGTTGCTTACAGTTTCCGAGGTTTAGTTCCTTATCACAGTGGGAAGCGTGGTGTCACAAAGGCAGACAGGATGCTGGAGAAGTAGCTCAGAAGTTCAGCATCCAGATCTGCAGGCAGCAGGAAGAAAGAAAGACACTGGGCCCGGCTTGAGCATTTGAAACCTCAAAGCCCTGGTGAAGTAACCCACTTCCTCCAAAACAACCACATGTACTCCAACAAGGCCACACCTTCTAATCCTTTCAAGTAGTTCCCTCCCTGGTGACCAAGCATTCACATCTATGAGCCTACGGGGGAGGGGGGGTTCTTATTCAGACCACCACAGACATGATTTTAAAAATAATTTAGAGAGAGAGAGGAAGACACTCAGTGTCGACTTGTGGTTTCCACACACACAAATAATGGTCAAATGGCTTATCATTTTCTTTCCTTTGTCTTTTTTTTTTTTTTTTTTTTTTTTTGAGGGAGAGTCTCATGTGGTCCAGGCTACTCTAGAACGTGAGGTTCAGTGGGAGGTTCCATTAACACCCCTGGGTCTCTTCTTGATGGCATGGGATTGGGGGCAACAGTGAGCCCCTGGGGACCTTGTGGCTTCTGATCTGGCTAGTTAACATACCATGCAGTGAGCAGGGGGTAGGCTAAGACTGCCATTCAAATTCCTTTACCACTTGTCCAGGCCCAGACTATTGTCCCTAGCTCCTGCTCCTATCTAGAGTTCGGGCTGCTTGTGACTTGGGGACTCCTTGAGGGGCTAGATTAACAAGTCACCTAACTGCAAAACTTCTCTATGGAGAAACATATTGCCTTATTCCCCAGGCTGCAGGCTGCACACACACACACAGAGATCATATGTGTGTCATGGTCTTGTATTCTAGGTATACCCAGGGGAGACAGCCAGCAAGCTCGAAGCCCCTGGGATAGCCCCACCCAAAGATTGTCTTCGGTTCCTTCTTGTCTGAATACTATCCACCCTCCATGACACTTGTGACTGAAAATTGTCAGTTGTCTCGTCCCAACTCACCCCTCTTTTGTAGTTTGCTTATAACCCTCCTTTCCTTGACTTCTGTTCCTTAGCAACCAGCAAGTGCCAATACTTGAGAACAGAAGTGCGTCCTCTTCCTTAAGTTCTTCATGTTTGCATCTGGCAGGTGCTTAGATTCACTGAGAAAGAAAGAATAAAACTATATAGTATAGTTACACTTTCCAGAGAGTCTGCTCCGCCTCCTCTTAGAATGTTTTCAAGATTCCAGAGGCTAAAAATATCGTCCCAACACTTTTGAAAGAACTCTTCCATGTAAGGAGCCCAGTAGAGACTCTTGAAGCTGAAAGTTTGCGTCCACCAGGTGGCGCCCTAACCCACACGTCTCCTGGTGCCTTTTTCTAAGATGGAAGAATTCTCTTTCCTTCCTCCTAGTGCCAGCAGCTTAGGCTCCCTGCTCATAGAAATGCCTTCAGCAGTCCAGCATCCAGATTCAGCTGCTAGAAGCACGTTAGAGTCTCAACCATAGTCAAGGGCACTGAGCACATCCTCCACGGGCTGCTGAGTTAGGATCAGAACATGCCGGTCTGGATTCCAGTGTGACACAGACTCTGGGTCACTTTTCTGGGTCCCTGCCAGAGTTGTTATAAACAGAACATGAGAAATATGTAAAAGTATTAGGATTGTGGATGAGGAGTCAGCTTCATCTGTGCCCTCCTCAGAGTCTGGCAGCCCCTGGAACACGGTCAACCGTTTCAACGCTCTGAACCTACTGTCCCTATTGGTGGGTCAGAGCTAAGAACACCATCAGCTGGAGCAGTAAATACTACTTCTTGTTACAGGATCTAACACAGTAAACATCTCCCTCCCCAAACCACACATATCTCATGTCCCTGGTCTCTAAAATGGTGCTCAATATTTAATAAGCACTCACTGCTGCTTGCTGCATGAAATAATTTTACAGATAAAGTAATCAGGCACAGAGGGTTAGGCAACCCCTCCTCCATGCCGATGGTGGAGTGAGCAATGGGGCACTGAGAACAAGGACTCACTCTTGTTCTCAAGTGTTGGCGCTCACTGGTTGCTAAGGGACAGAAGTCAAGTAAGAAAGGCTATGCTGTCTTGTATGGGTATGCTACACACCATAGTTTCAGCATTTATAATATGTATTTGGAGATTTCTTTTTTTTTTTTTTTTTTTTTTTTTTTTTTTTTTTTTTGCAAATATAAAGAGGTTTATTCACTTGTTACTGGGGTATAAAACATAACATATAAAAAGTCACCGTCTCTCTTTAGTGTGAACATCTTGTGCTGGCTGTGGCCACCTCAGCCTTCAAACATAGCACAGCTGGTGCAGAGCGTCTTCTCACCATCGTCGGCATAGTCTGCAAGGCCACACAGCACACAGGCCAAGGCACCGCAGCCCCAGCAGGTGTATACACACTGCCCACACAGGGCCCGCTCACACTGGCTGCAGACCGCCTTTCCATCCACAGATCTCACGCAGGACGAACAAGCGACGGGTGCTGCCCCAGGAAGGCCAGCTTCCGAGGCCTGAGCTTGGCACCGTGTCAGTCGGCCATCAGGTCCAATCAGCATCTGTCCCCGTGCGGCTTGAGGGGCTCCCACCAGAGCAGGCTTCAGTGGCTCCGGCAGGTGGCTGATGGAACAACCTTCGCCCCATATGTGATCTCTATAGGCCTGGGCCCCTTGGAAAAGGAGCTGCTTGGTTCTTTCGAAAACCTCGCGCGAGTAGCGCTCGGCGAACACACCGTGGCTCAGCTCTTTCGGGCCCACGTGGACTTTGAGTTGAAGCGGGGCAGCGTCCGCGAACGGGCAGCTCCGCTTGGGCATGATAGCGGGCACAGACCACAGCAGCGCACAGCGCGCCGAACACACGTCACAGCGCTCTTCTGGAGATTTCTTGAGTGGTGTATACTCAAGCGTATACCGGGGTGGCCGGGACAGGCCAAAGCTTTTTGCTTCAAAGGGGAACCAGGCTGCTGGTGAGGGGACTTGCTCTTCCATGCCATGGGGGTGGGGCTCTGAAGTGTAGGATCAGCTGTGGTCTGATGCAGGCATTGTCCTATAGGCAAACGTGGCTTGCTTAATGTCTTAGTTAGGGTTTTATGGCTGTGAAGAGACACCCTTACCCCTGAAACTCTTGGGTAGTGTCATGCACAGGTCCTCCAGCAAGGCCACGCCTACTCCCGTAAGGCTACATCTCCTAACATTGCCACTCTCTATGGGCCAAGCAATGAGTTTATGGTGGCCAAACCTATTCAAATCACCACACTTAGATCCGGTACTGTTCTTGTAGCCAATTGGCAAGCAACTCCATTTACATGTACTGAGGGGCTCCTATATGCCAGGCTCAAGCAAAGATGGATAAGCCAGGATAGACCACAGTTTATGATGTAGTAGACTCAGAACTACTGCAGGACGATGATTCAAATGGAGGCCCAGACAAGCAAATAATTGTCAGTGTGGAAAGATAGACCCTAAACCAGTAAGTGCTTGAACTGTCTGTTGTCTGCTGGCTAAGGCGTGTCTGGAAAATAACGGGCATTCTGAGGTCATGTGGGAGACTTGCAAGAAGTGACAGAGTTTGGGCATGGGTTGGGGAAGGAAGTGGAAAAAAACCAAGAAATTGGAAGTTGGTTGGGGACAGATTATGTAATATGCCACATTGACAAGACACAGCTCCATACTATGTTGGGAACAGTCAGGTCAGTTTTGTAACATTGCTGAAGCACGGAGGTTGGGTCCTTGGTGGGGTGGGAAAGAGGAGAAATCGGCAGCCATCACTGGTTTCCTGGTCTGAACCCTCTAGGCTTTAGGAAATGAAGAAAATGATTGCTCTCCTGTCTTGTGTCATGGAGGCTTACATGAGAATACACATAAAGCATGGGTCCTTTAATGCCAATAAACCTTGGCATCATTGGGCTCCTTGCCATCTAGATCAATAGCTAAACATAGAGACATGTCATTTCTCAGACCTGGGCCTGACCTGACCATGTTAGGTGACATATTTTTAATCTAAGCAAGATGCAAAGATGGCCAGGAAGGAATGGTCAAAGTGTTGCTATGCTCTGTGCGCTGTGGGTGAGGCAGCTAGCCCTCCAGGGTGAGGGTTTCTTATTCTGACCAAGAGCCCTTCATGGCAAGACAGTCTGAGGCCAACTTTGGACAGGACGAGTTTGTGGTGGCCAAGTGCAGGGTACCGAGGGTGTCCCAGTTCAGACCTCCGGCTTGCCAGGACTCCTCTAGGGGAGAGAATTGTGTCTCCAGTCTCCTGTGACTGGAAAGAAGGTTAATCAAGCCTGTGGCTGGACCCACAGGCTGGGAGGACACTGTTGTAGCTTCCTTCTCAAAGACCTAAGCTCGGCCAGGCCTGCGAGGCAGGGAATAGGGTGGCTCCAGATGTGGCACATTTGGCCCAGCAGCCTGAGCAGCCTGGGCAGAAGGCCTGTCATGGGCTAGGGGGTGCGGGCATTCAGCCCTGGCTGGAGAAGGAAGGAATGGGAGCGCAGGAGAAAGGGGGGTAGCCAAGGGTAGAGGGCGCGACGGCAGGAAGCCGGGAGGCGCGAGCAGGGGTGGAGACCAACGAAAGGGACGGCCAAAGAGCGGGTAGGAGGGCTGGAGAGAGGGAGAAAGAGGAGGAGAGAGGGGAGGAAGGGTGTCAAGGAGAAGCAGCGCTGAGGACTCGGAGGAGAGGGAGGAAAGCAGGCCTCAGCGGGAGCAGCGGGCCCGGGCCCGGGCCGCCCCCGCGAGCAAGGCGCCGCCATTCCGCTACTCGGGGCGCCGCCGCCGCCGCCGCCGCCGCCGCCGCCACCGCGTCCGGGGGCCATGCTCCCGCCGCCCCCGCGCCAGCCGCCGCCCCAGGCGCGCACGGCCCGCGGCTCCCTGCGCCTGCAGCGGGCTTTCCTGCGCGGCCCGCTGGGCGTGCTGCGGCTGCTGCAGCTGCTGGCCGGAGCCGCCTTCTGGATCACCATCGCCACCAGCAAGTACCAGGGCCCAGTGCACTTCGCGCTCTTCGTGTCCGTGCTCTTCTGGCTGCTCACCCTGGGGCTCTACTTCATCACCTTGCTGGGCAAGCAGGAGCTGGTGCCCGTGCTGGGCTCGCGCTGGCTCGTGGTCAACGTGGCGCACGATCTGCTGGCGGCCGCTCTCTACGGGGCCGCGACGGGCATCATGATCGACCAGACGCAGCGCCACAGCTACTGCAACCTCAAGAGCTACCGGCTGCCCTGCGCCTACCATGCCTTCCTGGCGGCCTCTGTCTGCGGCGGCCTCTGCCTCGGCCTCTACCTGCTCTCGGCACTCTATGGCTGCTGCCGTCGCTACCAGGGCAAGGAGGAGGTGGTGTGAGGCCACCGGCTCCACCGCGGCCCAGATCAGTGCGAGGATCCCTCCCGAGCCCTTCCTGTCGCCGCCCCGTGCCGGTGCGCCCCTGCATCCTCTCCCTGCCTGCGTTTCCACTGCCCGCGCCCTGGATCCCCGACGTTCAGTTCTCGTCTGACTGCTGTACCGCAGCTCAGCCCAGATATCAGCTTCCAGGGATCCGCACAGCCATCCAAGGCGCCCATGCACACACCCAGTTGGGCCGCTCCAGGCGAAGCCTGGAAGTCCCTTTCCCGATTCCCTGTCGAGAGCTAGACGTGGACAGGCGCCGCCGCGTAGATCCGGGGAAGGCTCCCAAATTGGAACCAGTCTTTGGGCTGCGCCACTGCCCCCTCCCTCCTGCCCTGCAGTCAGAAGAGCATTCCTTCCCTGCCCCCTCTTCCAGCCTAGGGTGGTGTAGAATGCAGTCAGGCAGCTGCAAGCGGAGCAGGGGGACAGGTCTTAGCTAGTATTGGGGTGAATGACGTCTTTAGTTGTAGTTTGGATCTCTTCCTGCGCAGCCCTACGTCAACAAAGTCTTTGGGTGGGGTCAGCTACAGGAGTGTTGGAAAGCTAAGGCCCGCTGGCTGTACCTTACTTAACGACGACGAAAGTCTTTTCTCTGCCTTTATCCTTGCGGTTCATTCAGACTGGGCCAAATGTACTAACTTCCCTGGCCTCTCAGATGTCACTCACCAGCTTCTGCCGCACCCCACCTTTAAATATGTTTGCTTTGGGGATCCCACGTGACCAACGGCGATTGTTAAGGTGCTGCCCACCTCTTTGGGAACCCAGATCCCGCTCTTCGGAACAGCTGTTTTAAGATTAGAACTACACTCTTTCCTCTAAAGCAGTGGGTTATCTAGGGAGCCATTCCGGTGCTACTTCCAAAAGGTTTAGAAGGCAAATGGGTCTGTCACTGGTGCTGCCTTCCCGAACAGATTCACAATGTTTGTTAGCATAATGAGGTCTCTCTGAGAAATCCCGCAGGTATCACGGCCACACATGGTAATTCAGTTTACTGGACTAACTATTGGGTCTAAGCCATTCCAACCGCAAGACTGTGCCCATGCTGTCTAGGTCATTCCCACAGGTTGACCCATTGAAGATTGGGAAGGTCCTCTTCCCCTGGGAATTTCTCTAAGTGGGGGCCCACCCAAAGACGGAGGAGCTAGAGGCCCCTCCCCAGCCAGAGACCTGAGAACAGTTGAATATTCATTCACATTGTTGGAAACTTGAAGCCAAGGACTTTCAGATGATCTCCCAGTCCAAAGGACAGTTGCTTGCAAGAGATCTTGGCAATGACTCCGAGCAGCTGGTGGGATGAATTCTGCCACCAAATTGAGAACTGTCTGGACCTGGGGTGGACAGCCGGTGCCACCTCTAAGGTAAGGCATTTTGGGTAACTGGTAAGTGCCATAAGCCTCTCGTAGGAAGCACGGGGCCACCTCCTCTTTCAAACTGAAAGCGACTTTATTCACGGAGTATGAGGAGCAGCACTGATAACCACAAGGGCCAGAGGTGTTGTGAAAACCCACTGGGGTTTTCTCTGGAAACAGGACATAGGACACTGTGTGTTAGAGATGGAACCCAGAGCTCCAGTCATGGTTAAGGAGCACCTGCCAGAGAGCCACACCCCAGCCCCTGCAAGTGCATTTTCCAAGCTCAGTGGTGGAGGTGTGGGATTGTCTGCGGCTATTATGAAGGCGGTGGCTAGAGTGGAGTATAAATTTTATGTAGACTTACTATAGCCCAACTGTATGGGTACACTGCTTGAATGCACGTATTCTTTCTGTGAGATCAATGCCCAAGTCTCCTTGGTGATGAGTGATGGAGGTTGGCTTTGAACCCTCATAGTCCAGTTTCTTCAGTACCAGGCTATATTATGTGTAGTAAGGGAAATACATATTGAATATGGCTAATACTTTTTCTAATGCTAAGGTATGGCTTGGTGGTGCCATCATGTGCAGTATGTATGAGGTCCCTGGTTCAGGACTCAGCATCAGAAGTATTTTTTCCTAAATTGGAAAAAAAAAATGCAGGACCTAAAACTTACCCTTATAACCAGCTTTAAGGGCAATTTGGTGGCAGTGAGGACAGTCACACAGCCATCACCACCATGTGCCTCCAGAACATCTAATAAAATAGAAAGTTCGTACCCACTAGGATTATGGGAGTTTGAGCTAGGTATGCTTGTACAGGCATGTCATCCTAGGGTGTTAGAGGTTATGGAGGGTGGATTATGAGTTCAAGGCCAGCCTGGGCTACATAGTTCCAGGCCAGCCCCAGTCATAGTGTAAGATCCTATCCTCCAAGAAACAAAACAACAAAAAGGTTTGTTGTTGCTTGTTTGTTTTATTTTCTCTGAGAAGTTCCAGAGCATGACCTTCTGTGTTCTTCATTGTCTAACTCTGCGGCCCAGCTCCAGAAAGGATGCCTTTCCCTCCCTCCCTTCTAACCAGAGACAGTAACTGTCTGTGCCTGGGGTGAACTTTGCTGGGACACCTTGACAGGCAGTGACTTTTGTTCTTATGTTGCAGGTTTCCATGTTGCTGAGGCCTCAAAGATTCCCGAGCAGTCAGAGTGCCACAGCCTTGCCGGATTGGCTAAACCGGTCTGCCAGCAGAAAGTTTGGGAGTCTTTGTTGCTGCAGGGCAGGTGGGGAACAAGCAGTCTCTTGCAACTGTCTGGAGGAAGAGCCGTGATGGAGAAGACTGATTTCTTTCTTGATGCAAGAGGATTCCCAAACTCCTATGTGATAATTTAGGCACAAGATCTGGTCACTTGGGACTGAACTCTGCCCGTCTCCCATTCCCTAAATGATGGGTCTCCGTTCTAACTCTCATTCTTTACCTGTTTGCCTCTCTTAGATCACTGTCTAAGCTCAGGTCCAGTCCCCTCAGGATCTCCTCAGCCCCAGTGCTCTGGGTCTGAGGCCAGCCAACCTTACTCAGGAGCACACATCTTGGCCTTTCTGGTGCCTCACATACCCTAATGTGCCTGCAGCATTCTGGAGCTCACTAGCTCTTCTCGATGTGCCTTCCAGCTTTGCTGCTAGCAGCTTCGGAAGTCCCTCCGCCTGCCACACTAAGAAGCACAGATAAGATTATTATTACCCCCACCTGTCCTCAAATGGCACAGTGTGGACATCCTGATGTGGCCCAGAGCATTTGGAAACTGGCAGTACTCTCCCTGGCTTACCTCTCTGCCACCAGGACTGGGGCTAGGCCAGACCACCCAGATAGCTCCCAACCATAAGTCTGAGGCCTCTTGTGGGCCCAGGAGACAATTTCTACAGTGTGTACAAAGGCCAGGCAGGGGTGGGTTTTGGTGTAGGGAGGGTGGTTACAGAGAGGGCCATGTGCCTTATCTAATAGTGTATTCATGGTTACCCCTGTACGCTTTTTTAGAATAAAGTTTGTTTTGTCTGATGTTGTGTTTGGGTGTCACATCCTGGTCCTGTGTGGTAACTTTCCACTGGGTTCCCCCAGCACTCAACCCTTGCCTTGGGAGAGAAGGGAAAATGCGCTCACAGTTTTCCACTGTGGCGTGTCAGGGGACAGGATCCAGAAGAAGAAACACTGTTTTGTGTTAGTGCTGTAGGGAACTACAGAGCTTTCCTCCCTCCTGTCTGCTCTCCACTGGCCTGGAGTTAGTCCAGGGCACAGAGGCAAATGTGTCTAATGCCATATGAGAAAAATTGGAGGCGCCTGGAGCCCAGGCCTGTTTTATTCCTGCCGTGCCTGACCTGTGGCCCTGACTCCCCCAGAGGTTATTGGCCAGCTGTTCCTGCAGACAGAGATGCCCTGGAAAATTGAGACTTGGAGCAGAAGGGAGCTGTGTCTTGGGCTCCTCCTGCTGCTGGGAAATGGGATTTTGCCATCAGAT
>CM052703.1:18062621-18080360 GCA_028551405.1 Uromys caudimaculatus | reverse complement strand
ATGCATAGGTAGATAAGCACAGGGAGTTGCTGTCAGCTTCAGATGCCTTCCTCATCTTCCTCAGTTGCTTCTCTCTCTCTCTCTCTCTCTCTCTCTCTCTCTCTCTCTCTCTCTCTCTCTCTTGTAAAAAAATATGTAGTCTTACCATGTAGTTCTGGCTAGGATGGAACTGGCTATGTAGACCAGGCTATCCTCAAAGTTACAGTGATCCACCTGCCTCTGCCACCGCACCTGGCCTCTACCTTATTCTCTTTAGATATATTTATTTTATGTGTATGATCATTTTTCTCCCATGTATGACTGTATTGAAGTATTTTTATTGGGGGTTTTCTGCCCCACTCTTTCCCATTTAGCTCATCACACAGAAACATCAGAATTTATTGCCAAATCTAAACAGGCCCTGAGACTATTATAACCTGGCTAGGCTATTGATAACCAGATAAATGCCCCTTACTTGCCAACTGAGCCTTGCTCTGTTCGTGTGTGTCCTCAAGGAGAGCTTCTTTGGGGCATATGCTCATGGTCCATCCTGCCTATAGTAGCCTCCTTCTCTCTCCTCTCTCCTCCTCCTGGTCTCTACCTGAGACCTCACACTCAATCTCAAATTCTGCCTTCCTAACCTCTCTGCCCAGTCATAAGGTTCAGCCTTTTATTAACCAATCAAGGATCACTGGGGAGCATTCTTTACAGCACATTGGTTAATACAGTGCCCCAAGATCAGGTTGCAATCTGGACAGGAGCACAGAACTCAGCTTCTGAATACACAGTGAACAAGACTAACCCCAACAACTGGGTATCTTGTTCATCCTGGAATCAGAATGGTGGATGGTTGTGAACTACCATGGGGGTGCTGGAAATCAAACCTGGGCCCTTTGCAAGAGTAACAAGTGCTCTTCTTACCTGCTGAGCCATCTCACCGGCTCCCACTTTATTTTTCTGAGGCTTGGTCTCTCTCACTGAACCTGAAGCCACTGATTGGTAGGTCAGGTGGCCAGCAAGCCCTAGGGATCTTCCTGTCTCCACCTTCTCATCCCTGGGATTACAGGGATCATACCCAGCTTTTAGTCTGGGTGCTGGACACCTGAACTCAGGTTCTCATGCTCACACACCAACCTCCTTATGGACTGGGCTGTCTCCCCAGGCCCTTAAATTCCCAGACAAAACTAAGAGTTAGGCAGATTCTCACAAGGATCCAGGAAACCTGCTCTGCATGATTAGTGTGGTTCTGTGTTCTGCCTCTCCTCTTAGGATGTTGGGGCCATTACACTGGCTCAGAGAGGACAGGGCAGAATGGTTCTGGGATGGGTGGGGTCCGAAGTCCCCCTCTTTCCTCCAGGGAATCCAATGCCGCTGGGTGAAGCAGAGTCCAGGATCAGCAGGATCCCAGTCTTGTTGGGAGTGAGGAGGTTTGGGCAAGAAGGCCTTTCTGAGGATCTTGAATTGAAGCAGCTCTCTGAGGTGATCTTAGATTGTTCAGTTTTTTGTTTGTTTAGTTTTTTTTTGTTTTTTAATTGGGGGTGGATTCGAACGAGTACTTTGAGGGAAGTGTGTGAGAATATCCAAAGAGGGAAAGGTTGGCTGAAGGCTAAGGCTACTGAGATGCCTCACTATCGTGGAGAGGTGCTCCAGGTGCTGGGTACTTGATCATCTGGTCGTCTGTGTACATGCCCTGAGGTAGACACAGAAACAGGGAGGGAGCTAGCTAGCTCTACTCATGCCAGTCTCAAGTTCTGAGATTTCCGGGATTTGAACTTGCCCTACCTTGCCAGTTCCTCTGATGGCAAGCATGGTTCACGCGCCCTACACGTTGCTGAGGCTGAACAGGTACTTTTACCTGAGCTACTTAATCCTCATAGATGGTCAACGCCTATTATTGCCTCTGCCCCTGTAGAGAAAATGGAGCCCTGCAGAAGGAAGGGCCTTGTCCAAGGTCACACAGCTGACTGCTGACAGGGCAGAGAGTAGAAGCAGAGCTCCTCTTAACCCCTTGTTGTCCTTGGCAGGCTTTGAAACCTAAGCAGAGTTTGGTTTTCCATCTTTGAGGTCAGGTGCTTAGCTGGGGCAGGGGTGGGGTGGGGCACACGTCTTCAATACTAGCACACAGGAGACAGAGGCAGGAGGGTCTCTGAGTTCAAGTTCTGCCTAGTCTACGGTAGGTTCCAGGACAGCCAAGGCTACACAGAAACCCTGTCTCTAAGGTGGCGGGCAGAGTCTGCTATGATTTGGCACCCTCTCCCACTTTTAGAATTGTGGTGTGTCTGTGTGTGTGGGATGAGTAGCTCTTTGAAATAAGCCACTTTCTAAGTCCGGGAAATCCCAGAGGGTTGCTTATTTTTTGACCGGGGCTTTTCCTATTTTTTTCTATGTGGGGGGTAAGAAAGATTTAGCAAGCTGCCATTTTCAGGCATGAAGGGAAGAAGCAGGGATATGAAAGAAAAACGTCTGGTTAATGTAGTTTATATATGTATTTGTTGTGTGTGTGGTTTTTTTTTTTTTTTTACAATATTTGGAAGATAAAATAATTAATACAGTATTTAGTTATATTTATGTATTAATTAGGGTAACTATTGCTGTGATGAAGCATCATGACCAAAAGCCAGCTGGGCAAGAAAGGGTTGATTTTGCTTACTCTTGCAGGTAGGGAAGATAGGCCAGGAACTCAAGGCAGGAACCTAGAGGCAGAGCTGAAGCAGAACTACAAGGGAGAGCTGCTTACTAGCTCACTCCCTCAGGGCTTGCTCAGCCTGCTTTTTTTAGAACCAGGGACCACCAGCCCATACCCCACATTAAATGCATTAAACAGTAAGAAAATGTACTACAGACTTGTTTATAGACAAACCTTAAGAAGGCATTTTCTCTTTCTTTCTTTCTTTCTTTTTTTCTCTTTTGTTATTTCAAGATAAAACTCCTCTGTGTAGCCCCGACTGTCCTGGAACTCACTCTGTAGACCAGGCTGACCTCGAACATGGAGAGCTATAGTGATCTGTAGGGTAAAGCCTTTGTGTCTGGCTTTGAGTGAAGTGTTTCAGCAAAGCCTTAGATATGTTTGGGTTAATCAGTAGAGGCTGAGAAGTTGTTATGGGACTGTTTGAACCTTGAAGAAATGTTGTCTCTTTGGAATGTCTGCACTTGGTGCTATGTGAGAGCTTGCAGCTGCAATAATCTTGGTTCTAAGACACCCCTGGCAAACGTGGAGTTCTTACTTTTGATTATGGATAGCCATGGTCAAAGGGACTGAGATTTGTGTGGGATGTTTGCTCTCATGGCCAGTAAGGGCAAGATGACTTTGATAGTTGGACCCTTTCCCAGCTCCAATTAACCTTGTATGATGTTTGAATAAAATAACTGGGCTGAGCTAGCTGGGTTTCAGTCTTCCCTGAGAGGCTGTACCCCTCTGCTCCTGAAAATGAAGGCTTAGCATCTTGGCGAATACCTATGACTAACATCAACCAATTGAGAGCCTCTTACCTCAGCCCCCCAAATGCTGGAATTAAAGGGACGCACAGCCTCCACCCGGCTAGAAGGCATTTTAATTGTGAGTCCTCTTCCTAAATGACTCTAGCTTGTGTCAAGTTGACATAAAACTAGCCAGTGCAACTGATATTTTATACTGTAATAGCAATATCTGATCATTAAAAATTATTAAAATTTCTATTATTTTGATTGTGTATGATGTATGTGGGTACACAAGTCATAGTCCAGGTGTGAAGCCAGAGGACAACTTCGAGGAATTGATTCTCTCCTTCCATCTGTCTGTAGGTTGCTGGGATTGAACTCAAGTTGTCGGACTTGTGAGGGAAATAGTTTTATCTGCTGAGCCAACTCGGTGGCCCCTTATTTACTTATTGTAGCCTAAGCTGGCCTCAAATTGGCATACGTAGCTGAGAATGACCTTAAACTTACCTCCACTTTCCAAGTACTGGGATTACAGACACACACCAACGTGTTTACATGTTACTGGACTTGGTGTGTGGTATGGTGTACATATTCTCGATCAACAGAGCTTCTTCCTCAGCCCCTGCCCTGGGTAGTTTTATGTCAATTTGACACAAGCTAGAGTCACCAGAGGAGGCAGCCTCAAGTGAGAAAATGTCTCCATAAGATTGAGCCATAGACAAGCCTGTCAGCCATTTTCTTAATTAGTGATTGGTTGGGGAAGGCTCCCACCATCCCTGGGCTTGTGGTCTTCCGTTCTGTAAGAAAGCAGGCTGAGCAAGCCATGAGGAGCAAGCACTCTTCCATGGCCTCTGCATCAGCTCCTTCCTCCCAGGTTTCTTCCCTGGGTGAGTTCCCATTGGAACTTCCTTCAGTGATGAACAGTGCTGTGGAATCGTAAACTGAATAAACCCTTTCCTCCCCAAGTTGCTTTGGTCCTGGTGTTTCATCACAGAAATGGTAACCCTAACTAAGACAACCCCTATTTTAATTTTAAAAACGTACTTTTAATTATGTATATGTGTGTGGGTATGTGCACGTGAGTGCAGGAGCCGGGTGGGGGTGGGCACTGATCTCCTGAAGCTACAGTTACAGATGGTTATCGGCGCAGATGTGGGTGCTGGGAACCAAACTCTGGTCCTCTGCAAGAACAGAACAAGCTCTTAACCACTGAGTCATGTCTGCCATCTGCCAGTGGACAAGCTTTCCCCTAACCACCCACGTTACTGGTGTGGAGAGCCGCCTATCAAAACAGGGGACAAGACTGTTGGGACAGATGATTGTATTTAAGTTTGGGCTTGGAAAATGGGGCAGTGCTCTTCTGCTTCATAGAAAAGCATTCCCCATTTTCAAAATGGGAGTTAGTCTAGAAGCTTTTATGGGATGATGGGGTGGAGCGTTCATGTGCTTGGAGAGGCTGGAAACCTCTTAGTTGAGTGGAGACTCCATCGTTTTTCTTTGAAATTCCCCTTCTGGCGTCTGGCTCAGTGCTTTGAAACACTTGTTGCTCTTTCGGAGAACCCAGGTTCAGTTTCCCAGCACTCACATTGTGGCTCAAAGTCATCTCCATCTCCAGTTCTAGGGGATCTGATGCCCTCTTCTGACCTCCTCAGGAACCAGGCATGTATGTGGTATTCGTATACACATTCAACCACAACATGCATACAACAGAATAAAGTGAATTTAAAAAGAAATGCTCCTTCTTGCCCGATCTGTTAAAGAGCTCTGTCGCAAGAGAAAAAACATGGTGTCCAGCAGGGGAGGAGGAAGTGTCGCTAAAAGTCTCCTCCTGGCACTTAAAGCAGCAGAGAGGAAAGGAGCATGGGAGGAGGGACTGGAGGGGGCTTTGTTACATACATTTCCTATCAAAGCCAGCTGAGGAAATGCTAGCACTTCCTGGTATGCATGGCTCCTTCTTTATGAGTTCATTTGCATTTCCCTCTGTAATTTCTAGCCTGTTCTGTAACACAAAAACTTCACCTATATAAAGTTCATTTGCGTTTATTTCTGTCTTGAGTCAGAAGGAAACCAGCTATTACAAATCTGGATTATATCAACTTTTCTCTTCGCGGTTGACAGGGATGTTAGGACTTCCCTTCAGGTTAGAGGATCTCTCAGCATGCTGAGCCCAGCTCTCCTGCTTCCTGGTGCCAGTTTCTGTCTGCCAGATGTGCACAGATTACCCTGAACCCAGACAATCCTTCAGTGTAACCACCTGGCCTGCCCGAAGCCTCCTTCTTTCTCAGTCTTGCCTCTTACAGGCTCCTCATAACCCTTTCTGTGGCTCCTGAGCAGTTAACATAACTGACTCTCTTTTAGTCAGGTCAACCCAATTTCATGTTGGTTGGTCTGGTCTTAGACAGTTTCCAAAGCCTCTGTGGATCAGAACTTCGTCATTCAGCCAATGGGGATAATGCTGATGGCTCCCTCACTGGATGTAGAAAGAGCATCATGGGATGCTGACCAGACCATAGGTCAGAGGGCCTGGCAATTAAATCTATAAAGCTCTGCTTGAGGCAGCATGGCTCTCCTCTGCAGGATTCCTAAGACCTTGTAGAATAAAAGCAGAGCCCATACCATGCCTCATAGTTTGTAGTGATGAGGAATGTGACTTTTCTTCTGCCCAAGCCGCCATGCCTCTTCTCCACCCGAGAGATGACAGTCTTGGCATCCATAGGTGGTTGGAGATGCTCTGCTTTCTTGTCATCTGAGGTCCTTCTTTGCCCCTTTGTTGTTCCCTTGCAATCCCTGCCTTCTCTCTATCTCCAAATGTACCCTCTCCTGCCTTCCTTTCAGCTAGCAAAGGACTTGTTCTCATGAAGGACTTATCTGGGGATTGGAGCTGGGTGTAAAGCGGTCTCTGACCTCAGCTGTCAGTAGTGAAAAGGGTACAGATTACCCTCAGGAGTTTGTTTATATGTTTCTATCGATCCTGACACTTATCTGGGCAAAGGGAGCTGTTTTCAGTCACCTAGCTGGTGCATATCTTCCTTTTGCACACAACTTTTCTGCTTCTCAGATAATCAGTGGTTGAATTTATCAGCTGTTTGCTGTCTCCTCTCTGGGTCCCTGGGAACTAGTAAATTTCTTGCTGGGTTTGACTTTTCAATTTAATTTTGTATGTATGGGTGTTTTGCCTGCATGTATGTCTGTGTACCACTTGAGTGTACCGGGTGCTCACAGAGGCCTTAAGAGCATGTCAGATCCCCTGGAACTGGAGTTATAGACAGTTGTGAGCCAAGTGTAGGTGAGGACTGAACCTGAGTCCTCTGGAAGAGGAGCCAGTGCTCTTAACCAATGAGCTCTCTTGCTAGCCTTTGAACTTTTTTTTTTTTTTAAGTTAAATAAATGAACCACCTTAGAGATCTTATCTTAGGGTAGATATCAGCTTGACATAACTGTAACCATGTTAAATCATGACAGAGACAACTACTCCAAGGAAATAAACCTACCTGGTTTTCCCTGAAAAGCATTAGAAAATAAAAACTTTAGGGTCACATACATGTGTTTGGAAAAGGGGTTACATTTGGATCCTGACTCTACACATGAATCTGATTCTTCAATTTTTTTTTTTATTCAGATAAATCAAGCCCATGTCAGCTGGGATGAAGTCAGTTTTGTCCTAGTAGAATTTCTGACCCAAATTGCAACCCATGACAACAGCGTCTCTTCAGCCCTGGCTCCCTTTTAAAAGATAGATTCCTGCTTTGTGTTTTACCTGGCTTGAATTTCAATGTGGAGACCAAGCTGGCCTAGGCTCACTTGCAGTGAACCTCCCGCCTTTGCCTCCTGGGTGCTGGGATTACAGACATATGCCAGCATGACCATAAGTTATTCATTTTTGTCCCTGGGTGTATTCCCTTGTATAGAATTTATTATTATAATGTATTTATCTATTCACCTGCTGATGGACATTTACATTGTTTCAAAGGCTGCATTATAAATGGAGTTACTACGAGCACTGTACGAGTCTTCACCTGGACTCAGTGTCTCGTGAGGAGGATATCTATCAGTGATGGTCAGGCATGGAGGAGATTTTGATTTCTGAGAAGAGATGGGTTGTGGTTTTGCTTAACATTTGTATCAGCAGAGTGAGTCTGGACTCAGAATAAATTAAGGAGTTTTCATCTTACTCTGTGTGCTGGAATAGTTTGTATTTTGCAGGGAGGGGCTTGTTTGTTGGTTGGTTAGTTTTTTGTTTTTTTGTTTTTGTTTTCGTTTGTTTGTTTGTTTTCGAGACAGGGTTTCTCTGTGTAGCCCTGGCTGTCCTGGAACTCACTCTGTAGACCAGGCTGGCCTCGAACTCAGAAATCCACCTGCCTCTGCCTCCCAAGTGCTGGGATTAAAGGTGTGCACAACCACTGCCCGACTTTTGTTTTGTTTTTAAGGTTTGTTTTGTTTTGTTTTTGTTGTTTGGAAGGGGTTAAGACAGGGTCTTGCTATGTAGCTCTGTCTGGCCTGGAACTCACTATGTAGACCAAGCTGGCCTCAAGCTCAGAGCGACTCATCATCTTGGTGCCACCCCACCCACTATTCCTGAGTGCGGGGATTAAAATGCATTACCATGCCTGGCTAGTTCCCCCTTCCCTGTGTTTTCAAACAGGGTTTGTGTAGCCTTGGCTGTTCTGGAACTCACTCTGTAGACCAGGCTGTCCTCTAACTCACAGAGATCTGTCTGCCTCTGCCTCCCAAGTGCTGGGATTAAAGGCGTGTACCACCATTGCCCGGCTGCTGGTTTGGTTTTTAAAAAGACATTTATTTGGGGGGTCAGTGGATAAAAGCCCTAATTGCTCTTACATTAGTACATGCTCCACCCCTAGCACCCACATTGTGGCTCCCACCCATCTGCAACTCTGGTTCCAGGTCAATTAAAGCACCTGGTGTACACACATGTAGGCAAAACAGACCTCTGCAATACAAACAAATCTTTCAAAAAACTATTATGTATTAGTTTGCTTCTGTGTGTGTGTGTGTGTGTGTGTGTGTGTGTGTGTGTGTGTGTGTGTACGCACGCGCGCACATCCCAGCACAATTGTAGAGGTTGCAAGCAGGAAACAAAGCATACTGGGATTAGCAGGAGCCTTTTGTTTGTTTGTTTGTTTGTTTGTTTGAAATAGGGTCTCACTATGTAGAGCGGACTAATCTCAAAATCACAGAGGTCTGCCTGCCTCTGCCTCCCAGGGTCGGGATTAAAGGCGTGCACTGCCACGCCTGTACTAGGGATTGAACTCAGGGCTTTGGGCACACTAGGCAAGCATCTACTATTCTGGGCCCAGAGTGTGATTTCCCCCCAGAAAGATGAGGGTTATTAAGGCAGGCATGCAGGCACATGCCTGTAAACGTAGCACTTTGGAGCCTGGAAGTGGGGATCAAGAGCTCGAGAGCTTGACAGACCAGCCTGGGCTGTATCTAGCAAGAACTTGTTTTTTTAAAAAAATTCTGAGGTATTTACCCCTATATTCTCATGAAAGATACACTAGGAATCCTTGGGAGAATGAACGGATGCTGTTGTCCTGCTGGTATAACAAAAACACATTTCAGGAGCTTAACAAAATAAAATTGATTTATATCCATACATACTTTTAGTTTAATTTTTTGATATTTTATTTATTTTTATTTGATGTATATGACTGGTCTGCTTACATGTATGTCCGTGCACTGTGTTTGTTCTTGGTGCCTGCAGAGGTCAGAAGGGAGTGTCAGATCCGATAGAACTGGAGCTACAGATGGTTGTGAGCTGCCAAGTGGGTGTTAGGAATTGAACCTGAGTCCTCTGCGAGGGCAGCCGGTGCTTAATCTTAATCCAGTCTTAAAATGGAGAGCCATCTCTCCAGCACCTCCTTTTTTTCTTTCTTTCTTTTTCTTTTTTTTTTGGTGTTTCGAGACAGGGTTTCTCTGTATAGCCCTGGCTGTCCTGGAACTCACTCTGTAGACCAGGCTGGCCTCGAACTCAGAAATCCGCCTGCCTCTGCCTCCCAAGTGCTGGGATTAAAGGTGTGCACCACCACTGCCCGGCCAGCACCTCCTTTTTTAAAATAAATATTTTTATCAGTTCTTTGAGAATGCCACACAATGTGTTTTGACCACATGAATTCCCAGCTCTTCCCAGATCCACCCCAACTTTCTGTCTTCTTAGAGCATTCATTTAAAAACTCCAGTTTTTGCTCTACACATTTCTAGGTGTAGAGCCATTCACTGGAGGATAGTCAGCCCAGCCCACCAGGAGCTGCACCCTAAAAAATCAAACTCTAAAATGGTGGCCAAGCAGGTTACAGCACTGTTGCTCTTCCAGAGGACCCAGGTTCAATTCCCAGCAACCACGTGGTGGCTCACAACGATCTGTAACTCCGGTTCCAGAGGATCTGATGCCCTCTTAAGACCTCTGTGGGCACCAGGCACACATGTGGTGCACATACAAACCCATAGCAAACACATTCATACATACAAATAAAATACACATAAATACATAAAATAAAACACACATTAAATAAATCTAAAACAAAACCAAACCCATGACCCTCCCTGTCAGTTAGGGGGAGAGCTCGTGAACCCATTACCATTCCATGCTAGAATGTTGACTGAGGTTCTCTCACGGGTATCCACTGTGGGTTGTCTCCAGAAGTGGGGGATGGTCTCTATGAGGTACTTTCCCTCTGCAGGGAGCTGGCTGCTCCAGGAGGGAGGTAGCCGGATGTAAGTTTCTGACTTTCGAATGTCTTGGTCTGCAAGCAACATTCAACAACCCCACTCACTTCCTTGGAAGTTACAGGCATGTTCTGGCCTAGGCAAAGGGGCTGAGAGCCATCGTCCCACAGTGTGCGGCCTCTGCCCATCCATCCCGTGGTTCCGTGGACCGGAGTGTATTGTAGGTGAGGGGGTGACCCCTGACAGGTTTTGTGGATGATAGTTAACTGCCTCTTTCGTGGGAGCCATAAGGTTTATTAGGGAGGCTTTCACTGCTCTCCACTGTGAGAATTTTCTGCAACCGTGTTTGATGAATGGTTGTTTTCATGGCTGCCAAGAGCTGCCGAGTAAGGAGTAACTGCAGACAGTCGTTTCCTTGCTGTTTGTCCTACAACTCACTGTCTCCCAGCTGGAAAGCTCATAACTCACGAGCTCTTCTTTCCCAGGTACGAGAACATAAAGATGTATTTATAGAACACCGTTGAAGGGCGGCAGCAGAAAAGCTGTTGATCAAAAACAAGTACACCAAAGAGTGCATTTCCATACAGGAGACAAAAGTGCAAAGATTAAAGAGAACCTGAAGACATGTGCCAACCATTCCTTCCTTTTTCCCATTCATGACAAGAAAGGGATGACAATTCGTACAACGTAGAATTCCACATAACAGTTTTCACTTCAAGATGTGTGATTCCTGAGTTTTTGCGTATTCACAGAGCCACGCAGCCATTGCCACTGGCCCGGTCCAGAACAATTTCACCCTCAAAAGAAACACTGTGCATCTTGTCAGTAACTCCGATGTCCCTCTTCACTCCAGTCCCTGGTCACCACCCACCAACTTTGCCTCTTCTGTGCAGTTCAGGTAAGGGTGAGCGTACTGTAGTCTCGCGAGACTGTTTCCTGGGTTAGAGCATCATTTTACTTATAATTATGACCAGATACCGCAAGAGTGACGTAGGGGAAGACGGGCTTGTTTCAGTTTACACACTGAGGGTATAGTCACTACGCAGAAGACAACAGGGCAGCTGGGGCCTCCTTGGTGGCAGGAGAGTGAGGTGGCTTAGTCGTATCCCTTCCCATAGGAAGCAGAGAGATGAACGCTGGTGCTCAGTTCACTGTCTTTGTTTTATTCAGTCGGGAAGCCAGCCCATGGGGTGTTGCTCTTCTCTGTCAGGATGGTTCTCTTCTCAGTTAAAAATTTCTGGAAACTTGCAAGGCGGTGGTGGTGCATACCTTTAATTCCAGCTCTTGGGAGGCAGAGGCAGGTGACTCTCTCTCCATGGGTTTGAGGCCAGCCTGGTCTACAAAGTAAGTTCCAGGGCAGCCAGGGCTACATAGAGAGACCCTGTCTCAAAAAAAAACATCTGGAAACTTCTTCATGGACTCACCCAGACATGATGGTTTAAGGCTTTTGTTTTGATGAGTGTTTATGATGTGAGCACTATTAGTAATTCACTTATTTTTGTAATGAATAATATTCTTCTAAATGGACAGGATATATCTATATGTTTTGTTTACCGGTTACATATTCCTTTAAAATATTTTTAAGTTGGGGCTCAGAATGAAACTCACTTGCTTGGTGATCACAAGGTGCCAGGCTAGTTTCTCAGCACCACGTAAATCAGACATACTTGTAATTTTAGAACTTAGCACCTGGGAAATGAAGGCACGGGGATCATCCTCAGCTACATAGTGAATGCCAGCCTTGGCTAAAGACTGTCCATTAAAAATGTTAAAAGGTTGGGCCAACATAAGGTTTGCCTTTCAGCCATTTTTTGTGTCTATGTTTGTATGAAGTCTGTTCACAGCGTCGGGCAGCGTGAAGCCTGTTCACACCGCCGGGCAGCGTGAAGTCTGTTCACACCGTCGGGCAGCGTGAAGTCTGTTCACAGCGTCGGGCAGCGTGAAGTCTGTTCACAGCGTCGGGCAGCGTGAAGCCTGTTCACACCGCCGGGCAGCGTGAAGCCTGTTCACACCGCCGGGCAGCCATCACCACTGCCCCGCTGCAGAGTTCTTACCATCTCACAGGATAGAAATTCTCACTAAACAACTCATTTTCTCCTCACATCATTCTACTTCCTGTTCATGTGAATTTTAGCCACTCCAGGAACCTCACATGAAGGGACTCTGCACAGTTTTTATGACAGTTGCCCAGGTTCATCCATGTTGTGACTCGTGTCGGAATCCCTCCCCCACACACCTCTTTGGGACAGTGTCTCACTGAAGGCTGAACCCTACCCTAGTGTGTGAATTCTAGTTTTGTGTGTCCATGCGTCTAGTGACGGACATCTGGGTGCTTCTGCTTAGTGCGAGGATGAGAAATGATGCCACTGACATACACATCTTTTTAGACCCTGTGTTCAATTCTTTTAGGTACAGTGTATAACCAGAAGTGGAATTGTTGGATTACATGATAATTCTAATTTTAAATTTCTGAGAAATTTGGGGGTGGTGGTGGCAGTGATCGGGATATAAAATGAATAAATAAATTATTGAGAAAAAAAATCTCTGAGAAATTTCTATGCTGTTTTCCACACAGGCTGCTGTTGGAAACTGGTTCTAATGCTTTGTCTTGATTCGGCCCCCAAATCGGGAATCTGCATGTCTGGAAGCTGAAGGGCCCTGTTCCCAATTGGTTTTTGATTGATCAATAAAGAGCCAGCCAACGGCCAGTGGCTGACATTGAGCTAGTCAAGGCATAACAAAATTAGCTGGCATGTGTGTGTCTTCCATTTCCAAATCCAGAGAGATCTTGGGCAGGTGCAGCTCCCACAACCCGTCAGGAACCAAAGTGGATTAACTAATTCGTCGTTACAGGCTACCACTTACAATCCTTGAGACAAATGCACAAGGGTATCAATTTCTCTACAGCCTCACTCACACTTATTTTTTGTTCTTTTGCATTTTTAAAACAGTCTGACTATGTAGCCCAGGCTGGCCCAACTCATAATCCTCCCTCTCAGACTCACCAGTACTCAGGATGCACCACTAAGCTCATCCATTTTTAAGCAGCCAATGATCACCTAGTATGTCAGGTCTCTATACTTGGTATAAACTGGAGATGCCCAGATGTTGAATGTCCCTGCTCTCAAAAGCTCAAGGCACCATGGGAGAAATGCAGGGCAATGGGTGTCTACTAGAGGTAGGACAGAGTTCTTCACAACATAGAAAGGGAGGTGAGGGATTACATGAGAGACGCCACCAAGGGCTGAGCTATTTAACAGGGTGTGCATGGTGAATGGGAGGTGGTCAGCTGCACGCCCTCCACAGGGCCTCTGCTCTTCTCAGCTGCTAATCTACTTTTGTATAATACTCCTTCCATACTTTAAAAAAGTTATTAATTGCTGTATCGTTGTATTCGTTCTTACGTATGAGGCATGTGGGGGTGCAGAGGATGACTTTGCAGTTAGTTATCTTTAGTCACCTTTATATGGGCTTTGGAGGCTGTCAGGCTCCTGCAGTAAGCATCTTGACCCTCTGAGTCATCTCACCACCCCCTTCCACATACAAAAGGGACTAGCCCATAAAACCAATACAGTGTCGTAAAAATGACCATTGGTTTCTTGCCTTGTTCCATGTTGGATCTCTTGCTCTGCGGTTGTTAGTCATCATGCCACTAAGGCACTCAAGAACCCCTCTGGAGAGCCCCAAATGAGAAGGTACCAGAACCTTCTTCCAGCTTGACCGTATGCCAGTGCCAGCACCAAGTTAGCAGCCACGCGGCCAACGCTCACAGGGCCAAAGCTCCATCCAGCCTCAGATGCAGGTGAAGCTAGCTGGGGTGTCATCAAAACCCACAAACTGCCCATTCAAACACCTCCAAACCCTAGAACCCTAGAATGGTGTGAGGCAATGCATGCTTATTGGTCAATAAGGAATTTTGTTTTTGTTTTAGTGGGTGCCATCTTGCCCAGTTTCCGTGGCTCTGGGGATTGAACCCAGCCAGGGCTTTGTGCATGCCAGGCAAGCACTCTGCCAGCCTGAGGTGTTAAGTTTTGAAATAATTTGAACAATTATTGAGACAAATGAAAAAGATAAGGCATATTCTGAAGATGATGAGAAAACTATAGAGGCTAGCATCGGAGATCTGGCCAGGAACTAGAATTTGAAGTACAGAGATGCTTCTGAAACCCACGGTTTTAGGAAGAGTAGGCGAGGGCGCCCCCTCGTGGCAGAAGGCATGCTTAACCATGCATCCTTTCCAGATTGCGCTCAGCATGTCCAACTAGAATTCTTCCAAAGGCCATAGTGAATTTTATGACTCAGTTATGAGGCCTATAAACATACTTCCGTAGCGACGAAAAGACTATCCTCTGAAATGTCAAGTTAATGTATTAATTATCCTCTCTGATCATTTTCTGTTATTTCTTAGCCTCTTGTTTTTATCTTGTTTTATATGAACTTTTGGCCCTCATGATTTCTTTTTTAAGACTTACTTATTTTATGTATATGAGTACACTGTAGCTGTGGCTTCAGATCCCATTACAGAGTGCTGTGAGCCACCATGTGGTTGCTGGGAATTGAACTCAGGACCTCTAGAGGAGCAGTCAGTACTCTAAACCACTGAGCCATCTCTCCAGTCACAAGCTCTCATGATTTCTTAGCAAGTGCTCCTCACTACTAAGCCTCCTCTCTATTAAAAGTTGTATTTGAGCTTAGCTACTTTGTGGGCTCTTTCTTCCACCCTTTCCACCCCTTAACACTAGATAAGAGAGAAAAATGGATGGAGAGGAAGGAAAAGAGACCCCTGTATAAAGTCAGGGGTCTGAGGGGGGTGGGGGCGTTAACATCAGACTGCTCCTGCTGATTAGGGCGTCAAGTTCCTTGAGGCAACTTTGATCTTCGCCATCAGGAGATCTAATTTCTTCTTGTTGTTTCTTCTTTGCATATGACTATGTAACAAGCCATGACCAACCGCAACCAACAACCACCCTGCCTCTCAGGGCCTAGCATTTATACCCCCTCTGAAAAGTCCCCAGAACTCCAAATGTCACAGTCACAGAAACTATCTGCTGCTGGCAAAATCACACCTCTGCTAGAGCACGAGGCAAATCCTAGTCAGCTGCGGTGGACAATCTGAAGCAGCCCATATCCACACCTGGGATTAAAATGAAAGCATATTCTTATAGCAATTCTGTGTTTTTTAAAGAAACCAAAATTTTCACTGTAGAAAATAATTTTTTATTTTATGTGTTTGAGTGTTTTGCTGTATATATACAATATGTATGTATGTATGTGTACCACATGTGTGCAGTGCCTGTGGAAGTTAGAAGAGGGCATGGGATCTCCTGGAGCTGTAGTTACAGAAGGTTGTGAGCTACCGTATAGATGCTGGGAACCAACCCCAGGTCCTCTGCAAGAGCAGCAAGTGCTATTAACTGATGAGCCACTTCTCAGTGCCGCCTCCAACTAACATTTAAAAAACATTATCATGTATGTGTGTGTGGTATATTTGTGTGTGTGTGTGTGTGTGTGTGTGTGTATTTGCAGGTGTGCGTGTGTCATGGTGCATGAGAGAACAGTTTTGGGGAGTTGGTTCTTCTCCTTCACCATGGAACTGGCATGTACAGCAAGTGTTTTATCCACCAAGTCGTCTTGCCAGTCCACAGGTTTTTTTTGTTGTTGTTGTTTTTTTTTTTTTTTGGTTTTTTTTTTTTTTTTTTTTTTTTTGGTTTTTTCGAGACAGGATTTCTCTGTGTAGCCCTGGCTGTCCTGGAACTCACTCTGCAGACCAGGCTGGCCTCGAACTCAGAAATCTGCCTGCCTCTGCCTCTTGCGTGCTGGGATTAAAGGCGTGGCTACCACTGCTGGGCTGGTCCACAGGGTTTGAGCACTTAAGTCATGCAGGGGAGCCATGTGGTGGTACTGCACGCCTTTAATCTCAACACTCAGGAAGCTGAGGCCAGCCTGGTATACAGGGCAAGTTCCAGGACAGCTAGGGCTACACAGAGAAACCCTGTCTCAAACAAACAACCCCCCCCAAAACCCAAAACAAAGTAAAACAACAAACCCCCACACAAAAACAACAAAACCAAACCAAACCAAACCAAAGGAATTTCCGTCTTTAGCTCACTTTAGTTTCACCCTGTGAAGTTGCTCCTTTGATTATCCCTGCTCTACAGTTGGAAAACACAACTTAGTAATTCATGCAAGGTGAAATCTGCCCACCCTCCTCAGGTTGGGCCTGCAAAGCAGAACTTTACAGCACCTCTACATTCGTAAGCACTTCATTTTGAGGTAACTGCAAATTTATACACAGTGATAAGCGATAACAGCCAGAGACCCTGTGAGCATCTCCTAATGGAGCATCTTGCAAGCAAGCCCTTTATCCTTTCACAGCATACCTACTATGTGCCGGTGCTAGACCTACTATGTGCCGGCGCTCTAGCTTCTGGAGACATTAGCTAACGGCTAATAGTGAACATGAACGCAATCCCCAGGGAGGGTTAGAAGCAAGGAAGGTGACAGATAGACAACATTCAAAGGAAGAAAAACCCTAAGGAGACCTTGAGGGTAGGAGATTAAGAGAGGTGGTCTCCTAGATGCTAAGGTGGACAAAGGAAGAACGGTGAAGTGTCCAGTGTTGCTAAGAGCTCCTGCAAGGAAGACTGGAAGTGTCCATTGGGTTTAGCAGCCAGAATGGCACAGGTGAAGAAGATGGGATTACAGTTGGTGAGGGGTGAACGAGTGAGGAAACGAGCAGAAGAGTGGGCAAGTCAGATAAAGAAACAAAAGCAGAGGTAAAGAAATTCCCTGTGGATCCTGCCTCCAGGAGAAGCGGCGTAGGTTAAAGATTTCAGAGCCTGTGGGACAGTGACCAGCCTTAAGGAAGTGGGAAGAGTTGGGATTCTCAGTACAGCTGAGTCCTGGCTGGAGGAGCAGGAGTGCCTGTTTCTCTGAAAAAAGAGATGCTGGACAAGATGTCAATGAAGCTTTGGGGTGGTTCAGAGGAGTGGTTACTGTCGGCTGAGCAGTCAGGGAAGCCTGCTCACATCTGACTCCTGCTAAGATGGCTTGCTTCGGTGTGGATGGAAGCAGGAAGCAGAGAAGGCAGGTGTGACAGGCAATTTGAGGACTTGGCAGGAGTCCAGGGCCTTTGCAGGTAACAAAGAGGGTTCAGCTGGTGAGACTGAGGCACTTGAAAGAGAACAGTAGGATAGATGAAGCCAGTAGATGCAGACTCATGTGGGTGGTGGTATGGCTGGGGTTACTGGCATCCAGTGATATATTTGGCTCAAATCCCAGTTCCGAGAGGTTTATGTGCTGTGACATTAAAGCAGTTACTTACCATGACTACAGTTCCTCATCTGTGAAATGGTGATAACCCCACAAGGGTTATTGAAGAAAGAACAGATAAGATAATGTGCACAAAAAGCTTAATATACTACCTGACTGCTGGTTAATGGAAACCCATGGGAAGTGTGCTTTAAGGGACACCAGTTGGGTCACAAGATGTGAAGAGGATAGAGCTAGGAACGGCCTGCACGGAACCTTGAACACAGCAGCTACCCACCACCGTTCTGTCTCTGCTAGGCACCTGACATACAAGATGTGTTTTCTGCCTTCCTTAGGCTCTCGGGGCTTCTATCCAAATTTTCTTTCTTTTTTATCCTTCTCCACATC
>CM052703.1:18050642-18062521 GCA_028551405.1 Uromys caudimaculatus | reverse complement strand
GATCCTAGGGTTCGGGGGCATTAAATGAGTCATCTCTTGTATAGCAGGAACAGAGTTAACCAGAAATGAGCCACGGAGGGAAAAGTGCGCAGGCGCAGTATCGACAAGCTCGCTCACCTGCGCTTGGGTGGGAGGGGCTAAGCCCGGAGGCCCGACCCAAGGCGGGACGGGCGCGGTGACGTCACGGGCGCGCCACCGCAGAGTGAGTCGCGTCCCGGAAGCGACGGCGGTGGAGGAGTAGAGAGCTCTCTGGTGGACCTGCGACTTCGGAGCGTCGGTGGGAGGTGGCGCGGCGTGGGGTGGGGCGGGCCTGAAGGACCGCTCCGGGGCTTGGTGGCCCTTCTGTCCCCTTGGCCGTCCCTGCCCCTCCCATTCCTGGGACAGCGTCCGGGTAGGTGACGACCATCACGCCCCAGCCCCACTGTATTTACAGAGCTTGGCGCTCCCACCGGCTGGAGGCCGCCACCTGCTGGCCCAGCGACTTTAGGCGTGGCCTGCCTTGCGCGGCCTCGGAGGTGATGGTGGTCCAGGCCTCTGTCTGCACTGACCTGCTAAGCCTGTCTCGCTCTTGTCCTGGTTTCCTTTCTCATCCTCTCGAGAGTTTGGGGTCCAGTCGGCTCCTTTCCAAGTGATGAATGGGAACCAGGATTAAAAGCGTGATTAGAATGTTGTTAGGAAGAAGTCATGAACCTTTGGGAGCCCTGGTAAGGGTCTCCCAGTGTACACTGGCGCCTTCATAAAGACTTCCCAGAGCAAGATGGTACACTCCCCCCCCCCTTACCCTGACACATGAAGGATGAGTAGGGATTACCAGATAAAGATAGGAGAAAGATATCACAAGACATGTTTTCTCTTGGGATTACCGACTGCCTCCCTTCAACTACCTGGTTATTAATGGTTCGTGTGCTCTTGAAAGGTCTGAGAGGGGAAAGAGCGTTGGAGAGGCTCCTAAAGGCTTTGTATCTTAAGACATCTCCTTCACCCTGCTGTACGTCAGTAGGAACAAAGTTTCTTTCAGTGTTAAATGTGTATTCCCGCTTACCTCACACGGTTAACCTTCATTACTCCATGAACTAATGCAAAGGGAAATATGTTGAAGACTGGACGTGCATTGTGAGTGTGGGGAATTATGATTACAGAATGCAGACTTCCGATCGGGACCTGAGTGGGCCAGAGGCGAGCCCCAGCGGGATGCCTGAGGTTCTCTCTGAGTGTTCACTTGCCCCTACCAAATCAACGGCGTTTGATCTCTTCAACCTGGTTCTGTCCTACAAGAGGCTGGAGATCTACCTGGAACCCCTGAAGGATGCAGGTGATGGTGTTCGATACTTGCTAAGGTACAGATTTTAGGGGTTGTTCTTCCTTTGGGCTCTCCTGTCTCCCTGGTCTTTAGCAGTTCTGGTTAGTTAGGCGGTAGTTGGGCTGTCCTTGCTCTAGTGATGACTGGTTCTGGAGAAACTAGTTGTGTGACCTCTAGGTTTATTCAGGGCTACCTGTGTTCCAGCTCTATGCAGGAAAGGTGGGAACTGGAAACTACTTGGTCTTCATCAGGACTCTGTGGTTGGATAACTCCTCTTAGGGACTGCCACAAGCTTTGGACATTGGCCTAGTATAGCTTAGAGCAGACTTAGGGTTTTTTTCCCCTTTCTCTCCTGATATTAAAATCTCGATTTTATTATTTTATATGCGTGGAGCATTGTGTGCAGGTCAGAGGGCAGCTTTTGGGAGTTGGTTCTCCTTCCATGGTGGATTCTAGGGATCAAACTCAGGCTTGGCAGCAAGCACCCTACTCAATAAGCAATCTCACCATCAAGTTATAATTTTAAACAAACCTCAACTACAAATACCTTTGAAAAAACTAGATGCCATTTTCATTTGTTATTTAGGATTATGGTTCTCAAGGATTTTTTTCTTATTTTGCTTCATTTTTTTATCCTCTGTAATTTTCTTCTAGCTTCCTTTTCTTTTTCTTTTGTTGATGAAATAGTGTCTCAGTCTGAAACTCATTGTCCAGGCTGCTCTCAGATATACAAGCATTCTGTTTCAGACTCACAAGTACTGGCACCAACTTGCTTTGAAAAAAAATATTTATTTATTTATTATTTATTTATTTAGACATGGCCTCATTGTGTATCCCTGACTGGCCTGGAACTCACAGAGGCTTGTCTGCCACTATCTGGAGTGCTGTGGCTAAGGGCATGCACCACCATGCCTAACCTGTCTTTTACATTAAAAATTTTTTTCCTTAAGTGTTCTATCTATGTTTTAGTTTTATGTGTATGACTGTATTGTCTGTATATATTTATGTGCACCATGTGTTTGTTTGGTATCCTTAGAGGCCAGGAGAGGTTGTCAGATCACCTGGAACTGGAGTTACAGATGTTCATGGGCCTCTTTGGGGGTGCTGGGAACTAAGCCTGGATCTTAACCAATGAGCCACCTCTTCAACTCCTGGCTTTATTTATGTTAAAAAGTATTTTATCTGAGAATATGCCCTATAATCTCAGAATTTAGGAGGTAGAGACAGGATCAGAAGTTCAAAAATCATCTTTAGCTCCATAGCAAGTTTGGGGCTAGCCTGAGCTATAATATAACACCTTGACTCAACTCTCCTACCCCCCAAAAAAGAACAAAACAAAAAGATAGCCTAAATTGCAAATAAATGGCTTTGCACTTCTGATTACTTAAGTTTATGTTTTTTAATAAAGGCATTTGATATCATCTAAATAATGTTATACTTAAAAGTAATTCTTTGATATCTTTTCTCTGGTCAGTTCCCACTTTCCTGGTTTTCCAAGGATGTCATGGACACTTGTTTTGCATCTCCTGTCAGGTTCCTATCCGGCACTGCATTTTGTGTGGTTTTTATGTCCTATAAGTCTTTTTCAAACTAAACCAGGCTCTTGTTTCATGTACTGGTTTTCTGAGGTGAATGGACTCACTGTCCTGGAGAATTTCCTTCTGACAACTGTCTGGTTAGCTGTATAGCTCTTTAACTGGAAGTTAGACTAAAACTGGATTTCATTCAAGCTAAAGACTTTCTTTTCAAAAGGAAATATTGTGTCCTTACTGTGGCATTACACCAAGAATCACATAAAGTTGTGTCCAAAGCAGAAGAGGGAAGAGTTGTGTATATGTGTGCATCAGAGGGCAGCTTGGCGTAGTTGACCCTCTCCTCCTTCCATGAGGGTCCCAGGGATGGAATTCACCTGCTGAGCCGTCTCTCCAGCTCAGAGTAGGTTCTCGGAAACTGTGGACAGGTTTCAGGGTGAATCCCCTGAAGCTGCAAACAAAATTGAGTGTTCTTGCATGCTTATTCATAAAAAAACAAGCCTCTAGTTTCCTTCGGATTGTTTTAGAGACATGAAACTGTTTTAGGTGCTGAAGAAGACTGTAGGAGGCTGGAGGAGTGGAGCTCGGTTACCTTGAAGGTGCTGTTGAGTCTGTATCCTTGTCTCAGTCTAGAAGTAGGGGACCACTCCTAATTACTATTTTTTTTTTTTTTTTCTTTGAGCTTCTGGGCTGAACAAACCTCCTGGTCCACCACTTATTAGTACCTCCTTGACAAGGCCTTGCGTTCTCACCCACCCCTTGTGAATCTATGGCAGTGTCTAGAGAAGGGGTCAGTGCTCACAGCTATGCTCTCTGCTGTGAGATCCGTGTGCTCTGAGTGCAAGGTATAGGCAGGACGAGAGGCCTTTCTCTCCTCTTTCCAAACCAAAATGAACTCTCCTTAACCAAAATGAGCTTTCATTTTTTAGGGGAGGGGGACAGTTCTAGAGAGCTGTGGCTGTGCATTCTGGCATTCAGACATCATCCTGTCTGTCTGCCCCCCTCTGTTTTGTCCATTTCAGGCAAAGCACGCAAGTTACATATTCCCTGTTCTACTTTTCTCTGCTGGCATGATAGTGCTTCTTGGCACAGGAACTTTAAGGTTTTTCATTATCTGGAATCAGAGGTCTGAGAGCAGTGTGGAGCTGGATGGAGGGGGAGCCCCCAGCTGTAGTCTCTGGATGCTGGCAGAGGGATCACTGGTCTGTGAAAGCGGCTGTCAGATTAGTTTATGCGTTTGATTGTTCTTTTTTTAGTAAAGAGAGTTTGACTGAAGAGGGACCTAATCTTGGAGTTTGGCTATTAGGTCTGGAGCCGCAGTAGAATTTGAAGACTCTTCCAGGATCAGCTGCTCCGCTTTGCGGGTCTCCCGGGATCAAGCTGTCAGTAAGGGTCAAGGACAGTGGCTTTGGAAGGAGAGTGACTTCGCTGGCAGCATGATATTTTCACTTTTCAAACAGGGTTGACCTTAGACCTACCTACCTTTTTTTTTTTTTTAAATTTGGGGTGTGTGTGTTATTTTACTTTTACCATAATGACAACCACCTGTGGTTTTGAGACGTGGTGAAATGTGTTTAACTTCATGAGAAAGGCTCTGAAGAGCTATTTCCTTTCCTCATAATCTTCATTTGAAGCTAACCCAGGCTGGGGTGATGGCTCTTTTGGTAAAGTGCTTCCTGCACAAGCAAGATTACCTAGTTTAGGATCTCTACACCTACATAAAAAGCCAAGAGTAGTGGTATGTGTCTGGGGAGGCGGAGACCAGAGGATTCTGGGAACTTACTGATGAGTTAGCCTGGCTGAATTGGTGAGCTCAGGGTTCAGTTGAGAGACCCTGTCTCAAAAAATAAGGTAGAGAGTGGTCACACACACACACACACACACACACACACACACACACACTAAAAGTCCTATATTAGCTAGTTAACTTCACTTAGTAGTTGTAGATTTTTAAAACTGAAACTTGAGGAAATACGTTTATGGGCAGGCAAGATGGCTCATTTGGTAAAGGCTCTTGATTCCAAGCCTAAGGCTTGAGTTCAGTCCTAGCAGCTACACAGTGGGGAGAACTGACTCCTATACATTGTCCTCTGATTTTCACATGTGTACACATTGGTGCACATTTGTGCACACACAAAATATAGTAAATAACTTTTAAAAATAAGATACATATAAATTCTGAATGCATTGTTTACCAGCAGCAGATGTGTTTATGTTTTTGGCCCTTCTTTCGCTCCTCTGATGGCCACCTTGTGTATATTGACCTTAAGGAAGGGGACCAATGGCTTCACTATTACTATCTTCTTTTTTATTAGCTTGCTTCTTTTTATTTTACTTTATTTTCACTAAAACTGTTTTTTTTTTGAGACAGGGTCTTATGTAGCTCATACTGACCTCCAACTAACTGCGGCTGTGGCTGACCTTGAACTCCTGATCCTCCTGCCTCTACCTCCCCAGTGCTGGGATTATAGGCAAGCTCCTTCACACTGTGATCTACATCTATGTTTATAGTAAATATAAAAATGTCCCATTCCACAGTTAAGCCAGTAAGTAGCACTGTCTTGTCCTGGGAGGTCTGAGTCACTTCTTTCTCCTCTCTTCGGGTCCTTCTGTGTTGCCATTTGGTGGTGTATGGTGGGGCTGCATCACCCTGGCTGTGTTTTCTGTGTGGCGACAGCATTGCATGCTCATGTTAGGGTTTTTTTCTCTTTTTAGAAGCTCAGGACCCTATGCTTGCCAGAAGTGCTCTATCACAACTAAATTTCCAACCCCTCAGTTTTAGTACAGTACAGTAGGTAGTCTTTCTATCCTTTTGAATGAGTATATATTCACAACAGTGGGATAAATGCTCAGAATTGTAGAAGAGATAAAGCAACAAGTGGGGAAGGAAGTCCATATTGTTCTTTCTCAACTTCTGTGTTGATGAATTATTTATTTATTTATTTATTTATTTATTTATTTATTTATTTATTTATTTATTTGGTTCTTCTACACAGTGTTTCTCTGTGTAGCCCTAGCTGTCCTGGAAGCTCTGTAGACCAGGCTGTCTTAGAACTCACAGAGAACCACCCACCTCTGCCCCTCCCGAGTGCTGGGATTTAAGGTGTGTATAACACCGATCCTTGTCCCTGTTGAGTTTTTGTGCAAATGGTAGACTGGGGAACTGAGGAGGTTTTGTTTTTCCCCATATCTGTTGTTTTCTGTGGTCCAGCAAGTGGCCTGAAGGTGTGTTAATATGGTCTTAGGAAACTGTGCTAATATGTGTCCTAATATGGTCTTAGGAAAATGCTGCTAAAAGAAGAACGTTCTCAGTGCCCTTGTGAGAGCCTTACAACACACGGGAAGCAGCGTGACCAGGTTTCTCAACAGATGTTAGAAAGGGTCTTCCCTCTGGAAGGAAGTTCTGTGGGTCTTCTAGTTTGGCCACCCCAGAGCTACTGTGTGACCTCTTTGTTCCTCTGCTAACCTCCCATCCTACAGATGAGACCGTGTGCATTCCTCCTTGGTTTTTTGTGTCTGTCTTCTCCTCATGTCCAGATCGGGCTGTCTATCTGTCTGCACTGCCAGGCCTCTTTGAGACTGGAGGAATGGCTGTCTTGTGATCAGAACTTTCTGTGTTGTAGGTGGCAGATGCCTTTGTGTTCCTTGCTGACTTGCCTGGGCCTCAACATCTTGTTCCTCACTTTGAATGAGGGTAAGAACTACTCCCCAAGGCCAATGTGTTTTTTCGAATAAATGTGGGGAGAACCCTGAGGTGGGCTCAGTGGGAGGGACACCTCTGCCCGTTCGCTTCTTCCTAGGTCTGTTTGGTGTTGGAACACGAGCTCTGGAGAGACCTCAAAGGCCTCTGTGTGACTTTGGGCACATGATGTAACCCATCTGTCCATCTGTCGAGACTCTATCTGCCTTACCTCTGAAGGGAGGATAGCAGCAGTCTTTTCTCCTTGGCATCGTGAGATGAGAGCCCAGTGCCTCACAGAGATCCGCAGCCAGCACGCTGTGGCTGCTGTGGCTGTGCTGCTTCCTTCGTGGCTATATCCACCTTTCCCATTTTGCTTTCCTACCTAATTTAGGGGTCTTTTGTCAACGTGACATGGGGTAATGGGATCAGGAGGAGGAGATGAGGAGAGATTTTTTTTCCATATCTGTCATTTCTCTGGTCCAGCAATTGAGCTTTGATGTGCTGGGTGGCCACCAGCAGTGGGGAGAGGCACCCACACAAAGCCATGAGGTAGATGTGTGACTAGGTGGTAACTGTAGATGTCCTGGGTGATAGTGTCTCCTGAGGACTTCTGCTGTGTATGCTGTGACCCAGACCTTTCAGGGTTGGAATTGTCAGGTACTTGTAGATAAAGTACCCCCACCCTGCACGTTTCTTAGTGTCTCTCGTTGCCTTCCTTTTTGAGGCAGGGATTCTCTATATAGCCCAGGCTTTCCTTAAACTTACCACACAGCCAAGTTTGCCTGAAAGTACCCATTCTCCTGCCTCAGCCTCTCAGTTTCTGAGGCTACAAATGTAACCACCATCATACCCAGCTTTCTTTTTCTTAGGTGGATTTTTCTTTGATTATATCTCCTAAGATGTCAATATTGTGTTGCAGAAGAGAAGTTTCTGCTTTGAGTTTTGTCTCTGCCTCATTTTCTATTCCTCAGTCCTCAGGACCCCTGCGTTATCCTCAAAGCCAAAGGGAAGGCTTCCATTCTGCCTTAGTGTAGAGAGGCTACATTTCTATCACTGGGGAATGCCCAGCAGCATCCAGACTGCAGATGTGAACCATCTAGTGTGTGTGCTGTGGCATTTTCTATTTTAGTTTATGGATATTTTGTCTGCATGTATGTCTGTGTACTGTGTGTGCACAGTGTCTCTGGAGGCCAGAAAAAGGAGTTGAATCCTCTGGAACTGGAGTTACAGATGGTGGTAAACCACCGTGAGGGTGGCAGAAGTCAAACCCAGGTCCTCCGGCAGAGCAGCCCATACTTTTAACCACTAAACCACCTCTGCAGCCCGAGACAGTTTTTAATGTACGAAACAGGGCTGGAGTTAATCTGTGCTCACAGTTTAGAGCTGACTTTCAGAAGGGACAGTGAGCACATCCACAGTGCATGGTATGATAAGATCAGTGAGGGAAGACAAAGCTGGGGTGAGCAAGCCAAGGAGTGGGGAGATCTGGGGTCTGACCCACAGTGTGATCACTTCAGGCCTCTCAGCGGGGGGCCTAGAGGAAGTGAGGAAGCAAGCATGTGGACTTCAGTGGGCAGTCTCCTGGACCTTGTTTACTGTGTTAACTGTAGCATTTTTGACCTCTTAGGTGCATGGTACTCCATGGGTGCCTTGATGATTTCGGTGCCTGCCCTACTGGGCTACCTTCAGGAGGTGTGCCGGGCACAGCTGCCGGAGTCTGAGCTGATGCGGAGGAAGTACCACAGCATAAGGCAGGAGGACTTGCAGAGAGTTCGCCTTTCCCGCCCTGAGGCTGTTGCTGAGGTGAAGAGCTTGTAAGTATTGAAGGGAGGCCAGGAATGTTGGGGAGTGAGCCAGCACCACACTACAGACTGCCTGTGCCACAGGCTGCACACTGCTTAATCTCTTTACTGGTTCTGAGCAGAGATGCTGCTATTATCCTCCACTTACAGAGAAGGCAAAGGCTTAGGTAGCTGTGACTGAGACTCCAGGTTCAGCTGCTTCCTTCCACAGCTATGCTCTTTCCCCCAGAGACACCAATAGGGGTCTTGCTTAGGTACTGCCTGCGAAGCCAGTGCAGGGCTTCAGTCCTTCCTCTTCCACTTCTGTGTAATGTCGGACAACTCGCTTTTTTATGTGTCTGGTCCCTCATCTTTCAGACATAGTGCTGGGCTTACTCAGAAGGTGGTTGTGAAGATGACTTGAGTGTTGGGTACCCAGGAATTATTTGGTGTTAGTTATCATTACCATACTAAACATGATGTGGCACTTTGAGGAAGTGGCTTTAAGACTGCTCAGAGTGTTATGTGTACCAACATCAGTGGCAGCTGGCATTTCCTGAGCCTTTCCTTGGACCAGGCTCCGTGTAGGCTTTTGACATATAACAGGGGTGATAACAGAACTCTGAGACATCAGGAGTGAGGTTCAGGTGTCTGGGGAATCCCTCCTCACCATCCCCCCCCCCCCCAAGGGAAAAAAAAAAGAAAAGAAAAGAAAGAAAGAAACTTTTCTTTTTTTCCCAAGACAGGGTTTTTCTGTGTAGCCCTGGCTGTCCTTGGCTGTCCTGGAACTTGCTCTGTAGACCAGACTGGCCTCAAACCCACAGAGCTCCATCTGCTATGTCTTCCGACATCCTTTCTGTTTACTGCAAACACTTAAGCATTTATTTCCTGAGATCAAGGACATTGTCTTATGTATTCCCAGCAGCACACTCAGAATTAGGACATTTATATTGACATATCAGTGCTGTTATCTGCTATGTAGTTCATAATCACAGTTTGCCAGTTGTATTGATGAAGCTTTTTTATATTGATTTCCCCTGGTCCAGGATCCAATCTAGGATCATATATTACACGGAAGGGTTTTTTCTTCCCTGTAGTGCTAAGATTAAATCCAAGACCTTGCCTGCCAAGCACCTCAGCCCTCATGTTTAGTTGCCATGTTCTGTTAATCTGGGGTGAGCAGTTCCACGTGACCTTGACATACTTGATACAGCACAAGCTTACTGGGTTGTTTGGCTCCTTGTTAGACTGAAGGTATACATTTTAAGCAGGACTAAAAAGTGGAGTGTCATAGTCCATATCAGAGCCAAGTGATGTCAGGAAAGACTAACTTTAGTCACATGCTTCAGGTTTGTTTGTCCTTGGTTATTAGTAATCTGCGGAGAGATACTTTGAGACTGAAGTATCTTGTCCCTCATCAGCATTCACTCAAGCACTGTAAAAGCCTTTGGTGGGTCTTACCTTATCAGTTTCTTCCTGTGCTGGCCGAGAGGTGGCTCGCTGCTTACCCTTCCGTTTGCATTTATCTTCTGGCATTCTGCAGTGAGGAAGTGTGCTTCTCATTTGTTATCAGTGTGAATGCATAGATTCTTACTTCACTCAGTGGGATCTGATCTATTACAGTCCTTCCTTCCATCTTGGAGTGTCATGGGTTTGGCCATTGGGACCACTTTGAGTTGATTTTGTGTTCTTCTGTCATATTCTCATCATTTTTCAGTGCCACCTTACTATATGGCATAACAGAATATTCACATTTGTCTTAGACTTACCCTACTCGAGCTCTAGAAGCCGCCGTGTCTCTAATGAGCCCTTTGGGTGGTAGGAGAGCACTGACTCCATAGAGTGGTACCTCCCAATTGTAATGAATAAAATAATAATAAAAAAAATAGCAGGGACCTTAACTGCTTCACCTCAGCAGGGGTCTCCCTGAAGGGGTTGGAATGGGTTAGAGCATCTTTGCCAGGCCATCTTCTCCCGTAGTAGTGTTTACAGATGGTGGCCACTGCTGGCTGGCTGTGCTCATGAACCCAGGTTCCACTTCCTCATAGCTTCTGTACTGCTGGATTCGTGGCTAGGTTGGTTTGGGAGAGAGCAGGGACTGTCCACTCACAGAAGCTCCTGTGTCTGCAGCTTGATCCAACTGGAAGCCTTCTTGGCCCGCCTGTGCTATACCTGCGAGTCAGCCTACCGTGTACTTCACTGGGAGAACCCCGTGGTGTCCTCACAGTGAGTAGGCCCCTTCTCCTCTCTACTATTCACAGAATCGAGATTGAATCCCTTCTTTCTCAAGTGAAGACAGATGCCTTGAAAAGGCTTCTGCCCCACCTACTTCAGGGGAAGAGTAACCTATGTCTCTAGGGTGTGGGTCTGCACGTACCCTTTTGAGCTCTAAACGGTTGCTTAGGTGCCTTTAAAAAGCTACACAGCAACAGTACTTTAGTGATGGGCAAGGAACTCACTATGTAATCTGCCACCCTGCTCTAGCAGCTGATCTCATGTTCCTGTGCCTCATGTGGAATGTGAGATTTCTTTTTACAGTTATTTAATTATATGTATGTGAATGTTTAGTCTGTAGATACAGATATATATACACACACACATATATACATATAGTATAGGTTGTAGTTGCTGGTAATCAAACTGCGGTCCTCTGCAGGAGCCAAAAGTGTCCTAGGCCAATGAGCCACCTTTCTAGCCTGTATATGAGATTTCTTTCTCTTCACCAATTACATTATAAGTGGTTGCAACAATGTCTTTGGAATTATTTTATAATGTGGACTGTGAATGACTGTAATTTATGGAAGTGTTCCATTGTATATTTAGATGATTTCTATTTTTCATTACTAGCCCTACAGTGAATATTTTTATGGACTTTAGTTTTAATTTTTTTGAAAAAAGTTTCAGGAATAAACTTAAAAGATAAGATTACTGCATAAATGAATGTGCATTTTTGAGGTTTTCCTATGTCAATAATGACTATAACTAGGTCTGTCTAGGCTTCACTTGGTGCCGGTGCTCTGAGGTTCCTGTTACTGTCTTACTCTTTCTAGTGACCTCGGGAAGCAGCTGCTGTTTTAGCCTTCACGGTATAGGTGAATGAAGTAGTCCTTGAGAGCTAAGGGACTTGCCACAGAGACAAGTGGTGGTTTGTCTCAGGCCCAAGCCTGTGTCTAGACTTGAGAGCCCAGACCCTGGAGCAGTAGCGGCTGAGCCAGTGTGTGGGCTCCCCACTTGACACACAATGTGGCTTCGCTGGTCTCACTTGATAGAAGCCAGCAATGTGGTACTTCTGTGTTTCCACATCAGTTCCACAGTGGTTTGCTTGGCAGGTCTTATCAGTTTGTGCCAGAGCTGTGTCTCATCTGGGTGCTCCTCACCATTTCCCTTCTGACGTTGGACTTTCTGTTCATCCAGGTTCTATGGCGCTCTTCTGGGCATGGTTTGCATGCTCTACCTGCTGCCGCTTTGCTGGGTCCTCGCCCTTTTAAACAGCACACTCTTTCTGGGAAATGGGGAATTCTTCCGAGGTAAGCCCCCAGAGAGCCTGAGAGCTGGGCGGGGGGGGGGGGGGGGGGGGGGGGGGG
>CM052703.1:17844218-18050542 GCA_028551405.1 Uromys caudimaculatus | reverse complement strand
AGATAAGGGAGGAGTCTTTTCCCTAAATTGTTACCTACTCCTGCCCTGGGGCCACCTAGATTAGCTGCCGCATCTCTGTGTGACCCGAGTCTGCTGTCCGGCATCTGGATGCTGGGCAGCTGGAGAGGTCCTGTGCTTGGATGGCTGCTTTCTGTTTCCTCCTTCTGCCCTAGTGTATGGGTCACTCACTGAACTGGATCACTGGACAGGGGCTGATGGAGGACACTCCCAGGGTGCCACTTACTGTGTTTCTGTCTGGGAAATTCTTTCTAGATTTTCTTTTAAGCTTAAAGGTATGGCATGCTCCACCACACCACTCGCTGTCATGTCACCTCCAGCCCTATTCTCCGTTCCCTTGGCAGTGGTGTCTGAGTACAGGGCTTGTCTGCAGCGGCGGATGAACCCCAGGCAGGAAGAGTATGTCTGTGAGAGCTCAGCACTGCAGGATGCCGGGGGCAGGGGTATTCTGCTGGACAGCACACCTGCTCCTACACCCACAGAGGTGAGTGCCTTACCACTGCAGGATCCTGTTTCATGTCTGTTGAGGGTCTTTCCCCTCCCTCTTGTTCTTACCAGTCTGTTTATGAGGTACAGCTTCTGGGCTGGAGCTGTAGAGTTTCTTCCCACCTAGTCTCTGGGATGCATAGTCATATGAAAGGCAATGAAAACAGCTGCCTGAGCTTTTCTGAACACCTGCTCTATGTCCAGTGCCTCTTTAGGTGCCCTGTGGGGTGTGTCTTGAGAACAGGGATGAGATCATTCCCTGTGGCAGAAGAGAAGGCTGAGGCACAGAGTGAGTGCCAAAGGCTTTTAGCTAGTAGGTAGGGCTTAGTCTCAGGTAGACTCTGTGACTGTTGGCTATTGTAGGTCCAGCAGTGCCTTGTTCTATGGCCTGGCCTGTGGGGTTAGAGGGCACACCTTGATGTGATTGGCATCTTTCTTGCAGCTGTGCAGTTTTCTTGGGGGTGGGACCTGGGGTTTTGGAGCCTAGCCACTGGCTCTCAGCAGGTGGCTCTCTACTATAGGGACCAGGATTGCCAACCTTCCTTTTTGCCATAGAGTCTTTCTTCCTAGGACCTCACGCCAGGCAGTGTGGAGGAAGCTGAGGAGGCCGAGCCAGATGAGGAGTTCAAAGATGCAATTGAGGTGGGTGGCCCTCTCCCAGTCCTCTCTACTGACCAGGCCAGATATTGGGTGGGCTGAGAGTTCTTTGTGTGTGTCTGTTTTTCTAACATCCACATGGGAAGCCAGAACTCGCTGACCTAGAATTCACTGGTTGAAATCGTACTACTGGCTCCTTCTACCATCATCTGTCCTGGGTGCCCAGGCAGGGCTGGTTCTGCTGATCCGTGCTAGTCACTGTCGGGTGTTGGTGGTTTGTCACCTGGGTTGGAGGTCATGATGTCAGGGGTATGTTTATGGAGGGCCTTGCTCTGTGCCTTGGCCTTTCTGTACACTGAGGCCCATAGATGTCCCCTTGGGAGGGTGGGAAAAATGGTTACACGGCCAAGCACTAGTTCAGGGAAAGTTCAGCAACCTTGATTTAGATCGTGATTTAGACTGGTAGTTTGAAGTTGTGTTTTATTTGGCTTGTATACTTTTAAATTAATCCTTTGAGCCAGTGGTTAAAACAGGGCGAATTTCAGTTAGAAATTTAGTTAGAAAATGTAGACTTGCAACTTTTCAAGTGTCTCTGAGTCTGAAGCAGTCACTATAGCTGAGGGCCATTATTTCATGTTGGATAAGTCACCTGGGCTAGCAAGATGGCTCAATGGATAGAGGTGCTGGTTGCTAAGCCTGCTGCCCTGAGTTTGATCCCCACAACCTATCTGGTAGAGGGAGAGAACTGACACTGGAAAGTTGTCCTCTGACCTTCAAACATGTTCTGTGGCACACACACATGCACACACATAGTAAATGAACGTAGGCAGATCATATGCAGTTCCTGAGTTGTCCTGCACGCCCTGTCCTCTCTGCTTACTGAGCCTCTGACTGTTGTCCCTGCTCTGCTACCGTTTGTCGTTTATGTCCTTCTGGAAAGTGGGAGGTTGTTCACAGAGCAAGAGTCTTGTGAATTTTAACTAGGCCCTGGATACACTGCTGACTTCCTCTCTCCCAGACCTGCTGAACCCATTTCAGTTGTGACTGCTATAGATTTCCTCAAGTTGACAATAATTGTAGGCTGTGAGTCTGGAGAGGGTAGAGAGGCTACGGCAGGGTTTTCAAGCGGTTTTCTTCATGACCCAAGTAAGGCACACATTTTTATATCCAGACCTGGTTCATCCTTTGCTCTGTAATTTGTGGTACTAAGTGAGACACTTAACCCAGAAGGCTGCTGTAAGGGATGCGTCCTTTCCTGCCCTGTTCTGTTGAACTGTCTGCTGGCCAGCAGGAGAAGAGTAGCACCTGCTTTCTCTGAGAGCGTGCCTGTTCACATCCCCGTGTGGGAAGTGCTCGGAGCTCAGCAGGCACAGCTGTCCCCCCCCCCCCCTCCTGCTATCTCTCTGTCTTTTCTTCTTCTTCCCCGCACCCTGGGAGGCAGGAGACCCACCTGGTGGTGCTGGTAAGTAGGAGCAGGGTGAAAGGGGTGGGGCGGGCTGGGCAGGCTGGCTGAGTTAGCTGTGCCACACTTGGTGGGGCCCACCACGTCCAGGTGCCTTCGCACGCAGGGCCTGGGCTGTTGTGAGTGATGAGCAGAGTGGAATAAGCTGTTCTTGTAGGAGGATGATGAGGGCACCCCATGCCCAGCAGAGGATGAGCTGACCCTGCAGGACAATGGCTTCCTCAGCAAGAATGAGGTGCTGCGCAGCAAGGTGTCACGGCTTACAGAGCGGCTCCGCAAGCGTTACCCAACCAATAACTTCGGTATGGCCAAAGACATGGTTTGGAGCTGGGGGTATATGGTTAGGACTGGTGGGACTTGGGGAGTGGGGGACATCTGGGTCACAGGGACAGAGTCCCAGACTTGTGGGCACTCGTAAAGCTATCCATGGGACCTTGGGAATTAAACATATGTCTCAGGGAAGTATGAGCGTGGAGTGAGTGGGTGAAGTCCAGATACAAAGGAATTACTGCCGCGGGTCCAGCAAGTGACCTTTTGTCTTTGTGCATTGTAATTAGAGGCAGTGAGAAGTTCCTGTTTTTCAGAGGGGTAACCTGAGGTCACCTAAGAGCTTCATCTCACAGGGGGAACTGGGCTTCAGCTGCAGGTCATCTGATTCTACTCTGCATCCTTTCTGCCTCCTCATCTTCCCTGTACCTTCTTTTAGCTCTGATGTTTAGAAGTGCCTTGTGTAATGTCAGTCCTGTCTTCAGACCTGGGTTTTGGGTCAGCTTCTCTTCACCTGGATAGGCAGAGGCCGTACAGGTGTCTAAGGGTGGCCTTTCTTGCTCCTCCCCTTGCTACAGTGCCTGTGTTCTTTTGTTAGTTGGGCCTGATCTCTACCTTGAGGGCAGGTGTGACAGTTCTGCTTCTAAGATGTTGGCCCCTGGGTCCAGGTTCCCAGGTCAGCTTGGGGTAGGCTGCTCTGAGATCTCTCTTAGTCCTTCCAGGCTGCTGTAAGAAAATACATCATGCTGGGTGCTTCGTAAATGAAGAAAATTTTATTTCCCACCATTGCAGAGCCTGGGGTCTAAGATCAAGGTGCCAGCACAACTGGGTCTGGGTAATAGATGGCACCCTTTGGCTGGCTCCTCTGGGAGGCATGACAAAGGGCCTCCATTATAAGAGCAGTGTTCTCATGAATGCTCTGCCAGTCACTTGCTAAAGGCCCCATTTTGTAATGCCATTGCCTGGAGGTTAGGGTTCAATATATAAATTTTAGGGGATCTTCCATTCTGGTTGGCAGTAGATGAGATGGGTTTTTGGGAGGGATGAGATGAGGGCTCCCTCTGGAGCCTCCACATGTGAGTCTTGGTAGAGGGGCCAGAGCACCCCTGTCCTGGTGGGTCCTGCCCCGCCCCTTTTTCTCTTTATGGTGGGGTCATTAGGGGCGTTGAGGTGGATGAGTGTAAGAATGTTGCTGAGAACGGGTAGAATGGACTTGGGAGGAGCAGGACTGTTCTCTGTCACTGTGATCTGGTGTCAGCTCTCACCCGCAGAGGTGCGTGGGGACGGTGCAGCCCTGGCTCTCCATCTACTTCTGAGGAGTTCTTGGACATGGGCATTTTGTCCTGTCCGGTAATTCTGCTGCCTTGCTGAGCAGGCTGCTTTCCTCTATTCTTGGTGGAGGAGTCATGGTCAGTGAGCCTCTTTTCTTATACCACAAGCGTCCTGGAGTTTCTATTCTCTCTTTCCTTTACATTGCTGTGAGCTGTCCAACAGCAAAGAGAAGTTTGCCTCAGATACCTCAGCCTTGTTCCCCTGGCTCCATAGTCTATTGTCCTGGATCCCAGGGAGCCTCTTTTAGCAAGAGTTGTGGGCAATCCTAGGTGACTAGGAAGGAGCTTTGGGACTGTCATGGTCAAACATGTTACCCAGGAGTCACAGTTGTGCCCTCTGCTGCTGACTGCTGCCATATAAGGTCATAACAGGCCCCAGAATCCATTTCATCTCTCCTCTATCCACCCCGACTGCCAGTCATCACCTGAGCTGCTGCTGGCTGCTTGGCCACTGTCTGAAGCTCCTCCATCTCACTATACTTGTGGCTTAGGAAGGTTTGTGTTTCTGCTTGCCACCAGTGCTTGAGATTCTGCCTTTTATGTCATCTGGAAGGTGCCCTGCTTCAAGCTTTTCTCTTGGGATCTTCTGATGACAAAAAGCAGGAGTGTGCATTTCTTGGAGGCGTATCTGTCCCTCATTGTGGATAGTTGTTTGGAAGGAGACATTATGAAAGGGTCACATCTAGTAGGCTTCATTGAGGACACTGGGGTCAGGTCCATGTTGGCTTGGCTAGATTTCAGGGAGGAGATTGTCTGGGTATTCCTTAGTAATCTGCCCAGCCTAAGTGTGTATGGCACTTGGTGTTGGGAGCTGTGCGTAGCCTGGTGAAAGCTGCTCTGAGGAGAGGGCACCTTTACTTATTTTAAATACAGATATTGCTCTCTGCACCAGCTAAGATGCTAGGCTGTGCCAGGCTGGGTCCTAAGTGGCCCAGTTAGAGTCAGGAACAATTTGGGTTGAGTGGCCTGGGCTGGATCGTAGTTCAGCTGCTGCCTTTGTTTCTCAGGGAACTGTGCAGGCTGTGCTGCCACTTTCTCCGTGCTGAAGAAGAGGGTGAGTCTGGTGGTGTTGGCTTGGGGCAGTGTGCTGTGACCGTGGCTTATGCATGACTTGAGAGTCAACAGTGGAGTCTAAGCCCACATTCAGGTCACAGGGCCAGTACCCTCTGTTGGCTAAGGCCCTTGTCTTTTCCTTACTCCGGCCCATACCCTTATCAGCCTCCCATTGGCTGTGTGGTCCTGTCTCATTTCCACCCCACTGAGGCCCCTCTTCAGTCTCACAGAATTGGATGACAGGAGGGAGGAGGTACTGGGGTGTCCGGGGCCTGAGGGTGGGCTCCATCTGACACTGTTGTTTCCCATCTCTAGCGGAGCTGCAGCAACTGTGGGAACAGCTTCTGCTCTCGGTGCTGCTCCTTCAAGGTGCCCAAGTCCTCCATGGGGGCCACAGGTGAGGGGGAGTGGGTCAGGGAGGCTGCCTTATGGGGAAGGAGTGAGGGTATCCTGCACAGAGCAAGGCAACTCCCTGAGGCTCCCCCCTTTCCTCCCAGAGGAGACCACCTGGGTGAATCTTATTTTCATTACCTCAGTAAATTTTTCACAGAATCAAAGTAATTTCTCTTCCTTTCCTAAATGCTGTATATGTTTGTTGTAAATAAAACCTGTAGATGAGCAGAAGGAAGACAAATCCTGCCCCTGTGTCTCCTGGGTAGGATGTTGGGGACAGGCCTGGCTGTTGCTGGCAGATAGATAGGAGCATGATTGTGTACATATGGGAGCATGATTGTGCACATATGGGAGCATGATTGTGTACATATAGGAGCATGAATGTGCATATATAGGAGCATGATTGTGTACATATGGGAGCATGATTGTGTACATATAGGAGCATGATTGTGTACATATAGGAGCATGATTGTGTACATATAGGAGCATGATTGTGTACATATAGGAGCATGATTGTGTACATATAGGAGCATGATTGTGTACATATAGGAGCATGAATGTGCACATATAGGAGCATGATTGTGCACATATAGGAGCATGATTGTGCACATATAGGAGCATGATTGTGCACATATAGGAGCATGATTGTGCACATATAGGAGCATGATTGTGTATTTGTGCTCTTGACAACTGGAGTGATATCTCACTTCCTGCCCTGTGATGTGCTGCAGTGTTGGGCAAGGCTTTTTTCTGCTGTTCTTACAAGTAGTACATGCTTGTTAAGTATAAAGTTTTGAGGTTATTATAAAGAAGAAAGGAAGAGAAAAATGATCCTGTAATCTTACCACCCAGATTTTTAACCACCGTTAAAACGTTTAGGGAAAATTTCCTCTGGTATTTTATTTAAAAAAAAAAAAAGATTTAAAAAAGTGTTTTGTTGATGCCAGAAGAATTTCCAATGCATAGAACACCTGGGAGAGGCCTGCTGTTGGCATCAGAGCCACAGTGCTTCAGCGTGTCTGAGGGCAGGGAGTGAGCTGGGTCAGGGAGGGTGTGGGCTGGGCCGTGGGTGGTCTGTCTAAGGACTAGGGAGGCTAATTCAGTACTTGGCGCCTTGAGCCTAAAGGGTACAAAGAACCGTCTCACCAGGTTTTTCTTTCTTTCCAGCTCCTGAAGCCCAGAGAGAGACTGTGTTTGTGTGTGCCTCCTGTAATCAGACCCTGAGCAAATGAGAAGAGAAGGCAGGCTCCAACTGTCCCGGGACCAGCAGTAGACTCTACTGTCCCAACTCTGGTCCTCTGAGGCCTGTACTGGGCAAATGTAGCCTGACAGCTAGGTCCTTCCTGCCCTTCCCCTGCTGTCTCCAGCTGGGCTGCTGATGCTCTAAGGCCCAGGGGGAGAGGAGCCCCTGGGGTCCCAGCTGTTGGTCCTGCTTTATACCCTGTACCCTGTTAACTCAGGGCTGGCCAGGGAGTGTCCACCAGAGGGCAGAATTGAGCACAGCCTGCTCTCATCTGGGCTCTGGTGGTGGAGGCCTGGCCGGCTAGGCCTTAGGATCTAAAAGACCTGAGAGGTTGGGAAAAGAGGTTCTTCCCTGTTGGGTACAGGGCAGTCTCTCAGCCCCAGAGAGCCTGCAAGGGGACTTAGAGCACCATGGCCCAACTCTGCCCTTTGAATAGCCTCAGGGTGTGTTGGTTTTTAGAGGCAAGATTGGAGTTCCCAGGTGCCCCAGGAGAGGGAACATGAGGGTGCTGGTCAAGTCCTTCAGTGTCAAGTGGATGTCAGTATGGGGAAGCTCTGCCTACAGAATCTTAGCTCCCATGATTCTCTGATGTCCTCGCCCTGCTGGGGTGGCTACAGGACCCTCACATCACTCCGACTTCCTGCTCTGAGTCTAGGGCACCTCACCTTTCTCCCACTGCCACATCTCTCTAGCCCTTATCTTATGGCCCATGCGGCCCTGTGAGTGAGCAGAGAGACTGGAAACCTTTGAGGTCCGGGAAGTAAAGGACCACCTGGATTTCAGGGCTGTTTACATTGATGGATAGGGTCACATGGCCAGTTTTATGTTCCTTCTGATCTGCCAAGGGGGTGCTGCACCTCTTCTTATTGAGCCATGAGCTGGCTCAGGCCCCCTTCCCTGGAGCTTTTTCAGAGTATTTATTTATTTATTTCATGGTTCCTGGGAACATGCAGCACAGGGTGGGATGAAGAAGATGAGGGGCTTCTGCCTGAGACCCTTCCGTAGTCCTGGACTGCCCTTGGAGCTGATCTGCAGGGACTTGCATCCGTAGCAGCAGAACTGTTTCTACTGCCTAAGTATAGACTTGGTGCCCACCCCTGAGCCGCATGAGTGACTCCCATCTGAAGCCTCGTTTCTGATAGTCACCCAGAGCAGTGAGGGTGTGGCAGTGGGGACCAAGCAGGCGAGGTGTACCTTTGTCACCTCTTCGTATTCATACTGTAGAGCAGTAGAAAGAAACTCTTCGTGGAGAATTGTCAATAAAAGGCCCCATGCTTATGGTTTTGTCAAGTCCAGTGCTGTCCGTGTCTTTCATGTTCTCCGGGTGGGCTGTGGGTGGGTCTTTGCACACCTTCTGTGGTAGTGCATGAGCTAAGCCTCATCAGCAGGAGGGTGGGCTTTGTCTGTGACCAGACCCAGGGCCTGGGATTGAGGTCGGGACTAGAACTTAACTATAAATAATGCAGGCTTCGGAATGGAAAGGTTTGAGCTAATCCTCTGGGAAAGACAGAAAGGCCAGCGCTGCGGGAGGCTGAGAACTGGAAGAGAGGTTCATGGAGGGGTGAGGTGCAAGCTGGCCCTGTGGTCCAGGTTAGGCTGGTGCTGAGCACTGCACACATGTTTGTGCTGGCAGCAAGCCCATGAGGTAGGCTCTGTTTTCCACATGGTAAGGCCAGTAGTACACAGCAGCAGCACAGTGAGCCAGCTCTGAGCTCAGCCCCACCCACCATGGACCTGTGTGCTATCATCCTACAGCCTTCAGAAAGAAGGCACACCTCTGTCCCCGTCCTTACAGCAAAAGACGGCTCCTCCTCCTCCTCCCCCTCTTCTCCTCCCACCTCCTCCTTCAACAAAGAATGATTTTAACTCCTTTTTTTTTTTTAAAGAAAGAGTCCAGAGTATAGTTTGAAACAGTTGATGCCATCTTATTGAAAGGTGACTGTCACTGCTCAGGAAGACTGGCTGTAGGGTATAGTCACAGATGTAAGAAAAGGGGCTTCCCTTTTTTGTTTCCTGGAGGTCCCTGTGAGAGCAGGTGGGGAGACTGTCTTCAAATGCAGTTTAGAGAGCAGAGCCACCAGGGTTCAGCAGGGTTGGTGGTGTCACCATGGAGCCTGTGGTGCAGAGATCTCAATGTGGGTTGACAGACAGCTTACATGTTGTGGAATTGAATATCTGTGTCAAATATACCTGCCAATTTGATGGGCACCCAGAACAGAGACAGCCAGTTCTGTTAGAGTCCTGGCATGTGGCAGGGCAGGTCTGGAACTCTGGCGTCTAGCCTGACTTGGGCTCAGGTCTGTTGAGGCTTTTGTGGTCTGGTGTGTCGATGCCTTCAGAAAGTCTTGGCAGACCTGAACAGGCAATGATTTGGGGGTGTTTTCTGTAGCCCTTGGGGCTGAGGCCAAGTGAAGCTCCTTTTTCAGAGGTCCGTGTCTGTCTTCCCACGGCTGGCCCTGTTCACGGGTCACTTCGCCAGGGACCATGCCTAGCTAGCTCATGTCCCACAGCACCACAGGTTCATCTAATTCGTGGATATTTTAAATGGGTAAATAGAGGCACGGGGCGGTGTTAAGTGACCCACCCAAAGTGGAGTGGGAATTGTGTTGCAGGTGTTCATAGCAGCCATGGCCTAAGCAGCTTTGGGTACAGGTCACATTCTGGTCCCCTCCCTCACATTCTGGTCCCCACTCTCTAAGGAGCTAGCCACTGAGCTATCAAGAATGGTTTGCCCCCGCCCCCAGCACCATCCCACTTCAGTCCCTAGCAGAACAGAGGTGGCCTTGTGGCAGGAGCCCCCACCGTCCCCAGCTCCCAGTGACCCCACCTCCTGCCAGCCACACCCGGCAGCACATTCCTTTCTCTGGCACTGCTGCTGGCTGGGGATCCGGGGCTCCAGCAGAGGCTGTTTGGGCTGGGACATTGAGCTCCAGCCACACACATTCCAGCAACAAACACCCCTACATTGATTTCCCAAGGAGTGAACTTTAGTCAGGGTTACAGATGGCTGTACAGCTGTGGGCTGTGAGCTTGCTTTATGCAGACCTGAGGCTGGACGCTAGGAAGGGTGGAGAGTGGGTGGGAGCGGCCGGCTTCTCTGCTTCTGCTGGACCCTTTCTGGAGCCTTCCTCTGTAGAAGGCAGTAATAATAGTCCTCAGACTAATAAGCTGTAGGCTGGGACTCCATGTGGTGTCCTGTAACTGCATGTGAGGACTGGGAAAAGTTTGGTGACAGTAAAAGGCTACCAAGCACTGAGCAACTAAACAATTCAAAACCAAACTTGAAAATCGGCCAGAGGTGTTTGTGGAGCACTGTCCTGAGCACCACAATCTTGGTTCTGAACACCACAGGCACCCTGCACACTGCATCCCTCGTGCCACACAGCCAGTGAACACTCCTTGAATCACACAGACATAAGACCACTGCATGCTGTGAACTGCAATGTTTCACTGCTTTTACAGGAACATGATGGTTTACAGAAAATAAGGACTTGCTATTTATTGCCCTACTTGCATGTAAATATCAAAAAAGTATGTCTTTGGATTACATTATGTTGGAATACTTGATTTTAAAACTTACTGTTTGTTGGCTGGTGAGGTGGCTCACTAGGTAAGTCCTGGCCACATAGGCTGGACCCCTGAATTTAATCCCTGGAACCTGTGTTAAAAACAGGTCTGTAATCTCAGCATTCCTATAGTGCGATGGGAGGAGACAGAAGAATTGCCCTGGAGCATGCAGCAGCCTGGCATAACCTAGAGACTGCCGCAAAAAGACCGAAGATGAGAACCAACTCCCCTGGCATCTGCATGTGCGTTGCGGCACAGATAATAATAAAAATTAAAACAGAAATGCTCGGATCAGGGATCAGGATAGAATTTCAAACCATTTATGAAATATCTCTAAACATACTTCTGCCATTTTGTACTGTGTGTGTGTGTGTGTGTGTGTGTGTGTGTGTGTGTGTGTGTGTGTGTATGCAGAATAGCATTTTTTTAATTTTAATTTTTTTGAGACAAGGTTTCTCTGTGTAGCTCCAGCTGTCCTGACACTCCCTCTGTAGACCAGGCTGGCCTTGAACTCAGAGATCCACCTGCCTCTGCCTCCCAAGTGCTGGGATTAAAGGCGTGCGCCACCAATGTATGCCACAAAACAGCATTCTCAGCAATGGAGATTATAAACTCAAAACTAATCATCTCTAAAAACTGAAAGTGCTGTGTATCCTACAGTATCAAATACTCAGTCAAGGTTTAATTGCTATGTAAATACAAACACATCTGTACCATTAGTGCACAGGTTTGCTTTCATCCTTAAGTGGTGTGTGTATGCCCAAGGATTATTTTGAAATAGATTTATAGCTAAATGTTTGATTTATATACATATGTAGACTTTACAGATCTATGCCTGGAAGCAAGTAAACCTTTCTTGGGTGAAAGGTTGTAAGTGGAAAGTGGTTAAGAGTTTGAGAACAAATCAAGCGCCACCATGTTTGTTGTGCAACTCGGTCAAGAACCTTAACCCCTTTGAGCTGTAGTTACTAAAATGTGCCACCTCTGGCTGGGCATGGTGGCACACATCTTAGGAGTAGAAGCAGGTGAGTCTCTGAGTTTGTAGCCAGTCTGGTCTACACAGTGGAGTTATAAGCCAGTTAGGTCCACACTGTGAGAGCCTATCTCAAAATGGTAGCTGTGGAGCTTAGATTAGAATCTGGAAGTACTTTTGAGTAGTGCCTGCTATTCGCCCTAACATGGGTTCATATTCTACCTAGGGGTATAATTCTGAAGCAAGCAAAACCCCAAATGTAGTTTCCATACTTCTGGCCTTTAGGTAAGACATCCCTGCTTTTCCCTGCCCTCTTGGCAGTCATGTATGTCAGTCCACTGAAGAATCAATTGGGCACTTTGCTGGGTACCCTACTATGTGCGGGCATTGTTGGGTTAGTGAAAATACAAATAACCACCAATGACCATCTAAATTCTGTGCATTGTGTCCGGGCACTTGTCATACATTTGCAGCACTGCTATGTACCCAGTATTGTCTGGCTACTAATTCATAGGACCGGAGGCAAGAACTGGACTGCACTGCCTCTTCTCACCCCCACCCCAGGAGTTCAAAGTCCCTTGCTCCCAAGTCACTCCTGTTTTGTATGAGAACTTCATATATTCAGGTGAAAACTTGATTTCCTCGACTCTCTTGCAAGTAGGGGGTGGTCATGTGATTTAGTCCTGGCCTGGAGCTGGAATGGAAATCTACCAGGGGACCTGCTTGCCTGCTGCTTACCTGCTCAGGACGGTGGAGACTTCTGAGTTGTAGCTTTAGGCCTTGTCTGGAATTGGGAAGAGGTACTGTCTTATAATGACAAGAACTGCAGACCTCTGGAGCCTGGGACATCTCCAACACACAGCTGCCTGCCTCTAGCCCTTCTGTGTGGAGAGGTCCCACATGCCATGGGGTGCAGTTCCTCCTGTGACCAGAGGCCTGCCTTCACCGGTTCCTTGAGTCCAGGTGTGGGCTCCTGCCGACTGGGAAGGAAATCGGTATGACCAGCAGGACTGGCTATAGAAAGACTGGCCTGGGGCCTTGCAGAGCCTCCCTGCTCTCTGGGAGAATCCATCTCCACTCCAGAAGAGATCCTAGGCAGGCAGAGAACAGAAGTGGGGCACAGGGCCAGGTCCCTTTTTGGGATGGTAGGAAGTGCCTTCTTGGGATCTCCTAGGTGGTGGGCTACAGAAGCTCTCTCCCACCTCCACTCCCTGCCACTGGCACCTGCCAGATGAGTGTTGGATTTCAGCCAGAGGTGGCCGTACTCCTGTGTGCTTGGTGGAAAAATAATCTCTGTGCCTGGTGGACCAGAGAAGTGCCTGTAAATATTTGGTTAGAGCCAGAGGCTGGGAGACAAGGCACAGATTCAGGGAGCTAGGCGGGCTGGGCAGGGTGGGTGGCAACCACCTCCTCTGAGTGAGGAGCAACAATTAGGCCTCTGCTGCCTGTGCAGAGGCCACCTGACTGCCCAGAGGTGATTTATGGTCAAGTGGCCAGGCCACCTGTTAGTGAGGCCTCCATGGAAGGCAGTTCAAATGGCCCACCTTAGTCTTTGCCAGTGCCCTTGCTGGCCATGCCACCACTTCTGTTCTGCCCAGGTGACATTTCTCCAGGGAGTACATTTCCAGAGCTGGGTGGCTCCCGTATTTTGGAGGAGCAGCAGGCCTTGACTATTCCACTGGCCAGGAAAGACTCTCAGAGAGCCTGCTCCCTGCTCTGTGGACATCTACCCGGTCTTTTCACATCTGTGGACGGGCCTCAACTCATCTCCATAGTGAATTCTTGGATATGCAGCAGCCTCTCACCTCCAGGCCTTCTCCTGACCCTGTGCCTATACCTTAAAGCTTCTGTGTGGACCCTGGCCTTCTCTCTCCCCTCTTCAGGTTTCTTTGTCCTAGTGATGGCTCCCAGACCCTGCATGCCACTAGGTGGTAAGACCCTGGATCTCTGGTGCTTGGCGGAGGGCCTGTTTTCATTGCATGGGAGTGGGGCCCAGTATTTGTAAAAAGCTCTGTAGATGAGTTAAGGTTATGTGATAAAATGCAGATTCTTAGGTTTGATCCCCAGTAATATTCTAAAAATAGCAAAGCAGTTTTTATTACAGCAAGTTTGAGTGGGGCCCAAGTGCCTGAATTCCCAGGCAAGCACTCTGTCTCTGAGTGGCAGACATTCCTAGCCCCGAGCTGTGTCTCTAACTAGCTCCTGGGTAACATGGCTGCTGCTGGCCCAGAAACATGCTTACAGTGGTGTCCATATAAAGCAGTTGTCACATATGTGTCAGGATTAGTGCCCAGGAGTATCTGGAAACCCCAAGAGAGAGGTGACATTATCCCCTGTGACCTGGCCTTGTTAGACCCTTCTGACCTGGATCTGCCCAAATGGGGACAGTGTATGGTGGGAGTCTTCTGACTATGGGAAAAGGTTGGAAACATGGCACTTCTGTCCCTTCTCAGGGACAGCTCTGTCCCTTACTTGGTGGTTTGAAGGTGAGAGTGACACTTTGTATTCTTGGGGAACAGTTTTCCTTAGGCTTTCCAAGATGAATGGACCAAGTGTCGGCCAGGATATTGGCCCTTTCTCAAAGCCATCTGAGCCCCCTACCCTCCAGCCACTTCAGAGCCACTAGATAAAGAAATTACTTGGTCCAAAGCAACTGTTGTTTTATTTCATTAAAAACTTTAAAAAATTAAGGACCAAACCTGTTGTCTAGAACCAGTGGCCTCCCAGAAGCAGCAATAATTTATCATAGTTGGGATACAGGGATGGAGGAGGCCGAGTGAGAGCCAGGAAACCAGCCTGTGGCAGTGAACGCAGAAGCTGCTGAGCCTGCACTCCAGTCCCGTGCTGCTCCAGATGAGGAGTGGGCGTGGCTGGAGGACACGGAGGAGGCCTTGGCTCTCGCTCTTTGGAGGACTGTGATGACACACAAAGGGACATGGGGGAGGAAAGCTGTTCCCTAAGTAGGATCCTGCTTAGCGATGAGACCTACAATTCTTTCTGGGAAGCCCCTCCCCAGGCTGCGGGAGGCCCTGTATCCGTCCTTCACATTTTTTCTCCTCTGCTTGTTTTCTCAGACACTAGGACTTTCCCCAGAAGAGAAAGTACTTTTCCTGGGAGAGGGGGCCTCCCCGGACAGACCCCAGGATTCCAGAACCCTTCAGTCAAGGAGGGTAGCCTGTGCAAGCAGTAGCTGAGTGAAGCCATCCTTGCCAGGGGATGGGTCTGCCTGGGAGTGAGGATGAGGCCAAGTGGGCAGGGACAGAGGGCGAGGCAAGGCACAGCTGGCTGGTTGGGGCAAGGAGGAGGGCCCTTCAGTGGGGTTCAGCTGCCCCATAGAAAAAAGGGTAGTAGAGGGAACAGGGGTAGGAGAACATGAATTTGACTGCAAACTTCATCTCCTTATTCTTCTTGTCCCATCGGTAGACGGCCGTGAGCAGCAGCTGTCCCTCCACTTTGCGGCCCATGACCAGGAAGCTGCCCGTCAGGTTGTCTAACTGCGGGCAGGGGCAGCTTGCCCCGTTCTTCATGTGCAGGAGCAGCTTCTTGGTGTCCTTGCGCTTTAAGGGGCCTGCCTTGAGTAGCTTCTTCTTCTTCTGGGCTCCAATCAACTTGCGGTCCCCATTGTCTATCTTGATCTCCTTAATGCGCATCTTGACCACTGTGGAAAATCGGGCAAAGGATGGTCAGAAGAGGGTCACGTTTGCTCAGGACAGCGGGGGCCCTAGGGTGACCACAGAGAACTAGGGACAGGAATCCTAGGGAGAGGGCCCTCTGGTTAGCTCCACCCTTCTTCCACAGCTAGCCTCCACCACTCAAGAAACCAGAAAAGAACTTTGCCCACCCAGGGAAGGGAATTGTCTTGAAACATCTTTTCTCCCCTTTCCCTCCCGTGCCCTGCCCTCTGCGATATAGTGACATCTTCTTTCTGAAGAGGCTCCCAACATAAAGATTCCTAGAAGCAAGGATTTCGTCATTGCTCCTTTCCCTATTTTTATAGACAGGGAGGCTAGGACACAAACCAGAACCAACTTTGCAAAGATCACATGCAGAACTTTGTGGCCCACAGTGAGCTTGGTCCTAACTGGCTTGGTTCAGCTGTCCCAGGACAGCAGAGTCCAAGATGAAGCTGTGGAGAAAGCTAGTTACAACCCACCCTGGCCGGAGGAACACTGGGTACTCAGCAGAGATGCCAGGGACAGGGACATTACGTCTATTGCAGACTCCCATGTCCTGGGAGGGCCCCATTCATCTCTTATCAAGCTAAGCTTTCTCCCCCTAAAAAAGATAGTCCAGCCATGGAAGCACCTCCTCGGAAAGTGACAAAACACAGCTGCAGTAGCGTTAGTCAGGTGGCACTGGTTCTGAGTCAGGCTGCTGGGGACACTGTCAGGGCTTGGGTCCTGTGAGCCCACACTCACCGAAGTCACTGGAGCACATCTGTTCCATGAGGCCATCAGCACTGTGCTCCATCTCACACTGGGCACAGATCTTGGTCACTGAAGAGAGAAAGCAGACTGGGTGGGGGTCCTGAACAGCCAGGACAGTTCAGGAGCCTCAATTAGCCCCCTTCCTCACAAGAACTGCTCTAATTTCCTAAGGGGATGATGGCAACGACTGAGGGACTGTGACAATTCAAGAGTGCAGGGACAGTATGGTGAGGTAGGCACTCTTCTGCAGCCATGGTCTACGTTTTACCCCATCTAGTGAAACGGGCACTGCCTTTTCTACTTATCAGCAGAGGAAAGCCAGGTGTAACGTGGGTCACCTAGTCATCAGAGCTTAGGGCTCAGGACTGTGGCTCCTGCTCCTGACCAGGGTGGGTGTTTGCAGGGACCAGGCAGGTTGGAGGCCGGCAGCACAAGCCAGCATTAGCTTTCTCTAAGAAAGTCCAAACGAGCCATTTTTATGTGAAACATCCTAATGTCATCGATTGGCCACACACACCTTTCTACAACCTGACTTTGGGTTCTTTTGTGTGCCTGCCTCCAGGTGAGCAAGCTCACTGGGAAGGGGAGTCATGCATAGCAAGGTAGGGTCAGACAGGGTTCTGAGCCCAAGATTCCTGAGTCTGTCCTGCTGTTCATGTTTGGGCTCCAGAGAAACTATAAAAGGAACCTGTAGGGGTTTGGGGACTGTGGATTTCCTGCTTGCCTTCCAGATAGGGACTTTCCCCTCCCAGAACCCAACAGAGAGGGAAAAGGAGAAGGTGTGAGTCTCCTAAGACCAAGCAGTTAAGATCAGTGTTGAGAGGGCAGTGGGGTGATACAAGGAGGAGCTCAGCTGCTTTGGGAGGAGTGGGGGGAAGGGAGTGGAGATTTGAATATTCCAGCTGTGGGGGCTCATGGGAGCTCTTGCTATCCCAGTTAACAGGCAAAGATTGCCTGCTGGGAGCTATGGGTGTGTGCGTGGGGGGGGGGGGGGGCGGTGTTAGGGGCCTAGGCCAGTTTGGAAGAGGACAGGCATTCTTGGAGAAAGGAGGAGGGGGTGTGGCCCCCAGTCTTGGGACAGCTTTGAGGACCTGCACAATGAAAGGGAAGATCAATTAGAAATCAGGCCTCATGGCAGTGATGCTATGATGTGCCAGTAGGAAGCAGGGCTTGGGAGCTCAAGAAGCTGGATTTCACTGCTGGGGAAAGGAGGTTCAGAAAAGCTAAGTACCCAAAAGAGATCCAGCCCAGGAATTGGGGGAGGAGGAAGTTAGGGTTACAGGAGTAGAAATGAGGGGCCCTCAGCGCTTCCCTAACCTCCCGCCTCTGCCTCTTCTCAAGGCTCCCGAGGTCAGGGAAGGAGTAGCGCTTGTCTGGGTGCCTTCAGTTCAGGTCAAAGACACTGCCTAGCGACCCCAAGCATCCTTAAGATGAGGAAAGGAATACGGCATTTATGGGGACGTCTCTAGGGCACCCAGGGATTCCGCAGTTTGGAAAACAGGGTGTGCGAGTTGCACAAGGCACAGGTCAGAGTGGGGGAGAGAACCAGTGGGAACACCCAGAGCCTCAAGTTTATAAAAGTGGGAAGGAAAAAGGAGACAGTGCCTGGACGCTGGACGTATGCAGTGTGTACAGGGGTTTGGTATCTATCCGGAAGTGCAGATGAGAGTTTGGGGAGAGGATCAGTCCGAGGCGCTCTGGGCGCAAAGGCGCTACCTGGAGGCGCGGTGGCAGGCAGGTGCCCGAACTGCACCGCGATGCAGAGGTCGTTGTCCAAAGGGAACTTGTGACAGTGCAGCATCTCGGGCCAAGGGAAGCCGTAGGCCTCCATGAGCGGTGCGCAGCCGGCGCGCACGGCTTCGCACAGCGAGCGGCACGGGTAGATGGGCCGGTCCAGGCAGACGGGAGCGAAGAGCGAGCAGAGGAAGACTTGGGTGTCCGAGTGGCAGCGCTTGGCCAGCAGCGGCAGCCAGCTGCTTGCCTGCTGCTTCACCTCGGCCAGGCTCTCGTGCTCCAGCAGGTTGGGCAGCCGCATGCGCTTGTAGCCCACCGTGTGGCAGAGCGGCAGATCGGCGGGGATGTCGAGGCACTGCGGTGGTTTGGAGTAGGAGCGGCCGTGCAGCGGCTCGGTCTGCCAACCATAGTAGTCGTACTCCTGGCCGCGCGCCGGCGCCCCATGCAGCGCCCCGAGCAGCAGCGCCAGCGCGGCCGTCCGCGCGCCCCCAGCCTCCCGCATGGCTGGATGTTGCCGCCCGCCCCGACGGCTCGGTGCTCGGCGCCCGTTGCCCCGCTGCCCCGCTGCCCCGCGTGCGCCCCGGCTGGGATGCTCCCTGCAGCCGACCGCTGCTCGGGTCGTCCAAGTGGGTGGCAGCCTCTGCTCCGCTCCGCTGCCGGAGTGATCCAGGCGCCTCCCACCACGGGGCTCCAGCCCAGGCTTCGCCGTTCCCTAGCCAATCTGCAGCCGCTGGTCCCCCTCACCTCCCACCCCCGCCCCGGGTTGGCGGACCTGGGAGGAACCCTGAGTCTCTCCCGCCAGACTCCCGTCCTGCCTCGCCTAGCGACCCTGACCCGTCAACTATTCCGCTGCCCAGACCTCTCCTAGTGCCTTTTCCCGGGGGCTCGGCATTTTCTTCACCCTTGCCCTCTTCTCCGTCCTCTTATCTCTCTCCACCACAGGTTCTCCTGTTCCTTTTCTCACTCACTTCACTTGCTTATCTCTGCACCTCGGCCTTTCCCTGCTCAGCTCTGGTTTCCCTTCCCCAACACCTCCATTACTCTTCTCAGATACTGGAGTCTCTTGACCATCCACGCCTTCCTGGTCAGGCAAGCAGAGCTCCACCCAGAGGTCTTTAAGTATGTCCTGAGGTCCTGTCCAATGCCAGGCACTTGGCAGCCTGCTGGGGATAGCAGATGGCTAAGACCCATCTGTGGCAGCCAAGGGGGCGGGGTGAAAGGAATTTTAGCTTCTATTTAATGAATCCCTACTAAGTGACATGCACAATGTGCCACACTGAACACTTTATGGACGTCTCTGGTTGTTTTGTTTTGTTTTTTGAGACAGGGCTTCTCTGTGTAACAGCCCTGGCTGTCCTGGAACTCAATTTGTAGACCAGGCTAGACTGGAACTCACAGAGATCCTCCTGCCTCTGCCTCCTGAGTGCTAGGATTAAAGGCTTGTACCACCATGCCCGGTATCAGCGTCTCTTTCTAATGAAAACTTGCATCCAATAGGTGCTAGCTGTGCTTGGAGACTGTCCTAGGCACATTTCATAAACTACCTCAAGGAATTTTCACAGTGATGCCGTAAGGAGGGTAGGAACCATTATTACCACTACTTTACAGATAAAGAGACTGAGGCTGAGATCAGTCGAGGATTAGAGATGGCCATTGGATATAGGTAGTGTGAGCCCAGAGTCAGAGCGTAGATAAATAAAACAAAGGTCTGGATTCTGAGGGTTCTAAGTAGTGGAGTTAACTGTCCCGAGGTCACCTAGCTCATGTGCTAAGAAAGGCAAGATCTGATTCAGGTGGTAGGCTCCAAAAAGCAGTCATTATTCTTGGTTAAGATAGATTCCAACCTGGGCAGGTGTAAGGAGAAGTGTCATTGTCATCCAAGCAGACATCAGAAAGGTGACTTCCAGGGTCCCATGCTTAGTGTCTGTCTGGGTTCTGTCTTCCCTGATTTTTCTGTGAGAGAAACTGAAGCAGAGGCTTGTGGAAGGGGACTCTTGTTGGTTTCACCTCTGGCCTCCCCTCTGGAGATGAGCTTCCTAAGGGCTGGGGGTGAGGGCATAGGGGTTGGGGGGGGTAGGAACTGGTTCTACTTCGAGTAAGGAGTGTTTCTCCCCAATGCTCCTTCCCTTTTCTCTCTGCTCCTCAATATTTCCAGGGCTCCTGGCTTCCAATCGACCTGCTCGTGTAGGGGAGAGAGGTGGGGCCCACACTATAGTAATCCACTCCACACATATAGAACACCTGCCACGTGCTGGATATAGGTGAGGTACAAAGACTTGGTCCTTAATGGAGCTGGTGGAGCTGTGAGAGCAGACACCAGGCAGAGCAGAGGAAGCAGGCAGCCCAGGGTGGGATGGGATGCTTCTGATGTCCTGGCTGACATAGTTGAATCCAGGTAGAGTCAGCTGGGGACTTTCCTTTGTGTGCAGCATCAAGACTCTCTGCAGATGGCCATTTAGAAGGCAAAGGGTTTGTTCTCACAGAGAGAAGCAGGGTAGTAGTAATGGGAAAGGACCCTGTCTGCATCAGAAAACCAAGTTCAAGTTCTGCCCCCTCCTTCCCAACTCCCCATGTGGTCTCTGGCAAGTAAGAGTGACCCTGATCCTCAGTCTCCTTCGTTATAAAGCGGGACTTCCACTGAAGTTGTGACGGGCAAAGATGAATGGAAAGGCCTTGTGCAGCACCCACATGTAAAGAACACCCGGGGATGTCAGATGCTCGCAGGGATGAGACTTTGGGTGAATATACATTAGGTGTTCTGAACATCGCCCAAGACGCCTTAGTCAGGACTCTGAGCTCTGAGCGGAATGCACTGCTCTCTGTAATTCACTCCCTGCCTTGTTGCTGGGCTTGGCCATCTTGTATGCTGTCTGGGAGGTGTGGCTGTGGACACTTACAGGAGCCTTGGGCCTCCTGGGTGGTTGTGTAAGGTGTTGGGTCCTGGGCCAGCTGGTTTGGCTGGGCTGTTCTTGGCTTTGCTATGGGTGACCTGGACAGAGCTGGGCATTGTTCCTGAGACTGGTTATGTAAGGCCAACACATGGCTAGAAATCAAGCATGTCTGGGCCTGGAAGCTTAGGCTCTGAGGGGCAGTGGGGGTGGGCTGGAAGCCTCCTTGCAGAGGACGATGAGCCATCGTTACCTGCCAAGTCTGATGTGGGGAGGCTTGACGCTCCCTAACACAGATGGGAGCGAGGAGGGAAGCACTGGGCTACTCAGGCAGTGCCCTTCTGTGGTTAGCCCTTCCCCTGGATCTCTGGCTGAGCTACTTTCTGATGTGGTGCTGATTCTTGATGAGGTGAACCCAGGGCCTAAGCAGCTGGGTTGAACACCTGGCACACTTGGCATCTGTCCATCCCTGTCCATCCTGGGTTGTATGTAGTCTGTCCAGGTTCATGCTATTTCAACTGGTAGAGGAGACCACTTGCTCAAAACAGCAAAATTCTGCATAGATATCGCTCCCATCTAAGATGCTTCTTTGATCAAACTCAATTATTTTTATAAACTCCTACTGTTTTCTACATTATTGTTTTTCCCCCCAATGGATCTCAAAAGCGCAAACCTTTTCAGAGGGTGTACAAAGTCAAAATTGCGCATAATTTAAAAATCAATTTAAAACGCAAGATAAATCAATCAATTTCAAGGAAACGGGGTAAGGCAAGTTTATTAATAGACTTCAGATTACATCTTATTATAATGAACATATAGGCCATATGTCGTTTTTGGGGTGCTATCAAAGAAGATATCCATAATTATCTGCAAAGGCCATTAAACCACTTCTTCCTTTTCCAATTACATTTCTGCGTGAGGCCAGATTTTCATCATATAGTTCAACCAAAGCACATGTGGTAACAAATTGAACACAGAAACAGATAGAAGAGTCCAGCTGGCCTCTATTAGCCTTGCATTGAGGGGATTTACAGACTGTAAAGCAATGCCATTGTGGTTTTTACTTCTCATTTTGAAAAAGCATAATTATTTTTATAATGTTTGTTTATGTTAACATACAATGATTTATTAACTGAATTCATGAATTTTTTTCTTCTTTTAAATTTCAAATACGGCAAATAACAACAGGGATGAAATCACTCTTCAGGATTCTAGATGTACTGAGTGATTGATTGGTGCAAGGGCTCATAGATGCCAAGCTGGCCTTGAACTGGCCACGTAGCTGAAGAAGAACTTGAAGTTTTTGCTTTCTTGCCACCATGTCCTAAGTGATGAATTTACAGAGATCCCCAGTTTGGGATTCTAAATGTATGTACCTACAGGGCTTCTGAGAGAACACTGTTTAAGATCCACTGGTCCAGTTAACCTGCCAGCCTCGAAGAGAGCTGTCTAAAACTCTGCTCGGAATGTTTATCTTTCTGTCTATGTAGCTGATCCCATCTTGCCTGACATACTTTGAAGCTATGTTGTCAGGAGCACAAAACTTCACGGTTGTTGTAGGTCCTCTTGGGATTGTTCTTCCGTTTGGAATATTCTTCTTTATTGTTTGTTTGTTTGTTTTTTGAGATAGGGCTTCACTGTGTGGCCCTGGCTGGCTTTGAACTCAGAGATCTGCCTGCCTCTGCCTCCAGAGTGCCCCTATTAAAGGTGTGCTCCCCCTTGCCAAGGCTGCTTGGTTCCTTTTAGTGCTTGAGGGAATCTAGTTCTGTAAATCAACACTCAGCTAGAACCTGAGCATGCTTTCTGTGTGGTCAGTTTTTCACCAAGAGACAGACAAGACCACCCATTCATACTTTGCTACAAGTCCTGAAAAGAGGCAGCCTTGGGCATTGGGAGTAAGCCCAGGTTGGGTCCAAGAGGTCTGAGTTACATACATATATTTCCAATGTATGAGCAAGGCTTTCCCATGCCCTGGGTCCCAGCTGCCTCTTGTGTGATGTGAGAGTGACCATTTTACTCTTTATGTTTCACAGGGTGAGCTCAAAGGGCAAACAAGAGAGAGAGAGAGAGAGAGAGAGAGAGAGAGAGAGAGAGAGAGAGAGAGAACGCTTGGAAATATACTTACTTTACATAGGGGATAACTGTGCCATCCCATCTGGCCTGAACTTCTTATGTGGACCAGGTTGGCCTGCCTCTGCCTGCTGAGTGATGGAACTAAAGGCATGGGCTAGACTAGCATTTTGATGGAGGTGAACCCGACATTGCCCTTTGCTTTAGAGGGGTCTGTCAGCCTCTGTCACCTCTTCCCTCTCCTGGATGGGGGAGGTCCTCTAGCTCAGGCTTGCCCTCCCAGGAGAGGCAAGACAGACTCTTGTTAGTCTTTCAGTCTGCTGGGGTCACCAGCCTTTACAACCTCTCATTCCTGCCAGGACACTGTCTTTGTACAGTGGCTGCTCTGGGTGACCTAATAGAACCTCAGTGCTGTCAGGACCTTTCTGACTCCAGCTTCCTGCTCTCCTCTTACACTCCAGCCTTTCAACCCTACCCACAGCAGAGCCAGCATCTGCCCAGAGCATCCTAGTTGTGCAGGCTCTCTGCAGAGCAGCCTTGGTTAGCAGGATGAGCAGACCTGCCTGGGGTCACTGGGCATGCTAGTAGCTTTGAGGACTGGCACAGAGGAACTTAGGTTAAGTGGTCCTGGAGGTGTACTCAAGTCCTTCCTGCCATAAGCCTGGACATTAAAGCCTCTTCAGGTTCTTCTAGAGCCCACGAGGTTCAGGGAACTAAAGCCAGGCTTGTCTTGGGCCTAGGTCTTGATGCAGCTCCAGACTTACCCATCTGAAGTGGAGAAGCAAGAGGGTCAGCACACTGGCATGTGGTAGCTGGGGCTGCAGTGGCTGAGGCTGTGGTAGGCAGGGCTGTGGATGGAGAGAAGGCCAAACACACCCTCCGCTTCTCCCTGGGCCCCCAGCATACTGAAGAGTCCCCAGGATGTGGGGCAGCCCGGCCAGAGCTTGTCAGAGAGACAATCAAACGTATTGGTGAAGAACACGCTCTCCGAGGCTGGAGTGAGTTCTAACTCATTAATGCCCCGTGGGTGAGTTATTTTCCATACTCCCTTCTTGTTTCATTATCTGTAAACTGGGAATATTAATTGTTGATAATATTATCGAGGTTACTTTTGACTCTTTTTTTTTTTTTTGAGATAATATCTCACATAGGCTTTAAACTCCTGATCCTTCTGTCTCTCCCTCCAAGGTGCTGAGATGACAGGCATGTGCTGGGACACTCAGTTTGTAGAGTTAATTTTAAATGTTGCTTAGAACAGTGCACGTAGTAAGAGCTGTCTACACAATCGTTAGTTAACGTTGAATATTGGCATCCAGCGGTGATCACTGCCAAATCCTATAGTTCTTGGTTCCTAAATTTCTCCTCTATCCATCCACGCCTTCTCTCTTCCCTGTCTCCTTGCCTCCCCTACCTTTTGGTCTCTTGAGCTCACTGTGTGTGGAGCTTAGACTGGCCCAGCTTCCAGCTGGGATTACAAGCATGTGCCCTGTGCCTGGTCATGATCACCTCTCTGTCTTCCCACCATGCTTTGCTTCCTCTCAGCCTTACCATGCTCCACTGGCTGGAGTAGAAACAGTTTAGTTTAAGACCCTTCATAGTCTCCCTTGCTTCTGGGCTAAAGGCTCTGGTTTGACCAGCTCTCTTTGTGGGGATCTCTAGAATCCTGCAATGCACTTTGTAGTGGTCATTCCCTCAATGGCCTGGTCATTATGTGATTGTAATTTTTTTTTGCCACTTTCTGGCAAATCTGGAGGAGAATAGAGAGGGCATTGAAGCCCTGCCGCTGGAGTTGTGAGCCACCTGAGGCGGGTTCTCCTCATAGGTGATCATGTAGATCTTTTACAAAATGTATTGGTCATACAGTTTGGAGGGACATTATGGCTGTTGGGGAGTTCTGTGGAATGGGGCTTAGCCTGGGAGCTTAAGGTCTTCAGGAACACAGCCTGTCCATTGCAGGCTTGGATGGTTGGGGCTTATAAGCACCATTGGCAAGGGAGACTATGGAGGGTCTTGAACTGAACTGTTTGCACTCCAGCCAGTTGCATGGTGATACTGAGAGGAAGAACATGGTGGGAAGAGAGAGAAGAGACCATGGCCAGGCACAGGGCACATGCTTGCAATCCCAGCATGTTGGGTGACATGACCCAAGGCGATCAAACTTGGGTCCTCTACATTGAAGTATGTGCTCTTAACCACGGAGCCATCTCTCTGGCCCCACTCTTTCTCTCTTGGACGCAGTTTAGAGATGACCAGGCACCTGACATTGTGCTCTGTGATTTCCTGTATGTCATCTCATTTACTTATCCTAATAGCACTGCAAGAGAGGCCGCATCCCCCTTTTTATGTGAAGAAACACATTCAGAGAAGGCAGGTTACATTCCCAGAGTCACCCAGCTGAGAAGGGTACCAGGACTCAAACCCAGGGCTTCCTTTCATTGCTGCATGAGAGAAGTTACTGGGGATGAAGAATTCGGAGTCAAGCTGCCTTGCAGAAGGGGCTTGAGGGGAGAGGACCCTCAAGGAGACCCAAGCCACTCTAGCTGAGGTAGGCCAGCTCTCTGAGTTCAGCAGTACACTCTAGAAGGCAGAGGGCCATTGATGAACAAATACATGGACTCACAGTTGCTATGTAGGAAGACTTCCTATGGGGGAGGTACTCAGAGCCACCTCTGTGGGAAAAGGAGAAAGTGTGGCACAGAGTCAAAAAACCCTCTCCCCCCAGGCTTTGTGTCTGCTGCTTTTAGGCTGTGGGAATTTGGACACGACCCAATTCCTTGTGCTTGGTTTTCCTATCAGCAAAGTGGATGGGGAGGGTTTCTCTGTAGATGCATAGAAGACTGCTCTGCTTAGGTGCAAGGGGTTCTGTGCAGTCACGAGAGTATAGTGCAAGGTCTCCTTTCTAGCCCTAGACAGTGATGTGGGTTGCTGGGGGTCCCCACATTTATAAACTGTTGCAGCTGAGAGTAATCCTCGATTCTGCCCTGACCACCAGCGGCTATGGACACAGTTCCGGAAATCTATCAACCGTTCTCCACGACTCCCCAAATCAACACAGACACAGAATGGCTCATTTGCCTGTAAATAAAACAGCGATTTCTGTGATTGGAGCTAAATGACGTACTCTCAGGGCTACAGCTCCTTCCCAGGCTCACAGAAATCAGCTGGCAGCCCTTGAGGCAGGGAGGGGGGAAGTGACTGACTTTTCAGAGGACAGCAGGTCAGAGGCTCTGGGGGGCACTTTGTGCTCTGGGCGCAGGAGAAGGAAGTGAGCATCCTTGGGAGGGACCTAAGGGCAGGACTGTGGAGGGCAAACCCAGGGCATCAGTGTTTGGGGTTGGGACCAGCTGTTGGAAGAACCCTGAGCAGACAATGGCCTCATTAAGGAGAGGGTGCAGGCAGGCAGGAGCTGGGCATGGCTACAGCAAGAGGAGAATGTGGGGAACTGAACCTCCTCTTGCTGGCCTAGCCAATGGAGTAATTGTCCTCTGGTGGGAGGGAGCTGGGGTCTGAGCCTGGGAATGGCTGGACAGTTGCCCTTGGGGGCAACTGAGGTAGTCCCTGCCCTTTTGCCTTGCTTACAATAACTCCTCCACTGGTTGCTGAGAATTTGGGCCTCAGAGGGGATTGCTGGGCCTGAGAGTCCAGGGTGTGGCTCCTCATACAAGGCTCTTTGAAAAGGGATTCTCAATTCTTAATTGCCCCCTTCTGGGGAGCCAGCTTCTGTTTAGGGTTGTCTCTGGCCTGGCTCACCTGGCTTCTGTAGCTCTCCTGTGCAGCTCCGCCCTGCTCCTCTGTGCTGGTGGGTCTGCTTGGTGGGTTTTAAGAGCTCCACTTGCAAAGTGATGGTTGAACTGTCAGTGTTTCTCAGCTGGGTGGGCAGCTTGCTCCACCTGAGCTCCATCCATCAGGATGGCTGGGCCACCACTTGAGCTTAGTGGGCGATGTCCTGCACAGTGTGTGACCAGACATTTCTGGTCTCAAAGGCTGACAGAGCTCCCGCTGAGGAGTTCCCAGAGCCCAGTTCTTCTCATCAAATGATGGGGTGGCATGGCAGAGCTCAACAGAGAAGACAGGGGCAAGGAGGTTAGGGCTGGCACTGAGCTCCAAAGTCCCACCCAGCTGTGGATACTGCCCTGGGGGACATTTCACAGCTAGAATGGTATACTTGATGGTTCTGGAAGCTGCAACTGGTCAGATCTTTGTTGTGATGGGTCCCTGTTGGTTCTGATGGACAGACCTCCTGGAATTGGTCTGTCTGCATTGTAGGAACTCCTGGTTCTTCCTCCTGGCTTTGGCTTTTGCTTCGTTCTGAGAGAGGAGGTGGGCAGATAGGGTCTGAGGATTAACTTCCTACAGCTGTGAACTGTTGCTGGCTTCCTGGCTTTCCAACATGGCCGACGCCGACACACATCACAGTAGAAGGGAAAGAGTCTCAAACGACACAGTACAGGGGTTGCTGCTCACAGAAACTGTCCAGAACACATGTTTCCATACCTAGGCCTCCTGCAGAGATCCCAGTTTGGTGTATGTCACTCCTAGGTATTTGGACCTTGGATGGGGGTGGGGCACAGGTCTTGAAGGTGTGTGTGTGTGTGTGTGTGTGTGTGTGTGTGTGTGTGTGGCAATGAAGGTCAAACCCAGGACCCTCTATAGGTCAATGCTCCATTACTGAGCTCTGCAAAGGCTGTGACTGGTCCTCTATATTTCCCCATCTGCTGGTCAGAGCTTCTCTTCCCGTCTCCCACTCACGGGACTCATTTGGGATAAAATAAGAATCCTTTCTGGAAGGTCCATACACCCCAGCCCTCTCTCCTCGGCCCTGGTCCCCTATCTCTTGTCTTTGGTGGTTTATTTTTTCACAGCCCTCTTATTCCCCCAGCCCCCAGCACAGCACTCTGACAGATGGCAGTGTCAGGGGACAGTGTGTGTCCTTCGTTAAGTGCTCCATCATCCAAGTGACTGGGCACACAGTGGGGAGGTGTTATCACCGCCCCCTGTGCATAAGATGGGAAGACAGAGGTGAATCGGTCGCACAGTAGGGAGGTTCCAGATGGTTGCCTCTGTACCTTACATCTCTGTGGCTCTCTCTGGCTTCTCATATTCATCCTTCACTGGGCCTGGCTAGCTTTATAAGAATAGTGTCACTGATGAGGACATTATAGGGGGTCCTGTTTCAGGAGAGAGCTCCATGAGAGAGAGCTACTGGGATCCTGGTGAAGATAGCTTGTCTTAGTTAAGGATTTGGGAGTTACAGATATTGTCCTGTTCCATCCTGACAGTACCAGGGAGGCTTATGTGAACAGTCCTTATTTGAAGATGAGGACACTGAAGTGAGGTTGGCTTCCTCCAGTTCACACAGGCAGTATGTGATGAGAAGCCCAGATAAAAGCTCTGATTCTTTTTGCACTGACATTCTGTCCTTTTCCACTGCCCCATGAATCCAATGGGCCAAAGTCAGGAAAGCTACAAGGGCTGGAGCGGTCAGGGCTGTGAAGTCAGATCAGGGGCCGCTGGAGACAAAGAGGTCGGCGCCATGTTGACCTGGCTAAGCGGTGAGGCGGTTGGGTTCTTTCTCCTTAACACACATCACCCAGCCTCCGGCCTCCTGGAATTGTTGTTCGAATTCCAAATTACTTGGCTGTGAGTTCTTCTCCCCACAGATCCCACACAGGAACGAAGCACTCATCCACTTCCAGGCTACACCCTCTCGCGCCCTTTCCTGAAGAATATCTAGTTGACAGGAGATTGGGAGGCCAACTGGGCAGGAGAGCCAGTAGTCACCAGGAATTTGGTAGCAATTTCCATGCCCCAAGACCAAGTGTAAGCCCAGCCACTTTCTGGCAACCTTGGGGTGTCTCCTCTCCCAGGCTCGGTTTTCCAGCCTGTAAAGACAAATGTAAAACCATCCTGGTAAGAGGCTTGGGTGAGATCATGTCTGGGGAGATGGTTGATCATTGTAATTGATTAGCTGGAGGTCAAGGTTGACAGAGGTTCTGAGTGGAATCTCTGCAGTCATGAAAAACTTGCCTTCTGCCACTCTAGTCAGTGGCCACTAGTTACATGTATCTGAGCTACTGAGGAACTGAGTTTCAATGTAATCACGCTTTAGGGAGGTAAGAAACATAAAGTACAGAGTACCCATCTATTAAAAATGTTTTTAATCTTTATTTTGAGCGAATGGGCATTCTGTCTGCATGTGCATCTATCCACCATGTAGGCATTGGAGCCCCTGGGACTGGAGTTACAGTCAGCTGTGAGCCACCGTGTGGGTACCAGAGATTGAATTCAGGTCCTCTGGAAGAGCAACCAGTGCTTTTAATCCCCAAGCCAACTTTCTAGCTCTCCAAACCATCTAAAAACGAGCAACCCAGTGGCATTTAGTGCACTGACAGGAGCCGCTACTTCTCTCTAGTTACAAACTATTTGTCATCTCCAAAAGAAACCCTGCTCCCTAGGGCAGGCGTTTCCCCTCCTCTCCCTGCCAGATCTGGCAGCCAATACGGCATGACCTGGATCTACAACTTGGCCCATTTTAAATGCTTCTTATGCATGTCCGTCTTCACACAGAATGTGACATGCATGACTAGTTTCTTTCCCTTCACTTGATGTTTTAAAGTTTCTCCGTGCTATAGCAAGTGTCAGGCCTCTGTTCTTTTTCAGTGATGGCTGACGGCCACTGCACTGCACAGTGGAAATGCTGATATGCTTCCAGACAAGTGTGAGAGCAGGGCATCCTTGTGCTGGTCGCTCCCTGAGGGGACGCAGTGGGACAGAAGGACCTAGGGAGGGGGAAGGATGTGCCTGGTGACAGGCAGGACTATCATGTTTGGAAGTCTTACTGAGGCCCAGTACTGGGCTGGGTATGATGTAACTATTTAATACTAACAGAGCCACTTAAAATCTATTTAATTATGTATACTTATGTATACGGTACTATACCATTTATATAGGAATATATATCAAAAATATATATCCTTTTGAGACAAGGTTTTTCTATGTAGCCTTCTACTTTCCAGGAGCTGGGACTATAGGTGTGTACCAACACATTCAACATCACAGAGATTTGCAAGTAGAGCTTTCTTCTCTTCATCCCCGAGTCTCAGGGTGCTAAAATAACTCATTGGCTCACTTAGCCAATGGCACATCTATGAACCTGAGTCTGTCTCTTGCTGAGTTATCTTTACCAGAGCTGTCCCCTACAAGGGAAGCCAGTTAGGGACGCAGTCCCCTTTCCCCCAGCTCCACCCCCTGCCAGCCTTTCTGCACTCTAATGGGATCTGGGCTTCTTGGAGATAGGGGGGTGGCTCATAGACTAGAGAGCAGACTCTATCTCTTTCCCATTGTTTATCAGTGAGTTAACCTGGCTGTGCCCTCAGAGGTCCCCACTATTAATTGATCTGGGAAGGGGGCTCTGTTAATTGCTGACCCAGAATAAACAGGACTAGGAGAAATGGGGCTGATAGCAGAGCCAGCTCCTCAGCGGTGCTGCCCCTTGCCCTCTGGGAAAGGGCGGTGGGAAGGGGTGATAGACAGCAAGTGGGAGGTGTGCTCCTGGGAATCGCTTTGGAGTGGGGGATGGAAACTGGCTTCCCGGGGGTCCCAAAGAATCACTGTATTTGTCCTGGGAATAAAGCCTGGATGGGCTCCCCATGTGCCACGCCCTGTCAGCCGGGTTGGGCTGACAACCGGCAAGACTCTGATATTCATCTTTTATCATTCCCTTTCTCCATCCTTTCTTTTCTTCTTCCCTAACCATCTTTGTATCTTTTTCGCTCTCCTTTCCTTTGAGGATCTACTCATGTTTCTCTCTCTCTCTCAGGAAGTCAATGTATTCTTTTTGTATTCAATGTATCCATCTGAAAGCCCTTGTTTTCCATGTAACCCTTCTTTGTCTTCCTTAGTCATTATTATCTTCATCGTCTTTATCTCCCCTTCCCCTGCAGAGTGAACACACGTTCCTAGGGAAGAGAATGACGGGTGTCCTCCAAACATCCTGGCCATAGGGTTCTGAGCTTGGGCCCTACACAGTCCTGACTGAGTTAACAGTCTGACCTCAGACATGTTATCCACTTGCTCAAGGTTAGGTAGTCTCACTGTCCCTGGGGGAAGAATAAAACCTTATCCCTTCAGAGTAGAGACCATATAACTTATTGTCCAAAGAGGATGCTTGAGTTCTAGTAACCACCCACCAGGAGTGACCTCAGAATGTCCTGGGTCAAGAATGTCCAGCCATCTTTCCTTGGCCCCAGCCTGCGTGAGTCTGACTCAGGCCCTTTTGTCTCCAAAGCCAAGACTAGATTTGGGGAGGGGCCCAATGAGTAGAGCACACTTCAACATCAGGCCCTTGGTTAGAGTTGGGTGTCTGATCCCCTTTTGTTATCCCAGAGCGCACACTCCTACATGACAGGAGTACTCATGTGTGAAGAGATTTGCTACAGCCTCAGCTAGACAGAGGATCAAACCCAACCCTCCAGTTATTGGGTAAATAACACAAAAAACAAGTCAGTCCAAAAAGACCGGGCAGATTCCTGGTCTCTCTCTTGGCTTTCCCCAAAGGAACAGCAGCAGCAAGAATGATGAACAATAATGATGGGGTCCTCGTTAAGTGACAGACACAGTCCTGGGTGCCTGCCGGCCCTGGTAGGAGCGCAAGAGGCTACTGAGGAACAAAGCCTTTTGGGATCCTAATCTCCCGCTTCCGCCCCACCCCCATCCCCAGGAGCTCTCAGGTGTATCTAGTTGATTGTGTTCACCTGTCAGCCACCACCCCTAATCCTTAGCTGCTCTACTGGGAGATAAGATAATCACAGCCCATTAATCAAGGTGGCCTGGCACGCTACAGGTGCAGATAAGCCCCTCCTGGGCTGGCTCCCCAGGGCTGGGCCTGTGGAGGTTGCTGGGGAGTTCCAATATCAAGTGTGTGGAGACAGAGGTGGAGTCTGTGATGGGCATTGGGGATGGTGACGAGTCCAGAGATCTGGCCGCCCCCCTCTGTGTCTTTAGATAAGCCATAACACCTCTCTGGGTCTCTCCTTACACTTGTGGGAAAAAAATGGAGGAGGGTCAGGGAGAACAGGAAAGTTTGAAGATGCTCTGTGGCCAGCACAGGGTGGTGAGGAGGTTGTTGCAGGGACAGAGGGTGTTTGTGGGTGGAGGGCCAGCCTTGGCTAAGGGACAACGGGCTGCATGGGATTTATCTTACTCGCTGTCATGGGGTGGTGGTTGGTGGCCATACAGGCTGTGTGACAGTGTGACAGGGTAGTGGGTCGTGTGCGCTTTGGGGTCATGCAACACCATGGATAGCTTCTGGGATAATGGAGTCTGACTGAGGTCCCAGTTCTGCTACCTTCCTATGCAGAACCTTGAGTAGATCACTCAGCCTTTGTCTTCTTAGTTTTCCCTTCTGGATAATGAGGCTGGTGTCAGACTTGGGGGTCTGGGAGGTTAGGGAGGACCCACACAGAGTGCTCAGCTCTGTGCCTGAAAGGCAGCTGGCAGTGGGTGGCAGGTGCTCCATAAACATTAGTTTTCAAAAGTATTATTTTTTCTTTCTTGGCAAGGTCCAAAGGGCAGGCATGGGCAGCCTTTGGTGTCTAATCTGTGTGGCCGGGACTGTGGAAACAGGGCAGCTAGCCCTTAACAACTCCTGACCTGAGGTGCTGAGTCTGAAGTGTGTTAGTCGATATTTTTAAATTTTATTTTAATTATGTCATCGGTTGTGATGGTCAGGAGTTCAGGAGCATGTCAGTGGTGGTGGTTCTGACTCAAGAGCTCTCATGAGGTCAAGATCAACTGTGCACCAGGGCCACGGTCCTCCCAAGGCTTGTTTGAGGCTGGAGGCTCTGATTCCAACCTCACTTATGTGGCCACTGATCAGAGGACATGTCAACAGCTCACATCCTCCAGTGCACAGAGGGAGTGAGTGTGGACCTTTTCTTTGCTTGCTCTGGAGTTGTCAAACAGCACTAGAGACCGATCACTAAGTCCAGCTCAAACTCCAGGGCAAGGGGACTTTTCTGTGCCCGGGATCTCTGTCCCCAGATGCTCTGTCCCCAGATGCGCTGTGCTGGAAACTGTAAATTGTCTCTAGTCTACTTTTCTTTGCCAGTGAGACCACAGAAGTTCAGAGAGACTGATGGCCACCCAGCAGGGATATCTGAGGTAGTAGCTGGTCCTGGGGGCTTGCCTTATTTGCCCTGAGCTATTTCCCACTCCAGCTGAGCCACATCTAAGGCATCTTGGCTCTGAAAGATATAGGACCAGCTGGGAAAGCCTGGGACTTCCTAGGTTGTGGAATTAGAAATAACATATGACACACGGGGCACAGGGCACAGGGCACAGGGCACGGGGCAAGTGGCCCAAAGGAGCTAGGCTTGCTCTGATGCCTTAATTTATTTACCTTGTGACTCTTTTTCTGCATCTACCTGCAGGACAGCTACAAGAGAAGCTGAGGACAGTGTGGAAGGCAAGCTGTACGTTATTGGGATGGGATCAGTCAGTGTCAGATTGGGCTGACAGCGGGATAGCTATCCTTGGAACGATTATTTATTTATTTATTTATGTAATTTATAAAAGCAATGTCCTTCTTTCATTATGGAGTCTCCCATCCAGGCCTTGCTGAGCCATGGCTCCCTGGTCAGCCCTATGGGTAGAGGTCAGGACCAAAAGCCTCAGCGGAGAAGGTCCCTGACTGAGGCAGGATTCAGGCCAGACTACTGTTGTTTCCCACCTCCCAGCCCTGATCACTTTGTCTTTTCCCAGGCTGAGGATGTGCTGCAGGGAGCTCAGCCTTCTGTTTCTGCCTTCCCAGAGAGAGGATGGTACATGGATGTCCAAGCACTTCCCTAGGTTTGCCAGCAGAGGGAGCAGATGCTGTGTCTGGGACCTGGGAGGTTTCAATAGAGGCTGGGGTGCTCTTGTTCCTTCAGCCCAGATACTGGCTGGAGGTATTTTTTGGTTTTTAATTTTACAGTCCATCCATCCATCCACCCACCCATCCATCCATCATCTATCCATCATCCATCCATCTGTCCACTGTGTGTGTACAGATCAGAGATGAGCTAGTTCTACCACGTAGATTTCAGAGACTGAGCTCAGATCATCAGGCTTACAGGGAAGTACCCTTACCCACTGAGCCGTCTTTCTGGCTTGATTTTTTTTCAGATTGGGTCTCACGTACCCTAGGTTGGCCTTGAACAAACTAAGCATCCGAGAATGACTGAACTGATCCCAAGATTACTAGCATGTGTCATCGTCCTGGTTTTATGTGATATTAGGGATGGAATTCTGAGCCTCATGCATGCTAGGCAAGTGCTGTACCACTGAACTATATCCCCATGCGTGGAGTGGGGTGACTTGGAACACAGCTGGCCAGAATGGGAGCACCATCCCAGAAGGACCAGTTTCTGCTCCCTGGAGATAAAACCACAGGAAATGAGGAAACAATGGGGGTTTCTGGGACTGACAACCTCAGATCTCTGCTCATGCCTTCTGTGGGATCCAGAGGAGGAACGGAAGCCACTGGTTCACTACTCGATCCCTTCAGCAAACATCATTGAGCATCTATTGTCTGACAGGTTTGTATCTCATGGGAGCTGGTGGCAGGCATGGTCTCTCCCAGGGCTGTTGTTCTAGTGGAGCTGTGTAGTACAGTGGAGCTTTATTGCAAGTGGAAGGTGAGGGAGAGAAGGGTGAGAGAGTCGGAGACAGGACATCCATGTCTCCACTTGCTCACCTAGATGGCCAGAGGCTGCAACAGTGGAGCAAGGCAATGAGTTTGTGAATGGAAATTACCCACAATGCTCTCTCCAGCAGTAGGGTCCCACTGTTATCACAGGGAGTGATAGCAACAGGGAAGAGTGAGTCCATTACATACTTGCAGTTGGCACCAGACAAGCCACGGAGGTCCTGGAGGGGCAGGCCAGCTATGCCACTTAATCAACTATGGGACAGACCCCAAGGGACTCAGCTCTACTTTCTACTTATAGGTTGTTTTTTTTTATTTTGTTTAATTAAGACAAAGGTCTCATGTAGCCCAGGCTGTCCTCGAACTCAATATGTAGCAGAAGATGCCCTTGGATGTGTGATCCTCCTGCCTTCATCTCCCCAGTGCTGGAATTTCAGGAATACACACACATCTGATTTATGCATTGCTGGGGATTGAACCTAGAACTTTATGTATGCTTGTTGTGGATGGTCCTGGTGCTGTTTGTATTCTGATGCTAATTCTGCTCTCCTGGGAGGGGTTGTGGACAAGGAGTGAGTCATGTACTCAGGTGAACTCTTGTAAACCAATCCCCTAATGAGTAAAGGAGCCAATCACTGGGCGAGTAGGAGGGACTTCCAGGTTGGATAGGGAAAGAGAGGAGGAGGCGAGAGGGGGGGGTCTTTTGGAACAGGGATAGCGTAAGGGCAAGATGTAGCTGCTAGAGTTTCCTGGTATAATGGCGGATCCATAAGGATTCACCACCAGAGAAATCAGATTTAATAAGGCTAACAAGATTAGGTTTTAGTTGTTGCACCCAGAGATTGAGTTACCATTGTTTGTGAGCTAAGTTTGTGTTGTGTTTTCCTTCACGCGGCAGCTCAACTGGATTCCAGAAAGAAAGGTAGGGCGGCAAAGCGTGGGTTTGCCTGATGTGCACCACAAAGGCCGTGGAGGCTTTGAAGCATGGGGCTGGCATGGTAGTGGCCCACCAGTGGGAACCTATCGAGCTGGGTGGAGAAATTTTGGAGTGCTGAGTCAGAGTCTTCACAAGATAAAAATAGGCCGGCCATTGCCTACCAGTGCATGGCCAGCCAGGCCACCAGGCAGAGAGTTCAGGCACAAGCACGGGAGTGTGCCGGTTCAATTTTTAAATATTTCCAGCAACAGCATATGCTAGGCAGGCCTACCAACTGTACTATGTCCTCAGTCCCCTTAAATTTATTCTTTAAACTCAAGAGTGTGTTGTACTAAAGTTTAGGGACACAAACTGCACCTGACATCAGTAGAAAGGTTCTGCACACACTCTAGGTTGTGACCCTTCGATGGTTGAATGACCTTTTCACAGAAGTCATGTAAGACCATCGGAAAACATAGATGTTTACATTATGATTCATAACAGCATCAAATGTACAGTTTTGAAATAGTGGAGTAATTTTATGGTTTGGGGGTCACCACAGCATGAGGAACTGTATCAAATGGTCTCAGCATTAGGAAGATTGAGAACCACTGACCTTTATTCACTCATGGAAAGCAAGCAGGATACCTTTCAATAAGCTAAATGGATCAAACTATGTTATGTTCATGCAGAGGAATATTATTCAGCAAGAAAAAAGGAAATGAGTTATTAACCCATGAAGAGCCATAGAAGAACCCTCAATGAAATAAACAGAAGCCGAAATACTGCACACTAGAAAAGGCAAAACCATGGGGCTAGAAAACAGGTGGGGTGTAGAGGATGAAAAACCGGGGTTATGATTATTGTAGGTCAGTGAACCATTTTGTATGACACTGTTAAGGCAGACAAATATTACCATGTCTTTGCCAAAACCCATAGAGTACAAACTCAAAGGGCAGAGTCCTAATGTGAGCTTCAGCTTTGAGTTACAGTGTCTCGATACTGGATTGTGAATTGCTAGCAATAACACACAGAAGCAAGATGTTAATATAAGGGCAACTAGGAGCATTCAAGTTACCTATAAATATAGGTTCCAACAGCCATCTATTTGGTCTTAAATGCCACATGTAGCTAAGACCCTAAATGCCAAAGACTGTCCCAGAAAACCAGCAGCCTTTGGATAGCTGTCACAAAGGCCACAGTGCTCATCAAAGGCTGAGCAGTGGGAAGGTGTGAATTGGAAGCTAGTGTGAGGACCTAGCCATGAAGTCTCACTTGTTTAGAGAGTAGTCCAGTGGAGGGCTTTTCAGGCAAGGGTTATTGCACGGTGATGCAATTGATAAGAAAACCTAGACTGATTTCTGGGTTGTTTCCTGATGTCTTCAAATTCACTGCCAGGCAAAGGTCTTGTTGCTCAGTCACTTGGTTGGTAGACAGTTTGCCTGGCATGGACTTGATCCCCAGTGCTAGGTGTCTGAGACCAACAGGCTTTGGCTTGACCAGTAGGCCTGAGTGCCCCGGGCTTCACAGCAATCATTCCTTTGATCCTTCCCCACTCTCACTGCTTCCTGTGGTTTTAAGACATTCTGTTTGAAGTAGCCTGCAGCCTTAAAGAAATCTTGTGATATCCTGCTATCCTGCCTTGCAGCAATGTGTGACATTTGGCTACGATAAAGCAACCCTGGAATCCCCCTACCTCTGTCACTTCCCACCTTAAGTGCTTTATATACGAACTCAGAAATAAAATTCTTTGGAGTTTGATTGGATTGCCGTCTTGCTCCCAAGGTATCTCTTGTCTCCTGTCTCTTTCTTAGTTTGACAGTTCCCTCCTCAGACCCCATTGAACGTCCCGCAGGCAGGGCACCAGGCATGAGAGTGTTCACCTGTAATTTAAAAGCTCAGGAAACAGACAGAAGGATCAGAAGTTAAAGGTCGTAGGGTAAGTCTGAGGCTAGCTGAGATAGATGAGCTCTTGTCTCAGAAAAATAGAGATGAGCTAGAGAGATGGCTCAGCACTTAAGAGCTGTGGCTGCTCTTCCAGAGGACCTGGATTTGGCTCCCAGCACTCACATGATGGCTCACGGCTGCCTGTAACTTTGGTACCAGGGGACCTGATACCATCTTTTAGATTCCATAGATACTAGGTGCACACATGGTACAGAAACATACATGCAAGTAAAACATCCATATACATAAAAAATGAATTAAAAAATCCCCTGCTGGGATTTTCCTTTGATTTGTACTATGATGGTCCACTTCACTGCCCTACTTCATTGCCCTGGGGCCGCTCCTGCCAATATCTTCCCTCAGTGTGTCAAGGAACACTGCAACTCACCTCTCGAGACCTTGTTAGCACACACGAGAAGAGTTACATTTCTCACAGCTTTAAAAACTTTAATTGACTTTCTTAAAGTATTTTGGGACTGGGGAGATAGATGGCTCAGTGATTGGGAGTGTATACAGTTCTTTCAGAACACCTAAGTTTAGTTCCCAGCACCCACATCCATGGCTTAAGACAACTGTAACTCCAGCTCCAGGAGACCTGATGCCCCTTCTGGTCTATGTGGTCACTTGATATCATACACACACACACACACACACTGTTAAAACTAAATCATTTTTAAAACTACTTTTGTTCATACTAAAATTGATTAGAAAGCACAGAGGCCCATGTACCCCCCAGCCCCATGTCATTCTGTGTCCAGTGCCAGAGAGGTCCATCTGTTACAATTGAGGAACCCAAGTTGCTGTATCATTAGCATCCTAGTCCATAGTCTACACATGGGTCCCTCAGTGTTGTATACTCGATGGGTTTGGACAGATATATAAGGATGTATCCCCACACTATGATACCATGTGGAAGGCTCACTGTCTTTCAAACCCCTGTTCCAGTCATTTACCCTATCTGTCCCTAGCCCGGCAAAACTGGTCTCCCCAATTAATTTGCCTTTTTCAGAAGTTGATTTTGCCAGAACCATACTGTCAGTAGCCTTTTAAAAGGTCATTTATGGGCTGGCAATAGTGACGAATGCCTTTAATCCTAGAACTTGGTAGGCAGACTCAGGCTGATCTCTGTGAGCTCTTGGCAAGCCTAGTCTATATAGCAGGGTCCAAGTAGGTCAGGGCTACATACCAAGAGCCCGAGTTTTAAAAAACAACCATATTTATTATTATTGCATGCGCGTGCTTGTGTGTGAGTACCACAGCGCTTGTGTGGAGGTCAGAGGCATCTTTCAGGTGTTGGTCTTTTCTTTGCACTGTGGAACCAGGGATGCAACAAGCAGAACACTTGATAGTTTTTGGTTCTGTTAATTGTTCAACTTGGACTTACAGCTACTTGAGTGCAGTAATCATAGTTGCTTTTACAAGTTATACCTGACAGCACCAGTGTTTTATGTACCTTTGAGTCTGCTGATGTTTGCATTTCATTTTATTTTGTTTTATAGACAGGGCCCAGGCTGGCTTCAATCTGTTATGTAGTTGAAAATATCCCCGATCTTCTAGACCTCCTGCCTCTACCTCTGGAGATCTGGAATTTACCACTTTATATAGTGTTGGGGATCAAACCCAGGGCTTTTTTGGGTACAAGCTAAGCAAACATTCTTTCTACCAACTGACTACATACCCAGCCATACATATTGTCTCTTGTCTTAGAGTTCGGAATAACACCTTGATACTAGGGTTCAAAACCCAGGGACTATTTTTATTATCCTCAGCTGTAACTTGATCAAGAGTCCAGGGAGCAGGTCTGTGCTCTGGCTGGCTGAATTTGGTGTGGTGCGCTTTCTGCTTTCCCTGTCCCTATTCACACACGCAGGCTCCACTCCACACGTGGTCTGGGTTTGCAGCATCCTTCCTTCACAAACCCTGGGGCTTCACTTTTCCCCCACCAACCCTGAAGGGATCCACAGCACAGCCCTGCTCCATTCCCAAGGTCAGCAAATGTCCTTGAGATGAAGGAAAAGAGCCCAACAGCTCAGCACTGTGCACAGGCTCCAACCTGGGAACGTCTCGGTGGCTTATGGTTTTCAGCACTTTCAAGATGTTTGTGTGATTTTTGGCTTCCCTTCCTTTTATTATCGTTAATGGAGAAATGGCCTGAATTAACTTGTCTGAGTTTATGGGCAGGATGAGCAACTGTGGCCACATCCTCCTGAAATACCCCTCCTAGGCTCTTTGGATGCAGAAGGCTTGCTTTTATCGGATGGGTCCGTGTTGGCTATGGATAAGGCTGACCCAGGCTTTGCCACTGCACAATCTTTCTGTTGGACCTGTCTGGTCTCTTGTGCTGGGCAGTGACAGCCAAGGAGTGGGAGGTTTGGTCTCAATGCATTCCTCACCCCGGGTGAGAAAGTTCCTTCCTGGCTAAGCCTTCATTCAGCCTTTGTGTTTTTAAATAGTTTACATGCAACGTGGGATGAGGAATGTGCTCTATGTCGATTGTGCCCTTAAATGATGCCTGTGAGAAAAACCCCATCATGTGGCCTGACATATTTAGATACTTGAAAATGTTTGGTGACTATTAATCCAAAGCAGCTACATGACTCTACCAATTTAGTTGTAAATATTTGAAAGGTCCCTAAGTGACAAGCTGCAGAGGACCCTCTCCCTCCTTCGCTACCCTTTTGGAGCAGGGCTAGGAAGTGACCTCATTCCATCAGGGTCTCCTGCCATCTTGCTTCGCCTCCATCTTTGGTTCATTGCCTCTGCATCCAAAATGCTGCCCACACTACACCTGTGTTTCAGACAGCAGCAAAATGAGGAAGGGAAAGCTCACTGCCCTCCCATGCAAGGAGACATTTCAGCCGGCAGTCCCGAGCAACACACCCGCTTGGTCTTTTGGGCCAGAGCTTACACATGGCTCTGCCTGAGAAGTAGTGAATGACATCTCTAAGCTGAGCAGTGCTGGGAGGTTTGTAGGATTCTTTTTCTGAGGGAAAGGAACATTGTCAGTGAATCAATTGAAATCTCCTCATTGGACTTCAGTTCTCATCTATAGACATTGGTGGAGGGGTGCTATTAGCACTTTGAGTGGCACTTTCTTTCCGTGCAGTTCTATGCCATGTAGGATACCTGCCATCCCTGGCCCTGCCTATTAAATAAGTCACATCTGTAGGTACTGTGATCTCCCTGGGGACACAGCATCACTCTTGTCGAGATGGTGACGATACGTCTCCCTGCTGAGAAGCTGCGAGGCAAGATGATTCTAAAGCCTTCCACTGGGAGCATTCTTGCTACTTTTGCTTCTGTGGTTCCTGGGTCTCAGTATTTGTATCTGTCAAATGGGTGAGGGTAGTGGAGAGGATGAGAATGCAGATGTCTTCATGAGTCGTCCCTGGAGCCAGAGGGGGAGGAAATCACTGTACAGGTAAAGAACAGGACATTGGTGTATCTGTTAGTGGGGACAGAGAAGGGATGGAAGGAAGAGGTCAAGGCAGTTTTCTAAGAAATGGGGGGAGGCATGAATTCAGAACACCTGGTCTTAACTTAGCTCCCCCTGCTCCTCCCCGAGGTCCTCCACTGTGCCCTGGTATGAGGATGAAGGGAGAAGCTGGCAATGCTTGCCTTCATCTGTCATGATACCCTCATTAGTGGCTCCCTTGTCCATTGGCGGGACCTCATCAGTGGGACCAGCTGACCTTTGGGGTGGCAGATACTCTACCTGGCAGACCTGATCAAAGAACTTGGGCCAGGAAGCCCCAGGACCTGGGCCAGTGCCCATGGGCTCTACCTCCCATCCTGCAGGTCTCAGCCTCTACTAGGGTGGGGAGCAGCTAGACAGCGCATGCTGTGCCTACTCACTGATGGAGCCAGGGGAAGGATGTGTGATCCACAAGAGTCACACTGCCTGGATCCAAGGCTGGCTCTTACACTTCTTAGTGGTGTGAACATTGGACACATTGTTTGACCTCCCTGTCTTGTTTGTTGGCCCTTCTTCAAAACGGAGATGATAATAATAGATGATTTTCATGGGGTCACCGTGAGCTGTAAATAGGACACCTCTGGCAGGCTATGAAGAACAGTGCTCGATGCACAATTCTTGTTGGTGTACGCTTGCTTTCAGGAAATGCTGGCCACCAATGATTTGAAGTAAGGTCTCTCCTTCTGTTCTTATCTCTGGAGATTCTGTATATGCAATGTGGCTTACAGGGTTTATGGGGACTTGCCTGAGGTTCCACAGCTAGCCAGCACAGGCAAGCAAAGTTCCAGTTCTCCATCACCACATAATGAAGAATGAGGCACCTAGGTAGGAAGGAAACAGCCTAAGATGGTGGGATCTCTGGGCCTTGAGAGTGATGGAGGCAAAGGAGGGGAAGTAGCTTCCCATACTGAAAACTCCAGGAAGCTCACTGGCGTTGATAAACAGGTAACATGAGGCCCGTGAGAACCCTGAGGAAGACAGAGTAGAATGGATTGGAGGGTGGTCCAATGGAAGCCACACAGCAAGCAAAGTCAAGCAGGATACTCAGAGCCTCACGCTGCCTCAGCTGTGTCCATCATAGCTTGGGAAGCCACAGCCACCTCCCTGCCACCTGCCCCAGTGTTAACATGGATGCTGACACAGACACAAGGTTACTCTATTAGATTTTAGCTTTCCACTATACATGTGAATACATGCTGGGAGCTGGAGGGACAGGGTGGCTCAGCCACAAGTGAAATGTTCCAGGTATACTCAGGACATGGCGGGGTGGGGGTAGGTGGTGCAGTCGGGGGTTTAGAAGGCCAACCCTTAAGGGTCTTTAGGGTTAGCCAGCCGCTCACTGTCTAGTCATGCTTGCTGCAGGAAGTCATACACAGTACAAATGAAGCAGGTCTTACTGGCTTCCAAGCACCCAGCAAGGCTGACAGAGTCTCTGTTGAAGACTGTCTATCCTCCATGTTCACCTTGTCTGTCCTCATTCGGTGAGACTGGATGTGGAGAGGGAGAGGAAGGACAGCATCTGGGGACATTGGGGGATTTGGGTTGACATATTGGATCTGGGGTTAGGAGACCCCATGTTGGTTCTAGAAGGCGCTGCTGCTGAGTATGTTTAAGTAAGACGATAGTGGCAGGGTTCATTAGATGTCAATGAGTAATGAGTATGAATAATGGTAATAGCCACGTCCTACAGTGCTGCTAAGTGCCTGTCTACAAGTTCTCGCTCATGCTTCCTAGTAACCATATAAGGAAGATACTCTGAGTCCCATCTTGAAAAGAGATGTGGCTTGTTCGGCTCTACAGCAGATCTCCAGGAGAGCTGGGACTGGATTCTGTCCTGTGGCTCTCAAGCACTTCTCTCTGCCTCTTGGGGTTATCATGGTTTTAAATGCTCTTATCTGGGTTATGTCACAGTAACAGAATCTGCTGGATGAAGTATTTCAGGCTCACCCACTATTATTCAACCTACAAGGGTCTGCAGAGTCTGTATTCTGCATGGTCTCTTCTCGTACGGACCAGAGATAGCAGCGAGCCACGCCACTCCTGTTCTGGGATCTAGACAACAGCACGGGTTCCTGGAGACGGGCAATCACCAGATCCTAGAATAAACAAGTCTAGAGTTTCTGGGAGTTGCTCCTTACTCATGGGCACATGGGGAGGGAGGCTGATGAGCTGCAGTTGACTTCACGTGGATTGGAAGAGAAGAACCATCTGTGCTGGTAGTAACTGGAGTCGAAGCCAATAGACATCAATAGACATCTGGGAGCAGGGCTGTGTAAAAAACCTTACAAGTGAGGGCTGGAGAGGTGTGACAGGTGACACAAACTGGAAGGGAGGGCCTTCGCAAGAGATAAACTCAGGCGGGGCCCAGGTACAGAGTCTTGTGGGCACTGGCAGGAAGCGTGGATTCTATTCTCAGGGCTGGTGGTAGCTGTGTTGGTGGATACTAGAGCAACGTTGGCTGAAACAAACAAAAGCTTGTTTTGCTCACTTGAGAAGAAGGCAGGAGCCGTGTGGCTGTTGAGTCTGGTTCCATGGTTTGTGGGACTGTCCTCTGGGCTTTCCACTTGTGTTGTGTAAGCTGAGGCAGCTGTAGGTGTTATGTCTCCACTCAAGGCAACTCCTGTTTGCCTCTTCTCAGTCAGAGTAGCTAACCACTCTGCAAGGATGGCTGGCAAAGGAAGCTGTGTGCCTTGGGGATTTTGCTGAGGTGGAAGGAAGGCGCTCATCGGGGTGCACACTTTAGTGAGCCATCTAGCTGCAGAGCAGCTCAGGTTTCTATATCCCTTCTGTACCTGTGTGATTGAACTGGCATTTGGCACACTGGCCCATAGACAAAAATCCAGCTTCCACCTAGTTTTGGGTGTCCTGAGAGCTAAGAATAATTTTCACATTTTAAATGCAGAATGCAAAACAAGACGGCTTAGGCCTTCATCTAGGGCGTTTGCTCCATTTTGCTTTGGGCCTGCAGAACCTAAAGTATTTACTCTCTGGCCCTTTGGAAGAACAGCTGGCTGGCCCCTGGCCTGCATTAATGGGTTTGGCTGAAGCCAAGGAAAACATTGTGTTCAAGTGTGAAACCCTCTTTATCACCGCTGACCGACTTCTCTAGTGTTTTAAGTACCTACTGGGTGTTGGACACTGGAGCAGACTACCCACTGTAAGCCCACCCTCTGCAGGACTCAGCAATGCACAGCTCAGTCAGGTGAGCTGATTAATGCTATCAAGGCACTGTTTACCAGAACAAGTGATTTATTTAGCATCTAAATTTTAAATGGTGCCTATGTTTCCCAGGAAGCTACCTGGCTTAGAAAATTACCTATAATAAATGCATGTAATAAATCCATTCCTTTGAACCTAAAGGAAGGTACCCAAGTTTTCTATGAAAAAAAATTCAGTTTCTTCTCATCCTTGCTAAATACATGTTGTGTTAATAATTAAGAACAATGGTTGGAATAGATGTTAAATTATCAGCTTGCCAAAATGCAATCAGCGCTCTTATTTTCACAATTAATCACGTGAAAAAAAATAAATTCTGCTTGCTGGCTTCTCCTTAGAGAATCCCTTCTGCGATCCTGAATGATTCTGGGTCCACAGTCTTGGCTCAGCCCAGTGTTCACAGGGGCTGTGCAGGGTTGGGGTAGGAGACATTTGGAGAGGTGATCCTGGCACCCAGGGCTTTCAACTGTTAGAACTGGTTTGGGGGCATTCTTTTCTTTCTCACTTACTACTGGGGTGCTCTGCAGTGGCTTCCACAGTCTCCAGGGCCACCCCACTCTCAGACTCCAGTTTCTAGTTCAGTTTGTGTCCGCTTAGTGACCAGGAGTTTTATATTCTAAGAAGTAGTCAGCTTTGATTCTCTTGGCACAAGCTGGGTATCTAAAAGCACCCCAGAGGCATTGGGGGTGCAAGACCTAGTCAGGGAAGAAGGTGCCCGGAAGGGTGGGCTGGGGCTGCATTCTGAGGGGCTTTGAATGCATGTTAGGAAGTGACAGTCACAGTCTTCCAGCCAAGTGGCATGGCTATAGCTGGTGGGGTGTTTTTTTTGTTGTTGTTGTTGTTGTTTGTTTTTTAAATCTGGGTTTCTGACCCCATGACCTCCTCTGAGGCTCTCTCCCTGCTGGAGAGGACCACGCTGACGTTATGCCATGTCACCCCACCTGTCTAAAAGATCACGCTGAATAACTTCCCTCCTTCCTGATGCCTGTGGCCACACCTCCTAATTTAAGAGCAGAATTCATTAGCACCTGCTTCACACTATCTTTGGGCACTTGAGGACAAATCCTTGGAGCCGACTCTGCACCCCTTTGCAGAGATGTTTGCACTCTGCCTGGGCATGCAATAGGTGTGCAGAGGCCTACCCATCAGCCAAGGGTACATTAGGAGAAAGAGGGACACAGGGTCCCTTCTTGTCTTTAATGCTATTGTGTGTGAACATGGGGCTCCTTACAGGCTCTTACGGTCATGTTGGGTAAAGCCAAAACAATGTCAGAGAAATTGACCTCGCTCTGATTTTGTTGAGCCACTGAACTAACATAAGCTAGAAGTCTCTTGCCTCCACCCTTTATCTTTTTAATAAAGTTTTATCTTGTTTAATTTATGAAATCTTATTGCTTATGTGCACATGTGCGTGTGTTTATGATGTGGGAGTGGGGCACATTGCCACTGTGCTAGGATGGAGGTCAGAGGGTAACTCGTGGTAATGGTTCTCATCTGTACCTTTATGTGGATTCTAGGGACCGAACTCAGGTTGTCAGGCCTGTGCCATCTGGGGCAGGCGCCCTTACTTGATGGGCCACCTCAAAGTGTGCTTTACTATGTCAGTGGTTTCCCACAGCTCAACACCCCCACCCCCCCATGCTTACCCTTAAAGAGCTCGCAGGGCCACTGAAGAGTTAAGGCCCACATGCAGGTATCACAAGGTCACTGCTTGGCCGTAGTGGACAGTTAAGCGTTTAGCATCAACCACACTGATGCGGTCTTGGGAAAGGAGAATGAGGTCAGCAGAAGGGAGGGAGGCCCCAGTTTGGGCTCACAGAGAAGGCAAGTTGTCAAATAAAGGTGCGTGGGTGATGGATTATTCCTGAGAATGAGCCACGTGGGGGATCCTGGCTGCAGCCACGAATCTACCACGTGTTCTTAGTCAGCTGAAGAACCCTCTTCCTTCTGTGTGTTCAGGCTAATGCACAGTGAGAAACTCTGGCAGAGATCTTTCTTCAGTAAGGTGGGGAGATGGTAAAGTGCTTGCTAGCCAGGCCTGAGGACCCAGAACCCATATAAAAAGCTGATCATGGTGGTGTGTGACTATAACCCCAGCCTTATAATTCAGCATATATGATTCAAAATAAAAATAAATATTTTCAAAAAGGTAGATAGTGATAAGAGAAAGACATCCCACATCAACCTTAGGCCACTATACACACAAATACTAGAGTACATGTGCACATACACATGCATGAACAAAAGAACACACGTACCCACATCCATAGTGATATGCACACATACACACACGTGAGTACACACATGGACACACAACAGAGTCTTTCTTCTGGCTGTTTCTGATGTTTCTTGCTTGTTCTGTGTTATGTGGTTGTGGGTTTCTGGGCTCAGCTTGACTCCTGGACACAGACTTCTGCCTTTAGATTGATCCTGAGCTGGACCACAGACTTCTTCCTGTCTGAATTTGGACTCCCTGGTCTTGCAGCTCCAGAGGCGTCATTTGGATCTTCCACCTGCAAGCTGTGAGGACAGAGCCTCTCTGCTGTAGATGGTTCTAGGTGCCATGAACTGGGCTCTCCCACCTCTGCCCCACGGCACACTGGCAGGAGTGTGAGTGCTTCATCCCTTCGACAAGTGAGTTGGAGACTGAAGCTTCCTGTCTGATCTTTAATTCATGAGGATTTCACCCCTGCTGGCTTGAACAGGTCATTGTGATGCATGGTGTTTGAATCAGCTTGCTGTCAGAAAAGCACGCCCAGACCTGCCATGGCTGTCCAGTAGTCAGCGCATAGACCACAGCGGCAAATGGCTACCAGGTCTTCATAGAGCTTTGGTATTTACACGACATACTTCTCCATCTTGTGCTTCTTCTATTCATCTCCCTCGCCCCTCCCCCTCTTCCTGTGTGCATGCACATGTGGAGGCCAGAAGTCTATGTGGAGTGTCTTCCTCTGCCACTTTCCTCATTGTTCAAAATTAATGACTTAATTTTGTGTGTATGCATGTCATGTAGGCTTGTGGAGGTCAAAGGACGACTTGTAGGCCTTACTTCCCACCGTCCACCATTTAAGTTCCAGGCCAGGCTTTACCCACTGAGCTATTCCACTGGTCTTCTACCTTGAGACAAGTTATCTCACTGAATCTTGAGCTTATCAATTCAGCTAGGCTGGCTGGCCCTGGTTAGAAAGCCCCAGGGATCTGCCTGTTTCTATGTCCTCAGTGTTGGGTTTATATCCGAGCACCAATCTGCCTGGCTTTTTCCATGGGCGCTGTGGATCCAAACCTCACGTTTAAGCTGCAGGTGTGTTACTTATGGAGCCTTCTCCCAAACTCCGCCTTCTCCCAAACTCCGCCTTCTTCCAAGCTCCGCCTTCTCCCAAGCTCCGCCTTCTCCCAAGCTCCGCCTTCTCCCAAGCTCCGCCTTCTCCCAAGCTCCGCCTTCACCAACCTTGACTTGTGGATCTGCACAAGGCTCTTCTCCCGTCCCCCCTTCAACGTTGGTTTCTTTGTCTATCCAGATGAAATTTCCATAAAGTCCACATATCTTTAAATGTACCATATCATTTAGGACATGTTCTGTATGTAGACATCCACTCAAACAGCATGGAGATTAGAATGTGGAGCATTTCCATTGCTTTGGAAGCTTTCCTTCTCAACAGCACACGGCCCCTACCTGCCATCAGACCAGCTTGCCCCAGGAAATCTCCACGCGGTGTGATGTCACTCAGCACAGGCTTCCCTTCGTTCTTGACCAGTTTCAGACAAGCTTGTACCATCATACTCTTTCATGGACCAGGCTCCTGTCTGCTGCACGTCACCAGTAACAGTCTTTTTGCTTTCCAAAATGGGCAGAACCCTTAGACATGGCTCCTCTGGCAGAAATACAGGCGGGGGAACCAGGCTGAGCTATTTCTCTAGGCGCGGCTCTGCTAGCTCTCGCTGTTGCAATTCTTGAGGAGTTGAAGCCCGGACAAAGACGAGGAGTGGCCTGACCGAGAACAAATGGAGAAGGGCACATAGCAACGAAGTGAACCAAACTGGAGACGCAAGAGAGGTTGCGGTGTATCTGGGGCTCATAGACAGTGCAGGGATTCTGAAAGTACCTGAGATCAGGGGGTGGTGAGTTAGTCATTAGCCTTGACCTCCACTGAGAGTGCAGGAGGTAAGACCTCAGGCAGGACTTACTGACTGACCAGGCTCGCCTCAGGCAGTCATCATTTCCCCATAAAGTGTCCCTTTCATCTGCTAGCCAAGGGAAAGTTCCCCAGGTGATGTCAAAAGCATATAAGCATAAGGATTACAAAGAGCAGGCTGGGTTTAGAAGTTAGGGTCAGATGTAAACCATGTTTTTAGGGCAAAGCTGAGGACCCGATTCCACCATCTATCTGCTTTCCTGGTGGAGCCTTGTTCTGAGCACCTCCCTTTGGCACAGTACTACCAGGCAAAGGGCATGAGAAACACCTTCCCCAGGCTTCCTGCCCCTGCACCTGGAGTAAAGGTCACGGTTGCCTTTGCCAAAACTCATCTCCTGGAGTCTTTGAACTGCTACCCAGGCAGGGGGCCAAATCCTGGGTGGGACAGTGGCAGCTGGCAGGTAAGAGCTATCTTGCCTCCTTCTCAGCCAGGTGGCTTGACAGTTGTTGAGCCCTGGCCAAGAAACTGGAATCGTGTCTCTGTGCTTTCAGAGATGAGGACTTAGAGACTCATGAAGGAAAAGTGCTTTCCTGAGTTGGAAAGGCCAAGACAGGGTGGGGAGTCTTGGACTATGGGAACTTCAGCTATGAGAGTTGGGGCGATGAGGTATGTGGGACTCTGGGATATCAGAGAAGCGTCTACAGACTGGGGAGTGCATAGGAAGATTCCCCCTGCAGTGCTTGGGATCAAACCCAAGGCTACCACATATTAGAAAGGCACCCAACCAATGAGCTACACACCCAGATCCAGGAGGCACTTGTTCTTAGGGTGACAGAGTGAACTCAGGTCCTAAAGTGACCGTGAACTGAATGTCTCCTGAGAGGACAGTGCTGAGGAGGCAGAATGCAGGGGTCCCAGAGCCCCTGGGTGTTGGCTGCTGCCTGTCCCACATTGAGAAGTGCTGGGACCGCTGGTGGAGGAGGAGAGGGTGGGGCATAGGGGACCTCTGAGGACACTCAGAGGAGACTCTAGGTTCTCAAGCTGACTACACCCAGAAGTCTCTAGGCAGCTTAAGAATTTTGTCATGTCTCTGTTCTAAACATTGAGCCTCTGATTAAGTATTCTGGGGTGCAGCCCGGTTGCTGCAACTTTTTGAAGCTGCCTGGAGATTTGAATGCTCAGTGGTGTTTACGAACTTCCAGTCTTTTAAAAATGACTTATTTACTTTAATGTGTGTGAATGTTTGCCTGCATGTGTGTATGTGCATGGCATGCCTGCCTAGTGCCCACAGAGGCCAGAAGTGGGCATTGGATCCTCTGGAACTAGAGTTATAGGAAGTTGTGAGCCACAGTGTGGGTGCTAGGAACTGAACCTGGGTCTTCTGCAAGAGTAGCAAATGCTCTCAACCATAGAGCCATCTCTCCAGCCTCAGACCTCAGTCTTGAAGGAGCAGGGTGGGCATGTGCCTCCCTGATTTTTCCTTTCTTGGCTTTTAACTGAGGGCTTACAAGCCTAATAGAAATGTCTGTGGGAGAGCTACAGGCAGACCACACAGAGGAGGGAACAGAGCAGGTAAGGAAGCTGACAGTCAGGTTCGCTGTCTATGACTGCTGAACCTTGCTTGGTACCTAAGAGTCAACCTTGGGGGGCCTACAGCCTCAGGTTCAGTTGACAGACAGGTGCCCAAGTCTCCTAGGTTGAGGACATTGCAGGTGTCCTATAGCTGAGAAACCGTGGAGCCTTGCATGACGTGCACTTGTGAGAAGCCAATAAGAAATGAAGGTCAGGACTGTTGCCCGCAGACTTGACTCACAGACCATTTTTTACTATCTTTAATTCTTTATTAGTATATATTAGCTGTGTACATATATATTATCTGTCATATGACAGTTTCATAATATATATAATGTATTTTGATTGTATCCACCTCATTTCCCTTTCTTGTCCCCCTCCTTTTCCTTACTAGCCCCCCCCACACCCTGCTTTCGTGGATGCTTTTGTTTTAATGACCCAGTGAGTTTCATTAAGGTTACCTACCGGAACATGGTTGAGGTTAATTAGAGTTTGGGCACTTTGCCAGTGGTTACACCACCGAAGAAATTTCTCCCCTTTCCCAGCAACCATTGACTTTACGCAATCCTCAGGGAGGACCAGGGACCTATGAAGCCCCTGACCCCATTAGAGGGTGTTGGGTTCAGGCAGGCAATCTGTGCAGGTAACCGTGGCTGTTTGGCTTGAAGGATGCTACAGTAATGTCATGCATTTCATTTCACTTCCATGTCCCCCCTTCTGCTCTTACAGTCTTTTGGGTCCCCTGTTCTGTGATGCTCTCTGAGCTGTGAAGGGGCAATAGAAACTGTCCCTTCATGACCGAGCGTCCCACCAACTGATGGTATTTCTAGCGTCAGCTTCCATAGAGTGAGAGGGGACCCATCCTTGCAAATACATCAGCATGTATCCTCACAAATGCGTGTCCTCACACATACGGGCACGCGAATACATGCCACAATTCTTCTAATGAGGTTATTACACCAAATGAAAGATGCACAGACACAGGAGACTGTTCAATCATTACACTAGAGTGTGACTGACAAGAGAGACTCGGTGGGGAGCCAGCTCCAGCATCCTTGACAGATCCCAGCATCCTGGCAGATAGGAAATCACACAAGGACAGACACAGAGGTTTCTGAAGATGGTGGTGGGGGATCATTTAAGGTGAGGCTAGGAAGGAGCTGAAAGTCCTACACAACAGTTCTGTGAAACAGTGGCCATGCTGGCTTCCAAAGCCGGTGACACTGCTGAGTGGCTTTTTGCTGTGGCAGCGAAAGTCTGTTTTACTTTTGCTGATGTGGGTTTTTGCTCTCTCAGGAAAGTTCCTGCAGAAACAGTGGGGCAGGAGGAGAGCACTGGCTTTTGCTACGACACCTGATCCAGTTCCTTCTGGCTATTTCCACGCTGCTTAGCTTTGGATAGGGGGTTCGCTTGAGTCCTAATGTTCAAATGTGTGTGTCTGGTGGCTTCTTCTAGCCACAAATAAGGGATGGGATTGGATTTATCCTCCACATCACAACATTTAAAAACAAAGCAGACAGCATTCTCGGAGTAATGGTTTTCAAGATACAGGACCAAGCGTTAGGATTCAAAATTCTGGACCTCAGAGTGGTTGACCCTGCTTACTGCCTGTCATAGAGAAGGGAACAGGCCAGGAGAGAAGCAGAAGGCTACCACTGTGATGTCCTTATACACTGTCAAGTGTGTAACATCCCTCAAGGGTAGGCACTGAGAGAAAACTATGCAGACCATAAACTCTAAAACACTAAGTAAAACAGCAGAAGTCTAGCTGATCATCTGGTGAAGGCATTGGAAACAGCCTTCAAAGAGGCAAAAAAAGGGGACTAGAAATAGAGAATCATCAGTAAAATGGCAGATAACTTCAAACCCAGCCACGGCAATGATCACATCAGATGGAAGGCATCATAGATCAGTCATGGATAGCCATCTTGGAGTCAATGATACGCCGCCTTGCAGAAACACTTATAGAGCAACACATATGCTCAAGGTAAAACGTCAAAGAAAGGTACTGTCACTAACACTCGTCAAGAGGATGCTGGAGGAGCTGAATGCGTATCAAGTCTACTTAAGAACAAAGGGGATTAGCTCCTAGGTCAAGATCCCTAATCTCTAGTCCATGTTTGTATCCTAGGAAACATCCAACCATGCCTTGTGGGACTTGGGAGAGTCCCGAGTGTGGTAGCACCTAGGAAACAGCTCCTGGATGGTAAGCCAAGAGTTGTAATTGGACCTCAACAATTAGAAGTGGGATCACTGGACCCTTATGAATTGATCTGTTAGGCCTGGACTGTTTTGCTATCAAGAAGAAATCTAGCAGGGGTTAGATTTGCCTGAACAAACAAACGTGGGAAGGTAAACTTCGCTAGAAGTAGCAGTTGTAGGTTGTGGGAAGACTCAGTGGGTAAAGTCCTTGCTGTGTGATCACGAATACCTGGGTTCAGAGCCCCAGCACCCACATAAAACCCAGGTGCAATGGCATGCACTGTAACCTTAGAGCTTGGGGCGGGGTAAGACAGGTGGTTCCTGGGGGCTCTCTGGCTAGCCTGCCAGCCTTGCGGAAACAGGGAGCCCCAGATCCAGTGAGAGACCCTGTCTCATAAGGTGGAGAGCAGTAATGGAAGTCAACCTCTATTCTATACACACACACACACACACACACACACACACACGGATAAACACACCTGTACACAAAAGTGCATAACACACACGTATACACACACACACATACACACACACACACACACACACACGGATAAACACACCTGTACACAAAAGTGCATAACACACACACACACACACACACACACACACACACACACACACACACACACACACACATAAACTTCAGTGATCACTTTTTTCTCTTTCAGCCCCTGGCAACCTAATCTGCTTCCCCTTTTAATGAATTTACCTATTATGGTCATTTCATGTAAAGTTAATCATTCTCTGTGACATTTTGTGTCTTTAGCGTAATGTGTTCAAGGTTCACCCACATTTTAGCATGTGCTAGTAATTCATTCCTTTCTCTGGTCAAATAATAATCCATTTTATGGATACGCCACAGTTTCATTAGCCACCGATGGACGTTTTTTTCTACCTCTTGGTTATCGGTGCTGGCACCGTATATGTGCGAACAACTGCCTATCTGAGTATCTTGCTTGCAGTTCTTTTGAGCATAAACCAAGCAGTGCAATTGTTGAGTCAAATACTAATTCTGTCACACTGTTTTACTCAATAACTGTCTCTTGTTATTTAATTTAACTGTATTGGTAGGATGGATGTGTGTGCCCGAAGTGTGTAGGCATGCAGACAAACGTGGTCCATGGCACAGGTGAGCAGGCCCAAGGACAACGTTCCAGAGTCAGTTCTCTCTTCCCATCATGGATTCCAGAGGGGACCTCAGGTCCTTAGACTTGTACAGCAAGCATGTTTTACCCACGAAACCCCCTCTCTCATTGGCCTGCTTTCTTTAAGACTATATTCTTCTGAATGAAAAGATGATCTATTATAGAAAAATTTAAAAATATTGAAAACTTAAAAAACTGCTTTAAAAGTAATTTAGCTGGATGTGGCAGTCCATGTCTGTAATCCCAGCACTCAGGATGGGTTGCAGTAGAAGTGTGGTTTTGAGGTCAGCCCCCCTGATATAGTGAAACCTTGTTTCATAGCCGGGTAATTGTAACAAGACTGTATCACTGGGGTAGAGGGCCTGCCCAGCATCACAGGTCCTGGATTAGACTCCCAGCACTGTGAAAGGAGAGAAGTTTTAATTAAAAAAGTGTATAAACACACACACACACACACACACACACACACACACACATATATACATGATTATTGTAGCAATTCAAATAAAGAAATTTCTATGGGGAAAAAAGTCTTTTTCTTTCCCCCCTCTTCCTTCTCTGAGGCCGACTCATATTTACCCTTTAGTGAGTACATTTAAAATTTTTGTAGTACACTTGGGTAATGTAGTAGTTCATACCTTTAATCCCAGCACTTGGAAAGCTGAGGCAGCTGGATCTCTGTGACTTCCAGGACAGTAAGGACTATGTAGATAGACCCCGTCTCAAACAAAACAAAATATAAATTTAAAAAATTAATATTTCCTATGATTATGATTGCAGTACTAGGGAGTCAGTGCAGTGTCTCTTGTACTAGGCAGGTGCTCTACCAGTGCACTAAATCCCTGTCCTACTGTGTGCCTTTCCATACATTTTCTGGGCATCAATATCATTTTGAATATTTTCATATAATTATGTCACACTATCCATATTGAAACCCTTCTATTCATTTATGAATTTCCGTTGTTCTAGAGACCCTCTTACAGCCAGGCTGAGGGTCCCCACCCTCAGATCTGAGACCTGTTTGGATGCCATTTAATGAAGTGTGACGGTTCGGTCCTCAGACTAGATCTAGCTGCCTTTGGGTATGGGATAATGAATATAGTATATGAATACATTATAAGTTTCCTTTTGTCTGCATGTACAGATTCTTTGTAAAAATGATCATGAATTACTTATTATAATAAGAAATAAAAAAGCAGTCTAGAACTGAAGGCCTGCAGGCTCTGTGCCCAGCTTGTCCCTTAATTTAGCCTTGCTTCAGTGTTCCTCTGCTGCATAATGAGTTGTTTATGTGTTTGCCTCCCTCGGGGGTGGTTGGGCAGGCTTATTCATCTCTCTGCCCTCTCTGCCTCTTCCCACAGAGCTGAGCCCAGGACCAGGCACACAGCAGGTTGGCTAAGTGGCCGGCGGCCCCTCTAGCTTGTATGGAGGCTACAAAGGAGAGGGTGGGTCCTAAAGACCCTCATCTGAGACTCACAAAAGGGTGTGTAGGTATAGAGCCCTGACCCCGAAGGCAGGCTTGGTGGTCACACTCTGCTTGGATATGGAGGTCTGGCCTCCCTGAGATGTTTGGTGTGAACACAGGTGTATTTGTTCCTGGTGGCTTCAGCCAGGCTGCACCCAGCAGAGGAAATAATTAGCAACTGCGAAGAGGGGAAGAAAGCAGGGATGCTGGGGGCCCTGGCTCCCTTTCTAGAGAGATATAAATAGCTGATCTCTAGGCGGATGGAGAGCAGAATGCTCAGGATTCGAGGTGCGAACTGCCTGTGTGGGGAACTGGGGTGCAGGCTGCCTTCTTGGGCATGTCTGTCAGTCTGTGTGGGGAAACCACCAGGGAGATGGGTTGAGGTCTATGTCTATAAAAGGCCTGGCTAAGGCTCTTCTTCCCCAGCCTGGGGCTTCCCATCTGTCCCCACACACAGGCTTGCCAGGACTCATGTTCCTACTGGCCTCAGATTGCTATTGGGGTCATGGCGATGGCTAGCCAATGCAGGCTCAGTCCTCCTACCTACCTTTCTACAAGGAGGAGGCTGCTGGGGGTCGGTGGGCGCCCAGAAATCCACGCTATTTATAGCATTTCTTCTGGCACATTCTCTGAGGTACTTACTGGGCAGCGTGTGCCTGACTCATCTGAAAACACTTTATAAATAACCCAGCAGGGTGTGGTGGCATAGGCTGTCCACCCAGAGCCTGACTTGAAGCTTGCTAGCTGTCCTCTATAGAGTGTCTCTACTCTAGGGCAGCTTGGGATGCTGGCAGGAACTTTGACAGCCCTGGAAGGGGCAAGTAAGGTCCTTTCAGTCAGGGTGTCAACACCACAGTTCTTTATTGGGAGCCTCAGGGCTTCCTAACTAGGCAAACTGAGCCAATATGCGCTAAGTTCTCTGGATGACCTAGAATGACTCTTTTCGCTGAGGACTCAGAACCTCGCCGGTAAGAGGCGAGGGCAGAGTGTGGTGAGCAGCAAGGCCTTGTCCAGATGGTTAGTTCAGGGTCTCATCCGCAGGTACAAGTTGGCATTTCTAAATTAGACTCCAGGGTATTTACTGAATCCCCGTGTGCCTGAGCTGTACTGTAAACATATTTTAGTAAGGCTTGGCTGGTTAGTTGGCCTATTGTTTGGGGCCTTTGCAGATCAGTAAATACCCAAGGGTTTGAGGTTTCTCAAGAGCACAGTGGCCAGGTGTTTCCTTTCAGGACAGCTCTGAAGCACACCTGGAATGGGATGAGAGGTGAGGGGGCAGCGTGCTGGGCCAACAGTGTGCTTGCACTGTCTCCAGCTCTTTCAGAACTCACAGGGGAAGAGACAGTCTCTGGGCCAGCGTATATGTGAAGATAGCAATATATGGCTTCAATCACTTGGCTATACCATAGCAGAGAAGAGGAGCAGGCCTTGGACTTTTGTCTGGTGACTTTACCACACAGGGGTCCTGCAGTGCCACACTCTTCCCTTAAGGATGCCAGCCTCCAATTTTTATTTAGTTCTTTCTCAATACAGGTCTCATTTATATAGCCCGGGATTATCTAGAATTCACTGTGTGGCCCAGGCTGGCCTCCAGCTCATGATCCTCCTGCCTCAGTCTTCTGAGTGCTAGGATGACAGGCACCTATCACCACACCTGACTCATGAGTGCCATTCTCCTGAAGTGTGTGGCACCTATGTGCCCAAGGTTCCAAATGGATCTGCCCAGGGTCGGGACATGTGCCCAAATGATCACGAACACAGTGTAAAGTGGAATGAAACCGCACCAGAGAAATGTGAAGAAACCTAGGATAGTCTGACACTGTCAGCAGGACCTGAACCTAAGGCCTACCAGTGTGGAATCAATTGCTGGGGGAACTGAGGCACATAAGCTCAGGCCCCAGCCTTGAGCTCCTGCTGTGTGGGAGGCTAGCAGTGGGAAGACTGTAATACTCCTTTTTTCTGGGGTGGGTTGCCGTGTTTGAGCTATGGAGGAAGGGCCCCAAGAAACAGAGCTCCAGGGGTCTCTCAGAGAATGCGTTGGGATAGGTGCAGGAGCTGGATATGGGAGAAAAACCTTCTAAGGGCTGAGGCAGCATTTGTGAAAAGCTCCCACGATCGGAGAGATGATGCGGTACATGAAAGCTACATGGATGGACAGGTGAGATTGGGAAGGGTGGATAGATGTGTTTCCTTCTGACCTTCATTGAGCCTCAGTTTCCTTAGCTGAAAAATGGGATGAATAAGCTTCCCTCCCCCAGGGCTGTGGGATTTAAACTGGATAGCAACAGTAAACGGCCGCCATTAAAACTGCACGTTGCTATTAAATAAAGGGGCGTGGTTTCCTTCTGCTTATTCCCAACATTGTAGCAAGAGGGAGTGTTAGACATACAGTGGGTGGTATCCCTCCTCTGTTCACAAGTCTCCAGGGCATTCTTGTTACAGTCCCGGGTGTCTGCGGCTTCAGTTCCGCTGTGCTCAGTTCCAGCCGCGTTGGCCTCTTTGCTACACCTTGAACTCCCTCCTGCCTTGGGGCCTCTCATTTGCTGTTTCCTTTGCCCCTGGCCATCCTATCAAAAATGAACTTTAGATTAATCAGATGCACTTACCCTGCAGCCAACAGGCCTCCGCTCCCTTCCTGCCTTTTCTCAGCTCTCTCTCTTTTTAATGCTTTATCATCATCATAAAAGGCCCAGGAGGGCAGGACTGTTTGTCTATTTTGTATCTCTATCCCTACCGTCTACCTCAAAGCTGGTGTTCAGGAATGCGCGTTGTTATTTTTTTTCTTCTTCTTCTTCTTCTCTGTGTAGCCCTGGCTGTCCTGGAACTCACTCTGTAGACCAGGCTGGCCTCGAACTCAGAAATCCACCTGCCTCTGCCTCCCAAGTGCTGGGATTAAAGGCGTGCACCACCACTGCTGGCTGCGTGTTGTTATTTTTGAATTAATTCTGGAACCCAGAGGATAGGGTGAACCAGCCTTCTCTTACTGTGTAGGGTTGGCCCTTGCGGCCTTACTGGCATCTCAGTTGCTTCAGGACGGCATTTCCTCCAGGCTCCACATCATCACGGGAGCTCCGGAGCTGCAGGCAGCAAGCTGACAGCCTCCTCCCCTGCAGATATCCCTGATTATTTCAAAACACAGCCCTCCACTCCCTTCCAGGCTCACTGAGTCCTGGGGGTGGTGCCTGGCAGCCTGTGCACCGCCTCATTCCTGAGGAATTTCCCCAGATCCTAAAGCAACCCGGGAGCCTCCGGCTGGGTGGCCTGACTTAGATGCTGGGAGCAGAGCTGCAGCTGAGGCTGCCCTGCAGCTGGATCTCTGGGGGGAACACTCTGGCCAAGCCTCCCACCTTACGCACCCTTTTTCTGGAGCTGTTTTTTCCAGACCTCTCTCTGGGCTGTGTCCAAGCACAAAGCACAGTCCTGTGGTCCCTCTGACTGCACCACCCAGTTGCTGGTGTCCCTGAGATCCCTCTCCTCCCAAGAGTTCCAGTCTCCACCCCCATCAAACCCCCAAAGCCACATTCCACAGACTTATTGTCTGACCTGTGTCTGTTTTCTGACACATTCCCTGAGTCCTGTGTTGCCTCTGGAAGCTTTAAGAGACCCAATGCTTCTTTATAAGGTGTGGCCAGTTGAGCTGCAGGCCTGTGAGGCAACATTTAGAGGCTGGCATGGGTGGAGGGAGACTTGCTGGAAAGAGAAAAAGACTTAGATTCACGAACCAGCACTCGGATCCGACTTTACTGCTTAGCTGAATCACCTTGCTCACCTATAAAATGGGTATAGTGAATGGTGCCACTGCCTAGGCTATAGGATTAAGTGAAATACTGTGTCTGAGGCCCTTCGCCAGGCCTGGCAACAAAGCAAGGGCTCAGCAAAGGCAGGTAGCAGTGGCATGTGAACCTTGGCTTCCCCAAGAACTGGGCCTTCATTTAGTGGTCCAGGCCTATCTAAAATAAAACCCTGCAGGCACAGCAGGGCTTTAGAACCTGCCAGAGGCACAAGGCAAGAGCCTCTCTCTCTAAGCCTGACTTCTCCATAACTATGGCTTGTTATAATGAATCTGTTCTTTCCTTCTGACCAACCAGGGCCCTGGCAAAGAGGATTAACCTGAAACCCTGGGAGGGGATCCTTGCCCATAATATTGGGTAAATTCTTCTGGTACTTACCTATTCTAGTTTTCCAGGGACCTCTTGAGGATCCTGAGTTACTGCTTTCCTGGATAGAAACTACTCTAGAGAGGGAGACATCCAGATGTGTATGAACAGCTGTGAGGAGAATTTGCAGACTGAGAGTCAGGCCCGGGAGAACCTTTAGGATTTTGAGGCTTATATTCTGTTAAGAAGAGATTACCTGGGGACCAGAGAGGCCTGTGAGCTTCACATACCACAAAGCTAGTAAGAGTGTAAGCCAGATCTTGAACCTGGGTCCCTGCTGCTCATCTGTGGCTCCCTCCACGGACCCTTATTCCCCAGTGTGCTGGTAATGTTAGGGCAAGCCCAAATCTCACTTCCTGTTGCCGGGGTTTGACCTGCACTCCTATTCTCAACTTCGTAGGCAGGTCACAGGAGCCGCTGACACTGTGGGATGAAGACAGTAAGGTTTGTCTCTGATTCCAAATGAGCCCATGACAGGATGACTCCAAGGCCTGTGCCCACTCCGTCCCTGCTGTCCCCAGGCAGCCACAGTCTCCCCAGCTCTGTTGTCCAGTCACTGTTCCCACCCTCGAGAGCACTCTCCCAACTTCACTCTGGAAGGCACCCCCGTGAACCTTCTCCCACCCTGTTTAGTAATTTGCTTTTGGGATCCTGGCTTCTTACATTTTCTGAAGGCCATGGCCTCTCTGGTGTGTATTTGGAAAAGTTCAGAGGTCAGGTCAGTTTTAGAGGCCACAGGCAGGGAACTTGAGGTCACCTGTGTTCCCAGCTGAGGTCAGAGAGCAGGTCTGTCTCCTGCTGAGCCTTTGTTGGCTTGGTGTCCTCCCCCCCGCAGGCAGGCCTGACTTCTCACCACCCTGCCAGTCACACTCCTATCTACCATGAAATCTGCCAGAGAGGGGCTTATCTCTGAAATCTTAATAGTACTTTTCTTTTTTCGGTACTAGAGATGGAACCCAGATCTTCTCACATGCTGAGAAAATGCTCTGCACTTGAGCTACAACCCTAGTCCAAAAGATAATTTTAAACTAAGGGTGGCTCTTTCAGAAAGCATTTTACTCCGAGGCCTAAATGAAAGCCTGTCTCTATAGGAGATGAGGCACTGGACCTGAGGCCAACTGGCCTGCTGTCCACTGGACAGCAGGCGGTTACAATTTGGTTGGTTTCCGCTGCCTTGAAAATAAAGAGGAAGAGGTGGACCTGCCTGGCCAGGCTTTCCTGCCGAGCCTCACAGGATGCTCACAGCAGCACAGGCTGCACAGAATTGCCGCCAACAACATGGTTGTGGTAGGAAGTGACACCTCAGAGCCTATTGAAGCCCCAGGATCCTATGGATCCAACTCTATCCCCATCCTACTACGATGGGATCTCAACAAAATTCAAGGAGTGTCTCCATTTAGGGCTTAGAACTGAGACCCAATGCGCTTTCCATTTACCTAGCTCTCTAACAAGAGCCGACACAAACCGCCGTGTTTCCTCTCCCCGTTTACTTTAGAGCACTAGTGATGTCACCACTGCCCAGATGCAGAAATCAAGGTCCCAGGCTCGAGAAACCACAGGCCCATGGTCACATGCCAGAACGCTGTCTGGACTCAGCTCTCAAACTGAAAGCCTTTTCGAATGATCACCACACGACCCTGTTATCAGGGTCCCTCTGGCCAACTCTTGACCCCAACCTTCGAGAACGAGGTAGCTGTATTTGCAGTCTCTAGATCTGGCTCACAGTGGGCTTAAATGCCGCCCAGGTGGTAACCATCAGAACGTGCCCAACCTCACAGCTTTCCTGGGAGGAAATGATTCCTCCCACTAAGCCTGAAATCCCCAGGGATTCATTTTGTTCCATTTCACATAATTCTAGCCTCCCTGATGCACCCTCTCCCTCAGAGGGCTTCACACCCTTGAAGGCCTAGGATGCAATTATCTGATCCCATTTAACTTGGCGGAGGCCAGAGTGTGGCTCTTCTCATCCGCTCTAATTATCTCATCCCCTGGCCACACAGTTTTTCAGACATTTCATCTCTGAACACCTTCCAGTTTGGGGTATCTTTCTGGAACAGCGGCTGCCAAGAAACTAAGGGAAGGGTCTTAGTAGGAGTGGGGTGAGGGCCCATGTGCTCCCTGAGGAGAGCTATGATCTGTCAGCAACAGGGCGATCCGGAAGGTCTTACTTCCTCTCCTCTTGAATGTCTGGATACAAGTCTGAAGGTGGAGAGAGCTAAGTGACTGACTGGGCACAGAAGATGTGGGTAGAGGCTCTGAGCTGACACATGAGTGCAATCTATTTCCATGTTCACATTAGCTGCCTTTTACCAGCAAACTTCAGCTTTCTATTGATTCCCTAAAGTTAATCAGCACTTGCCATGTGCCTGACTAGAGCTATGAGATGCTCTCTAGGTTAAGATGTTCAAGTATATGATTTTCTGGTGAGCAGCAAAGAGCTTATGGGGAAGACGTAAGCAGAATGAGTCGGTAATGTAGGCAGTCAAAGCTGTGGCAGGGCAGAAGGCAGAGTTCAAGGAAGTAGTAACATAGTGTCCTGAGCGAAGTAGAGGGACCAGGAAAGGTCTCCCAGAAAGCGACATTAAAGCTGAGACTTGGAAGTAGGCAAGGCACTCCCGGGAAAAGATCTGGGGTTTCTGGGAGAGAAGAAAGATGTACGAAGCCCTTGGCAGGAGGGTCCATTGGGTGGGATGGGTGGAAGGTCAATACACTTGAGTCGAGGTTGGGGGTTCGCTGCCTGAGACATGAGTGAGCCATTTGGTTCAGCTCTAGTGGTCTCTTTGCTTGTATGGAGCTATGAGTATCCCTTTCAGATCTAAGCAGGAAGCTTCAGTGATAGCTACCAAAATGGCTGAACCTGGCTTGGGGCAAGGCCTCTAGGTAGGGAGCCAGGACTCTTCTCCTGAGTCTCACCTCTAAGTTCCCCAAGCAGCAGCATCTAGGCATCCTGACTCTGTCTGCATCCTCTATCTCTCTTTCTTTCAAATGTGGAGCATACAAAGTCTACTTGACACCAGACAGAAGTGGTCAGAGTTCAGCCAGCCTGGTCCTGTGGCTTCTGGGCTCTGTGGATTCTAGACAATGGTATAGCAGAAAGAGTTTATCAAGGTAGGCTGTACCCGGCCTCATCAAGGTAGGCTATAGCAGGCCTCTTCCCACCTTGATGGTCTATGTTCTTTCTTTTAATTATTGTCATTAAAATTTCCATGAGTACAAAGGCTATGTCTGGGCTATGTAACCCAGAAGGAATAAAAATGTAACAAAACCCTGTGCCCTAAGTGCTCTAAGCGGTTGAAAGAGAAAAAGTTTCCCTATAGCTGGTCATTTGCTTGAATCTGGTGTGTGTGTGTGTGTGTGTGTGTGTGTGTGTGTGTGTGTGTGTGTGTGTGTGTGTGTGTGTGTGTTATTCCTCTCTGATAGTTTTACGCTCATGGTAATTTATATCTAAGTAGCATATGGTTTTAGCTTTTTCGTGTTCTGGATACACTCTGATGATGTTTACCTTTTTGGAACAATGTCTTCTGAGATTAATGCAATGTGTGTTGCTACTGCTATGCAGTGATCATTCCCCAGTGACCCCACTATTCACCATCCAGCCTCAGGATATTTTGGTCGTTTCCAGATTTCTTATTCTTTTACAGGGTGTTGCAGTGAACGTCCCCATTTATAACTGGACACACATATGCAGGGCTGTGAATCTAGAAGTGGAATTCAGGGTATGGTTTGTTTTCCAGAATGGCTGAGGCAGCTGATGTTCCCACCAGCCCGTGAAACAGAAATGACCCTTTGCTTCCCAGTGTCTGCCTTATGTGTCCTTTGAATCGTTGATCCAGAAGGCATGGCTCATTGTGCTTCTCGAAACAGCCACCTTTTGGGTTTTGTTTTGGTTTTACTTTGTTCTGTTGAGACAGGGTCTCTCTCTCCCTGTGTACACTGGGTTGGCTTGGAATGTACCATCCTCTGAGATGGTACATTCCTGAGTTGAGGAATTATGGGTGTGAGCCATCGCACCTGGTCTCATTTTTGGCTCTGCTGAGATGAAGACACCGTCTTCTCTTTAGAATCTGTTTCCTTGAATTGGAGAGCTCAGCCATTTAAGCACTTATGAGTCTTCTAGGGGATACAAGCTTGGTTTTCAGAATCTCTTTCTAGACTCACTTCTTACCATTGCTAGAGAAAGACACAGCCTGCTCCTCTCCCGCACGACCCTTCCACCTCCTTCAGGGCTCTCCTTCTTCCCTTCTTCCCTGTCATCTTCAGTGTGATGATTCCCACATTTCATTCCCAAACAGCAAGGCAGATGGTGTTGGTCACACCCCCAGTCTGGCTGTTTTCAACCCCTTTTCCTTGCCTCCCTTCACTTCTGGAGTCTGATGGTGTCCTGGCTTCCATTGGTACTTGACACAGGCAATGAAACAAGCCATGTCTGACAGAAGGCTCCTGGGAAAGATTAATTCTCTGAGAAAAGGAAGATGCCCTTCCTTCCTCCTCACTGTAGATGCTTGCACATGGTGGCCTTGGTACAGCAGTGGCTAGACCGCAGCTCTGAGGGGGGGAGAAGCCAATTCCTCAGGATTTGGCAGAGAAAGGATGGAACAAATCCTGGGTTCTCAGGGACACTGGTGAACCGCTGGGCTAATTTTGGAGCCGCTACCCTCCAGACTTCATATGTTAGTTAAATGTCTGCTCCTCAAATGGTGTTAATAGAACAATCTATTTGCAGCCTAAACGCCCTGACTGATGGAGTTCCTCTTTTGATACGCCCCCATCTCCTTCTCTGTTATTCAGTTCAAGGTATCCTCGGCTCCTCCTCCTAACTGCGCTCTCTCTCTCTCTCTCTCTCTCTCTCTCTCTCTCTCTCTCTCTCTCTCTCTCCTCCATGGTGTAATTCCTGTCAATCCAGTGGCTCTTGAACTCCCTGTGAGACCGGACACTGTTCATCCACCCTCCTGGGGGACTGACTTTGGCCTTCTGCCATAGTCCAGGGCTCAGGCTCCAGCTGCCAATGGCTTTCTGCATAATCACAGTCATCCTCCTTCGCTGAACACATACTACAGCCCAGGGCTGAAGTAGGCTCTTCTCAGAGCCACTCTGATTCATTTGTTCCTGATGAAGGTCCTGTGACGTAGGAAACATTGTGCCCACGTGACCTAAGTGAAGCTGGGTTGAAGAAGTTGACTGTCTTGCCAGCGGCCATCTAGCCAGTGAGCAGCATAGGGGAGACTCAGAGGCATCCATGCGCCCATCATTCAATAGCCAGCCCCGCTACAGCTCTGTTTACCCTTCTACTAGACTGACCCATTTTCATGGCATCAGCTATAGTAGGAATACCTGAGTTCCACCTCTGTTCTTCCATGTACTGGCTAGTTTTGTGTGTCAATGTGACACAAGCTGGAGTTATCACAGAGAAAGGAGTTTCAGTTGAGGAAATGCCTCCATGAGATCCAGCGGTAAGGCATTTTCTCAATTAGTGATCAAGGGTGGAGGGCCCCTTGTGAGTGGTGCCATTTGTGGGCTGGAAGTCTTGGGTTCTATAAGAAAGCAGGTTGAGCAAACCAGGAGAAGCAAGCCAGTAAACAGCATCCCTCCATGGCCTCTGCATCAGCTCCTGCTTCCTGACCTGCTTGAGTTCCAGCCCTGACTTCCTTTTGTGATGAACAGCAGCATGGAAGTGTAAGCCGAATAAACCCTTTCCTCCCCAACTTGCATCTTGGTCATGATGTTTGTGCAGGAATAGAAACCCTGGCTAAGACATCCCACAAAACCTTAGTCTTGAAGAATCATAGTTATTTCTTTTTCATCTTGTATGTGGAATACATAACACAAACCTGCTCTGACTTGGAACTTGCACTGTAGCCTGGATGAAGAGAGGTGACACTTTCTAGTGACGGGGAAGGAAAGTAGTGCCTTAGAAGAAGGACTGAGGCGTGTGAGGCAGAGAACAGGCACTGGCTAGTGGAACATGGAATGCTATGGAGATATTCCAGTGCAGAGCCCCTTCTCATGACCTGTCAATGGCTAGGAATTCCAAAACCATGTGACAGGGGCCAGGCCAGAAAGCTCTGTCTGTGAGTAGGGTGGCTGAAGAGGGTCTTTGGATTGGCAGTCTTTGACACGTGGCTATAAGGTGGGAGTTCCAGTGCCGGCTGATATGGGCGGTTAGGATAGCCTTCTTTCCTTCTGCCTGTGTAGCAAGGGTCCCGTTCTCTTCTGCCAAAACAGGGAAAGGTTCCCAGAGTTAATACATGAAGAGGTAGCATCACAGGTCTGACATCTAGTGACTTAACAGGCAAACACTGGGAGAACTTCAAGCAGAAATCCCCCAAAGTGAAATGGCCATATCTTCTGATTAAAGGGTGGAGGGTGTGGGGCAGAGTGGGTAGGACTCTTACTTTTTCTTATAAAACCTTCTGTATGTCTGGATTTGTTTGTTTGTTTTAGGATTTCTCTGTGTAGCTCTTCCTGTCCTGGAACTCACTCTTTAGACCAGGTTGGCCTCAAACTCAGGGATCTGCCTCTTGACTGCCGGAAGGAAAGCCATGCACCACCACTGCCTGGAGAGCGTGCCGGGATGGTTAAAGTCATAGGCTTGTATTCTGCAGAGCCTTGGTGGGGAGAGGCCTTGGCAGCTTTGGCGAGCATGAAGAGGTGTGGGAATGTGGTGAGAGAGCAAATGAATTGTGTTTCCCTTTATCCAAATCCACCTCTTCCGTGTTTTTCATAGATCTTTCAATGTGAGATTGTGTTAGAATGAAGGGTTCTCCAGCTAAAATTGGTCTACACTGCATGATCTGGGTTAACTAATGATGCTTTGAAAGTACCTGTTCCCTTTTATGCCCACGCCTTGACTTCCTGAGATCCCACCCTTCATTTTGTCACTGTTTTTCCAAGTGGCTGTGGTTTGTAGTGACTGCTGAGTTTGCTGCCAGCATACTAGATGTGACCCTAGGGCCCTGCAGTCAATCATCCATGACTGACACTCTGGTGGAAGCCTCCCAGAGGTGGCTCACACAGCCTCCAGCATGTCGGCTATTATAATGACAGGGAAACATTTTGATCACTCGTTTTCTGGTGTTATCCTCGTCTCTGTACTTCCCTCTGAGGATTGTGAACTCTACGTACAGACCTTTGCCTCCTACTCTACTTCCTGGAGGAGGAAGAGGAGGAGGGAGAGAGAGGAACAAGAGAAGGTAGGGAGTTAATGGATGCAATCCCACGTTGGCTTAGTCACCTTCTAGTGACTCTGCTTGCAGACATGTGTCATGGTCTGCCTCCTCTGGCACTATTTTTAGGGCAGTCCCCTCATTCATGATTCTGGGGGCTTTTGGTTGCCCTCGTCTCTGCCTGACTGCTGCTTCATTCAGTCTGCAGTCCTAGAGACTCTGTGCTCCCAGGTACTATGCAAGCATTCTTAGCTTCTGCAGCTATCTGGAAGTCTGACACCAATTCTTGAGGGTACTGTTCAAATCCCATATACCTGTAGGGTGCTGCCTCTCAGTTCTGTCTTCACATTGGCATTTATTGTAGACCTCGATTGTCTTGGTCTTTTTTGTTTGGGAGCAGGGTCTTTCATAGACCTGGTTGGCCTTGAGCTTGGTGTGTACCAGACACTGACCTTGAACTCCTGCCTCTGCCTCCCAAGTGCTGGTATTACAGCTAATGTGTCACCACTCCTGTCTTCCCGGACTTGTTTTCTGCTATTAACACATCACAGACTGGGTACGTTAGAAAGAAAAGATGCTCATTTTGCAACATGGTTCTAGTCTGGGGTCAAAGTGTCTTTCGTGGCAAGGTCTTATGGCGGCACGGAGTATCATGTGCTAAGAGATGGGGAGTGTGGAGAGACCTGGTCCGACTGGTTTTTATGGCAGATCCACTTTTAAGATAACCACTAGCCCATTAAGCCATTATTTCATTAAAGGCATGAGACTTAATAACCTCTTAAAGGTCCCACTTGTTTTTCTTAATATAATGGGGATTAAATGTCAATATACATTTTTTGGTGTGCGTATTGTATGTATGTATGTATATATGTATGTATGTATGTATGTGTGTGTATAGCTATGTATGCACATGTATGTAGTATGTCTACCTCATTCCCCTGAGACAGAGTCTATTCACTGACCCTGAACTCACTGTTTTTCTTCTAAGCTTGTGGCTCTCAAGTCTCAGCAATTTTCCTATGTCTGTTCCTTCTCCTCACCCCAACACTGGGTTACAGATGTGTATAGCCATGTCTTACTTTTAACATGGGTGATGGGGTTCTGAACAGAGGTTCTCATGCTGGCACAGCAAGTGCCTTACCCATTGAGCCACCTCTCCAGTCCCTCATCATACGTTTTAGACAGACAAATCATACTCAAAACCATATCCCTAGTTACCACTGATGAAATTTGGTGCTTGTGTTGGGGTGGGAACACCCTATGCTCGTCTTTCTGGCTGGCAGATAGTAAATACTCACTCTGGTGACTGAATGAACTGACAATTGTTTGTGGATCTCTTTTCTGTGCTTTAGAAAGTCCTGCTGGGCCGGGAAGGAGTGTCTCTGACATTCAGTAGGGCGTCCACATAAATCAGTTCCTGTTTTCTTCTCAGAAGACTGGGTTTGGAAGTCAGGTAAGATCTAGAGAAAGCTTCCTGGACTTGGTAGCTTCTCTCTGGGGAGGGAGAATGATCACGTGACCCCACAGTGACTAACAGAGCCAGAGGCTGCATCCCCTGCAATCTGGCTCCAGAGACATACTTCCTCCCAGTCTCCAGCACACGGAGCGATGACACCGGTTAAGACTTCGCAGACCACAGCTTCCCCTCAAGCACCCGTGCAGTTCTTTCCCTCCCAGGCTCATCTTTTCTCCCCTTTCTCCACCTCCCTGAGCTTCGCCGGCGCTTTCCCTGGCTCCTCTGCAGTCTGCAGGGCTGATTTTTCCTCTCATCTCTTTCCAGATGTCAGGATTTCCAGATCTTTCAGTTGGTTTCTTTTTCTGGCCCCGATCCTCCTTTTGGAGACTTTCCAAAGCAGCCACAGATTGGAAGATGATAACAGCGAATTAGTTAGTAGATCTTCTTTGATGTTATTTTGTGGGTGAACTCATTAATTTATGACAAAAACATCAAAGACCCAGGCTCCTGCATGGGACGAGGCTGTCTTAAGGCATCTGGATAATAATGATTAGTCAGATTAAATCTCAAGGCCTCTCTGCCTCTAGAGTTACAGCCCAAATGACTAGGGTGTGGGAACATTCCATCCTATCATGTCTTAGCTCAGCCTGAGTCAGCGTGCTGTGGTCCTCTCTTCTCACCGTACCTTCCAGGCTTGAGATCCATCAAGGTTGGTGTAACTACCCTGGAGACAATGCAGAAAAGTGGGCAGAGGCTGTGAAGGTCTCTTCCTGTCAATAAAGTTAGATGTTGAAAGGGACCCTCCGTGCTTGCATAGATGGCCCCAAAGCCTTAGAGGTTTTGTCCTACCATGTAGGTGGAAAGACTCCCAGGAAAGAGGCAGCCTCACACCTGGTGCCTGCCTCTCAAACTCTCTGCACTTGTAGGTTGAATGGACTGATTAAGTCAAGACTGGTTGAAGTGTAACTTGGAATAGAATTCGTCTTTCTCCATGGTATATCTAATGAGCTTGCATCCATGGTCACTGGTGTTCTTTCTTCACTGCCCATAGTGGAAAATTGAGGGGGGGGTGTTTCCCTACAGTCATGCGCTCTGTTTCATCCTTGTATTTCACTCTCTGTTGCTCCAGCCAGGAGTAGTGGCTCATATCTTTAGTCTCAGCACTCTGGAGGCAGAGGCAGGAGGATCTTTGTGAGTTCGAGACTAGCTTGGTCTAGATAGAGTGGGACAGTCAGGGTATATAATAAGACCTTGTGTTTGAAAAAAAAAGTTTGCTTCTGAAATTGCCTGCTCTTCTCTGAACCACTGATGTTTGATGTTTCCCCCCTTCACCTGACTTCCTGTCAGTGACCCGTCACACCCCAGTGTCTGCATCTTCACAAAGAACCTTCCTGCTTCTCTCAGACAACCATGCTACTATCAAGGTTGTTGCTTCCTCTCTTCCATTCTAACTCTCAAATTCTAACCAGGAGAACATTCTGTCCCACTGACAGCCTTTCTCGGGGTTGCCAGTGACCTCTCTACTGCTGAACCGATGGTCACGAGACATTGCTTATTTAGGATCTATGGAGCAGCAGCGGTGTGGATAAGGTGTCCTTCCCAGCCTTCGCTGCTGGGATCCAGGGTGTCATCCTCTCGGGTCTTGGACTTGGCTGTCTCCTTTTAGTCTTTTCTGTCTTTTAGTTTATAAGCAGTGGACTCAGGATTTGTTCTTGACAACTTTTCTGGCTATATGTCTTCCTTAAATGAACTTATCTAGTCCATTTTTGAGGGGTGGGAAATTTGAGACAAAGTCACTATAATGTAGTTCTGGCTGTCCTGGAACTTACCATGTGGACCAGGCTGGCTTTCAATCACAGAAATCCACCTGCCTCTGACTCTCAAGTGCTGGGATTAAAGGTGCGCATCACCACGTCTGGTTAGTCCTTTGGTTTGAAACCCCATTTGGATCTGGAGAGGTCTAGAAGCTTTACTCCTAACTCTTACTCCGTCCCTAACTCCTAAATGGCTTTCTTCCTCACCACCCTATACTGTTCACACCAAACGTCAGGCCGAACTCAGCCGGACACAATTCAAATCCCACTTCAGGGCTTCGTCAGGCCTCAGCTCCCACTCCATCGCGTCAGTAGACGGAAGCTTTTCCGCGTGTCTCTGATCTCAATATTGGGATAATTTCGGACTCATTCAGATCACACATTCAAAACTCTGCAAACATTGTCACCACATCATCTTCCAAGTGTGTCTAGTACCTGATTACTGGCTACCTCCAGCTTCATACCCTACTCTACGCTCTCTCTCTCTCTCTCTGCACCTTGTCTGGACTAATTTCATGGGTCTCAAAGCTTCCAACCTCACCTCTCCAACAACCCCAGCATACTAAACAGTCCAAAAGACTACAGTTAGATAATGTCAACATCTCTACCCCAAACTTTCCACTGCATCTTGCCATCTCACTTTTTTGATCCTGAAAGAGTTCTTGGGGGCGAAAGGTCCTAAAAACCTGTCACTTCTCACTTTGTTTTGTTTTCTGAGACAGAGTTTTTCTGTTTATCTTTGGCTGTCCTAGAACTGGCTGTATAGACCAGGCTGGCCTCGAACTCACAGAGATCTGCCTGCTTCTGCCTCCCAAGTGCTGGGATTAAAGGCGTGTGCCACCACTGCCACTCTGCTACTTCCCATTAAACAATGACAACGACAACATCCCATCTTCCTTTCCTTTGCCCTCCATTCTATGGCCTCTGATTTGGAGCTATTTTTTTGGACACATCAGGCCCGCTCCTCTTCAGGATCCTTGAACTCTGTTGTTTCTGCCTTGTTGCTCTTTTCCTAGGCATTTGTATGTCTGTTTCCCTCTCTTTCTTTCAGACCACATCTGTCCTTATTAAGAAAATTTTCCCTGAGTATTCCTTTAGAAATTGCAAATCGCCTCCCTTTGACCTTTGACCCAGGTCCTTCTCACAGCTCACTTCATTTTCTAGTAACAACCACACGCTGCACTGAGCTTACTTTCTCATGTGTTGCAAGAACAGTCGGTGTGTATTTAGTCATTGCTGTATCTCAAGTCTCTCCAATCTAGGACTCAGTCAGTTCTCAAAGAAGAGAGAGTGAATGGAGAGACTTGTTGAATGGCTTTCCTCTAGCCACCGGGTGAACAGGCGGGTTTCCAGATGACTGTCAAGTTAATAGGATTGAAGTCAATGAGAGGGACAGTGACACTCGTGCTGTGCACAAGTAAGAAATGGTTTCAAACCTCCAGTGGACACCACTAGGTGATGGGCTCACTTGTTAGCAGTGACCATCATGGATTTGCAGACAATCCCAGTTTGCACATTAGTCAAAACACAGAGCTATGAGGCAGACCAGAATATCTGCCCTTGGCTGTTTTGGCATGTTACTTATCCTTAGAGACTCAATGTGCTCTTATGAAAAATGTTGGTTCTCTGTCAGTTTATGGTCTGCAAAGTAGTAGAAGGTGGCAGTGTAGTCGTGGGACAGACCACACAGCCTCTAGAGCTTGACTGCCTTTGTCTAAGTCCTTCTCACGGGAGACTTTGGGCTTCTTATTCTGGAATACTGAAGGGATGACAACAATATGGAAGTGGGGCTGGGGAGATGGCTTAGCAGCTAACGTGATTGCTGTGTGACAGTGTGGGGAATGGTTCAAATCTCCACAGTCTATGTAAAAAAAAAAAAAGTGAAAATGTCAGATATGGTATGCCTGGAATGCAGTGCTCATATGGTGAGATAGCCCAGCTAGCCTGGTCTATGCAGAGGCAAACAAAAGAGCCCACAGAAGGTATAGATGGACAGTGACATTAAGATTGTCCTCTGATCGCCTCCCCACAGGCTCTGTGGCTTCATACACTGGCACTCAGAGCATAAATCCCCCCACATACACATGGGGGGGGGCAGACAGAGGCAGACAGAGAGACAGAGACAGACACACACAGAGAGATACAGAGAGACAGACAGGAGACAGAGATTTAAAAAATAAAAAAAAATGTAACTCACAGCAGTTGTCAGGATTTCAAAATATATGTGCAGTGTGGAACATACTGTCTGGCACACATTAAGTGATCCATAAATGTTTGGTATTAAAAATAGAAAGTTCTGTTGAATAAATGCTATTAATATGTCTTTGGGGTAACAAACCATCCTAAAATAGTAGGGTTACCATGGAATTTTAAAAGACATGATAATGATATTGTGATTACACAGAAGAATGCTCTTTTGCTTTTTGAGACAAGGTCTCATGTCTCTCCAACTACCTCAGCCTCATGAGCGCCGAGGTTCAAGGTGTGTACCATCCCACCTGGCTTAGGAAATGCTCTTATTCCAAGGGGATGAATGCTAAAGTATTTAAGGATAAAACTGTGGAATCTAACACTTTTCTAATAATCTAGTTAAATTATATACATCTCCTCGATCCAATTTCCATCAGCAAAGCCAACAAATCAAAATCAAATGTAAAAATACTATTGCTGAGGTAGTTAGAAAGTACAGTTCTGGCAAATGTCTTTCCCCTAACTTCTCCTGTATGTTTGGAAAATTTAAACGAGAAATTTGATAGAAAAAGAAAGGACCCTAGCTATAGGCTAGTGAAGGTCAGCAAGTATATCCTACAGAAAGAGGATCATAAACTCGGAAAGTGAGACAGTTACTCAAGGTAGGAAATCAGAAGAAGCCTGAACTGGAGTCAGGTCTTTTGGCTGCCTTTTGTGGTATCTGCTCCAGTCCTATGTCATGGCTGCTGCTGCTGACCTGTGGGCAGCCAGGCTGTAGAGGAAGTACCCAGCTCCCCTCAGACACGGACCTGGGGTTATTATGGGTGTTTTCAAAGACATCTGTGTTGGGGTTTCCTTTCTGCTTATTAAGTAGATAAGCCATTTGGTTGGAAGGCCTAATGCCAAATTGCCACCTTGGAGAGTGGGCATACCGGTTTGGCATGTGGTTTTTGACTGGTGGTGGTAATTGGGTATTGGGGGAGTGTGTATAAACTCTGTGATGGCGGAAGGGAGACAGAAGTGTAAGAGGTGGGACCTGGACCAGGAGGACCATAAAGAAAGACTGGAGCTTCTTGAAAGAAGGGACCCTAGGGGAAGCTGGAAATTAAATGTGCGTAAGCATTTAAAGAAAATGTCCTCTCATATCTGCAGCACCATCCTCTAGCTAATGGGGTTTAAGGAAGTGGAAGGAAGAAAAGAGAGAAGGGGGTGTTCACATAGGGCCGGGTAGTGCTTGAGGCAGGATGGAGGAAGGTTAGAGACAGATTTTGAAGGTGTTTGGAAAGGTAGAGGCTGGCGGCCTGTGTATGGTGGGGACTTCGTACGGCAGGCCGGGGTGCCTTGCGGCAGAGCCCATCTTCTTTCTTCAGCTTCTGGAAGTCCCCGGAGGCGGGGAAGCTAGTGCGACGCTCTAGGCACTCCTGCTGGGGGAGGGCAGGCAGGAAAGGCGGGGCGCTGAGCGGGGCGGGACGGGGTGGGGCGGGAGCGGAGCCGGTGGCCGCGGGCGGGGCTCCTCTCCGGCGGGTGCCGGAGTCTGGGGGCCGAGGCTTCCCCCTCCCCGCCCGCCGAGGCGCTGGCCCCTCCTTCCCCCGCCGCCCCCGTGCCCGCCGCTGCTGCCGCTGTCAAAGATAAAACCGGGCCATTGCCTGCAGGAGCCCTGGAAGCAGGCGATCGGGCAGTGCGGAGCCTCGGGCGCGGCCTCGCCTCCCCGGTCCGGCTCCCGTGTCAGCACCGTGGACAGCGCAGACCCCCTCTCAGGGACCCTCCGGCCCGCAGGAGCACTCTTCGGGTTTCGGTGATCTCATCAGTACCGCGGACAGCGTCCAGGCCCTCGCTGGCCTCGGCCAGCCCACCCTCTCTTCAAATCAGTACCTCGGCCAGCCCCCCTGGACCAGCCCAGGGACAGCTACGGACTGGTCAGAACGCCCTGAAGATGGCCACTGAGGTAGGGGCCAGCACCTTAACCCGCAGGCAATGCCGCAGGGAATGATTCCCCACTAGGGGCAGACTGGGCATGAGGAGAAGGCGCGGGTGGATAGGGGTAGAGAGGGTGGTTCCCAGGTTCATGGGGGGAGGTATGGAGTGGCATGGCATATAAGCAGAGCTTTGCTGAGTGGTCCCCTCACCTTTGACAAGTCAATCTTGTCCATGCCATCCTGAGCCCCGGGAGTCTACTTGTTACCAATAGCACCAAATCCCAGCTGGGCTGGGGTTTCCCCTTCTCCTGAACACAGGGTTCTGATTCCCTAGAGGTTTGGAGGTCCCTGCACACCTGTGTAAGGGGACGGAAGGTGGCCTACTGTTGTTGTTGCTATGTCGTGCAGTATCCTGCTTCTAACCCAAATGCTTGACTAGGGAAGAAGGACGAGACCTTCCTTCACATCCGCATTTCCTTAGGAGGAGAACGTGGACAAAGACATGCTCAGGCACAGAACCCAAAGGGTTGGCTTTAATGAACCTCCTGCACCAGCCCCCACTTTTGAGAATTCCTTTTCCTTCTCTGTTTGAGTTGCTGCTCCCAGAGTATCCACATTTGCCTGTGTGTGGGGAGAGATTGTGTTCTTCACAGTGTGTCTCTAGACCAAGGGACCTGTTAGCTAAGGGCAAAATCTTGGCATAATTCGTAAGAAGTCGGGACTTGTGTCTCTACCCCCAGAGGTTACTCCTCCCCCGGGGGGCGCTCTTTACTCATGATGAAGCTGACATATGGGAGAAAGGATTGGCTCGGTACCCACACAGCATGCCGACATCAGAGCTGAAAGTTTCTTTGAATTTTTGGAGTGTAGCAGCACACTGGGTGTCCCCAGTTCTGCTGCTGCTGGCTTTTGTGGTGCCTCCCCATTTCCGGTCTAGCTGGAACACTGCCAAGGAGGAGAGCAAAGACCTGTGAATGATTCTGTGCGGTGCCTCGGGGATCCTGGCGAGTGGCATGACATCAGTACCAAGGGCTGCTGCCATAATTCCACTGGATCTCCTGATGTTACTCAGCATTGTTTGCCTGCCGATGTTACACAAGGCTAGCTCGCAGGGCTTCATGCTCCCCCAGAACCCCATGTCCAGGCAGGCCTGTCAGACCGCAGCAGCAGTTGCTAGTGTAATCTGATGGACTCCAAAAGGCCTGTCTGTCCTACGGTCTCTCCTCTACAGGTCTGCTGTGGCCCACACGGTCTACCCACAGACTCACACTTCTTGGCTGAGGCCAGGTTTCCAGGAAGCCGTTGGTAGTAGGCTTGATGACTCTCCCCTGGGAGAGGCTCTGCTCATAATGCCTCTGTGGGTACAACGCCATGGCACACAGAACGGCTGTGAGTGTGTGAGCAGTTCTGTGAAGTGGGCAAGGATGTGTTATTATCTGCAATTAACAGACGGGAGGACTGAGGCTTGGAAGCTTGCTTCAGCCTGGTGAAGGAGTCAAAGAAGGCGTCATTATCCCATTTTACAGATATTCAACTGCAGTGTTAAGACAATAATTCACCTTGCCTCCATGACCACTAGCTTCATGGTTTGCATCGAGGATAGTGTATCCAGTTAGCCAGTGTGATGCTTACTAGAGTTCTAGGGGGTCTTGAGACAGGGCTTTGAGTGAGGAGAGACATATTAGAAAGAGCAAGAGCAGAGGCTTTGAACCTGTGGGTCACAACTCCTTTGAGACCATCAGAAATATCAGATATTTACATTACGATTCATAACAGTAGCAAAATTACAGTTGTGAAGTAGCAATGAAAATAATTTTATGATTGGGGGTCACCAGACACAACATGAGGACCTGTACTAAAGGGTCACGGCGTTAGGAAGGTTGAGGACCACCGAGCTAGAGAGACTTGGCTTCCCTGGCTGCCATCTTGAGGGCAGAGGGTAGAAGACTGTTAGGATGAGCAAGAGCTGAGGTAACACTTTCAGCCTCACAGCTTGGCCTTGGCTGGATTCTGTTGGCGGTGCTGAGAGAAGAAACTCTGGCTCTGCCAAGGCACAGGATGCATGGTGTCTGGGCCAGGGTGACTCACCCCCTTAGGCTGTTTTTTACTATTAGGATTGGATTGAGATTGCCAGGAAAAACCTGTTGGGGGAAGGAAAACCTCGCTCCAAGTTCCCATGGTCATTTCCTTAGCAGTCTAAAGAGGAAGTGGAACTGGGTAGGGGGAGGAGACAGAGAGAGAGGAGAGAGGGAAGAAAGGAGAGAGGGGGAGGGGAAAAGAGCTTCCTGATTTCTGTTTAGAAGTTAGCATTAGGGGAAGGGTGTGTGTCCGAGGAACACCGAAGAGGGAGGACAGCTCCTGAGTGAGAAGATGACCTCATTTGGAGAGCTTTTCTGAGCCCATTTTCTGAGCAGTGAGCCTCTGCAAATGTGTGTCACTAGGAGCAGGGTCTGCCCAGGGAAATAGTCCAAATGGCCAAGAGCAACTGGGAAGTAGCCCTTTTTTGGAGGGACTTCTTGAAGTGGATTTTGGCAGGTCAGAGATGCTTGTTAAGTATACCCAAGTAGCAATACTCAGGCAGGGTATTTGGAGGTTTGATCTCTGAGTCACTGGCTTGAGCTTGGGCCTGAGTCTAGGCTGAGAAGAAGGGTGGCCCTGTGCCCAGTTTTCCACCCTCAGGCTCTACCTGGCTGCAGTGACTCATGATCTGGGCTCCTCTCCTACCATCCAGTCCAGCTCGTGATTCTTGAGCTGGCCCTCACCTGCACCTTATGGAGTGAGATGTTTTTTAGTGATGATGGATCTGTGGACCAGCTGGGACCTCCTGTTTGTCTTGAGCATGCCAGGCCTAGAAGCTCTGCATTCCTGCGATTGCTCTATACAAGCCCAGCCCGAGGGACTACCCGGTGTATAGAGACATACTATGTCACATGCTGTGCTCCGTCTCTACGTCTTCTTCCAGTCCTTCTTACACTGTGGCTTGAGAAATGATGCCCACAGATCTCACCTTTGATTTTCCTCCTCATGAAACAGCTTTGGTCTTGGCCTTAGCTGCCAACAGGCTGGGGTAGAGTGATGAGAGGTGGGGAGCAGGGCTGAGGTTTTGAGATAGCGGGGGGGGGGAGCTCAGTTCTCAGAGACATCTAAGACACCCCTGGAAAGATGATAAGGGGGGAACTTGCTGGGGAAGACAGAGAGTCTGCAGCCTCAAGGAGTATTGGGGTTGGCTGTAAGAACTCTTTCCTGTTTCCCTAAGGTTAAGAAGCTATATAGAAAGTGCTTGGGACCTGGCTCTTGTGTCTGTCTTTATTCTCAAACTGGAGCTATAGGAGTTAAGTCTTTATACACATGTGGCCTTATTTAGCCAAGTTAGTGCTTGCACTTAAAAAAAAATTATTTGAAACATTTAGAAAACTGGATAGCTGATATTAAGAAATTTTGGATTTGTGACTTCCCTTTAAAAATCAGAAGTGGGGCTGGAGAGATGGCTCAGCGGTTAAGAGCACTGGCTGCTCTTCCAGAGATCCTGAGTTCAATTCCCAGCAACCACATGGTGGCTCACAACCATCTGTAATGGGATCCGATGCCCTCTTCTGGAGTGTCTGAAGACAGCTAAAGTGTACTCATATAAATACAATAAATAAATCTTTAAAAAGAATCAGAAGTGTCAGGTACCTGGTTGCACATTCTTCAACGGGAATGGCCGGCTGGCTCTCTGACAGACACAGGCATAAGCTCTCTCATTTGCCACAGGCCCAGCCCAGCCCAATGACTGCTCCACCTCTGTAAATGTTTATGCCCTCCATTCTTGACAAGGCTTTTGTCAAGTCAGAGATGGGGGGGGGTTATGATTATGGGGCTCTTGTTTAGTATCTTTGAAGAAATGGGGGCCAGAGAGAGGCAGACGTTTCAAGAGCTATATTGCCCAAGATCAGGTTTCTTGCTGCCATGTTGAGCAAGCCATTTTTTGCTCAGCTCCTTGGTACTTCTGGATGGAACCACCATAGATGGAGAGAGCCATGAGACCCTTTCTTGCCTAAAATCCTGCTTTTCACCAACTGTGCCAGACCATGTGATCTGTGTTCGTTGTGTCAATCTGGCATGCCAAGGCCCTTACATGTAAATCATGTCTCATCTGTTCTTCTCCAGACTGACATACATTCTCCAGGGCAGAAGCAGATGCCTAGTCACCTGGAGCCGGGAAAGGTTCTTAGGTTCAGGATACAGCTGTTGCTAGAGACTCGAGAGTGAATGAATCAGTCAAGAGCAAATAGGTCTGTATTATGTAAGACATCACCGAACATTGTACTAATTGAAGATTACTTCCTTCTCAGCAAAGTCCTGAATGGAGAGGTCCCAATCAGCAGGCATAGGTCCTTGGAGTGGCCATTTAGGGACTCCGGCCTTTTCCAGTTCTGCTGTCTTTAACGCCTGGCTCCTCTGGTTTCTGGGGAAAGGAGGAGTTTCAGGTCTTTGTGTGTCAGATCAGATATTCACTACATCCACTAACTTTGCTCAGCATGTGGCCACCCCAATATGCAAAGGAGCCTTGGAATGAACTTAGTTGTGTTCTTAAGAGGAAGAAGAAATAGCTGGTCATCAGTCAGCCAGTCACTAAGAGACACACCATCACGGGTCATGGAAGCGCCTGCACCTATGTGTACACAGGTGTGTGTGTGTGTGTGTGTGTGTGTGTGTGTGTGTAGGTTCAGACAAAAGATGATGCCTGTGGCAGGAAGCCAAGTCCCAGACAGAGTGGCTGAAACAATTATTTCTGCTTCCTTTCCATTCTCACCACTGCCTTCTGCGGTTTAGTACTATTTTATTTTTACCTTGAACTATGACAGAAAAGGACCCGTTCAATGGGTCCCTTAGGCGTACCCACTCCTACGAATCTGTCAAAGCAATCCTTCCGGAGCTTAAAGAATCCATGGCTGGCTCTTGCATGTTGGCTTTGGAAGGGCAGGGAAGGCCACAGCCCCTTTCCTTTCTCAGAAAATACATTATAGTAAAACAATAACTAGACCGAGTGGACACATTGATCATTAACTTGTACTACTAAAACATGTTCATTTAAAGCATGGATTTTTTTTCAAAATGATCATAGGATCCTAGTAGATATTAAAAGGGGGATTTTCCAACAAAGACTCTGCCTAGTGGAACCAAGAAATATTGAGACTAGAGGAGTACTTATATGCCACTTAATTCATTCCCCAAACTTTGAGACCAAATCTCTTGCTTGAAGCAAAGTTTACCTGAAATTAGGAGAGCCTTATGTAGTGTTCTCTGATTCCTACATTTCCAAGACCTCGATATACCAACCATCCACTCTTTCTGACTTGTCGGTCACTCTCTCGTCCTCTGCTTTTAGGCATCTCCAACCTGAAATCCTTCCTGTTGACAGAGACCCATCCTGTTGGACTGCAGCACATGTTCCTCTCCCACTGACTGTATCTAGTCTGCAGACCAGCTTTGGTCTTGTTAAATGCTGCCTGAAGCCACTGGAGCAGACCATGTCTTCCTTATTCCCCTTCCCAGGGTCACCCTTTCCTCCACTCTCTACTTCAGGCCAGCCCCCATCACTGCGTATCCTTAGCCTTCCCCTAGGACTCCGTGCAGTCTCCAGGAAGTCTTCCTGCCTAAGTATCTCTGAGTAAATGTGACTTTGTTTCAACCATTCATCACAGTGTAATTCATTAGGCTTTAACTTGTCTTTCTCCCCGGAGCCCATAGACTGACTTTTGCTCAGTATCTGGAGAGCCTGGCACTAGTAGGGACTCAATAAATGAGAGAAAAGTGACTGACTGGATTCAGCTTAATTACACAGGATGAACTAGCTTTCCTTCTCCCTGCCTTCAGGGCCTGGTCTCCACACAGTTCCAATGCTGGGTGTATTTCACCAATGGTGTGTTTGTCTCCAGTGTGAGTGACTGAGGCTGGAGAGAAAGAAGAAAGAGACTTTGTTTTTTGTGGTATAGTGCCCACCCCCCTCAAGGGTCAGGTCAATGCTAAGTTTTCAGATTGGATGGAGAAACAGAAGTCACTCTATGCCTTCCTACCAAAGAAAGCTATTAATTCAGTACCTGGCCCCAGTCCACCTTACCCGCGGTTATCTCTTGGGAAATAGCCATTCCTAGACCTTATTCTGGGTTAAGGAAACCATTGGGGGGTGCTTTCTGGCCTCCCAGGACTTGGCCTGGACTTCAGCGTCCCTTGGAGTTGCCTCTCTTCCACACGCTCCACTCCCCAGCCTGCTTGCGAACTCCACTTGCAGGGCCTAAGGCTTCCATCTTTGTCTGTGCTGAGCTCTCCAGGCACAGGGCCAGCTGTCACTCACTTCTCTTTGCTAGAATCTGTTTTTGCTGTGATTGATGGCTCTGAGTGTCTCGTTTTGGTCCAGCCTTGCTCCTTCTTTAGGCTTCTGCATAAACACTATGATGACTTCAGGAAGCTTCTCATGTGAACCACACGAGGCCTGCTTCTCTAGGCCCCCAGAGCCTGGCCATGTGGCAGGCCTATCCCTGTGTGCCAGGATTCGGAGATGCTGGAGAGCCTTCCATGTCAGTGTACTGAGACAATGGTCGCCTAAGCATGTGTCCCCCATTTATCTCCTCAGGTTCACAATCTTCAGGAGCTCAGGAGAAGTGCTTCACTGGCCACCAAGGTCTTTATCCAGAGAGACTACAGTGACGGCACCATCTGTCAGTTCCAGACCAAATTCCCGCCAGAGCTGGATAGCCGGGTAAGGACACCTTTTGAGTGAGGATACCTTTTTCTAAACATGAGCTCTACCCCTGTGGTGGCAATGAGAATTAGTTGTGTGTGTGTTTTTTTTTAAATCCAGTCTTCTATGACACATATTGTCACAAAATGCATGACTTGTTCAGCTGCCTCAAATAGAAGGATGATAAGTCCATTGGACTGTCTTGCATTTCCACACAGAAAATCTTTCTTTGAACAACAAAACAAAACAAAACAAAACAAAACAAAACAAAACAAACAAAACAGAAAACCTCAGACTTGTTCCAGTCCAGCAACTCAAATTACCTCAGCATGAGAATTCACTAGAAATCTTGTTAAACAAATGTAAATTCCTGAGTGCTCGTGGGTGAGATTAGGTGTCACCCGCACTTGCTGATTCAGCAGCTGGCCTGTGGTTTAAGCATCTCCATTTGTTGGTAGCTGTCCTTAAGCTTGGTTACACACTAGAATTTTCTAGGGAGCTGAAAAAACTCAATGCACCCAAAGCACTTCAGTCGGAATCCTGGGGAGTGGTGCCTGGGCACTGGTAATATTTTATGCCTTAATTCTCAAATTAATTTTTTAAAGTTAACTAAAAATTATTTTAACCATAATTAGTCAGACTTCAATTGTTTTAAACGAGGAATTCTCAGGTGAGCTAGAATTGAGTGGTCCCTAGATCTTGCTTGGGCAGTAGCTGGCTGTCTATCACAGTGCCTTTTCCCACTCTTGGCTGGATTGGGGCCACTTGTGAGCTTTGGGAAATGGGGGACCAGACAAGGCGTCTACTTGGTAGGGTAAGATGACAGTAGCAATTGCTGCTCTGACCTAGCCCTCCCCTTCCCAGACCGAGTCAGCGCCTTCTGGGGCTGCAACTGGAGTGTAGCATTGCCTTTTAAAAGTGGCCAAGAGTTGTTAGTGTGCAGCCAGCACTGGGCACCACCACTAAGCCCTTGTTTCAAAATTGTGCCCCATGGCTCAGGGTCAGCATCACCTGGGAAATGATGCAGGTTTACAGCTACCTTTGAGCTCCCAAATATGAATGCGTGTTTAACCAGATCCTTACACACAGACATACAGCTTCAGGAGAAGAGTCCTTCAGGACTAGAAGCAGGAAGTGACTCACCAAGGTTATTAGACAGTACAGCAAGAGCCTGGTCACACTGATGCAAATGCATCCTGAGTAGGTACGGATGAAAGTAGCTGCTGTGTGATCAGAGCTGTGGCAGCACATCTCAGAGACCCAGAGGAAGAGCTAGGGGCTGCTTTCCCACCCTTTTACCTGTCTTAGACAAAGCAGGAAGGGAGTCTGATGTACCAACTTCACCCGATGGTGGCGGCACCTCAGGCAGTCAGCCAAAGCTTGTGTTCTGCCCCTGTTTCTGAGGGTGTACAGCCCCCGCCAGGCGGTCAGCTGCCTTAGAGCTGGCTTGGGATCGGAGGAGGGCAGAGAGCTGGTGCTGATCTATGTTTTAGACCAGGCCATTTATTTGAGGAGGTATGAAAGATGAGGCATGGCTGGTCTTTGCTGACTGAATCCTCACTGGCTCTTGCAAAACCATGAGCATTCCATTCTTACATAAGCAGGCCTATCCTCTGCAGGAAGTGTTAGGGCAGTGGAAGGGGCAGAGAGGCCAGAGATGAGGCCTCAGGGTTCTGTGGTCTCAGGATCACAGAGCAATACTCACCTGTGAGAAAGAGAATGGGGGTGACAGGACAGCTTTTGGCACATAGAACAGTTTCAGTGTGTCCTATTGTTACAGATACAGGCCAACTCCCTGACTGTACACACACACACACACATACACACACACACACACACACACACACACACACATGGACACACACACAGATACACAGACACACACATAGACACACACACAGACACACATAGACACAGACACACATACAGACACACACACAGAGACATACATATAGACACACAGACACACAGATACACAGATACACAGACACACATAGACACACACACAGACACACAGACACACATACAGACACACACAGACACACATACAGAAACACACGGACACACATACAGACACACACAGACACACAGACACATACACTACACACAGACACACATAAACACACACATAGATACACAGACACATAGACATGCACACAGATACATAGACACACATGGACACACAGAGACACATATACAGACACACACACTACACACAGACACACAGACACACATAGACACACACACTACACACAGACACACACACTACACACAGACACATATACACACACATATAGAGACACACATACAGACACACACACTACACACAGACACACATAGACACACACACACTATACAGACACACAGACACATATAGACACACACACAGACACATAGTCACACATAGACATACAGACATACACAGACACACATACAGACACACACACAGACACACACATGCACATGCACAGACACACACACAGGCACATATAGACACACACACAGACACATAATCACACATAGACATACAGACATACACAGACACACATACAGACACACACACACACACACACACACAGCAGCTGTGGTGGTTAGTGACTTCTTAGCCAGGAGGGAAAGTACCCTTGGAGTGGCTCTTCTGAGCTCTTGCTGTCTGCTGCAGGCAGCTGAAGCCCCTTCCAAATCAGGAGAAGTCACTCTGGCACAGTCATCACAGTGGGATGTGACATCACCAGAATCCATGGTTGAGCTTTTGCATAAAACATCTAGGACATACAAGTTCTCAACCCATAGGTCGTGACCACTTTTGAAGTCGAATGACCCTTTCACCGGGGTCTCATATCAGAGATCCTGCATATCAGATATTTACATTATGGTTCATAACAGTAGCAAAATTGCAGTTATGAAGTAGCAACAAAAATTATTTTATGGTTGGTGGTCACTACAACATGAGGAACTGTATTAACAGGTCATAGAATTAGGAAAGTTGGAAACCACTGATCTAGGTCTCCTGTTCCAAGGGAGGCCAACAGCCATGTTGGTTCCCATCCTACAGGAAACCAACACAGTACGGGCCAGCTACTCAGGCAGGGCCACACGTCTACTTCTTGAGCAAGTCTGGACCGAACTCTAGGTCTCCTGATCTCGTGCTCGGTCTGTTCTGTTTGCAGTCTCTCAGTCATGCCTGTGCACCAGTATTTCACTGTCTCCCATCCACGCGGCCCCAGGGCTGTTATTCCAGTCCCACCTGGGATTGTCCCCACACTGGGGAGGCTAACAGCCTGCCTCTCTCCCTCCAGATTGAGCGGCAGCTCTTTGAGGAGACTGTGAAGACCCTCAATGGTTTTTATGCAGAGGCCGAGAAGATCGGGGGCAACTCCTACCTGGAGGGCTGCCTGGCCTGCGCCACGGCCTACTTCATCTTCCTCTGCATGGAGACCCACTATGAGAAGGTGCCGATTCCCCATCTCCCCTTCCCCAGCTACCTTGCCACAGACTCATCTTTAAGGACCCCTTTCCTGCAGGTTCTCAAGAAGATTTCCCGTTACATCCAGGAGCAGAACGAGAAGGTCTTTGCTCCCCGGGGGCTCCTGCTCACAGATCCCGTGGAACGCGGGATGAGGGTTGTATCCTTCCGGGCTCTTTTACGTGAGGTGCAGCGGGTTCCTTGAGGATGTTGCTAGAGAATGGGAGCCTCCCTAGGGGCCTTCCGGGACCCCACACATCACTGGCCGTAGGCGCCCTTCACCTTTAGTTATTGGGGTCACTTGTGAGTTTCAGGCTTTGTAGTTATTGAACTGTATGCCATCAGTGCTTTGGAAAATATCATCTCATGTGATTTCTATCACATCTCCCAAGAGGTGGGTGGGCCCTTCCTATCCTCCCGTGTGTACCAGGACGCTGAAGGGAGAGAGGCTTTATCACTTACCCTCAACAGATTGTCACAGTCAGGATTTGAGCCCAGACTCTCTTAACCTGTAACGCTGTCTGGTCCTCAAAGAGTCTTCACGTCTTCCACAATCTCCTTTAATAGCCCGTGTTGAGCCCCATCACCCACTGAATACAGATGAGCAAAATTAACTGCAAAACGAGGATGCTCTGTTGGCTGTCTTGGTGACGGGCTGGGCAGGGGGTGGACAGGAGTTCTGCTGACCCCACTTGGAACAGGAGTTCAGGTGGACAGCTCCCCATGCAGTAGTTAAAATAATATATTTTACAATAAAGCTGAGAGAAGAGTTCAGAAAACATAATCCCCAGAAGCACACACATTTCTCCGATTCTTATTTACTGAGTCCTTGAGTGGTGCTCAGTACTCAGGTACTCCATTTAATTTTCACAGGAACCCCAAGGCTCTGCTGGTGTCCCCAGTTTGAAGATGTGATAATTGGTGGATTAGCAAGTGAAAGGATTGGACTGATCTAACTGGAGTGGGCCATTAGGGACCAGCAAAGGGAAGAGTTTGTATCTAACACCATTTCCCGGTGCATCTGTGACTTGGAATCCCATAATGCATCTCGAAGAAAGCCAGAATCTGTCCATGGGATCCCGTTGTGCACTCAACCCTGTGTCCTCTCAGGTTAGCTGAGGCTTAGAGTAGGGTTTGGACTTCAGTCAGGCCTCTGGTCTTTGGGCATAGCGGGCTTCAGGTCACAGGCCTCTCATTCTGGATCTGTACCCCGTTTCCTGATTAGCAGTCGGATGCTCGCAGCTCCTTAACTGTCGTCCCAGATCGAGATCTCCATCTATGAGGACCGGTGCAGCAGTGGTAGCTCCAGTAGCGGCAGCAGCAGCGGCAGCGGCAGCAGCAGCGCTGGCGGGGGAGGGGCGGGGGCCCGGTGACTGGCCGAGAGTCCCTGCAGGGAGGTGTATGGCCGGAGCGAGGGGCTGGCAGATCTGCGGAGGCTGCGCTACCAGAGCACCCGCTTCTGAGTCTTTCTCTGGGCCCACCCTGCCTTGTGGCGCGGAAGGGAGGGTGACTGCACGCTGTCCCGTGTCCCCAGCCCTTTGCCCCTTGGCAGGATCTTCTTCTTTCTGACCCTGGACCTTTTTTGTTTTCTTCCATGAGGCTGATCTGGGTCATCAGAGCCAGACCTTCCTAGGGTGCCTGGGGTGGGGGTGGGGGACCCAGCTTGGACAAACCCTCTCTTTCCTGCCTCCTTCCTCACTCTAAGGAGGGCCTGGAGAATTCCCACCTGCATGATACTTCACCCTCAAAGACCATGTCTACCTGGACTCGGCTCCCTGGGGCTCTAAGGTCCAACGCTACTATGGGCTCCTGCTTGTCAACGGTCCCACCTCCTCATTGGAGATCTGGGGAGATAGGTGCCCTGGGAGCTATTTAGCCACTCCAAAGGCAGTGGCTTGCCTGTCCTTCACTCAGAGCGAGAAGTCCTTGCAGCCATGCCAAGAAGCACCCAACTTTGAGACTTTGCTCCTCACCAGGAACTAGGTTCTAGGGGTTCAGACTAGGGCCTGATGGGATCCACTGGGGTATGATAAAACTCTTTGGATGAATGCAGCTGGATGGAGCTTGAACTTCTGACCTGGAGCCAATTCCTGCATCGTGTGCATACATGTGAAGTGCACTGTGTGCAAATGTATCTATGTACGTATGTATGTGTGTGTATGTATGTATGTATGTATGTATATTTGTTTGTATGTTTATGGGTGGCTAAGCATGTACACATTGAGCATACAAGTGTATGAAGCTGAGTGCCTGGATATGTGTGACTGCACAAATGAATGTGTGTATGTGCACACGTGTGTATGAACCTATGTTTATCCGAGTGAATGAGGGAGAGTGTTAATTGCATGTGCAAAACACATGCATGCAAATTATGTACACAAGTGCACGTGTGTGAATATGCATGTCTGTGTGTACGCATGCATGTATGTGTATGTGGGGAGAGAGAGAGAGAGAGAGAGAGAGAGAGAGAGAGAGAGAGAGAGAGAAATTGATTGATTGATTCCGTTGTGTGTTCTCTTTGGCTGCTGGGCTAATGACTACCAAGTCCTGCCCTGTCCTGTCCCACACTGGTCTGCAGAGCCTCCCTGTGAGTCCCCCCTGGCCCTCTGTAAGTCAGTGTCCTAAAGCTGGGCTGTCAGCTTGACTCTTCCTCCTGACCTTTCTCCCACCTCTGGGTCTATTGTGCACATTCTAATGGAGGACCGGTTGGGGTCCTAGGAGAACAGAGCCAACATTTAGGTAGTCTTTGGTGCCCCTCTCCCAGCCCCCGTGGCACAGTGGGGCCACAGATGCTGCATATTCAGCCTGCCCAGGTGTCGGAACTCTGAGGCCCTTGTAGATATGGCTTCCCTGGACATTCAAGGCAAATATGCCTTGCAAGGAAAAGCTACGGTGCTGGGGCTCCCGAGGGGAGCCCATTGAAAGGGAGGCATCCTGGGGCCTGAAGACGGACAGAAAGGGGCTGCCTACCTCAGCGGGCAGGAGGTGCTAGAACTAGACAGGAAACACCAGCCATTATAAGCAGCTTTCTGGAGCTGAAAGCAGCAGCATGGGACAGCAGGAGACTATGCTGATGGATGGAGAGGGCTGGCCAAGCCCCTGAGGCCTCGGGGAGCCTGAGCCCCACGAGCCCTGGTGCAATGAACCCCTTCTTTCCAAGCTGCAGCCCCTGATTCCTTGCAGATGTCTGTGCCCTCTGTAGCCTGCTGTATGGCCAGGCATTATGTCTGACTTTGCACAGCCTGTTGGGAAGGATGGGAAGAGGCAAAGTGGAGGCCTTTTGTTTTTATTCTTTTCCCAATAAAAGGACTTGCCAGCCTGAGCTCCATGCTGTTTCCACTAGTCCATCCAAAGAGACACTGGGTGTGGGTGTGAGGAAGAAGCAGACTGCACACAGGACTGATAAACTGTCTCCTTGGAGCACATGGGTCAGTGAGGAGGTGGACATTCCAGGTCCTTCTACCAACCCTTAACCTTTGGTGGATTTGCAACTTTGGGTGGAGTCAGTAGGTTCAAATAAATGCTAAGCCAAAAGTAATTTATCAGTGAGCTAGGGAGGGACTGCTTCTTGAGTTCTTACCCTAGGTCAGGCACTGTTTGGGGTTGAGTCACACAGGCCGTCAGTGTTGAGGACTAGAAGGGGCTGGCAAGGTGGCTCAGACAGTGAGATGCTTGCCATATAAGCCTAATGGCCAGAGGTTGAGCTCTGGAACCCATGTGAGAGAACCGAATCCTTAAAATTGTCCTCTGATCAATTGCCATACACGTGCATCATGGAACGGCACCCCCACCATGTTAATACATTAAAAATTTAAAAATAGTAGAAAGCAGGCAGATATTGAAAACTAGCATAGCCTATAGCTTGAGTTTCACCAAATTATTTATTACCACCTATGATATACCAGGTACTTTGATAAAACCATATTCTAGGAATGAGGGGGATTTAAAGATTAGCTGAGTCTTCTCTCAGGGTCCAGAGAGGTTGAATAACACGCACCGTCACAGAGCTAGTGGAGTTAAAATGGATTTATTCCCAGGTAGAAAGTTGCCTGAGGCTGGGCCATGTACACAGATCTTCGGGTTAAGGGTCTGTTCCAGAAAGGACACGGAGTGTCCTGGAGTGGGGTCACAATGGAGGTCTCCTCTGAGGGGTGCTGGGTAGAGCACATGACTGGTGCCTGAGCCCTGGGGGGCCTGGGGCCTCGGGCTCAGTCTTGGGGTGTGTCAGTGGGTTGGTGATCAGCTCCGGTGACAGGGAGGGTCCTGCTTGAGTGCTGTGTGGGTGGAAGCTTGCCGTAGCTTGAGGTCATGCTGAGCCCCAGCCAAACTGTTGAGAGAGGAAGCCCTGCAGATGGCTGGGGATTTCCAAACTGGCAAAATTCACCCAACATCCCCACCTCCCAGTGCTTGACTGGCTGAGAGGCATTCAGCTCTCCCACTTTCAAGGGGCAAAGAGAAAGGAGAAAAAGGGTAGCCGTGCTGGAGAGATGGTCCAGCAGTTGAGAGCACTTGCAAAGGGCAAAGTTCACTTCCCAGCACCCACATGGCTGCTCACACCTGTACTCTAGTTGCAGGAGACCTGGCACCTTCTGACTTCCTCTGGCACCAGGCATACCCATAGCACATAGATATATATGCAGGTAAACGCTCATACATATTTAAAGAACTTCTTTTTTTTTTTTTAAGAAAGAAAAATGGTAGTATTTGTTTGATGCTTGTTATATGTGCACTAGGCTAAGCCACTACATAATTCATGGCTTAGGCCTTCTGGTGACCTTTCCGTGGTGTGTGTTACTATGCCCATTTTACAGAGGAGGCTCACAGAAGCTAAATTACCCCCAATTCACACGATTAAGAAATAGCAGACCTTGGTTTTGGATCTGAGAAGGAGCCTGCAGACTGCAGAAAGGTGCATGGGTGAATCTAGTGTCAAGGGTCCCTTAGTTACTCAGAGACTTAGAGTCATAGATTCCCAGGGAAGAGCCTGGGGCTATTTGTGTCTGGGTTCTGAGGCAGGTCTGGCACCTTCATGCCCCAGGAGCACAGAATTATGGGAGGGCTGTGCTCACAGGCCTGTAGTACTCACAGGGACAGCTCAGTGAATGGCAGAGGAGACCTGACTGCAGATCTGGTGACGTGTGACTTTCTCTGCTGCCTCGGTTCTTAAAGCAGAAGACTGTTCCCTCTGGCTCGTCGCAGCCGAATCACTACTTCCCCTTGCTAAGCAGACACAAGCCACAAAGGAGAGGTCATCCCTGGTTCCCTTTGAAGGGCACAGCCATCCTGACACACCCCAGGCAGGTTTCTGTGCATGGTTTCTCTTTGCTGCATGCATTGCCTTTCTTCCTTTGGTTAAAGACAGAGCCCATGTGATAGGAGGACTACAGCGTTTCTGTAAGTTCGAGTGCCGCCAAGTGGTGGGTTCATGTACTGCATCCAAGAGCCAAAAGACTACAGAAAGGCGCTTCCGCCAACCACCCCAAGCCGGCAGCTGATGTGGCCTGGAAGTTGTTTGCAGCTTCTAGAGGTGTGGGTCAAGGCAGGGGTCCTGAGACAACCGCTCTTTCTCCCCACAGCCAGCTTCATCTGCTTCAGGCACTGCCTGATCCGGGAGCCCTCCCCCACTTCCCATGAGGTCCCTGAAGGAAGCACCCTCAACCTGGCCTTTGCCTTCTCTTCCAAGGACAAGTTAGCGAAAACGCGGCTCCAAACAAGACCTGACTTTGAGCTCTGACTTCAAGATACCATTCTGCATTAGAGGCAGCCTCAGCTTGCTCCACTATCATGTAGGAAAACACTTCACACAACTCTTCAGACCTAAGCGTGAGCATGGACTGAAAACACTGGCTCCACAAAAGTAATCAGACCCAGCCTGGGACAAATTCAAAGACAGACGCAACTGCCTATCTGAGGTGGGGAAGAGGGGTCTGGAGACTCTGTGGCGTCCACATTTCTGCTTCAAGCCTGGAGAACTAGCAGCACTGGGTCCTCACTTCTTAAAAATTCAGTGTACTGAACACATGAGATCTATGCATTTTTCTGTGTTTTATTGTATGATAAAATTAACCAAAAAAGTTTATTTGCTCTAAGGTAGGAAAAGAAAGCAAAGCCCTAGAATTCATGGTTTACTGAAGATCTATTAACATGCCTCATGCTAACCCAGGCAATTGTAATTCAACATATGAAGTGTGTGTGGGGGGATCTGTCTCCTGTTTGCTGTGGATTGTGGATATTTATGAAAGTGTTTGATATGTGGAGGGTGAGGCCACCAAAAGAGAAGGTTCCTGTGTTTAAGAAAACCTGAAACAGTTTCACACTAGTTTTTGTTTCTGTTTTGAGACAAGGTCTCACAATGTAGCTCCAGCTGTCCTGGAGCTCACTACATAGACCAGGCTGGCCCTGAACTCACAGAGAGCCACCTGCTTCTGCCTCCCAAGTGCTGGGATTAAAGGCTTGTGCTTGACACACCTTTATCTTAACTGATATCTTAACCTCCACCCCCAAGTCCTGCAAGCAAATGCAGGACCAGTACGTTTATCTGGGAGACTCAATCCATAGCTCTCAGCAGAGTCTCAGAGGTATAAATGACTGGCTGCAAAGGTTAAGAACAACCAGTCTGGAAGAATCATCGAGAAAATGGCTGGAAGTGTGCCTGGCATGAGATAGGTGCCTTTGTAATGCTAGTTTCCTTTTTGGCTTTTAGAGTCTAGCATTTGAGGGTTCCCACATGACTCTTCCCAGGTGACTCCTGAGGCTATATTTTTCCAGGCAGCACCAAGGGCAGAGTACACCACGCTCACAGCTCTTCTTTTAAGAGGTCCTTCAGAGGACCCGTCACTTCAGTATCTGTAGGATGTGGGATGCAGGATGCAGTGCATAGCATCTGGAGTGGCACCGGGGTTTGTGCTTTTGACTCAGGGACGATAGAGGAGGTGAGCAAATGTGAAGGTATCAGGGGCAGTACCAGCCAGGGGACTCCCCACCCTTACCCCCAGCCACTCCCTTCTCAGAGCCTAGGCTTGGTCCTTTGTAAATCTGCAGCATTACAAGAACGAATCCTTGTAAATGATAGTTGGCTTCTCAGAGTAAGATATTAATTAATGCCATTGTGGAAGGGACACAGGGACTTGTGACATGGCTTTATAGAAGTTTCAGATACTCACATGGAACCAACAGCCTTCAGTGACCCCTAATATACACAGGGACATTGGTGAGCATCAATGCTCTGTTTGCCTCTCTAACACGCAGGTGGGTGGTCATACTTGAAATCTGATTTTATATGTAAGGAAATAAACGGTCCAGGTTGTTAGGGAGCTTGACACAAGTCTACAGCCGAATGTCTCGGAGCAAGGATTCAAACCTGAGTCCCGGACGCTGCATCCTGGTTCATTCTGCCTCGGCATGTCACAGTCAGGCGTGAGATGCCGTTCTACCTGGGCTGACTCATGAAGACGGATTCCAGACCCAGAGTAAAGCACGTGGGCAAACGTGGACACAGAAAAATTAGTTTTGGAGGGGGATGGAGGGGCTCATTATTTTGGAGTAATTCAAGTTATTGATTTCTGTAATGGAAAAGTGATTGGGACCAGCTACCACCTGAGAGCAGTGTTGCTGGATATTTGGGAAGGAGGAAACATTACACACAGCTTACACGGTCTCATATATAACGACAGCCCCCTTTCCTGGCTGTCCCCAAGTAATCAGTAAACCCCTTGAGGGTGGGGATCTTGTCTACTCGTGTCTCCCCCTCCTAGACCCCTCTCAGGTGCCTGTCAGATGCCTCCCCTTGGCACTGAATGGGAGATGCAGCCTATCCCAGGGTGCCAGGAAGAGGGAGAAGATGCAGTTGTGCCATCTGGGCAATGCGCTACCCAGAGGCAGATGTGGATAGGCAGGGCTTAAGAGTGACACAACTGAACGTCAAATGGCCACCAAATAACTCAATTAAAAGGCAGAGGCAATAGTCTGGCCATCCTCTGAGCTTGCCACAGCTCTCAGTAAGGTCACCCTGGCTGTGTTTCTGCGTATCTCCTGAGAGAAGAGGAGACAAAGAACACAGCCTGGCTCAACTTAGCCCTCACCCATACTGCCTGGACACCATGATTTCAAGCAAGAAAAAATTCCTTTTGGACTTTCATGGTTTCTTTTCTTTTTCTTTTTTCTTTTTGGCCTGGAAGTCTAGGTCTAGGTATTAAGAAGGTGAAATACCATTGTGGATGAATGGATGGACGGATGGACGGATGGACAGATGGGGATGGACGGAGCAAGGATGAATTGACAGATATGTGGGTGGATACAGAGAGTATGGGTTCAAAGGAATGACTGATGGATCAGGACTGAGAGGGCTGCCTGGCTGGAGATGGAAGCTCGTAGACCCTGGAGAGGCAGGTAGATGGATGAGCACTGATTGGCCCTGTGTTCTCCTGAGCCCTTCACAGCACAGGCCTGGACTCTTCAAAGCATAGACTGTGTTTATCCCATCCCCAAATGAGTTCAGCATTTATAACTGAGTGATGGATGTGTCTTGCTGGGAAGGGGTCTTCTGGTCTAATATTGCCAGGTTAATGACTTATGGATTGTTGTAAAGTCAGGCACCACGAGAAGTGAAGCCAGGAGTTGAGGGCCTTGGAATAGATTTCATAATAATGTCACATTTCATCAGCTGGGTGTTGCACAGAGCCCTTTTCTGGAGGGAGCCTCACTGCCATTCCTCAAGGCTGTTACTACCCCGCTCTGTGGATGAAGAACCTGAGGCTCAGAGGGGAGATGCTGTAGTTCACTTCAGAGTGTGGCGGTGAATTGTCTGGCAGGCAAGCTCGGGCCTTTGATTTTACTGTTTCTTAGTGAAGAGAAAGTCACAGGAATCTTGTACTAGGTCTCTAAGCAGTGATGTGGCTTTGGCACATGGGATACCTTTCGCTTGAACTGAGCTATTGTGGTTTTTTTAATGACAGTGTCTCAGAGCCAACCCCAAATTCTTCCCCCTTCTCTTCTCTGCGTCTTCCTGGAACCGCAGAGATGGGTACATCTGGTTTGCCTTCCTCTGTCTGCTTTCTACCTGTTCTCCCACCACTCAGGAGCAGTCGGAAGCTGAGGTGTGTTTCTCCTTCCATAGAGGGAAGTCAGCCCTTAACTTGGAGAGGCATCCAGCTACTGGGAGGGCAGGATTCTTTGTGGTTTCTCTGGGACTGGCCATACAGAGGAGCTACCGTTATGGGAATGAGTGGCCTCAGTTGGGTTTTCTTCTTTCCCACAAGCTGGTGTGGTGGCATGGTGCCTGGCCTCTGAGCAGAGCTTCCTAGGAATGGTGACAGATTCTCCTTGCCCCCCTCCTTGCTAGCTCCTGACCCTGCCTCCTACTCTCAGTTGCCCAGGTGTCTCCTAGAGTGGGTGGTCTCTGTCATGGAGTGCTTCCAGGATCAAGCATGTGGCTCTTTCTGTCACTTGCTAGGAGGAACCAGTGCTATCCACGTATTCTCAAACTCGTGGTTGCACGCTTCTGAAACACTGGAGCTTTCTGGGAAAGGAAGCGAGGAGCAGTAGCCTGGCCTGAGGTCTTCAAAGGGACTATGGGCAGTGTGGGCCCAGGGGAGGACATATGAGGTCACAGAGTCTATGGTCCTCAGTCTCCCTGTCTGCAAAGCATGTGGCTGAACTAGAAGACCTCTCAGGCGCCTCAGCACTAACTGCTTGAGGAGTCTGTTTGTGTTGATGGGGACTGTCTAGAAAAGTGCCATGGCTCCCAGCAACCTCTGCTCTGTGTGGCCTAGCCGACCTCATGCCCACCCTGCTCCATTTGCCTTATTTATGAGCACTCTCTTTGAGAACGGTGCCCTGTGAGCGCCACGCCAAACCTGGCATACCCCAGGGCCAGGGAGCTGGGCTCTGCCCCTTGATGGCTATTTGTGGTCCTACCTTCTCTTTCTCACCAGCATCCTGGGGTAGCCAGTGCTTTCCGTATCTCTACCTGCACATCCCTGGTTGTTCTAGGCACAACTGTGAGGAAGTGTGGGAGCTTTGACATCAAATAGAACCTGGCTCCATCATCAATTTTGGTATTTATTAATAATGAGATCTCTAATTTATCGGAGACATACTCCATGCCCGACACGGTGGCAAGTTTAACACAATAACTGTGAGGTATCCGTTACTGCTAAAACTCAAGTTTAATAAATGTAAGCTTCATACTCGTTTTAGAGATGAGAAACTGAGATTCAAGGATACTGCACCCCCTTTAAATCTTAAATGCCCCCTTTACGCCCTGGGGGCAGAGCACTCTGGCCCACCCTACCTAAAGTAACAGTTTGCCTCTACCCAGGTGCTCACAAACCCCCCTTAATGCCTCCCCTCTTCCCCAACTCACGTGGGAGTTTCTAACCCACAAGCAAGCCTTGCCACATAAACATGTCAACATGGTACCAGTGTTGTTCCCCGATAAATATCCGAAGCCACTAGAATAATGTACAGCACACAGCAGGTCTGTAGCTGACTATCAGTGATCAGTTTGTTACCTAATTCCCTCAAGAGCAAATTACCTGGAAACTGAGAGCACACAGCTTAGGAACCCGAGCTGCGGAGTAGACAGTTCGGGGGCCACATTGCAGTGTTGGCCACTTCAGTGAACTGTGACCTTGTGCTGCTTGTTCTTCCCGAGACTCAGTTTCCTTGGTAATAGAGTAGACCAGTAACATTTGCCTTTCAGGATGGAGTAAGGATTAATGCAGACATGTATGCAGTTTTTGGCATATAGTGGGCATTCTGTAAATGTTAGCTTCTCCCTGAGGATGCTCTTGTGTCTTCTTGCTTCTCATTTCTCCTCTGATGGTCTAGCCTCTGACCCATCCACTGCTCCAGTGGTGTGTAAAAGCTGCTGAGGTGGAGGACAGTGGGATTATCTGTCCTATTAACTAGCCCTAGCTGACCACTTCTCCCTCCTTCCAGGATGTGCCTGTTGCCAAGGAGACACAACTTTAGCAGGTTTCTGACTCCCTGCAGTTTGGCTACTGAGTTTACAAAAGGAATGAAACACCAGTGACCATGGGCAGAGAGGTTAAGGGAGGGACTTGACTGTCCTTCCGGACTGGGAGTCTGGACTCTTTGGAACCCTGAGATAGTGAAATGTTTTCTGTCTCCATGTGTCTAATGGAGGCTGTGGTGGAGTTCTCGCTTGGTCCAGCCTTGTTGGTCAGGATGTGATGCCCAAGCCCTGGGAGGGGGCCATAGCAGCCAGAGTGACTCATATTCAGACTCCTGGCCCTCAGAATGGCACCTTCCCAGAGTAGGGACTGTTGGTGATGGAAGTGACCTGGCATGGGATTCTCCAAGGTGCACTGGAGAAAGTGACCAAGCTGGCCTGAAGAGGGTGCTCTGCACATGGGTGTGGCCGGCTCTTCCTGCAGGCTTTGGTGTGACCTTGGTAGGATGCTTCAGTTCAGCTCTCTGGGGACTCTGTTTCTCTCTTCCCACTTAGCCCTTGACTCTGGGGAAGGATGAGAGACTGTGGCTTCTGCCCAAAACAGTTGGCTATCTGAATGAAGTGGGTAGGCATGGCAGGTAAGCATGCAGGCGGGAGACAGCCAGACTGTCTGGGATGCCACCCCACTTATGCCTCTCCCGCTGTGTGATCCTGGGGAACCACTTAACTTATCCCATAATTATAGCCCTTTCCTCTAGGGATTGCTGCAGGGATTAAGCAAGTTGGTTCTTGTAAAGAGCTTACATCCTACCTAGATGTGCTGAGCTCATTCACTGAAAGCTATCATTGTCATTCTGAGGGGGAACATTCCTGGAGGAGGCTGCATCAGACAGAATAAAAGTGATATTATTGTTGTAGTTATTATTATTATTAAAATCATTTTGGGGGTATTCTTGAAAAATGGGACAAAGTCTGGAAAAGGATCCCCCTTCTGGCTTGGCTAGAGTTGACCGTGTGTTCTTCACTGGCCCTGAAGGTCTTTTCCATTTTTCAATTTTTACAACTTGGAGCACAACCTAAAAATGGTGTCTGGGACCTAAGTGGGTCTATGGGACAGAAGAAAGATGTGTGTGGGTGCTCAGAGGGGGACAACGAGGACTCAGATGCCATGAATCTCAGGAAGGGGAAGCAGAGGGTTAAGGGGATGGAGCAGCGGCCTCACAAACCTTGCTGAAGCTTGCACCCACTTATCTGTGGCTGGTAATGCTCGGGTGGTGAAATGAAGGTCTGGAGCTAGAGGCACTGGGCTCCAATATTTGGATGCCTGGCAAGTGGGCTTGGGAGTAGGTGAAGTTGGGTTGGTTCAGAGCCTGCCTGTCTTCCATAGAGTTTAGCCTTCTCTAATATAAGCATCTTGGGTGTAGGAGACGTAACCTTCTCACTGAAGGGAGCTGGTCGGTCACCTTCTTCATGAGAAACCCACCAGGTTCTTAATAGACACTTGCGGAAAGGACACATGGAGAAATGAATGTGTGGCATTGCTTCTCAGGTGCAGTAACCTGAGAACCTAGCTAGAATTTGAAGAAAGCCCCTTCCCACCCTTACACTTGGCTTTTTCCGTCTGGCTGGAGGGAAGGCGGTGTGTGTTGTCTTTACTCACTGTTACAAACCTAGAGCCCCACTCAGGCCCTATTGTAGAGCAGGGGCTCAGCCAATAGCTGCTGAATGAATGAACCCCATGGAAAGGCTTCTCACTGTGAGTTTGCTCTTAGCACTTAGGGAGCCTTAAACTTCTCTTTTTGACTCCTCTGACCTTCCCACCAGATAGGATGAAATGGCACAGCAGGAACCCATGACCTGAAACTCAACGTGCGGGGGGGGGGGGTGTCAGGCATCCTTTGGAGTTGGTTGTCACACTTGGTGTCCTTAGCAGGCTGTCTCGATGGTTTTTCCTCTAACTCCATTTCTCACGCTGACACGTGTGGCCAGTCAGTGGAGCTTATTATCTTGTCATTTCCTCCTGCCGTTGCATTCAGCCAGTCCCTGTGGGCTCTGGGTCTTCCTTGTCTTGATATCTCAGATCCACTTGTTCATTTCTGAAAAGGCAACAGCTTCCGGGGTCAATGGGGAAGCGTCCGAGTAGCGAGTGTGCCGCCACTCACTCTTAACAAGATGGCGGGAAAGGGCTGCAGGCCTGGCTTGGGGGCCAGCTGGCTCTGTGACCTTGGGCAGGGTGACCTCAATCACTTCATCTCTCTGAGTTTCGTGTCTGGGGCCCTTGCAGATCTTTAATTCCCTGTCAATACGCAGGGACGGCGCGGTGGAATTGGAATGATTTTTAAGTTGTTATGTGCTTCCCAGGGAAATTGTAGCTGTTTTCATTTTAAAACTTTTCATTTAGGCTCAGGTTCTGAGTGTAAACACAGCACTAGCTACAAGGAATTCATAGTTTGTGATTTATTGGGAATATTATTATGGTATCAGAAAAGGGTAGGTTTTTTGTTAAATATGTTTTTAAAAGGCTTGCTGCATTCTTAAGCATGGTTTTATTGTATCTTCAAGCAACTTTTTTCCCCCATGAAGAATATATCTGTGATTTATAATGGGCCTTCACCACTAGAGCTGGTCCTGAGCGTATTCTGTGGTGTTACATCATCCCCAAAGAGTACTCTGGCTGCAGGCACTTTCAGGCTCCTAAGCACATTGCAAAGGCTGAGTTGTCAAGTCCTTTCTAGAAATTAGGATAGCTGGAGACTAACCATACCTATGTCCAGTCATATGGTGGGGAGCTGGGGAGAGCAGAGGTATGTGGAGGTACTGACCCAACTCTTGTCATTTCTGGAAAGGCAGTGGGTGTCCACAAAGGAGACATTAATTCCTAGAGGCACACTGCACAAAGCACTTCCTCCATGCCTGTCCCCTGCCCACTCCACATGCCTTGCCTGGTCTTCCAAGGGCTTCCTTCACCCAACACTGCTGGTGCCTGAGGATGGCACTTCCCTTATGTTGTGACTTGTTTCCATGTACTTCCTGGTGGAAGGGTCATGGCTAATTCAACACTCCAACCAGCATGTACTTGCTCAGACACTCCTCCCCCACTAGCTAATATCCAGCAGAGAGTTTATTGGCATAATTTCTCCAGAAAAGAGGCTGGAAGACTTAGCAAGTTCAAACTTAAGCATTTTTATCAACAGTCCCAAAGGGCCACCCTTTCCCTTCCCGTCGCCACCACCAACCCAATAAGGCTTTCGTAATTATAGGAAATCAGGTTGTACAAAGCAGCAACAGCACAGGCCAAATTAGCAGGCACATGATACATTACTGAATCAACTGAGCAAGCAACCACCTGGGAGCCATCTTTGTTAAGGGCAAGATAAGACGCTCACGAAGATACAGAAATGACCGGACTCTCTTGGTTCTTCTGATGGAATGAGGGGTGGGGTAGAGGAGATACGTTTCCTTTTCTGTTTTCTCAGAAAACATGCAAAGAAAGGCTTCACCAACAACTAAGGTCCCATCAGTATCTCCTAAACTTCCCTTTTCAAAGATGGTCACCCCTGCTGTCCGTTCGAAGGAGCACATGGCAGAATCTATTGGGTGTGGAGAGAGGTAGGCAGCAGGAGAGATATAGTTTTCCACAAAGGTTGTTAGATTTTTTTTCCTTTATTGATGGGATTTAAAGTGCATATAACTGAAGGCAAAGTCCCAGGCCTAGAGAAAGATATGAGGCCCGAGAGAGAGGCTCAGAGAGTCTAAAGGCAGCCGAAGAATACCCACCTAAAAAGGCCACTTGAGCTGCAAAAAACGACAGGGTGGGGAGGTAAAAAAGGGGGAAGAGACAAAGGGTTGGTTGGGAGGAAGGATTTTGGGAGGAAGGAGAAGACAGATACTAGTTCAGAAATTATCTGCCAGAGGCGACTTGGAGGAGCTACTTTCCACCCCAGCTATGAAAACACCGGCTGACCGCCAGGTTGGAACACTTGCTTCAGGAACCACGAGTAGAAGGATAATTGAAAGACCAGGATGCACTACCCAGGGCCCCTCCGGTGGAACAGTGGAGATGGGGCCTCTCCAAGCCTGGAATCTATCAATCCAGGGGGATGCAGGGGCCAATGGCTGTGGCCTGGAGCCCACTCAGAGCCACCCATCCCTCCCTGCCACTCCCAGCACAAGGCATGTGTTCTTTGCTCCCGAATGTGGCCAGGGTTCCACTTACCCACACAGGCTGTGCCATCTTCGTTGGGCTCGTAGCCCCGACTGCATCTTTTATTGGTCCTGCACCTGTAGCTGCCATAGGTGTTGACACACACGGGTTTGTCTCGAGGGCATACGAATGGGAACTGGATGCATTCATTGGTGTCTGCAAGGCAAGGGAGCCACTCACCAGGGACGTGTGGGCAGTGTGTCCTAGCTTAGGATCTGTCTGCCCACTCATCTGTGACCCTGGGCATGTCCCTTCTTGCTGGATCTGTCTCTCTACGTCAGTGTCCTTGGACAGCTCCTCCTATCCTGAACCTGAGCATATTGGGAGAGCTCAGGCTTGGGTCTCTTCTATCCACCACATTTTCTCTAGAGAGACTCTTCCTATGTGGATGAACGTAGACTTCCTGCCTTCAGCCATAACTTCTCCTTCGGGCTCCAAGCTCATGAATCCAATCACCAATGACCTAGATGGCAGTTCCACCTGGATGCCTACTACACACCTCAGACTGATCATTTCCAAACTGGAACTCTGACTTCCCTCAGCCCTTAAGCCTCTTCTGTCCTGTTTCCATCTTCCACGGTTCCATCAGTGCCACCACCAACTGCTCAGCCACACCAGCAGAAGTCAGACTCATCTCCAGGTCCTCCCTTTCCTCAGCCCAGGGTGCAATCCCACAGCGGGGGGTCCTATCCACTCTGCCCACAGTATGCCTCTCAATCTGTCAGCTTTCCTCACTCTGCCACCACCCTAGACCCAGCCCCCATGGTCTCTTGCCTGGATTTCTGCAGCGGCTGCCTTACTGGCCTCCTGGCTCCCATGTTTCCCTCCAATCCAGCCTGCAATTCAGCAGCCAGAGTGATCTCTTCAAAATGTGAGTCACATCAGGTCACTTTCTTGCTTAGCTTCCAAGGGCCTAAGAACAAAGTCCAGACTCCTTCCCAGAGCCTCAAGCCCCTCCTTGGCCTGTACTATGCTCTCTGCCTCATCTCAGCTGGACCAGCGCCTGTAACACGCAGTCCTGGGGCAACCTCATGCCCTGTGCCTTTGTTCTTCCTCTGACAGGAAAGCTCTCCCATCAGCTCTTTCTGGGGCTGGCCCTTCTACTACTTGAGGTCTTAGCTTAAAAGTCTCTTCACCAGTGGTACTTTCTGATCTCTCTGCCCAGAGTCCCCAGAGAGCACCTTGCTGACAGGATTCTTAACCCATTTTCTCGTGCTGTGTAATTCTGTGTTTGAGGTCTGACCCTCTCTACTAGGATGCAAAGGTAAGGTTAGGCACGAGGCTGCATTCTCAGAGCCTGACACGGTGCTTAGTAACATGTAGGAGGTCTGTTGGGTGACAGAAACAAGGACTGAGCTAGGTCTGGGATCTCAAAGGGTCCTTTCCGCATGTAGAGAAGGAACCGAGTTTTCCTGTGTTGTCCATGTATCGTGTGACCAGGATGAGGACACGGACTGTATGGGGGAGGCATGTCTTCCTCTGCCACCCTAACCCCTAGTTCCTACACTTCCTCATTTTGTATTCCTATGCCTGGGCAGCGTCCTCCATGGGCATACTGACTCCACTCCCCTTTCTGTGGCTGTCCTTCACCCCATATCACCCCTCAGGTCCCAGACTGACCTCAATTTCTCTAGGCTGCCTTCTGGGATCTATCCCAGATAGTTTAACACCTCCCTTGGTGCCATCCTGCTCATTCCATCCCTGGTCCCACATATGGCAATCAGCGGTTTGTATGTGGGCCACTCTATTGTCTGTGAGCTCCACAAGAGTGGGGCTGCGTCTAGTTTTCTCTGGGTCTAAGGAAGAAAGAATCCGAAGTCCTCGTTGCAAATCACCAGGACAGAAGGCTTTGAGTTGGACATCTGCCGGACGCTGGGCTGCTAGACTATCCCCTTTATAGTATATTGGGAGACTTCAGAAAGTCATGAGACCCTTGCTGAGCTGGCATCTGGCAGCTACAAGCCTCTCCTGTGCTGGACCAGGCTGCAGTACCCTATCTGCACTGCGACCACATTCCACGACCTGGTGTGCACAAATGCCCTCCTCGATCAGCCCCCCCCCCCCATCTCTCTCATTCTCCTCACTGGCTGCTCCTCAGGCTGCCCTGCCTCTGCCAGGGTTAAGCTCCTCCATCACGGTCTCAGTAGACGCTGAGACAATGTGTGCTATTCCCAGGTTCCTTCTGATATTCGTGGCAGGCAGGCACTGCCAATGCCCAGCTGTGAACTGAATCAGCCTCACCTTGATGAGTCATGGCATGGCTGTCTTGGCATCGAGAGCCCTAAGGACCGATGACACCTTCTTCTGCCTATCTTTCTAACCCCCGTCTGCAGCTTGGGCCTTGGCAGGTCAGGCTGATGGTCCCCAGGAAGATCCCAGCCTCTGCCCCACCCTCTGGTGCCTATAGGCAACTCACCCATGCAATGGCCATTGTCCTGCTGGGAGAATCCTTGGCCGCACTGCAAGGTGGGCAGAAGCAGAGACACTTGTGAGTTGAGAGGCCTCATCTCAGTCCCCTCCTAGTCACAGTAACAGAGTAGCTGTCACCCTGATTGCAGCTCGAGAGGTGCTCTTAGCGTGGGCCTGAGGGGAGCCCCTCCCTCTTATTCTACCTTGAGCTAAGAATGGAGAGAGATGGTGTGGATGGGGGAGAGCAGAACGGATGTAATCGACACTCTCCCTGTACTTGAGACCTATGTACCTCAGACAGACCTGAAACTGGACTAGAGCTGACCCCTCAAAAACCTCCAGAACTCTGGTGTATGGTCTAAACCTCGTCCAAGGACAAGAGAAGGCCTCTTCAGGCATTCAGAAAATACTGAAACTAGGAATCAGTTCTCAACCCAGTGCACAACTGGATATGTAACTTTATCTGGCCTTGGTTTCATTCTCTGGGCCTCTGGTTTCCTCCTCTGTAAAATGGGTGCACAACCCACTGCCCTGTGAACCCTCCAGGATTCTGTGAGAAGCTGAAGGGATGCAGGTGTGGTGTGGTGATGGAGACTTCAGCTGAAGCCTGTCCTTTGCTGAGACCATCTCTATTATTCTAGAGGGCAAGTCGACAGATTTACTCCTAGGATCATGGGTGATGCTTGGGTTTGTTTTTTGTTTGTTTGTTTGTTTTTTGACTAAGCGGCTCGGAGGCTTTGGCCCACCTCTAGTGGGGCTGTATTCTGAAGTCTGTCATCCTGGGGATAGAGGATCTCCAACACCGAATTCATCTCCCCGCTGGCCACGCTTCGGCTCACCATCTTGCCATCTGGCCACGTTACCTCCACGCTGCTGGCTTCATCCCTTCCTGGAAGGGGAGGGGTCAGGAGCATAGGAGAGAGGGTCAAATAAATATGTTAACAAAGGTAGTAATGAGTCACGCACTCTCTTAAGAACTGTGGGAATGAGTAAGAAGAAGCCCCTCTTTGGGGCCATTCTGTTCAGTTGACCATTCTTTAGTGATGGAAATGCCCAGTGTCTGCCCTGTTCAGTGCACGAGCCACTGGCCACATGCAGGATGAGAGTGACTGCATTTAGCAGTTTACTTAATTTAAATTAATTTACATGATGCTAGTGGCTATCATGTGCCAGCATTCTAGGCAACAGAACAGGCATGAGGAGGTTGAATTTGGGGAGCTGTAAGGCTCGGTGAGAAGGAGGTTGACTTCAGAGCCAGGGGTTCACATCTTGGCTCTGTCACTTGCTTGGTGTGCTCAGAGAACATGATGGGGAGCAGGTGGCTGGGAGTCCTGGGGACAAATCCTAGCTCTCCAGCCAACTTGTGTGACCTTCTGAGCGCGCCTCATGTTTCTATTTATGGAGCTCTGCTAGGAGCCAAGCCCTTTTCCTGTCACTGGGAATGTCTCCTCATGGGCTTCCCTTTCATCTGGGAGGCGGGCAAACAGACAAATAAATAAACCATGGCATATATAGGCCCGCTTTGTGAAGAAAGGACGGAGAGTCACGGGGGGCTGGCCAGATCCTGTTCAGAGGTCAGGGTCAAACTCCCAGGGCAGAGGCACTTGAGCTGAGCTGTATGAAAAGACCCAGGAAAGATGGGGGTTGAGGGTACTTAAGAAAGGTCACTGCAGATCCGAGCCATTTACAAAAGATACCTGTGAAGCTCAGACAATGTCCCCTGTGAATCCACCACACACATCCCTACAGCAGCACGCTACATCAACACACCAAGAAGCAGGTTGGGAAGGTTGGTCCGCTGTTCAGGCATTGCCAAGGCCTGCTCAGCTCCTGTATCAGGAAGTGGGCTAGCCCTGTGGCAAGGTCTGGCAATTGGTGATGACCGAGGGGTTGATCTGGCACTTGCCAGTCTTTCTCAAGTTGCAAAGGAAGGCAGGAAGTGCCTAGCACATCACCGAAAGAGTACAGGGATAGTCATGGGAAGGGCTCAGGGGACAAGGATGTGAGGACAAGGTCCGAACCTACATCCTTGCTCTTCCCACAGATGGGGGGGGGGGGGGGAAGGACAGCTCAAGCTTCTGTTCTAGGTTTTGCTTCATCTAGATCAGCAATTCTCAACCTATCTAATGCTGCGACCCTTTAATACAGTTTCTCATGTGGTGGTTACCCCCAAACATAAAATTATTTTCTGTGTTACTTTGTAACTGTAATTTTCTTACTATCATGAATTGCGATGTAAATATCTGTGAAAGGGCCCTTCAACCCCAGAGGGGTCGGGACCCACAGGTTGGGAAACCCCTATCTAGTCAGAGTCAGCGTCTCAGCAGGCCCAACTGCCATCCCCACAACAACCAGAGCTGGGTTGGGAAAGGACCTGAAGAAGGACAAGTATAGTTCTTCTGTTTTAAAACAGAATCGTGCGGCACATGAAATTTGGCATTTTTAGGGTGTGCAATTGCTCAAATTAAGTGGCACGTTTGAAAAGCAAACATCTTTCCATTTAAAAAAAAAAAAAGGGAGACAAAAGCAAGTATTTTTCACTTAAGCCAACAGAACGGCTCCATGAATACATTTTACAGCCTGACTGAAGCCACAAATAACTCAAAAGAGTTGAGGAATATTCATAGACTCAAATTTGCAGCCCCCACCAGGGCGTGTGGCTCTGGACCAGGTCCTCTCCTCTCCCTGCGCACCAGGGAGAGGCTGTTAGATAAGTAAGCTAGCCATCATCCTTTTCCAGCCTTGGTTTATTTGTCTGAAACTTGGGGGTGCTGGCTCACAGCCCCTCCGCCCTGAGCAGCACATCCTTCTCCTCTGGATCATGAACAGTGCCCCACTGATCTTACATCACCCCGGCATTTTGGTCAGCATCAGTTCTTAGACAGGTCAGTAGTGACCCTGAGTATGCTTGGACCAGACCTGATGCTTCACGGTATTGACATAGCAGCTCCTCGCACCTTCACACATCTTCATCTTAGAGACCAGAACACTGAGGCTTGGAGAGGCCGGGGAAACTACCCAGTCGCCCACCCAAGGCCTGTGTGACCCCAGGGTCCCACCCTTGTTATACTGCTCCTACCCAGTGACCATCATATATCAAGTGTCAAACAAGGATCTAGGATTCAGCCTTGATTGGAAAGGACCCAAGCAAGTTGGAGGGAGCGGATTGCTGTGGGCGAAAAGATCACAAGGTCATCGGAACAAGCGAGGAAGGTGTTGAGATAGGATTGGTGACGCTCGCTCGGTGAGAACAGCGGGCCAGAGACAGAGAAGAAAAGCGTTCAAAGGTTGGGAACAGCTTGGTAAGGACGGGGGTGTGAAAGGGCAAGTTGTGCCTGAAGATGCAGAAGTTCAAAGCTGAGGGAAGCTGAGTGGGAGGAAGTTATTAGGTGGGGTGGCGTGGGGCAGGAACCTAGGGAGGAACTCCGAAGCTTTTTGCACTGGTAGGGTAGGTGTTTCGTGTCCATTTTCTGGATTTAGACATCAAGGCTTGGCCAGGTAGGAAGTGACTTGGGAATGGGCTGGAACCAGGCTCAGTCCTTGGACTGGCCGATAGCTCCCTCAGCCCTAGGCTGCTGTTCAGGTATCTCCAGCGTTCCTGAAGCTAGGAGAGCAGACTTCTGGCCTCTGAGGCAGTCACTCTGCTGGGCCTATGTGCAGGGAGGGGTCTGCCTAGGGGGCACCATTACCAGGCAGAGACATAGGTCAGGAACGGCAGGGAGTTGCCTCTGGCAGCTTTGAAAGTGCAAAGGCCAGGGAGCCACATGGAATTGTGTGCTCTTCGGAATTACAAGCAAAACAGATGGTGGGAATACAGTCGGTGGAATATTTTTGCACTTTAATAAAGGCATTTTTATGTGGGGCACTGAATTTTCCTTCCCTAAATGAGCACCAGCCGGTTTGGAGGCAGCTTTGAGTCACTTACAAACAATCAACTGAAAGGAAGGTGCGGTGGAGGGGGGTGGGGTGGGATGGTATCAGTGCGCAGGGTTGGGAGAACATGAGTGGGTGACCACGGTGGGGGCATACAGGGGCCAAGTGGCTTGGCAGGACTTGTTTTTATTTGCTGGGTTTGGCTGGTCACTGGTTCAGCCAACTGGCAGTCAGAAAGGGCAGAGGCAGCCCTGTTGGGGGGCTGGGTGGGCAGTATTCAACGCTATAAACAGAACGGCTTATTTATGAAGCCAGCAGGTGGTCTGCACCCAGAAGGAGCAGCGACAAGGGGCAGGGGGAGGGCAGCTGTGCAGGAACTGCTGAATGTGGTTAGGGGTCCCTGGAGTGAGGGCTGAGGAGGAACAAGACCCATAATGCCCTGCATAGCTGAATGGGTCCTCAGGGGACCCCTAGAGATCAAGGCTAAGAAAGGTCCCAGAGTTTGTTTGTTTTTTTAACTTCCTGCTGCCGCACAACTCAGGTATTTTAGGGAGTGAGGTGAGATTACAAGTAAGGTCTGAGTCTGCTCTCTTATTGTTCCTACAGAGACCTAGGAAGGCCTGGAGGATACAGAGAGGTAACTGCAGGCAGGTGTGCCTCACCAAGTGCAGCCTCCGGGAGTCTGACCTGTCATCCTGTGTGGACCGGAAGGGCTGGGTCTGACCCAGTGTGGACCGGAAGTGCTGAGGTTATACGCCTTCCCGTGTACTCACATCTATGCTCGCCCTCCAGCACCTGCAGAAAGGAGCTGCGGGGAGGGATTTACGGAGTGAGGACCACCAGGGAGCACGGTTGCTTAGGTTGGTCAGAACTGTGTGCTTACAGTCGGAAGGGCCTCTTGCAGTTCTCCCCTCCAGATCCGGGCCCCTGAACACAGCCTCACCCCCTACTCTAACTTCCCATCCATCCAGAACCCTAGGACAGGCCTGTCTGGAAGACACCTTCTAGACAGGCCCCTTCTCACCCCACAACTGCTCAGAACTGGAAACAATCTAGCTGTCCATCAACAGGGACTTAGTAAATAAATTATGAATGTTGCCGCATAGTGCTCTATTCCGAAGCGCTGGAGGAAAATAAAAGAAACACATAGACTTGGAGGGACGGCCAGGCTACTGTTCAGGGCAGTAAAAAAAGCAAGTGGAGAAAGTATTGTCATTTTTTTTCCTAAAAATAAACCAAACCTAAGTAGTATGTATATTTCTATATGTGCCCCTGTGTGCATTGCATGGGACAAAGGCTTATTTGAAGTGCGGCCTCATATTTCGCCCGATCGCCCCTAACCCCCTTTCCCTGCTTGACGTTTTCTTTCTTTGTAGCACCTAATGCAATCCTAACATGGTCTATTTCACCTACTTATTCTGTTCATCATGTATTCCATGCTTTTTATCTGCCCACTAGACTACAGGGGTTTTCAAAACAAGGCTCTTGATGTAGTTACTGGCACCTAGTAGGTGTTCAGTGCACATGAACGGAATGAATGGATCAAATGGGGCTGGGGTTAAGGAGGAGATGTTTGTGTTTTTTTACTTAATATTCCAAGCACTGTGATGAGATTGTGGGTGATTTTGACTTTTTATGATTTGTTGTATTGTCTCATTTCCCTATAATCAATACACATTGTTCTCATAATCAAGAGAAAAATTTTAAGAGGCCTCTAAGAACAAGTGTTGTGGGGGATGCTGCCCCTGCACACTGACTCTCACCACAGTGCTGCTTCTGGCTTTCCTGGATCTGACAGGACACCCCTCCTTCTACCACACCCTGTCCTCCCCCCCGCTCCCCCACCCCCAGACCCCAGGGAGCTTGACTCAGTCCCCACTGCTCCTATTCCTCCAACTGAATATCCCCACCTCTGGGTCTTGGTTCAAGCTAGCCTGGTCTCTGGAATGCAATTGGCCTTGCCCCTGCCTTCTAAGTTCCTACCATCTTGCTACCTCCCTCACCCACCCCCTCCCTTCCCCCTCCTCCCTCCCCGTTCCAGTCTTCTCCTTGGCAAAGCTGTCCAGAGCAGGGGTAATGTCACTTGCCCCATCCTCTCAAAGCTCCAAGTCAGCGCAAGGTGCATCCAGTCAGCCTCACGGGAGGAGACTTCCGGGGTTTGCCCAGCAGACGGGAGCGTTTCTCCCTGCCTCTTCCCCCATGTCTCTGCCTCTTTCATTCCTCCTCTGCTCCATTTCTCTTGCCTTGTTCTTCTTCCTCAGTCATTCCCAACACCGGGTTTTCCCCACCATCTCTCTTCCTGCCTGCTCTGCCCTATTGCCGCCTTCCCATCAGGAAGGACACCTCTATGCTCAGCCCATAAGTTGCCTGTCGGAATCCTAAGGGGCCCTGAAGAGCAGGGATGGAGCTGGCCTGTCTCACTGCTCAGGCTTCTGGAATGATCCTGGAGGCTGCCCTGATGCCTGAGACTGATCTCAAGCAACTAACAAGGGTCTGTTCTGGAGAGTAGGCCTCCTTTTAGGGTCCTTTTGGGAATGGAGCCATAGAAAAGATGAGGGGTAGGGGTAGGGTGTGGGACCCTTGCGGCAATTTGGTTTAAACCAACAGCAAATCTCATTTTTTGCACAGTATCGAGGGCTGGCATCGGGAGGGGCCCCAGTCAGATGCAGTGTATGTAGCCCTAAGCATGGGTGGGAGATGACCCCTGAGCATCCTGGATCTCACCAAATGATCCTGTGAGCTATCCAGTCAAGGAAGCAGGCTCTAATGGTGACGACAGATTCTGGACAGAGAAAGGACCCAGGGAGGTCTCTAATACACATCTGAAAATAGCAGAGACCATCTACAGGATGTGACAGCCTCAGCCCAGCTCCTGTCTCTCTGCTGGTTTACTCTGGGAGCCTCGATTTCTTTTTCTGTCCAGTGGAGCTGGGCTGACATCTAGCTTGATAAACACTTCACCTTTGAGCCAGCAGTCATCTTGGTGCTTGAATGGCCTTCTGGGATACCCAAAAGCTGAGGAGATATACATGTCAGGAAGAAAGAGGCAGAGAAGACACAGGAGGTGGAGCCACAGAACCCAGCAACTCAGTGTCTAAGGAGGAGTCCAAAGCCAGCCTTTTCCTAACCTCAGGAGCTGTGAACTGGGTCAGTGCGTTTAGCCTTAACCTCAGTTTTCTGGCCTGTGAAGTGTAGACTATGGTTCATAATTCATCAAATTTCCCAAGAGAATTGATGAAGAATTTAGGCAAAGCCCTGCACATGTGAAACACTCTGTAGGTGTCAGCTACTGTTAGTTTGCAAGAGGGAGGACTCCATGTTTAAAAGTCAGCTTGTACCTTTAGGGCCAGCATAGCAAATGGCTGCCTTAGGAGTGACAGATACCCTAGGCTCAGGCTAACCCATCCAAGGGCAATAGCCCGGGAACATGCTCATATAATCAGGCCCTGGGTCCCCTAAATATTTATTGCTTCTTTCTCAGACTACATAAATATTATGTGTTCTCTATAAAAACCAGAATGCACACACATATACTAGACCACAGGGTAGAAAATACAAACCACATTTTCAGGCAGGCCTGGGTTTGAATCCCAGCTCTGTCATTCGAGAATCGTGAGCTCCTGGGCAGTCTTCCTCTAACATTAGTATTCAGTTTCCTCATTTGCAAGATGGAGATAATAATACCCACCAGGGGTACTCATGAGGGTCAAATCATGAGAACTGAGTGCCCTGTGCTCAGAACAGGTGGCAGTCCCTGTAGTGATCTAGCCACACAGACAGAAGCAATTGCTTATGCTCTGTGCATTTCCTTCCTGTGCATATACGATGTGTGCCTAATATTAATGCTGGTATATACGTATCGATTAGAGAACATGTTGTCTAATCTTTTTATATTAAGATCATATTGCTTCACGAGGTGCTAACACATGGGAAAGCATCTGGCTAGCACCTGGGAATCTATGACGTGAATGCTTTAACTCCTGGCTCGCCCCTTCCCCGGTGCCCTTCACTCTTTGCCCCATTAATTGTAATCCCTGCGTCCTCCCTGAGGAATTTTCACATCCTCCTCTAACCCCCAGGCTTTTAAAAAATGCTTTATTTTGAAATAACCGGAGACACAGCAGGTTGTTAAGATAGCGCAGAGGGGTTCGTACACACAGTTGCCCCTGTGGTTACGGTTTGCTTTATGATTGTACCACATGGAAGTCAGGGCTTTGCCATGGGGACAGGCGTGTGGACAGTTCTGTCGTGATGACACATTAGACTCACATAGCCACTGCCACTGAGACACCCACTGCCCATCACTGCGGAGATGCCCCAGCTGGGCATCTGCCTGTCAGCATCTCTTTATCGGGAGCTGTCTGTCTTCAGTTCTACGACCTCGTCATTTTGGGAAGGTGACTTTGGAGGTAAGACCTCTTTACTGAGCAAACAGCTCTTACTGCCGGATCGCATCAGGGTACACAGCAAGCTGAACCATGAGCCATTAACCATAAACCAAAGGACACCTGCATTGTTTCTGTTTTGGTTTTTGAGACAGGGCTTCTCAGTGTAGCCCTGGGCTGGTCTGGAACTTGATCTGTAGACTAGGCTGGCCTAGAACTCAGATATCTACCTGCCTCTGCCTCCTGAGTGCTGAAATTAAAGGTGTGCACCACCCCCACCCCCAGACATTGTTTTTGATTTTTGTCTCACAAACATACCACTACTATGAATAACAGTGCAGAGAGCTCTGTGTGTCTAATTTTTCATTCTTCTGAGATACACAGTTAGGGATATTACTGACTGCCTCCCAACTGGTGATGGCATTTGTAACTTTTTGACTTCATTATGATGTGAAATCCAAGAGATGTGCAATTAGAAACTGACCCTAGGACCTTGAATGTGTTTTTTTCCTGGTCCAGTACTATATACATCATGGTCCTCCTTTGGGATATTGGGCAGCGGTGGACAGCCATGAAGGGGACAGCCGACATGCAGTATACCATGCTGCTGAGGGCCTGTCTTTGGTACGCTGAGCAACTCATTGCCTTTCCAACTTCAGATCTTTTAACTTACCTTGGTGTGGAACCCCAGTAGAGATCAAAGAGCGCCTGTAACAGCTGGGGCATACCTAATAGTTTTTATTATTTTAAAAGAATCTACCAAACAGGCCTGTGAGATGGCTCAGCAGGTAGAGGCATTTGCCATGCCACGCCAGTGTCTTGAGTTCAATTCTTGGAACCCACATAAAGGTGGAAGAGAGAGTTGTGCTCTCTCATGCATGGATGACCCTCCCACTAACAATAAATACAAAACTAAAACTATGATCCACAAAAGCACTTTTAGAATGAGAGCTTCCGTACATCCAACTGCTGCAACGGAGCTGGCTTCTCCTGCGTCTGGCAGCTGACAAGCTCCTTGAAGCATGATTTTGGGGCCATTCTAAATGCTGTGTGCTGAGAGCTCAGTAGCTCCAGGAGTGTGCTGTTGACTGCTTCTGTGCTAGATGGAGAGTCCTGCTTTTAGACATATAAAAGAGCAGGGTTTTATAGAATTCCATCAAGATCACCTTTTTTTTTTTTTATTTTAAGATTTATTTATCTATTATATGTAAGTACACTGTAGCTGTCTTCAGACACCCCAGCAGAGGGCATCAGATCTCATTATGGATGGTTGTGAGCCACCATGTGGTTGCTGGGATTTGAACTCAGGACCTTTCTGAAGAGCAGTCAGTGCTCTTACCTGCTGAGCCATTTCTCCAGCCCCCCCAGCCTTCACCTCTTGAAGTGACTTTGTACCCATTGAAAACTCAGGACTCCAAGCCCTCCATCCGAGGAAGACATCAGACTTTGGGCAGCACCTTAAAGACTGAACTGGCTCCTGGGGGCGTGAGGAACAGCTCTGGACATTTTTTGGTGGAGTTCAATGTGCGAACAAAGCTACAGTCTGGGCAGAATTAAGAATGGAGAATTAATGCCGCCTAAGTGAGCTAATTCCACAGAGGCCCTGGGCTGGGGGCTCCTGTTTTCCCCCTTCCTCCTTTCCTCTCTCTTGGGCACAGACTTATGACAGAACACAGGTGGTTGCCTTGACAGTGGGCACCTACTGTGCTGCCACAGAGAAGTTACATCTCAAATCCTAGGGCTGCGGTGTGTGTGATCCTGAATCACACAGCACACAGTAGTAAGGCTTAGTTGGAGAATCTGCTACTGTTCCCATGGGCCCCGACTCACCCAGGCCAAAATGTGCCACAGGCTCCATTTCACACAGGTAGCCGGAGCCCCCATCAATGATCCGTAGGTGTGCCCCACTCTTCTTGGTGTAGACTACAACCTTGGCGCCCCTGGCAAAGGCCCCGAACCGGGTGCGAGGCACCACACGCAACCAGTTGTTGCTGAAGCCCTGGAGGGAGGAAGGTGGCAGGCATCAGCCAGGGTAGTATAGAGCGGGGAGGCAGGAATGCTGGGAGAGATGGAAGGAGAGGAGGAGGAGAGGAGCAGAAGAGAAAAAGAAGAGGAACATGGGCAAAGCTTGCTGCAGGGAGGAGGGAAAGCCAAGAGACTGTGGGGCAAGGTTTGAGGCCAAGAAGTTTGTGGCAGAAGGCAGAGGGCTGAGCAAGGGATTCTCCCGGAAGTGGTCCTTCCTGCAAGGGGTTCTCCCGGAAGTGGTCCTTCCTGCTGGAAACGTATGTGTTTCCAGGGTCTAGGTTCTCCATCATGCTGGCCAGCGAGCTGAGGTTCCTGGGCCCAAATGCACATGTGGGTCCCTGGGAGCACAACCAGGCTAGGAGCTAAAGGGCCTGAGGTCAGTGCATACCTGATTTCCCCGGAAGACAGACAGTGGCTGAGCCATCGACTCTCCATGTGACAAGATGAGGTCCAGCATCCCATCGCCATCGAAGTCGGTCACTACACCCCCTACAAACAAGGCAGAGTTCCCCTCTGGCCGGCCATCAGCATCCAGACTTAGGGGAAGAGGAGCTCCCGGGGTGGTGACAATAGATAGCCATGGGTATGAGAGGCAGACAGAGCACAGTGCTGGGGCAGGAACGGGCGGACCGCAGGGTCATTTCTCTCCTGTCCATTATCCAGCTCACCACCGGAATCCACAGACCGGTTTCCCTTCCTTCCCATGAATTTTCATGGAGGGGATGGGAGCAAGTTACTTCTGGATTCTTCTGTGGTTTGAATGATATACTTCTTTATTTACATAGTGGTTTTTTGTTTGTTTTGTTTTCAACAGCTCCAGTGTTTGTATAGGCATGGTCTCTTTTTGGTCCTCTTTACAGCCCAAAGAGGTGAGAAAGGTGGACACTTCCATTTTGTGGAAATCAAAACCCAGAAAACAAAAGCAGCCACAGACCTGCATCTTTGGACTCCCAGTCAAGGGCCCTTTGTCTGACACTGAGCTGGTTGCCAGGAGGGGAAGGGTCAGACACAGGATGCCTGCCAGGGAGCAGAGGGGGCATATTCCTCAGCCCTCCCATCTCTCTGCACAAGGCACAGGCTAGAGAAACTACTGCTGCCACAGATCCTGCCCCTCCCCCAGCAGCCCCCAGGATGGGATGGTCTCCTGCCTCCTGTCTCTGGGTCCAGGGCTCTCCTCCATCCTCACTTGGGTCAAGATTGGCTGCCTGCCTTCTTGGTCCTCCCTCCCCAAGGGTATGAAGTGTGCTGAGCTGGGTGGAAGAGCCTGCAGCCTTCATGTACCTTACCTGTACCCCGGCCCTCGGGTTCTAGGGCATCACCGGGATTGAGCTCCTCAATGAGAGGGTCCCCGTGCTCCCTGCGGATAACACTGTAGAAAAGACAGAGCTGTTCTAACATGGCCGTCGTGGGCTCCCTAGACCCACTGACCCAATCACCTTGTTCCAAACAGCCCCAATACTGTGCCCTGGAAGCCTGTGGAATTTCTCTCTGCTTATAGACTCTGCCTTGCTATGGCAGATCTCTTCTTGCGTTTTAATTTATGTTGGTAAACATTGATTTTTCCTTCTCTAATAGATGAGTTATAGACAGCCTGGGGAGGGGCGGGTGATGGATGGAGAAGGGCAGAGGCCCTTCAACTGACCTTCATGCTTTTCCAAAGGGTGAGCTCTGGATGTTACCTAGAGTTCAGTCCCATGCAGGTTCTCCCTCCTCAGCCCACTCCCCCTCCACCTACTGGTTGTCCTGCCACAAGCCATCCCTGATGCCTCTGCCTTTACCACTTTCCACCCATTTTAACCCTGTATGGGGCATCTTATCTCTCAGGCTGCTCCGCGAGCTTGCTGCATGCAGGTTGGGACCTCGCACAATTCATCTTTGCTTCTCCCACAACATCAAACACAAGGCCTAGATCCCAAGCAAGCTTCAAGCAAGCACATGTTTATGGGATACGAGGGTGAATTTCAGAGGCAAATAGGAAAGGTCCCTTTGGGTCGTGAGAGTCCCTCTCCATATTTGGAATACTCAGTCTTGTCCCTGAGCACGCACTTCTGAGACCGTTCCTCTTGTCTGGCTATCTCTACATGAAGTGCGCAGTGCGTGGTGGGTGGTGGTGAAAGCTTCCCCCTCTAGCTTCTCTCACTGGATAAATTCTGTAGCTGTGTATCCTCTGCCCTGGCTGGGTGAGGACCTGGGGCAAGAGGAACTTGTTTTCCTCTCTCTATCATACTGTCTGCTCAAACCACAGAGGGGGGGTCTATGTCCCAAGAGCTGGAGCCTGTGGTTACTGGATGCAGACCACGGCGGAATTTCAGAGTTATACTCATGCCCGTGATGCATCCTCCATTCACCTAGGGCATCGAGGTTGAACACACCCATGTGTACATACGGATGGCATACAGTGTACCTGGGAAAGTGATGTGCTGAAGGACACACGGGCATGTGCTCATCTGCTAGAGGTGTGGCCCTTCAGCTTATTGGCACACCCTGTCCTTTTGACCACTTGTGTGCTACAGGCTCTGGTGCAGCTCAGCAGAGACAAAGGGTGATAAGGGGATCAGGGGATGGTCAGACTGCCACTTCAGCTGGTTGCTCTGATGGACTAGAGACTCAGGGAGGGTTGGGGTGGGTACAGAAAATTCCACAAGACCAGGAAGTGGTATAGGGAGACTTGAGAACAGACTAGAGGTATTTAGATGCATATGTGGGAGGCAGTTCACACCCTAGCAGGCCTGGGAGAGTCCTTGCTTGCATAGTTATCACAGGCTCATGTCACTGGGGCTTGGTTTGGGTGATACACTCCCTGAAGCAGCATTAAAGGACTATGAGGCTTTGGGTCCTCAGTGGCATGTGGCAGGAGGGCCAATGAGCTCTAGGAACTGGTCCCTTCAGTGATGGCAGCAAAGTGGCACAGTATGGGGCAAGTGGGGGTTAAATTTCCAAGCTGCCAGTTGAACAGTGGTCCCAGCTGCAGTTCCTCAGCTGTGTTCTCAGGACCCGGCCATCTGCCTCAGGGACTCGGGATGCAGTGGTGTACCTAGGCAGTGGCTTCTGTTACCCCTGAGTAGAAGCTGATTTGCCCCAGGGTGCAACCATGTGGTGACTTTACACTGATATCCCAGGGTCAGCCTCTTGGGCCAACCTCTCTTGGACAGCATGAGAAACTGGGAGATTGAAATGGGCCAGGAAGGACAGGCAGAAAGGTAACTGGGTCCTTGGGCCACAGAACCAGAGCCCTAGACAGTGCTCAGGGCCCCAAGAAGTGACACTTTATTAGCCAGAGAAGGAAGGCAGCATCTCTGTTAACGAGCAATTGATCTTCTGCAATTAATCTAGAAGTTGTGAATAAGCTTTTTGCAAGGCACCTAATTAGTAAATCTGGTGCCTTCAGGGGGTGATTACATCAAGTCAGGATTGATGCTTGGTTAATAATTATATTTTAAAACATGCTTAGTCACAGCTTGCGCCTTTTATTAATAGTTGAGCCGCCAAACCCCCCCCCCCCCCGGAGAGAGGGAATAGAGGATTGTAAGGCCAAGCAGGTGACCTGACTCATTTCCTGGCTCCAACACCCTTGTTCCATCTCCCAACCTAACGCGTCTTAGTGGCATCACAGACCCTGTGAGGTTTGTCCCTGCTGTGGAAGAATGGCCGTGTGCCCACTGGGCATACCGACTCCTGGGCCTCAACCCTTGAGATCCCACCTGGAGATCTGAGGTGGGCTCTCAGGCTCTGCACAAGCACACTGGGTGATCCCTGCAGTCCCTGGGATGCTCAGATGTTCGAGGGCTCTGAGATTTCCTCTCTAATCTCTACCACTAACCATCAACTCCAGCATTCCCCAAGAATGCTTTGATGAGCAATCCTCCTCTGAGAGACACCTCTGAAAGATGGCCTGTGGCCGAATCTATTTGGAGCACTCCATCTGCCCATCTTTCAGAAAGTTGAAATACGCTGAGGTCCTGCTATAGGTGCTTGGAAGTCTGCAGTAATTAAGCCAGACTCTCTTTGTTTACCTGAGGTTTACACAACAGACGACTCTGGAAGCCTTTCTGTAGCTGTTGGGGTTCTTTCTTGTGGGGGTGGAGGTTTGGGCCTGTCTGGACCATGTCCTCTCTGCTCGTTCCCAGCCATAGCTGGGGCTGATGTTTTACTGGGGCTCTTCCTCCATCTTGCTTGATCTCTGTACTCCCCTCTCTTAACCAAGGACCATCCTGTCTCTCTCTCTCTGTCTCTCTGTCTCTCTGTCTCTCTGTCTCTCTCTCTCTCTCTCTCTCTCTCTCTCTCTCTCTCTCTCTCTCTCACACACACACACACACACACACACACAGAGCCTCCCTGAGCCTTGGGAATCCTGCCCTCTAATTTTCTACCCGCCATGGCCTGGGTATGGTACCGGAAGAGGCGATTGGCTGAGGAGCTGCGGTAGGCGATGTTGTTGAAGAAGATTTCCAGTTCCTGGTCGTTGTCGAAGTCGGCAGCAATGACAGTTCGGACAGGGGAGGGCATGGAGAACTTGGGTGAAGCAATGTCCTGGAGGAGAGAGTGCTGAGGGTCAGAAGACAGGAGGGTAGCAATGAGCAAGAAACCACACCCATCTCTTGTACATCCCTCTGTCATGACCTGGAGTAGTAGCCCTTGGGAATCAAAGTTCAGACTGCCTGCAGAACATGGAGGGCAGAGTAACAACAGCAGCGGTTCACACAGGAGCTCTGAGCTGGGTTAAGATCACACTTAACCCTCCTGCCAGTCCCCTGAGCAGCCTGGTGTCAGCATTCCACTTTACAGATGGGATAAGTGAGGTTTGAAGAGGGAGGGGGATTACTAATGATGGGCCCAGAGTCAGAGCTCCAGACTGCAGATTCTAACCAGGCACACTTCCTTCTCAGGTGCGGAACCAGAAGCCAGGACAGCACCGGAAACCAGCTGCTTTTGAATCCAGCTGCTTGACCTCAGGGAGGTTACTCAACTCTTGGGATGGATCTTACTGTGGATAGTGGCAGGCTACACTGTGAGGCCCGCATGGCAGGTGTGCACCTTGGAGTGGCCAGGAGACAGATCCCTGGCAATCTGCGTTGCGTCATCCCTGTTGCCAGCCCCATGGAAAGCCAGATACATCTTTAACCTGTGTGTTCCACTGCTTCTGTTTCCTCGTTATGTTTCTTGGGAGCCTTAGGGTTTTATTTGAGACATGATTTGAAGAGGTGTCATTATCACTTAAGCCTGCCCAGGACTTACAGGGAGACTCTGGACCCAAGGCAGCCAAGCTAGGAACCCTCCCCAGAAGTTCTGGCTGTCTTGGGAGGGTCTGGCACAGGGTCCTAGGTGTGGGATTTGCCTCTGAAATGGAAGAAGAGCTGTTCGGATGGTCTTTTGTTTCTGAGCAGAATACTCTCATTGTGGGTAGGTCGTCCCTTGAAGACACTCAGTGGCTGTATAAATTCCATTGCTAATTGAAGAGAGCTGGGAAGGGCTGAGCTGTTCTGAGAGCCTCTGCCCTTGCGTCAGCCCCAGCCTTCTTCTTTCTCTGCGGTGTGCTTTAGAACCATAGGAAGGAGCTTTCTCGGCCCAGCTGCAGAGATGTTTGCCCCTGGAGACAGGGGAGGGTGACAGTCCTCATCAGCACCGAAATGAGGTTGATTAAGAGCCTGGCTGGCTGGTCAGGGTGGGCTGAGCAGGGTCTTCAGAGCCGGGGAACAAGGAGACCTGAGGATCTCTAACTCATTACTGCTCCATCGATCCTGTAAAAATGGAAACTTACATGGCCCCCCTGGGGTTGCCCCTCTGCATGCCTGGGCTTCGAGATAATCCATGTAAAGCTTTTATCAGGGATCCTGGCACGTGGGTGGCACGTGATAGATGGGACATTTGTTATTCTTGTTATTGCGCTGTGAGCTCTGTGGAGGGTCCTCAGAAGGCTAGCCTGTTCTCTAACCTCAGCATAGGACATCCGGAGCCAGGTGACTCTTTAGAGTGGGGCTGTCCTGTGCACTGTGAGATGTCTGCAGCAGCCTCTCTGGCTTTTGTCCTTTCCCAGTCAGGACAATGTAAAATGCTCCTGGACTTTGTCCGATATCCTGGGGGCAGGGAGGGCACTATCATTTCTGGGCCAGAATGCCAGATAAAGAAGGAACTCACCCAGAACCCCAGGATCAATGCCCTTGAGTTGAAGGCAAGCATTCTCCTCTCCAGGAGCCCTGAAGTCTCAGCAGGGAAGGGAGCACCAAGACAGATGTGGGTGGGTCCTCAGTGTCTCACAGGCTTTGGGAATCCTGGGCAATTCTCTGCATTCACAAAGCTGGGACTACCAGACCTTCTCATTTCCTGTTTATTGTTATTATTTACCAAGTCCTAAGTATTTCAAGAGTAGTCTGGCCTCTTGATATCAGTTTCAGCAAATCTATACTCTGCCATACTCTGAGAAAGTCCCAAACCCAAGCTTGGCACTGCCACCCAGCAGCCCTAGGGGAGAATACCAGTCATTATATTCTGCTGACAGCTCGGCGGTGGACGAGGCTATGTGTGTTTATCTTATTCTTTATTTGAATTTGGGGACATCCTGGGAACTCTCTGGCCTCAACTATCTCCTGTTTCATCATTCGCTCCTGGGTCTGAAGCTTAGTTGGAAGGCCCAGTTAGAAGCTGCAAGTGGGGTGTCCCTGGAGCCCCGAGGAACAGTGGTTACCAAAGAATGACTTTTCCTGACAGGATTCCTGTGGGCTACCTTGGAAGACTCTCTTACTCTCTGGCCACTTTTTTTCTGCCCAGAGCTCAGGCCTGAGACTCTGCCCAGAGCTGGTGACCTGGACCCTGCATGTTGCCTTCCTTGAGATCCCTCCCCCAGCTCTCAAGTGCTCCAAGGCCTCATGGCTTATCAGGAGGCACAAGGCAGGCTCCATCTCTCTTGGCCTGCCTAAACACCGTGCAGGGCCTGGCTGCTCTTACCCTAAATCGGACCTTCCCGTGAGCACTCATCTGTAGATAGAGGCGGTGTGGACCATTCCAGTTGCCGTAGACGATGTCCACTTTGCCGTCACGGTTGAAATCTGCCAGGGCCACACCTCGGCCATGCTGATGAGGGTCATCGACGCCTGGGGAGGAGAGGAAGGAGCTTCAGGGTGCTATCCCTTGCGTGTTCCATAAACATTCACCTCCAGCAACAAGAGAAGGTGATCTTCATACACTTCCTGTTTTCCCGGGAAGAGGGGGGGCAGTTAAATCTTAAGATGTTCTCATGGGGGCAGGAAGTAGCACAGTCATCCAGTCACATGCTACCTGGACTCAGCTCAGGGTTGTATGGTCCAGGAGGAGGAGAGTGTGGGCATTCTTGGGGACCAAAACCTTTCCCAGGACTGTCACAAGGCCACAAAGAGACACTGAGTTGATTGCATCCCTCTTCCATCAACTCTCTCAAGGGTTCACTGGCCCCTTGGGTCAAGTTCAAATCTGTGCCTGGGGATCATGGGCTCTGGCTTACTGTGTCCCTCACCGAGTCTTCCTTGTATTTTACTGTTTTCTTGACTTACCGGGCTCTGATACCATAGTCCTTCCATCCTGGAAGTGAACCCAGTTCTTCCTACATTTTGGATCTTTGTTCTAGCTGGTGTCTCCTCTACAGATGCCTTCCTGGCCTCTGGAAACTTAGTCCCTTAAAGAAGTCTTTCATGACCTATGCATACAAAGCAGCCTACAAAATAAACCAGGTTCAAGAAAACAAAAGTGGCGCGCGCGCGCGTGTGTGTGTGTGTGTGTGTGTGTGTGTGTGTGTGTGTGTGAGAGAGAGAGAGAGAGAGAGAGAGAGAGAGAGAGAGAGAGAGAGAGAGAGAGAGAGATATTCTCTGTATATCCATGGCTGTCCTAGAACTGACTCTACAGACCAGGCTGGCCCTGAACTCTCAGAGATCCACTTGCGTCTGCCTCTGCCTCTGCCTCTGCCTCTGCCTCTGCCTCTGCCTCTGCCTCTGCCTCTGCCTCTGCCTCTGCCTCTGCCTCTGCCTCTGCCTCCCAAGTGCTGGGATTAAAGGTGTGCGCCACCACAACCCAGGAACATGTTTTCTTGAATATGTGGACTCCAGGTTTAAATTCGCGCGTGCGCGTGCGCGCGCACACAGACATACAGACAGACAGACACACACCACACACCACACACACCACACACACACACACACACCACACACACACACACACACACACACACGCACACACACACACACAAAGACACGTATACACATACACAAAACTTGACATGAAGGAAGAGGCCTAAAGGTTCTGGGAGAAGAGACTAAGAAAAGGCAATCGGATGTCTGTGATGCAAAAGCAAAGCGAGAACTGTTTGAAAGGGAAGTGAGGGAACATCAGGAAGGGTGACAGGAGGCAGGGAGGAGGTGACAAAGACCAAAGCATGATACATGTATGATGATGCCACAATAAAACCCATTATTTTCTATAGTAACTAAAAATTAATAAAAAGAAAAAAATGCAGCCCCTCCCACCTGTCCCCCTCGTCATTCTAATCTTTCCCTTCCTGGGGTTGGTCACAGACTGTGCTCTTTGGGGGTCTCTTTGCTTGGGGTCCTGTCTCTCCATCTGCCCCACTCTCTTGAGGTCAGCCATGTCCCCGTGGTTCCTGTGTGCTGCGGGTCTACCTCTGTGCCTGTGGTTGCACAGTAGCATTCAGTAATGCTACTGAATGAATGAATGAATGAATGAATGAATGAATGAATGAATGAATAGACAGAAATGATTTGACAGCAGGCAAACTGGGGATGCTGGTGACAGCAGAGGAAATACAGCAACCATGACAGAGAACCCACAGGGGGCCTGTGAGAACAGGAAGCGCCCCGCCCCCCCACTTTCACCACCCACTGAGGAGCCCATCCTGGGGAAGAATATAGTGGCCACAGCCCTGAGATCTCCTCTGCCTTGGATTCCCTCTTCCTAGGTACAGAGGCAGATCCCTGCTCCTGGCCCAGGCTCAGGGCAAAGCAAAGATGACACTTCCAAAGCACAGACAGCTACCTGCAGGTTGCCTTTGGGTACAGGGTAATAGACCAATAAAATAGAGGCGGTGAAACAGGAGAGTTGAGACACACTGATCCTGAGGACTAAGTCCGGAGAAGGCAGGGGTGGGGGCTCTGCGAACCTTGGAGGTGTTCTCATGAGGAAGGGAGGCCTGGCGCTGAGCACTGATGGGAGACAAGGCAGAGGCTCTCAGTTCAGGAGAATTGCACTGTAGGGACCAGAAGCAGCCTCCGATCCCTAGGGCTGGCATTCCATTAATTCTCTGCAAACTCTCTTGCCTAAGTGTGGCCTTCTGAGCTGGCCCATCTCTCTCCTATCTGTGAGGCACCTTGACAAGGCGCTGGTTCCTTTTCTCCGGACTAAGCAGTGCCAGGCTGCATTTCACGGTGGCATCTGTTTGGGTGATGAATGCCCCCTTGACATGTCTTGTTAAACCCCTGCAATCACTCTGACTTTCAATTACGGGCCTTGCACCTTGCATCTCCTCCTGCCTGCTACCTTTCCTCACTCCAACTTGTTCGCTCACCTCTGCTTCTATCTCCTTAACACCTTATCAAATCCTCCCGATTCTCTGCCACCTCCTCCTCTTCAGCCTGCGATTTCTCAGCAGCTAGATGGTGTACTGCTGGAGCATAGCCTGGCTGGGGGATGGGCACAGAGGGCAGGCCAGATGACCACACCCCTACTCTGCCAGGGGAGGAGAGACTCTGGGCCAAGGCTGCAGGGTGACAGGTGACCAGCTGGGGTAGGCGGTGTTCCAGCTGGGGTGGGAGGTCGGGAGTGCCACATGTGGAGACTCCGAAGCAGGAAGCTGAAGGGGGGAGATACTCTTACTTCGGAGAGGAGGGATGGGCTCACACTTGGGGCCTAGATGCTGCTGTCTGAAAAGCTGGTAGGTTCAGATCCTCAGTCAGCTCTTGCCCGGACTCCAAGGAGGAGGTGCATTGAAGCCTTCATTATTCTCAGTGTGGGAGGAAGTGGGGGATGAGGAAGGGGCTCAAGAGCACACACTGCACCCACAACCTTTGATAAAGTCGTCATTCTACCGTCACATGGGTACCAAGAGCGGACAGTATAAGATCCCAGTCCTTGTAGAGCACACAGGCTGGTCATGTGGGCAAGGTCAACACCTGAATGAGAGGACCATGCTGGGGGCAGAGGAAGCACAGAGAAGAAAGAAGGAATGTCTCCCAAGTGCCATAGAGGAGGTCAGAAAATACTTCTCAGAGGTGACACTGAGCAGTTGACTGGCATGTGGAAGTTCCACAGACAGAGAAGAGGGAGGGCAGTCCAGCAAAAGGAATGGCACACGCAAAGGCCCTGAGGCTGATGGGAGATAGTCACCAAGGCATGGGAGCAGAGCTGGAAGCCATGGTGACGGCTTGGTTTGCATTTTATCCTGCCTCTTAGTATGGCTGTTCATGTAGATGCTTGTTTCTAGAGTGTTCGGTCCTTTCTTAAATGAGGGGAGGTCTCAGCCAGTCAAGATTCCCAGCTCCTAACACTAGCCAAACACTTAGCAAAGCTTCATGACATGGTTGTTGAATTATCTGGGCATTGTGGTGAACTTGGGAGGCAGAGGCAAGCAGATCTCTGTGAGTTCAAGGCCAGCCTGGTCTACAGAGCAAGTTTCAGGACAGCCAGGGGTACACAGAGAAACCTTGTATCAAAAAACCCAACCCAACCCAACCCAACCAACCAACCAAATAAACAAACAAACAAGAACCAAATTAATTTAACAATGACTGGTCTACTTTGAGGTCTACACTATGACAGACACTGCCTGTATGACCAGAAATCAGAGGGTGGACAACCCAGAGACTTAGTTAGGAAAAGAATTAAGAACACGGTTCCTATTGATATTCTACCATACTCATAGATTGGTGCCTAGCCCAATCACCATCAGGGAGTCTTATTCTTGTAGCTGATGGGAACAGATGCAGAGACCTATAGCCAAACACTAGGGAGAGAGAGAGAGAGAGAGAGAGAGAGAGAGAGAGAGAGAGAGAGAGAGAGAACCTAAATTGGAGATCTTCATCAGGTCCTTTCCTTAGGTGCTCAGGGAACCCTTGAAAGCTGGGAATGAAGGATTGTAGGAGCCAGAGGGGTCAAGGACACCAGGAGAACACAGCCAACAGAATCAACTAAACAGCACTCACAGGGGCTCACAGAGACTGAAGTAACAACCACAGAGCCTGCATAGGCTGCACTAGGTCCTCTGCAAATACCTTATGGTTGTTAGTTTGCCGGTTTTGTGAGGTTCCTAATGGGAGTCAGGGTATCTCTGACTCTTTTGCTTGCCTTTGGGACCCGTTTCCGACTGGGTTGCTTCTCTCAGCCTTGATAACCAGTGTTTGTGCTTAGTCTTATTGTAACTTGTTATGCCGTGTTAGGTTGACATCCCTGGGACGCCCACTCTTTTCTGAAGGGAAACAGAGGAGGGATGGATCTGGGGGAGAAGGGAGGTGGTGGTAGGAACTGGGAGGAGTGGAGGGGGAACTGTGGGTGGGGTGCATTGTAAGAGAGAAAAATTTAAAAAAAAAAAAGAAGAAACGGTTATTGGATTAAACTCAATGTTTATGACAATTGAGGGAGATGTATCAGAGGGTAAAGGTGCCTGCTGCCTGTTGATCTGAGTCCAAGCCCTGAGAGCCACATGATAGGGGGAGAGAACTGGCTTTTGCAAGTTGTCCTCAGATCTCCACTTGAGTACCATAGCATGCACACATCCACATATGTACACACAGTAAGTTTAATGCCAAAAAAAAAAAAAAAAAAAAAAGGAAGGTAAATGTGGAGAGGCCAAGCTGAGGAGGGAGAGCTTCAAGGAGAATTTATGCCAGTAAGCAAAAGCAGACCCAGAGGTTCACAGGCAGTGCCAGCTGTGGGCACAGGGCACGCCTGAAACAGGAACCTCCATGCCCCATCAGCACACACCCCGGAGGCTTGAGGGTGGCAGAGAAACCTACAGTCTCCTGGGCCTAGGGACCTCAGGGGCACAGGAAAGGTTCGCATCTACTCACCGGCACTAGCTGCAGCATCCACGAAGGTACCATTGCCTTGGTTGTGGAAGAGGAAGTTGGGCCCATTCTCGTTGTCACAGAAGATATCCGAGGCACTGTTGCTGAGAATGGGGCCCACGCTGACGCCCCGGCCCGCTAGGAGAAGAGGTGCACCCACAGTGAGTGCCTGGTGCCCAGGCCAGTCCCACCTGGAGGACAGGGCTGCTGAGGCACCAGATGAATTATTTTAAGGAAACAATTCAGTGAAACCTCAGGGATCTGAACTTTGGGACGCTTCCATCTGAGCTAGACTTCAGCTCCCAGTCTCCGTAACTCTGATCCCATTGAGGCCAGAGAGGAGCTGGATTGGGCCGCTTTGTACCAAAGGCTTCATTCTAGTCCCCAGGAACACAGGGTGTGGTCATCGTGCATGCCAGATGAATCTCAACATCTGTAAACCCAGCTCTGTCCCCGGAGGCACAAGCAATTCACAGGACTCTCAACAGGGCTCCGCTTCCCTGTCGCGTCCCAAACGCACCTGTCAGAACCTATGCATGTGTTTCTGGTTAAGGATCTGAGGAAGCCAGCTCTACCTGCAGGCTCTGACAGGCTGTGGGCTCCAGCTGTAGGCCCAATGGTTATTTGGCTTTGGCGGATGTACTAAGCAGTTTTGTCCATTGACGGTGAACTGGCTGAATGGATTATGGCGTATCCAGATGGTGGGTCATTCTGTGGCTACTAAAAGGACCACGTAGATCCATATGCATTGACTTGGAGGGGTGCCCATGATGGTTAAAAAACAAAAAGAAAAGAAAAAAAGGCAACTTGGCAAGTAACAACAGTCCTATGTGATCTTACACTGTGATCTTACACTTATTTAAAAAAAAAAAAGTTGGGAAAACTCTTAGTACTCCAAATTATACATGTGTGCATAAGCTAGTTTGAAGTTGGAGAAAAGTGAAGACATTTACACTAACTAGCTGGACCAGGAAGAACTAGGGAAAAGGAGAGAGATGGGAATTGACCTTTTCTTGAATGTTTCCTGTTGTTTGGCTTGTAGCAACAAGTCTTGCTTTTGTATTTTAACAAGGGAAAATCCAATAGAGTATTCACATTAAAAACAACAACAACAACAACAACAACAACACAAATCAAGCCAGCGCTATGTTAGGCTTTGAGGACTAACATCAACTTTGAGCTCCTGATATGCACAAGTCCAACCTTAGTGCACCCAGAACAAAGCCTTTGAACGCAGTGTGCTTCAAAGACAGCATCTGCTTCCTGGACCTCACCTGCTTCCTGGAAGAAAACCACCCACATCCAGGAAGCCTCAGCAGCCATGGCCCCTGGATGCTGGGCAACTGTTGAAGTAGCCCACAAGGAGCTGATGCAGGTTCTAACAGGTTGCTGGAGTAAGGACAATTTGTTCCTGGTGCAGCGTCAGTTTCTTCCATTAAATGGAGGCTTTTCTGACTTGCCCTTTCTGTTTCAGCCCTTATAAAAATCAAATGAGAAATGAGGATGGCTTACAAGCGACCGACAAGAAGGAGCAGAAAAAAGATCCCTAATCACTGCTGGAGGGAATAGAAATTAGTACATCGACAAAGCAGTATGGTGTACCCTCAGAAAAGTAAAAATGGACCTTCCATAGAACATAGCAATTTTGCTGCTGGGTATACATGCTCCGAAGGAAATGAAGGCATAAGTTGGAGAGTTCTGCACTCCTGTGTCCACTATAGCAAAATTCGAGAGTGCCAGTATGAAACCACCCTCCATGTTCACCAGAAGACCGAAGAAAGAAAATGTGGTACTTTTCTGAAATGAGATGTTATCCAGCCTAGAGGACAACATGCCAAGCGGAGATGAGACAGACATACAGGGATCCCTAAGGTGTGGAGTCCAAGCTACAGAAGCAGGGCACAGAGTGGAGTTATCAGGGTCTGGTGAGGGGGAAGGTGGGAAGAGAACAGTTAAGCAGGGGGGCTAAGTCAGAGAGACTGTTATACAGCATGGTGACTACAGTCAGTCAGCACTCGCTGGTCTTGCTGCTTATGACAGTGGGTCGTGAGTGACCTCCCTGCAAGGGGAGAGTGATGCATGTTAGGTCGGCCCAGCCACTCCACAAGGCACATGTATTTCAGAACATCATGTTGTATATGATAAATATGGAGTTTTTGGAAGTCAATTTTTAAAAACTGAGGTGAGAGACATGGAGGTTCTGTGAAGCCTACAGTCTGGCTACACAGCCTGCTCTATGGAGCCGCTTCTGGGGCTTCTCAGAAACGCAAAGACTCAGGCCCTGCTGAGTCCTGCATCCTGACAGGACCACTGTGTGTTTTGTATGCCCCCTAAAGGATGAGGCATATAGCTCTAAGGAACTAGCTGTTATGATAAGGGGAAACTGAGGGTGGAGTTTTTAAGTAAATGAGATCTCCGGCAGAGCCTCGTGGTAATGGCTAGGCCCATGGCCACCCACCTCTAGATCAAGTGAAGTGACTGAGCTCATCTGAGAAAAGGGTTCTTGGGTCCCTATGGTCCTTCACCCTGACAGATACTCCCTGATGAATTATGGGGCTTTGCTCCTGACATGAGGGGAGCTGGGGCAGGGGCCCCATGACGATTTCACCTCGTTCCTTACTCTTGCTGGACTTCTTGCTAAGGCCTTCTAGGTTTTTCCTCCTGGATCCTTTCTTCCCTGGGACTCAGTGTGTCTCAGAGGAGAGTCCAGTCTCATGAAAATGAGCAGTAAACTCTCCATTACCTCTGAGGATTCTCCTCCCAGGAGGTCTCACCTAACATGAAGGCCATGGCATGGGGTGATGGCCAGTGGAAAAGATGCTGAGACATGACCTGAGCACCATCTCTGCCTGTTAGAAAGAGGAGCTAGTGGCAGCTGTCCCTGCCCTGGTCACTGCCAGGCTCCAGTCCAGGAGATTCCAGGTGGGACTCAGGACCTGCCACCATGCAACCCAGTCCCCCCCTCTCTGTGGCATCCTCCAGTTTCCTCTGCCGCTGGCGCCCAAGCTGTGACACATTCCCTTCATTTTCTACAAAGCAGGTTATTTCCCTTTTGGACAAATTTCTAAATCTTTCTAATTAACTAATTGGGTTGGGTTGAAGCCTTGCACCATTTGTAACCTGTAATTACTAGAAAATTGCCATGGTAACCACACTACTAATTAGCAGCAATTTATTGCCATAGCAACTGGACCATAACAGAGATGTTACCCACAACTCCTTCTTGGCAAGTTGGCCACACAGTTGGGGAACAGGTGAGTCCACAGTCAGGGAGCCAGTCTTTTGGGGCTCATTTCCAGAAGCCTTAGGATATGGTCCAAACTAGGGTCTAAGGCAAGGCGGCCAGGTGCTGTTCCCTTTGCTGATGTCACAAGATTAACTCTCACAACCAACAGAAACATCCCACCATAACTGTATCCTCTCCCTCCTCCTCTTTGCCAGTCAGACGGAAGTAGCAGCCTCTCTTCTCCCAGGACCCAGCTCTGCTTTTCTTCTTGCTTTGTGACATCCACCCTCCCCTCCTCTCCTTAGGCTCGGGGCTACCCAGATGGTGGCTGTTAAGGACACCTTTGTTTAGTCTTGGAGAATGACATCCTAATGAAGTTGACTCCACCTTTTCCAATGAATTCTTTACTGTCTGGAGCCAGCACCTTCTCTCAGAGACACCTGATTCCCAGCCGAGCCTGCGGGGCTGTACTGGTGGAAGGCCAGACCTCAGGACTGGTGATCAGCAGGACCAAGTTTGATCTGTGTGACCTTGGGCATATCACTTAACCTTTCTGGGTGTCTGTTTTCTCATCTATGAAGTAAACTGGTAATAATAATAGCTCTTTCCCAGGGGTGTCATAAATATTAAGTGGGATGAATTTTGGAAGGTACCCTGGAAAATGTCAGGTGCCACACAGTCATTAGCTGGGACTATTTACCACCTGCTGAGTGAATAATATCACTTTATTTTTGCTCAGCACTTCAAGCTTCAAAGGTTCCTTTGTTATGCTGTTGGGCTTTGTATATTTATCTCTCTATCCTTCCCAAGGGCATATGTCCACTCTGACGAGTCTGTCTGAGAGGTTGGGGGTTCAGGGGGAAATGATCCTCTTTGGCCCCCACTTCCTCTGGCCACCTATCAGGCTTCCTTGTTTGTTCATTGGACCCAATCCCTATGGGGAAGTCTTGGCTATTCTCAGTACCTGCACCTCTATACTTCTGAACCCTGATGCTTTGACAGTGGTCTCAAGTGTGACTTTGGTGCAAGTGGTCCATCTCCCAGCTCTCAGGTATTGGATGGGGAGGGAAGGGAGAGACTATGGGTGGAGCACACACTCTCAACTGCTCCAGCTATGGGCAGCAGACTGAGATCCAGGTTCCTAGGAAGGGCCTCTGAGTTTTGTGCAGGGCCATCGCCTCTCCTGGCTTCAGGAGCTTGGGAAGGTGTCCTCCGGGTATCAGTCCTCTGCACTGCAAAACGCAGGGGGTTGCGTGTCGAGAAGGCCCCTAAGATCTTACTTCTCAAAGTGTTGGAACATATTGAAGGTGGTTTCCTACCCCACATCCTGCTGGTCCTCATCAAAGGGGTGTGGCCCCATGACATTCTCCTGTGGGAATTTTGTAGAAAACAGGGTTCTTGTGAACACCAAGGTCCATTGGCTGCCAAGAGCATCCAAGATATTACGAAGGAGTTGGCCTAAGATGCTGGAAAATGCGTGAGGTAGAGGAATGGGAGGTGTGAGTTGGAGACAGGGCAACGGGCAGGGTGGTAATGGGGCCTCTCTCTCTAAACTTTTTTCCTGCCGAATTCCAAATTGAGGTGCTGATGCTGGGTTGGTGCTGGGCGAGCCTGCTGATGCCGGGCAAGGCTGGACTGTGAGACTGTGTGGGTGCTGTAGTGTGAGACAGGGACACTCTCACTCAGCTCAGGCCTCTCCAACCCCCTTTCCTAGAAGGTTTCCAATCTGCTGCCAGAGGCTGTAGGAAGAAGCAGAGGCTGGTGGCTCTGTTCTGTGTGCCAGGCACTGGTGCAGGCATCTCACATTAAGTGTCCTGACACCTGGAGGTGTGTCTCGTCACCACCACCTTTTTAGCCGAGAAATAACAAATTGCATACGTTTATCACATGCAACATGGTTTTGGAGAATGCATATGCTAGGAAGTGGCTAAAATGAGCTAATTAACATATGCATGATCTCACATATTTATTATTCACATTTCGAGAACACTTGGAATCTATTTTCTTGGCATGGTGCAAGAATACAATAGATTATTAACTGTGGTCACTGTAGTGTACAGTAGAACTCCTGAACGCATTTGTCCAGCGTAAGGAAAGCGTTGTTTATTTTGGCAAAGACATCTTCAATGCCCCCCAGTTCCTTCTATTTTTCAGGTGGGGAGACTGAGGCTTACTTACATGGGAGCAGTCACAGTTGGCAGGTGTTAGGGTCCCAGCTCAAACCCTCATGCTGTCCCCTCAGCTTGCTTCTCTAACACTTTGGCTCAGGTCCCCTCTCCACAGGGAGGGGACAGTACTAGCACCTTGGGGAATAGCCACTAGTGTCATTTCTTTACAGTCTCTTGAGACAGCTAGGGGAAATGCATGTAAAAAGTAAAGTGTTAGTCTATCAAACATCTATTCACGCCAGAACTGGGATAGACCCCTGTGACAATCATCCAACACACCTGATACCCCCCAGGAAATGGTTCTTGTGTATCGTGAACTTTGGGAGTCTCTCTGGGGACCCTCCTGGGTTACTGGACCTGGTTGAGGCACCTGTCTCTCTAGCTCTCGTCTGGTCCTAGCTGCTAGCGCTGGCTGAGCGACTGCTAGATAGCTGACACCCACCTGGGAACCTGGGAGGCTCCTCAGCCCCCACCCGGCTGGCACCAGTCATTGCTGCTGACGGGGATCTGCCAGAAGGGCTCAGCTGGGCTTTGGGCCTCTCCGTCTCCTCCAATAATGACTTCCTATAAATCAGATCTACCCTCCGCTTTGTTCCACACTGCTCCCAGCCAACAGCAGGATTCTCCACCCAGCGTCATAAATCCACCTCCATTTTCTTTCCAAATTTCCTTAAAGGCTTTTTTTAATCACCACCTTGCAGCCTGGGCAGATGCTCCCTCAAAGGGTCAGGCCTGAATGCAGAGGTCCTGGGGAAAGGGTGGAACCTGGGGGAGCCATGAGCAGAGGGAAGGGTGACAGAATGCTGGATTCCATTTGGGGAGAGGATAAAGATGCCTACATAGGGTTCAGGCGGGAAGACACAGACTTCATGCCTCCGTGACAGGTGGGCTGGCTCTCTCAGCTCCATCCTCCATGCCCCGGGAGATGCCCAGCAGAGAACCCTGGTGCCACTCTGTCAGAGCCACAGGGCCGGGTCATGGACTAGGTATCCCCATGTTATTTCATTCCCCAAAACACTGTGAAGGCAGGATTTGTGTTGGGATAGGTCATTGTCGTCTATGGCTGTCCAGACAAGCTGGCATGGTACAGGCAGGATCTGCAAATGGCAGCCTGCTCCCTTTAGCCACTCTGCTAGTTGGCTGGGTCAAGGTGCCTGGAGAGATACCACAGGACTGCTGCTTTCTCTCCTATGCCAAGCCCTCTGCAGGATGGACCCCACTTCTCAGGATTCTCACACATCTCAGCTCCCAGCATTTCCTGGCTCCAAAGGTCTCTGGTAGTTGAAGAAGCCTTGGAATGTTCAGGGAGGCACAGTGAGCGACAGCAGGCTCTCTACTGCCACTGGGTACTAGCAGCCCAGGTTCAGATGCCCTCCAGGGGCCCAGTCCCTTGAGAGTAGGAATTTCAGCCACTAGATGGCACTGTGACCCAGCAGAGTGGCAGTGGATGCCAGAATCAATAGTGTCTGGAGAGCTCTCCCCTCCCCCCTCCTGCACAACTAACAACTTGTGCATGGTTTGCGCGCCATTGCCCCCCCCCCCCAACCCCCGCCTCTACAGCCTGCTGTCCTGAGCACCACAGGCCAGACAGCTGCTTTGGCCTGACAACCTAGGTACACAGTTCAGGGCCTGTCTGCCAATGCATACCCAGAGGGTGAGGGGCCTTCCCTTTACCAGCTGGGAGCAGCTTGCTCCAGTTGGAGGTTATCAGAAAGGTCAGCTGGTTATGGCTGTTTTAAGCATCAGGAGATAAGGCCCCAAGTGCTGGCTTTCTACAAGTCTCCTAAGTGACCTTGGGCGAATCCTTTCTGCTCTTTGGACCTAGTTTGATCCCTTGGCAAACAAGAGGTCCTCCCACCCAGTCCTCATGGCTGCCCTGGAAAAATGGGAGCTATATAGCATGGCTTCAGAAGCCTCAGTTCCCTGAAACACATTGGCCACTGCTTGCTTCTCTCTAGCCTGCTTAGGCCTTGCTCTTCCCTCCTGGCTTCCCAGACCCCTTGCACTGTTTTGGTGATGAGTGCTGGCCACCTGCCCAGAGTCTCAGCCATTGGGCTGGGCTCAGCATAGTGGCCCTTACATTTGGGGTTCATTCCTAGGGCCCAAGGGAGCACTCAGGGGCAATTTCCCAGCCAGATGTCCATGTGTCATTAACCAAGTGACAAGTGGGGGTTGCGGGATAACGTTGGGGGGCTAGGGAAGGCAGGCAGACAGAACTATAACTTGGTGGGCCAAATTAGTTCTTGCCAGCCAAATAGCTTCTGGAAGTCTGCAGAACTGCTCTTATGTGTCCTCTGGGCATGCCAGCTGCCCCGGCCTGCTCCATCCCTCCACAGAAGCTGCTGCCCCCACCTTGGGTTGCCCTATCCTTCCAGCAAGGCCAGCCGGCACAGTTGGCTGGGGCTCCCATTGCATCTCTGCTCCTCAGCTGTCTTGGCTTGCGCCCCCTCCCTCCTGGGTTCTGTGCCAGCCCAGCCAGCGTGAACAATGCCCCCTTCATGCTCCAGCCTCCTGGATTCTTCCATTCTCTGTGTAATGTGCTCCTCCCATCTTTGCCTCCCTTCCATCTCATCATTTTCAAGTGTTTCATCCCCCCCCAACCCACACCCCTCCCTCTCCTGCAAGATCAAGGCACTTAATTGCCAAAGCCAGCCCAGTACACAGAACTGGGAGCTTACTCAGAAAAATTGACTGTACCAATCTGGGCTGAAGCGCCTCATGTTTATTCTTCTTCCCAGGGAAACATGGTTTATTACTGACACTCAGCCTCTCCGCAGCACGTTTATGCTCAGGGCTCTCAGGCACGTTGATAGGGCTTGAGCCATGCAAACTATTTTATTGTCTAGTCATTTGTCCCCACAAACTTTGTCAGATAGGCTAAGCATCAAGCTCTGTCTTTCATGGAGGTGGTAAGTAGGCTGGGTAAGAGCACCAGCAACTCCTAGCAGGCCAGAACAACCTTTCCTGCGCGGAACTTGGAGATTTGCTACCAGCCAAGTGTCTGGAGGAAGGGAGATACCCACATGATCCCTCCGCCACTTTCCAGCTCCAAGCCTTGAGTGCAGGCTGGTGACACATTGGTAGTGTCCGTGGTTAACTTGGAGCAGATGTATGGGGAAGGCTAGCTAACGGGAGAATTTCTACACCCCAACTGCAAGGCGGGTGTGAACAAGACCAAGTTGTTATGCACAGGCCTGGCTTCCTGATTTTTGGCACTCATAACAGGAACTGGATGGCTCTGCCATCAACAGCCTATTGGCAGATTATCAGAGTTTAGTCAGCAGCCCTGCTGGAATTAGAAAAACAGCCTTCCCTAGAAAGAGCTCCTGTCAAAGGCTCTGACAATAGGTCCCCCATCCAGAAAGTTGAAGGGGGGGAGCACACCTTCCATAAAAAGTGCGGGAGAGGGTTTGGAACAAGAACACAATTCTTTGAGCTCAGTTATCCGAGACGGGACCCAGCCGGAGCTTAGGGACTTAGCGCTCAATTCCTGGCCGCTTATGTGTAAGTAAATAATTTCATCTGCTGTTGGGCAATAAAGGAAGCTTTAAATCTCAGCTCCTGTGATCTGTCAGATTTCTCCAACGCAATCTGCTCACTCATCACTGGGGTTACAGCAGGGGAGGGGGGCAAGAGGTTCCTGGGACAGGATGACATGGTGTTTTTTTTCCTTTCAGTTTATGCCTGTTGTACGGTGTCCCCACCCTGCCAAGTTCACACTGGCCAGGCATCTCACCTCCCCTTGGAGAGGCAGCATACATGGTGGGAAGGGAAGATGCCTTCCTTCCTCCCTGCTCAGGGATTATAAACCTTCTCTGTCCTCCTGGTTGCTGATGAATTAGACACAGCTCTGCAGGGCCCTGAATCCCAGCCCCAGTCCTTCTACTAACTGCCTCTGTAAACTCTGCATACCTGTGTACTTGCTGACCCCAGCCTCAGCAGCCACGTCCCTGAGTGCCAGGATCCCCCGGGACAGGTCACTGGCCTCAGGGTCCATTTCGATGAGAGCATCAGGCCCCACATCACCGTAGGCATAGTTCGCTATGTAGATAGAGTATCGTCCGGAGCCCTGAGGAAGAAGGGGAAGAGGGTGAGAAGCCCCATGTTAGTCCTGGCTCCCCAGAAGTTGTCCCCACCCCAGGGATCATAGCTTTATCAAGCTTGTGAGGCTACAACCCCGAGAGAGAGGTGTTCATCACAAAGGCTGCATGCGAATGACACCCCCTCCTGAGCCAGACAACAAAGCAGCCTTGCTTGTTCTATCCTGTTCCAGAAGAACACATCTCTCCCTCTCCCCCACAACCACCTTTTTATAGACAATTTTCTAATGTGCCTCCCTCCAGCTGAGCGCGCTCCAGCTGCCAGCCAGGGTAGCTGCTCAATAAATATTTGCTGATTGATTGATCTACCAGTTCCCATTATTCTCAGTCTCTCTCGCTCCCATTCAAGCCCACTCCAGCCAAGATGACAAGCCAATTCCTGAGCCTGCTCCCTCTCCTCCTCTCGGGAAAGGCATGGATTCTCGGGGGTCTTCCATCTGCTTTCCACTCCCATCTCCCCATATTATCAGGAGGAGATATTTCACTGTTTTGGCCTTTATAATACTGTCTCTTTTTTTTTCCGCTTCACATCTCAGAGAAGACCTGGGCACTGGCTTCTCCTTTCAGTGGCCATTCTCAGTAGTCCAACCCCTACAGGTAAGATTCTTCTATGCCTGTTATTAGAACAGTGTTATTCCTCTGGTGGATGCTTCCTTCTTCCCAAGAGACACACACAGTTTCTAAGTCTGTTTCCAGCTTCCCTGTTATCTTCTCATCACTTCTGCCCAGAAGGTATTTCTCCAGCTCTCAGCATCTACAAGGTGTTCTTCCATAAATTCTGAACCCACAGACCCTGTCCTTGGATGGCTTAGAGTCTGGTGTAGAAGGACTAGAGAGAACGAGCTGAGCTTGAGGTGACAAAGTGTTGCTGTCATCCTCATTGACTTCTGTCTGCTTCATCCTCTTATCCTGCGGCATCTCCATCAGGACGGTCATGGTCCTCACTCCACTCATTCTTTGGACCATTTTCTCTGGGGTTGGGGGAGCTGATCCAGAGATCAGGTGACTTGGTGGCTGAGGACGGGGAAAGATGCTTGGAGTTTCCAGGGGACACAGAGATGTCAAAACTACCCAAGAGCATGGCGGATGCAAGGCCTTGAGGTGGGCACCTGGCTGTGCCAACGTTAGGAAAGATTTTCTAAGAGGGGTCTGAGCCAATGAAGTAGAGGGGAAGAACTTTCCGGGCAGAGACAGGGAATGGTGGGTGCACAGAAGGCATGGGTCAGTGCCACCAGAAGGTAAAGCACAAGGCAGGAAGCATTAGGAGATGAAGCTAGAGACTGGGGGGCTGTTGCCTGAAGGCCTCGCTGCTCTTCTCTTTGGGTTATTGAATCTCAACCCTGGTATCTGGGAATTAATGCTTTATAGGTCCCATTACTCAAAGTGGTCCCTGGATAGGCACCTCTGATGCCATTTGGGAGCCAGTATTAGAACTAAAGAACCCCAGGGCCCACCCCAGACTTGCTTACAAGAATCTATATTTTAATAAGACCCCACAGGACACTTAAGCAAGCTGAAATTTGGGATGCTTTACAACCCATTGGCTTCTCGATAGAGGAAAACTTTGAAAGATTCTCCCTCTTATTCACCCCAGGTGCTCGATGTGTGTGTGTGTGTGTGTGTGTGTGTGTGTGTGTGTGTGTGTGTGTGTGTGCGCGCGCGCGCGCGCGCGCGCGCAGTGACTGGATGAAGAAAGAAGGGGGCCAAAGGGAACGATGAACCAGGGTGAACCATTCCTGATCCACCACCCACTTAGCAAGTCCATCAGCAAATGGACAAAAGTCCACATGGGCTGAAACGCACTCTGCTACAAATTGGATTTATATAATTCGGTTAAACCTAGATCCTTACTTCAATTCATCAAGGTGATAAAGCAGATAAACACAGACATATTATAGTTATAGAAGATTGCAGAAACTCACATGTGAACTTGACCGCCGTAATTCTAAGAGGGTGAGATGATTCCAGGAGGTATTTCTGGAGCTTTGAATCTACATTTGGGCATTGGAGGTGTTTCTGGAGCTCTGGGTCTCGAGGAAGCTACAAGGGTGTTTCTGGATGCTGAGTCTAGAGCTAACAACAGAATCACCTGGAGGACTTGTTAAACATAGACTCTGGGCCTCATTTCTAGAGCTTCCAACTCAAAAGATCTGAGCTGTAGCTCAGTAGCACAGTGGTTGCCTAGCATGAAGGAGGCCCTCCGTTCAAAGCTCAGTACTACCAGAAAAAGGGAGAGGGAGACAGATTCCCAGGGCATATTGCTGCTGCTGACTAGTGACTCTAGTCTCTGAAAAGCACCAGTCAGAGGCTACTAGCCTAGTCCTGGTCTAGCCTCAGACCCTGAATGACTCTTTAGCCTTGAGCATAACCAACAAGGTCTGCAGGCTGCCTCTTGCACTTGCTAAATGGGGGGCAGGGTTTCTGAGAAGCCGAATGAGACTATGTATGTGAAAGGTCTCTGAAAAGATAAAAACACAATATAAACATGAGGCATAATTGTCACTGACCAGGGAATACTTCTTGTAAGAGATTAGCTTTGAGCTCGATCCAGGAAGGTGAGTGAGTGACGGGGCAGCTGGAAATAAAGGGCAGGAGGTGCTCCCCATTTGAAGCAGAGCATGAGTAAGGGACATGTGGCTGACTGGGCAGTGACAGACTCACCTCAGCACATCATAACCCTTGCTGGGGAGAGTTGAACTGTGTCCCTGGACCTTATTTCTGGAATTTCTGATTCAGCTGGTCTTGGGGATACAGCAGGCAGGGCCTGTTCATGCTAATGCATTAGAAGGCTCTTGTTTGTCTTATTCTACACTGACCATCATATTCTCCTGAGACAGGATTTCTTATTGAACCTGGAACTTGGCTGGCGGCCAGCAAGCCCAGTGACTCTCCTGTCTCTAACCTCCACAGCACCAGGATTATAAGCACTTGCAGAACCATTCCTGGCTTTTCACATGGCGTCTTGGGATTTGAACTCAGGTCCTTACGCTTGTGCAGCAAGCACTCTTACCTGCAGAGTCATCCCCATAGCCTCTGAACCTTCATTCCTAACAGTACTTATGCCAACAATAGTCTGGGGACCACACTCTGAGAACCACTGACCAGCAAGCCCAAACGCCCCCAGGTGGGAGTTTTGGGGGTGAGTGAAGATGGCTTGGGGGGGGGGGGCTTCAGGAAAACCTGTTTATTATCATGCACCCAGAGCCGGGTAGCAGGTGGATGAAGTGGGGTGTGTTCTGCTTTCAGGCAGACAGAGTTCAATTCCCAGCTGTGGCGGCCATTTATTTTGTGACTGAGGTCAAGTTGTTTAATTGCTCCAAGCCTTAATTTCCATATCTGTAAAGGGCGATAATGGTAGCTTGTACCCTGTGGGCTATTGTAAAGATTCAGGAAGAAGGGGGGGGGGTGTCTCTGTCCGTGGTTGGTTGCATTACGGTGGGCTGCTTTTGCCTTTTGTCCTTTGCCACTGCTTTTGGTGTTTTCTATGCCACACTGCATTACTGTCTTCTAGTTTCTGCACCGGCCTTGGCCTCCCAGCTCATTTCATGCAATTCTTAGGACCCAGGAATGGGCAAGGTAGTAGTGGGACTCAGAAGGCATGTTTTGCCCTGGCGGTGACCCATGGCCTTGGAGGATGGAGTGAGGCCAGGCTCTGGAGGTGCAGACAGCCTCTGAGCACCACTCACTGTGCAGAGGGACCACGCCCTCTCCTATTGCCTTCCTCACAGTGCTTTTGTCCCGTGGTTAAAAACCAGTGTGCGGACGACCTTGCTAGGACATAGAGTGTATCTTTGTGATCAACCTCCAGCTCCTCCCTCCTGTTCTGGGAGAACATCCCACTTTGGCCAGTGTGGGTGTTAAGTTCTGATTAGAGAGAGGCGGGAAGCAGGAGGAGTGTGGACAAGATCCCCAGCGGTGACCAGACCTGACACCTATGGCCTTCCACATCCCAGGGCTGTTCAGACCCGCCTCACTGTCCCCTCCCACCAGGCAGGAGTCCAGGTGGCATGGATTCAGGTCAGGGCTAAATGTGGCTTCACAGCCCAGCTTGGCTTCTCTTCCCAGCACCAGCTTGTTAAGAAATAAATATTTATACCTGGCACCTGCCTTCTCCTAAGGCCTGGAGGCCCCTGCTGCGAACATTCACGCTGAATCCCCAATCCCTCTATGCCATCTCTTGGAGCCCACCCCTTCAGCCCCACAACTGTGAGCAGGGCAGCAGCTGTGCCCTCGCTGCAGTGATTATTGTTATAGAGCCAAGCAGGTGGGTGGCAGGGGAGCAGGTGATAGGGTGGACAAATCATTTCCTCAGAAGTCTCTGTCTACAGTAGGGCTGCTGGGACTCAGCTCCCGGCGCAGACGGCAGCTCCTTTCTCTGCTGCCCCCTTGTTTTGGGTTGGACGCTGCCCGGTAGGATGTAGCAGGAAGGTGTTGATGGAACCATTGATGAATGAAGGTTCTAGAACATCCAGGTAACCCTGCCTTGACCACTTTTGCACTCCCCTGTTGCACCTTCAATATTATAACAATATGTACAGGGTCACGTGACTCGATGCCTAGCTCATTGAAGCATTTAATTGAATGAATGAATGAGCACCCCATTTAGCATTGGACTTTGCTTCATGTCTTAGACACATCACTGATCTATTTTGGTTCCCCAGTTAAGCCACTGCTCTAAGCTGAGCTTCAGGCCACACCCCCTCAGAATCCAATATTCACGAGGATGACACCCCTCCTGGCTTCCACAATGGTCACTGGGAGTTTGCACAAGAGAATGATGTGAATGATATATTCTCACCCCGAAAACCTTGGTCCTTAGTATTTTACTTCTATGGTGTGTGTGACATTGGGAGCTACCAAGGTGGGACAGCCTTAGGCCCCCTGCACTTACCGTCCTGTCCACACAGGCCACTGAGCGTCCCGCAAAGAGGCTGGCCACTCCACGAGCCACATTGACGTCATCACTCAGGATGTCTTCCCACCGGTTATTTCGGAATTTGAACAACTTGTCTGTGTATGTGGCCACACCTGGAGAGAGGAGGCAAGGACGGCTGGTGGACAGTGGACATGACACAGGGAGTCTCTGGTTCTGCCCCTTGACATTTGCTACAAGGAGGCTGGGGTCGAAGGTGTCTGGTGGTTAAAGGCAGGGAGGCTTTCTGCAGGCAAAGCTCCTTTCTACTTCCAGTTGTGAACTTGACTCTAGCTGGCCCCAGAAGAGAGGCTCAGGCTGAGGGAGACAATGATTTTAAGCCTGAAGTTTAGACTCAGTGAACAGAAGTTCCAGCCTCGGTTAGACCTAGATTCTGGACTTTGGGCAGGTTGCTCAGCATCTTGAAGATTCAGTTTTCTTATCTGTACATGGGGATGACAGTAGCCACATTCAGGTTTGCTCTGAGTAATGCATGAGGCTGTACATGAAATGCTTGGCCCAGTGTCCCCAAGAGTAGCTCTCATTAGGTGGAAATGATTTTCCCCCTTCTAAACACGAGCCACTTGTCAGACACCAGATCCCCAATTCACAGGTTTGGTAGTCTGTAGATGTGAATGCAAGTGTGTTAGAGTGAGCATGTGAGTGTGGCATAAGATGGGTAAGTGTGCAAGACTGGGGCATGCAAGCGAGAGTGAATGTGGGAGACAGTGAGTGTGAAAGTCAGAGTGTTCGGGATGGATGTGCCAGTGTGAGCAGAGCACGTGTGTAGCCGAGTGTGAGAGAATGCAGGGGGGCAAGTGTGCACTGGCGGGAGACCGAGAATGGGTGTGAGGGAATACAGATAAGTGTATGGGGGGGTGTGATGGAGGGTTGTGCATGTGTCAATGCATGCAGCTGCAGCAGCGCTGTGTACACAACCCACCGGGTGGCTCACTCGGAAGAACACCCTCTTGAGAGCAGGGAGGCTGGCTGTAGCAGTGCAGGTGGAGGTGTCTGAGGAGCCACAGATGCAGGCTTAAAGATGTGGTGCATGCGTGCAAGCACATGTGTGTCGTGTCTGTGTGTGTGCATGTGCGTGTGTGCAAGTGTGTGCATGCATGTGTGTGCATGCATGTGTGTGCATGTGCATGTGTGTATGTGTGGGCGTGTGCATGCATGTGTGTGCATGTGCGTGTATGTATGTGTATATATGCACATGTGTACGTGCGCAGGTGCATAGTCTGAGGTGCCGTTTTCCAGCTTCGCTTTGCTCATCCGAGAATGGCACACAAGAGCTGTCCTCACTCACGGTGTGACTGTGGCCATTGTGAGAAGACACACATACAGCTTGGTCACAGGTCAGACAGGCTGGGAGAGCACGGTGACAGCTTTGCACCCCTCCAGGGACATAGTGAAATCCCTGGGAGCCTAATGCGTTCAGAGACCTAGATGCTTCCTTCATCTTCTGAGAAGGTAGCATGGTATGAACACTGTTGATTATACAACACCCCCAGCAGGGACTGGGGGCGGCACCCGTAATTAAACACATTAATATTTCTGCAGCGAAACATGAATATTCACACTAAGTGGGATAAATAAAGCTTATAAATAGCTCACATCAGCTCAGGACAGGTTTTGTTATGTAGTGAATTTCCCACAAACTTAAAAAAAAAGTGCTGGAGGCATCTAGAATGTTCTGGATTCAGATCTGTGAAAGTGAGTTGTGCTGTAGCTGCCATCAGTATGGCCATGTGAGGTGGTCGCAAGCTTGCCACTGCTTGCAGATCCCTCGGGGCGTCTGAAGATGGCCCCTGCCAGTCTCCAGCTGTCCCCAGCAGAGAGCATCCCTTGTCCACCTCATTCACACTGGGGCCTCCTTAACTCTCCTACCCACTGTCCTGAAATGACACCAAAGCCTGGGCAGGTCGACTCTGGTTCCTGTGAGTAGCCTGGACAAGAATTCCATGACCCTCCAAGCTTGAGAAAGATTGCATAACAGCCCAAATTTCGAGGCCTCCCAATAGTTATCAAATTATTAAAAATTTGAAAAGATTGCAACAAATTGTCTGCTCAGTTTTACTGAGCGCAGTCTCTCCCACATGTACTTGGCCATGGAGCCCTTTGGAAACTGTCCATGAGCTAAATGGTCTCTGGCTTCGCTAGTCGCTGTCTAGGGTGCTGAAGTCTGAGCAGGCGTGGGGCTTGGTAGCCAAGGAATTTGGGTATCTTTTGAGGTTGGTCCATCCCTCTCACTGGTCTCATGCCTTCTGGGCTCACCAGAGGTGCCCAGAAGAATAAACTAATTAAGGTAAAATGTGCAACAGCGATGTGGAGCCTTGTAGATCATAAATGGGAACAGCAAAATCAATGGCAGTCCCTCTGCAGGCAGAGGCCCGGAGGCCGGGGCGACAGGAGGGTTGGGAGCCCGTGATTTAAGAAGAGCAAACTCGCTGGCAGCTGCAACCTGGGTAATTAGGTGTGTCAGGAAGACAGATAAACAGCGAGCTGTGTGGGTCGATGGCACAGGCAATAAACACCCAGCACTGGCCCCTGGCCCAAGTTAGTGCCGAGGTGGGCCTTGCCTCCTGGTTCCTTGTAGCTGCACTTTGTCCCAGGGTCCTGCACCAAACTGGGCCAGTACTCAGAAAGAGGAGGGCGTGTCGAAGGGTGGGAAGTGGAAAGAGGCTCTTCTGAGTCCCTGGAGGGGAGCCTGGAAGAATGAGGACCCAGGAAAAGGATGTCTGTCATTGGGCAGGGAGGGGACTCTGGGGCTCAGTGTCACAGAGGTGAGTCTGGTGACTTTTAGGCACAGAGGTTACCACCAAACAGCTGGGTGGCTTTGTGAGAGCCAGCGACATAGGATGATCTTGGGGAGCCAATACGTCTCCTTCTCTCTTAGCTATGAAAGGGAATCATGGGAATGGCTATATCTCTCTATCAGGCTGTTATGTGCATAAGTTAGTTAATGTCTGTAAAGTGCTTCCAATAATGCCAGACACAGGATAAATTCCATAAACAATAAGAGCATCTGTGTCCAGTGCTTCCCCTTCCTCCAGGGAATTAGAGGGCATGACCAAGCCAGTCCTCAACAAACCACATCCCAGGAGGCAACTGTGACATTAAGTTTCAAATGCCTCACAAAACTTAAGTCAATGGAGAGCCAGCAGAGCAGTGATGGCCCCAGGGGAGAAAGAACTAGCTCAGACAAAGGGTGTGTTTAAAAAGAATGAACTCAGACTCACATGGTCTGTGGTAGAATTCCTGACCCCTTCTTCTTCCCTTTATCCCCAGAGTGAAGAGGTAAACCCTGACAGTGCTCCCCTGCTAGTGTTCCTCCACCAGGGCTCCCCTGCCAATGTTCCCCACCAGTGCTCCCTGGCCAGCATCCTTAGCTTCCTCCAGAATCTCCCCAAGAAGATTTGTGCCACACAGATAAATTGTGCCTCAGGTATCAACTCTTCTACGTGAAGTTGCACAGATTCTGCCAGATGGCAATGCCAAGCTCCAAACTGGCATGGTGTGGCAAAGCCCTCTCAGTCAGCGTTACAAGGCTAGTGGGAGAAGCTCTGGGTCCTAAGCTAAGACCAAGGTGATTAACTCTGGGACCCAGTACTCGTGCGCATGTCTCTGTGTGTGTGTGTGTGTGTGTGTGTGTGTGTGTGTGTGTGTGTGTGTGTAGGTCAGAGGACAACCTTGGGTGTCATTCCTCGGGAGCTGTCCACCTTGTTCTTGTTTTATTTTGTTCTTGAGACAGGGGCTCTTACTGGCCTAGAGCATGCGTAGTCGGGCAGGCAGGCTGGCCAGTGAGCCTTGGGGATTTACTTGTCTCTACCTTCTTGGTGTTGGGATTACAAGCATGCGGTATTGTACCTGACTTATTTATGTGGGTTCTGAAGAATGAACTCAGAAGTACTTTACTGATTCATCTCCCCAGTCCCCAATTCTTGTTTTTGAAAACACGGTCTCATTACAACCCAGGCTATCCTCAAATTTCACTATGTAGCTAAGGATGGCCCTGAATTCCTGATCTTCCCTCTGACTCCTCAGGGCTGAAAGCACAGACATGTGTCACAACACCTAGCTTTTTCCACACTCTATGGTGCTGCTTTGGTGGCCTCTCTCCAGGCATGCTGCTCATTGGTCACATGGGGCAGGGCATAACACAGGCTGTCTGGGGAGTGCATTTTCTGTGCTCATCTTACAGAAGGAGCCAAGTTGGGGCAGCTGAGAACCAGGACTGTGCATCTGAGGGAAAGTAGGCCGGGGATCCAGAGACCTGAGAATCCACTTCAGGGCCTGAGAGAGAGGTGGAATTTCAGAACCAAATAAGATGACATACATTAAAACACATCTCAGACTTTGTAGGGCACAGGAAGCTCCTGGAGATGGTGACATAGGTTCTGAGCTAGCAGGTGCTGGGTAAAGCTTGCATTTTTCTGAGTGTCCAGTGGATTCCAAAGCTACCAGCACAGGCATCATGCTGTGGGTGGGGAGGCACAGGGCCTCTGGTTGCAGCTGGAGCCAGCCTGACTGAAGGAGTTGCTGGGTAAGAGGTGCATCTCTAGAGAGCAGATGGCCCATCTGCTGTGTAGGCAGAGGAGGCCGGAAGAGCAGCCTGCCCAGAGACTCTTTTCTCTAGCATGGTGACTGACACATGGTTTCCTCTCTGGGAGGTTACGAGTGTCCCTGCAGAACACAGAGTGTCTCTTTAGGTGTGACACAGCCCTGAAGCTGTAAAGGAAGAGTTAGAAATGCAAGTCTGTAAAAATGAAAAGTTTTCCACATTACAAAACCCACTATGAGCGAGGCGGAAAGAAAAATGACAAGCCAGGGAAAACCAACCACGACGTGTGTTTCAGACAAAGGGCTAATTTTCCTAATTTATAAAGAGGTGTTCCAAATCAATAATAAAAAGACCAATAGTCAATAGGAAAAAAAATGGGCAAAGGCTAGGCATAGACAAGAGAGTCAGATACATAAAAATATTCTCGGCCTCACTCATTTAAGAAAAATGAAAATTAAAACCAGTCTTGGAAATCAATTTTTTCCTATTAGATTGGCAAATACTGAAGACGAAGGTGATGAAGTGTTGTTGGTGAGCCTTTGGCAAGTGTTTGCTCATCAGATACCTGAGCAGTGTGGCACATGCTGCCCCCAGGGAGGGCAGTCTGGCGCTCTGAGCTACACGTGTGTACTCCTTTGACACGGCCACTCTGTTTCTGTCAGTTAATCTGAAAAATATCCACACAATCATGGGAAACAGTGGATTGTATGAGCTCGTTCATTGAGTGACATTCTTTGTAAGGAGAAAAGGACGGAACTGCATGCAAACAATCCCACTGTTCACCCATCGAGAAGGGATTCGATTAATGCCATCTCTATACATGGGAGTACTATACAGCCATAAAAGAATGTGGGGTCCTTCTGTGGGTTGTCGTGAAGTAATATCCGAAGTGTATTGAAAATTCAGACAGCAGAACTGTGGTCAGGGCCCACTGTGTGCAGACAAGATGGGGAGGCCTGTGAAGCAGAACCGGGGGCTAATAGAGATATTTTAATATTGGTTTAAGCATAGGGTTAAAACAGAGGCTCTCAGAAGGATGGCAAGATACACCCAAAGCACGGCTGTGAGCTCTCCAAAGAAGAGTCATAGCAAGTTAGTGTGGGTATGAGGACCTCCAGGCAAAGCTGCCAAGACCACGGACTGCAGCAGTGTCTTGCATATGCAAGTCTGACGCTCATCTTTTTAACTGACTGGGTATAAAGAGTAAGGGCTGTGCTCATAGTTGGTGCTGACCCACCCACAAGCACACTACCAGTCAGGACCATGTGGTGACAGGGCCAGGGACCAGGGCAGGAACTGTAGGGAATGGATCTGCCTAAGAACTAAGAGGTCCCAGCTCACAGATGCAGAGGGAGGCCCTGGCTGCCTCTCGTCCCCTCCTGTCCTGTGCACACTTCCATGGAAACCCTGGCTTGTCTTTTCCCAGAACAGTTCAGCCCAGGTGGGCTTCCAGGAACTGACCTTCTTGGGACTGGTTAGTCCTCTTCCGTTCTCTCTCCAATTCTCAAGCCTTGCCCCAAGCCCACTTGGGACCCTCAACTGTCAGTCTTCCCCTGCACTTAGCCTGTTTGCTGCTAAGGATCTCTTTGATATGGCAAGGATGGAGCTTACTGCCTTCTCAGGGCATCTGTAGAGGCTCTGGCCTTCTGTGGCCATGGAACCACCCTGTGCTGTCAGGGAGTGTTTAGAAGATGCAGGTGCAAACTATGTTCTTCTCATCCTTTATCCCAGCTGTTCACACAAAAGTCTATATTTGATGCTAAGTGACAGGCACCTCTTTGGATTCTAGAGTACAACACGGACCTAGACAATGTATGAGAACTGGACAGAGCTAGCACATGACCCACTTCCAGACTCAGAATTATGAAGGCAGTAAGCCAGTTAAAGAAATAAGGGCATGATTTGAGATAAGGTGCCGTATTTGAAGAGTGAGCCCTGGGAAAAATATTTCAGGCACGAGGAACAGCAAGTGTGAACTTCAGGCAAAGGTGTAGTAAGTAGGAGAGAGGGGAAAGGTTAGCACAGCAATTTGGCTGCACTGGGAAGGGATGCAGGTAACCCTAAGGACCTTGAAGATGGTCTGTAGGGCCACTGGAGGGAGGAGACTCTGTGAAATCTGTATGGTTCCTGTACTATAGACGAGTCAAGATGAGGGCTCAAGAGCTTGTCCAAGGTCACCCAGAAAAGTTTGCATGGACTGGCTCCCAGAGGATATTGTAGGGTCCCAGGCACTTCCCAGGGACTTCAGTGCTAACATCCCAAACCTGGCTAAGGGAGAGACACTGTCAACACCCCAAAGGCCACGTGATTTCAGTGGTTGGCCAGGGCTCTCAGAGAAGCTCTCAGGACCCTCACAGAGGGCAGGGTGGCAACGGCTGAGTGCTGTCTGGGTTGGACCCAAGGAAGTGCTGACACGACACAATGTCCCTGCTCCATGCTCACCCCATGTTGATGAATCAATGGATTACTCAACTACAAAATTAACTCAAGCCCACAGACATCCCTCAAACCCACAGAAGGTCATCGGGAGGGGCACACTTGAGGCAGAGGCTGCTGGGCACTGCTGTCTTGCCTCTGCGCCTCCAGGTGCTCTGGTGCCTCTCTCCTAGAGGCAGGTCTTCCGGGCTGTGGTGTTGTGACATCAATCTTGGCTTTCTTCTGCTTGGGCAGTGACTCAACTTGCCTTTTCTTCCTGAGACTTATTTATTCCATTTTAATTAAGCTCTTGGGATAGTAAAGACCTGTCTGGGGCCACTGGGAGTCACATAGTGACCTGTTCTCTTGCCTAGGGTCACTCAGAAGAGTTTGCATGGACTGGCTCCCAGAGGATATTGTAGGGTCCCAGGCACTTCTGGGAACTTCAGTGCTAACATCCTAAACCTGGCTGAGGGAGAGTTTAGAGAGCTTAGTTATGGGGTTTAGAGATCAGGGACTGGGAGAGGATGCCAGATGCTGAGAGAAACTACAGGCTGTACTGGGAAAAGCATGGAGGAATCCTCGGTGCTTAGAACAGTGCCGGCACGTAGTAGGTGGTCATTAGCAATTTGTCTGTAAAGTAAGTGCATCAATGGGGAATACTTATTGGCTGCCCACAGACTTGGGATGATTCCGAGGTAGTGAATCACCGTCTTCTTGGGCTGCAGTGTGGCCTTGAGGGTTAAGTGTCAATGCCTGGTGATGGGGTGCTGTCCTATTCAGCCTTCTAATTTGATTGTTGCAGCTCAGTTGGAGATTGTCACCCTCCGACCCCCCAAAAAACCTCTACAGAACCTTTGCTCTGGGATTCACACTGACTCCTCTAAGAACATGCACGGGAGGGGCTGCTGCTTCAGAGACAACCCTCAGGTCCCCTCCCCGTGCGCTGTCTTGGGGGAAGCTGTCCCTTCCTCTGGCATCCTGCCAGAAGAGTGGAATTAGGACAGTTGCCCTGTTCCTGGCATCCCAGGGCCTTCCTGGGGACTGGTCCCTTCTGCAGGCATCCTAAACTCTGCTTCTTTTCTGACCTTGCCCCACATTAAAGAGTTGATCAGCCCATCAATTAATCGCGTCCTAATCCAATCTCGGCTTGGTAGAGAGGGCAGTAAATCCAGCTGGGTAATCATGCCCTGATATTTGTGTTGGGATAATTACCATCTCTCAGGCCTCACTCGGTGGCAAGATGAGATGAAAACCCATAAAACACCACTCAGGGCTGTGGCTCATTGTTTCTTGGCGGCACAAGACTGGCTTGCAGCCAGCCAGCCTGCCCACCCCTGTCCCTGGCACAGGGCCCCAACCTTTCCCCCTCTCATTCATGCAACGGGCTGAACTCAAACTCCAGGAGCAGCCTGGGTGGGATGCTGGATTGTGACAGGCAGCGGAGAGCCTGTGGGTGTTGGTGGGAAGCACTGGGGGGGGGGGCAGGGTCCATAGCCAGGCACGTGATAGCCTCCTGGACCTTGGGGAGCTCAGGACAGCACTTGCTTGTAGAAATCTAAACCACCAATTAGATCAAGAGTTGGCTATTAACTGGGAAGTGTCCCGTGTATACCCAACCTCACCTCTAGAGGGCACCATGGTTGGGATAGTGTGTAAAAGTTAACTAATAACTCTACGGGAGTGAGTTTATTAGTGAGTACAGTTTAGGGTTGAGGGAAATCCAAACTCCATAACAGATGATGAAGGGTCATCCTGGGGTCTCTGCCCAGCAAAGGGAGGTCCTGAAGGCAGAGGAGACTGGCTAAGAAAGAGTTGTCAGTGAAGGGGAGAGGTAGCTGGAGCAGGAAGAGGATGGACAACCAACCCTCACCTGAGAAGGCGTTATTGGTGTTGAGAAAGTAGATCTCCTCACGGCCATCCCCATCAATGTCACAGGCTGTGACCCCAATGGCGTTCCCCTGCCGGTCCCTCAGAGCGTAGTAAGGTGAGCTGCGCTCGTCCACTGCGATGTTCACTAGCCGTTTCTGGGCTCGATTGTACTTCAGAACCAGGTTGGGGCCATTGTACCTGAGAAAGAGCAAGGAGAAGGTTTTGAGGGTGAGTGGCTGGGTCCACCCAGCTCAGAGTCCGTTGCACCTTGAGCAACTTGGCCTGTGGTGTACACAGGAAGGAGCTTTGCCTCAGGAAGCCCTGGATCAGAAAGAAACCAAGGCTAGGGAAAAGTGAATCAGAGCCATGTAGAACACAATTCAAGGAGCGGACTGGTCAAGGGGAGTGGCCAGCCCCAACTAAGGGCCTGGCTCAAGAAAAAACCTCCTTGACATTTTACCTTGTCCATTTCATGGTAAAAGGCCTTTTCCCACTGATGACCTCATTAACTTAAAAAACAACCCAATGTCGACAAAAAAACCAGGCAAGACTGGTATGGGAGGCTATGCTGCTAGAAACTCACTTCACAAGGGAGCAACAGATGAGGTCCCTCAGAGAAACTGCAGCTCAGAGGAGCTGAGTATAATCCCTGAGGGGAAACAGAAGCAGGTGTCAGTGCCTGAGCCCAGGCAGCTTTCTGCTGCTCTCCTGGGACCCAATGCCCACCCCGAGTTATCCCTGGAGAAGCCGGTCACTGAGAGTCTAGACAACTGTCTGCAAGGAGGAAACACCAGTTCTAACAGTCCCTGGGATGAGACACTACCCATTTCGGGGTTGAGTGTTACCAGGCAAACCTGCTGGATCTTTTTCTAGGGAGCTGGGATGAAAGGTAAAGCTGCTCATCACTCATGCCTGTCTCTCCTGAGCTCCCGCAACCCTCCTGCCACACAGAAGCCCCAGGTATGTCTCTGCTTTAGGGGCATCTGCACTTGTTGTGCCCTCTAGGTGGGATGCTGGTCTAGACAGCCATTCTGCTGGCTCCCTCCCCCACCTTCTTCAGGCCCTTGCTGATGTTATTCCCTACATCTGTATCTCTACCCGCTCTTCCTCTATGTTCCCCATGTGGCCCCACAGCTCCACCAGTCTCTGTTCTGATTCATCTTTCCCCGCTCTCTCTGGTTCCACTGGCATGCTGGCTCCATGAGAATAGAACCTTCTCTTTGTGCTGTGCTCAACAGCACCCGGCATATAGTAGGTGCTCAGTAAATATTCATTGAATGAAATCTCTGAGTCCTGTAGGCTCATGTGTGCCATGGTCCGTGCTTTCCCACCACTTTTCCATCTGGGGAAACTAAGGGTATCTAAGATTCTCCCAGATAGCACTGCCAAGCATGATGCCCCCGTTCCCGAACAGCAGCCTGCCATGATCTCCAGAGAAACCCACATGCCCCATTCACCAGGGCCTGCCGGCTGGCTTGTGTTTCCAGCTGGGTGGTGCATCCATCATGAGCTGGCTTAGAGGACCCAGGGAGGGCAGTCAGCTCTTGTAGGTCTTTGGGAGAAATCTCTTATTAGTCCTGAAACAGATCCAACCTAGCCCTCTCCTTTGTCACCAGAAGCTAGAGAAGCCCGGGGGATGCTGGTGGCTGGCCAAAAGCCTTCTGGTACCCACAGAGTGAAAGGGAGATGGAGCTCACGGGGGCTGAGTCAGCATCAGGGGGATGGGAGGGTGCACCTCAGACACCTTGACGAAGTGTATTTGAGAGCCGAGCATCAAGGGCTCGTTGTTACTTTTAAAGACACGCCAAGGCAGACGAGACAGAACACTCGGGTTCTAGCACTGTCAGCAGCTGGCTCTGACCCCGGGGATGGATGTGACTTTTAGTGTTAAAAACTAGTCTGGAAAGCCCCAGGCCCTCAGCTCTTCCATCGGACTGCATTGTGTTCACTGGGTGTTGGCCTCACTAACGGCACACACTGTCATTCAATGTCTTGCTCGAGCCACCACACAACTTGGAAGGGAAAATGTAGGACACGTTTCGAAAAAGAAACTGAGGGACAGGGAGGCCTAGTGAGGTCTAAGGTCAACAACCTGTAAGTAGCCACTGGGCTTCTCTCTTCAGGGCAGGAATTCCATGCTCTTTCCATGCTGTCTATGACGCCACCCACTGCTCACTCATGTGCTTATTTATTTTTCTGGAAGCTTCCCCAAGTAGTGGCTCTGAGGAACTAAGTGGTGGAGGTTACAAGAACCATACTTTTAACAGCACTTTATGGACTCTGCAAAGTGTTTCCTGCTCCTCTGTTCCATGGAGGCCCTACTCTGCTGTTCTCTTCTGTGAGGTGGAAACTGGACTATAAACAAGGAGACCATGAGTGTGACTGGAGCGAGCATCCGAGCCTGCCCTGTCATGAGTGTGACTGGAGCGAGCATCTGAGCCTGCCCTGTCACATTCAATCAGAATGAGTCCAAGTAGATGATTTCTACCATACGCTTCACCTTCCAGAATCTGGTGAGCAAGGTTTCCCCAGGCTGAGTGGGACAGCCTGGAAGCTCTGCGGGTCGAGCGTCTAGCTAAGCTTAGGAGATGGGCAAAGCCAGTGTCTTCCTCCCAGGGCATGGTGGGGGAGTCTCCACATAAAGTCCAGCATTGATACCCTCTTTATTCCCTGTCTCTTGGGTAACCCAGATGTTTGCCATCCTTTGGGGCCAGCTCCCAGCAGGAAGGGAGGGAACATGGCCTCCCCACATGTTGGAGGCTAGCCCTTTTATCCTGAATCTGGGTGGCTGGGGTGGGCAAAAGCTTCTTGTCTCTATGATAACCCCTGATCATCTCTTCTTGGAAGATCATGGGGTGCTAGTCTCAGGGTGCCTCCTAAGGGGATTGTGGGGTGAAGTAGATAGGCTGGGTCAGTCCTGACTGGTTACATAATCAGCACATGTCAAGGGTTCTCCAAACCTACATGGGACATGGGAAGAAGTCTGACATGGGACAGGGATTAGAGATATGAAGTCTGTTTTGAGGTGGGGTCCTGAAAGATCTCAAGGCAAGGCCAAGTCAGAGGGCAGTGCCCCCTGTGGCCAGCCTTCCCTCCCTCAGGCCACTCTGGGCTAGCCCTAGAGCACCAACACCTGCTGTTCCCAGGCCCCCCCCCAGGAAAAGCCCCCACCCCCTTCTCCAGGGAGCTGTTGTTACAGCTTGCTTCTTCACCAGCCCCTGAAGACGTACTGCCCTTTCCGCTGCGCCTGTGTCTTTGCTCAGCTGCAGCCACCTGCTCCACGGGGAACACTCTCCCACCTCCTGGCCCCATCCTGTGTGAAGTCAGCCCCACGTGCTGACTAGATGTGACCTTCTCTCTTCCGGGCATCCTGCAGTGCCTTGCCTTGGCTAGCTCTTGAGAGGGCAAAGGTGTCTGAACCACATCCCTCCCGTGCGTACTGCCGGAGTCCAGAAGAATGTGTGTCTCTGCCTGTGCTGTGCCTGGAGCACGCTACGGCAGGTGCTCAGACACAGAGCGCAAGAAGAAGGGCTTAGGGGAGAAGCGGTGGAGGGGTGCGGTGGGGAGGAAAGGTGTGAGGGGCAGGGGTGGGGAGGTGAGGGGTGGAAGGTGAAGGACTGAGAGGTGGGGGTAGGGCTGGAAGGGATGGCATGTGTGGGTGCAGGGGAGGGGGTGGGTGGTGAGGGCTGAGGGGCTGAGGAGTGGAGATGGAGGGCCAGGGTAAGAAAGGATGGGTAAGAGGCGGACAGGGAGGGGGCAGGGGTGAGTGGGGATGAGGTAATAAGGAAGATCAAAGTAAGTGTGTGTGTGTGTGTGTGTGTGTGTGTGCGTGCGCGCGCACATGAGTGTGTGTATGTGTGTATATCTGTGTGAGTGTGGGTGCATGTCTGTATGTGTGCGTGTCTGTATGTGTGCATGCACGTGTGTGCCCATGTGTGTATGTGTGTGTGTGTGCATGTGTATATGCATGTTTGTGTCTCTGTGTGAGTGTGTGTATATGTGTGCATTTCTGTATATGTGCATGCATGTATGTATGTATGTATACATGTGTGTGCATGCATGCATACGTATGTGTATGCATGTGTAAGTGTGCATGTGTATGTGCGTGTGTGTCTGTGTGTGTGAGTGTGTGTGTATTTGTGTGTAGGTAAGAGGGATGAGGGATAGGAGTCAGGTTGTGTATCTCTGTGAATGGGAGTGAGGCAGTGTGTGTGTGTGTGTGTGTGTGTGTGTGTGTAAGTGAGAATATGTGTTTGTTGGTAAGGACGTGTGTAATGTAGAGATGACGGCGTGGAGGTGTGTGCAGAGGTGAGGGGGTGAGGGATGGGTGAGAGGTGAATCAGGAAGGAATGCATCAAAGTTATCCAGGGCAGCCTTCAGAGAGCAGGTCCCATGCGCAGACTCTGTGCCAAGTGCTTTTAAATCCCACTTCGTCCTCATGATAAGCCTGGGATGCTGGTCCTATGAGCAACCCCATTTTATAGATGTGAACACAGAGGTGAAGTGACTTACCCACAGTCCCTCTGTGGTGTCAGCCCCACCCTGAAGAGCCTTGTGCTTCCTTTCTCTGACACTTGCTGGGGAGCATTGGGTATTTGTAGAAGTCCAAGGGTCTTTGAAAGCACAGTTAAATGGAGCCAGGAAATTGGCAGGGCCCCATGTTCTTGAAGATAGCTATGGCGTCTGATATCAGAGTGTGCCAGCCACGGTTAGGCTAGCCCAGCCTTGGCGGTGCATCCTGACTGTGGCTTGAGCTTGTCACTCAGTTCCTCTCTAAGTTTTCAGCTTCCTCATCTGTAGCTCACTGCTGCTCACACCTCGAAGGACCGCTGTGAGGAGTGTGAGTGTGTGTGTGACAACACTTGGTAAACTGTGAATAGTTACACAATTGTAAGCTCTCGTCATTAAAAAAAAAAAATCACAACAAGCCCGAGGCATGACCTTTCCCTCCCTGGTGATCAAGTAGTCAGTTTCTAAACATGCTACTTACTACGTCTCATCCGCGAACATCCTGGTTAGGTAGGTGGATTTCTTTATTGATTTCCCTGGTTAAACACATCTCTCAAGAGAGTTGTCTTTATAAGTGGTCTCTGCTTTCCCATCATGCATTTCCTTTTCCCATCCACCCTTGGCCCCAAAAGTCACTCTGGTTGCTGTCCTTGGTGGTTCAGATGTGGCCAGATTGAGGGAGGCCCTGTCTGTCCTTATCAAGTTTGGCCTCTTGGAAGTGAGTGGCACTGTGGCCACCCCCAACTGCTCTCCACAGGACAGCATCCTCTTCACTGGGCCTTACAACGCCCTGCCTGACTTTTCCTCTCCCTTCCTGCCATGGCTGGGTCCCGTTTCCTATTCCTACCTTCTGACTGCTGGAGTCTCCAGGCCTGGCCTTGGTTCTGTTGTCTTCTTTCTCTCCATTTACTAGTTGGTCATATCCATTCCCATGACTGACAACTCCTAAATTTATGTCTCTAGCCCAGGCTCAGACTCATATATCCGACTGCCTACCTGACATCTCCCCTCATGCGCCCGAGATGGAGCATGTCCAAAATGGAACTATTGATTGCTCCGTTTCTCCCTCCCCCAAGCAGGCACCCAAGCACTAAAACCAGGAGCTTGGCATCAGCCTCAGCCCCTCCCCTTCGTCTTCCCATCTAATCTGTCAGCCCTTCTTGTCATATCTACTTCGAAAAATATCTCAGCTTTATTCTTTTCTTTCCTCCCTGACTGACGGCCACCATCTCTGGGGTGCCTCCTTTCTCCATTTTCCTCATTTGCCCCACTGATCTAAACTCCTGTATGAGTCAGAGGCATCTTTTTAACATGTAAGTCAGATCGTGGCAGCTACCTCCCTGAAACTCTTGGGTGGATGCTGTGTTTTGAGTCTGAGGTGTTCCTCACAGGCCCGTGCGTCCAAACACTTGGTCCCCAGCAGGTGGCGTTTTTTTAGGGGGCCGACTGGGAACCTTTTGGACAGGAGGCGTGGTTGATGGAGGTGAGGGTAGGACTTAGAGGATTAACCAGGATCTCCTTCTGGTCTTATTTTCTGCTTCCTGATCACCAAAAAATGTGGACAAGTCTTAGCCATTTCCTTCTGCTCCATAAAGCCACACTGCTCTGCTGTCCCTGACATGGTGGACTTCATCTCTGATATCATTGGCCAAGATAGAATTTTCTTCCCGCAGGTTGCTTCTGTTAGGTGTTTCATCAGTGATGAGGAAAGCTGCTGCTGCGGTAGGTTTCAAGGGGCCTGCTCTAGCTCCGCCCACTTTGCAGCCTCCATCTTTGCTGGCTGACTCTCTCTGCCCAGTTCGATTTCATTCTACTTCCTCCTGCTCCCCATAGCCGGCTCATCTCCTTTCTTAAAAGGGTTCATCTTAAAAGGCAGCTCCCCAGAGAGATCGCCATTCCGTCTCTCGATCCCTGCATCCTCTTTCCTATAGTTACCTGTTCGCTCTTTGTTGCCTGTTTCTCCCAGTGGGCCACGAGAGTCTCGAGGGTAGGGACATGCCTCTTTGCTTCACGTCCTCCACCCAGTCCACACCAGTGTTCAATAAATCTCTTCAGAGTGAATGGAAGAGAAGGGGCTAGGATCCTGATCATCTCCTTCTGGCTGAACAAAAGGTACACTGTGCACAGCCTCCTGGTTTGTCTTGTATCCTCTAATTTTGGTAACTCCTCAAACATGTACAAACAGGGCCATGACAGAGAGGATGTGGACAGCTGATATCCGGGATAGAGGCGAGAAAGAATTACTGATGGAGACAGAAGAGCTACTTTGTTGTTGTTGGTGGTGGTAACTGTGACCCATGTGAGGGGGGAAATCTCTTAGGTAAAAGGATGTAATCCCTAAGTATTTTATCACGTGCTAGATACCAGGCTAAATAATTCACATGTGATATCTCTTTTTATAAAATAGAAAGCTTTTTAGACTTGGAAGCTATGTAACATACCTATTTTGAGAATTAAGAACAGGAAACGTCTTTTTAAAAAGTAAATTATGAAAAAAAACCCCACCAACTACCTGACATAATAGTCAAGAGAGAAAGAAGTAGGGGCCTGGTAGGGTGGTACAGACTCTCCATCTCAGCATTCAGAAGTCAGAGGCAGGGGGATCTTTATTAGTTTGAGGAAAGCCTCATCTACAGAGTGAGCTTCAGGACAGTCAGGGTTGCATAGAGAGACTTTGTCTCAAAGGAAAAAAAAAACCATAGAGGGAGGCAGGAGGGAGAGAGAGGGAAGGGCATATGCCAGACAGGCTGAACACTAGAGACAGACCACACAAAGATGGACCCGAGAGTCAGTGAGCCTATAAGCAGAAGCACACACATCAACACAGATGAAGGGGTGGGGCTCAGATCAACAGAGATTCGTGGAAAGGGAGCTAGTCAACCTCTAGACCAGACTGATGCAAAGTATTAGTTGACTGTCAACTTGGTTGCATTTAGAGTTTCCATGGAAACAAGCTTCTGGGCATGCCTGTGAAGAAGTTTCTAGATTGGGTGAACTGAGGAGAGAAGACCTACCCTAACTGGTGGCAGCGGTGACATCATTCTGGAGCGAGGTTCTGAACTGAATGGAAAGGTGCAAACGAGCTGGGCAGCAGCCTTCATCTCTCTCTGCTTCCTGACGTTGAAGCAGCTGCTGAAGCTTCTTCTTCATGGCCTCTCCACTATGCTGAGTGGTGTTTAAACTGTGAGCCAGACGACCTCTTCTGCATGGTGCTTTTGTTAAAGCAGTGATGGCGTTTAACATTTTTCTTTATTTTATTTTACTTTATGTGTCTGAATGTTTTGCTTGTATGTACACATACCACGTACATGCCTGGTGCTCAAGTAGGCCAGAAGAGGGCATCGGATCCTGTAGAACAGGACGCAGATGGTTGTGAGCCACCATGTGGGTGCTGGCAACTGAGCCTGGGTCCTCTGCAAGAGCAGCAAGTTCACTTAAGCACTGAGACATCTCTGCAGTCTCTCAAAGCAATGATAAAAGTAACTAATATGGCATGTCACCAGGAGGCTGAGACATTGCCACAGGGAAACAGTTCCATCGGGTGAGCTACTTTAGACAATTCCTGTAAAGACGTTTTGAAGATATGTTGTATTTTCATGACTATGAGCATAAAAGACATATCTTATTCTTGGTCACATTAATAAAATACCCAGTAATAAGTTAAAAGAAGTGAGTTTCTGGTAAAAAGTGATTAGCTAGCCATTAGATAAAATTAGTTGAAAGACAAACTTATATTTGCTGTAAAGCAATAATCAGCCAATGAACAATATGTGGCCTCCTGCCTGCTTTTGTAAATAAAGTTTTATTGGAACCCAAGCATGCAAGTTCATATATCGCGTATAGCTACTTTTGGCAAAAGACAAGATTGAGTATTGCAACAGGGACTGTATGGCCAAAAGCTAAAAATACCATCTGGCTCTTGGCAGATAGAAACTGTCAACCCTCATCAAAAAGGTTGTTAGCCATATATATTATCACATTTCACATATATAATATCTCAAATATATATGATATATGTATGTTATATAACACACATATGACATGTGATATATAACGCACACATATAATATAAGATACGTGTGTGTGTGTGTGTGTGTGTGTGTGTGTGTGAAAACATGGTAACAATTATGATGGACCAGTTCCAGTCTCAGCCTTTCAGAGGCCTAGCAGTCTCTGGGAAAAGCTGGTTACTATGTAAGAAAAACTTGATGTTCATGAGACAATCAGGAGCTGCAGAAGTCAAGTCAACCCCATGGATGAGTGATGAAGCACCAGGCAGGTAAGCAAAGACCTCTTTGACCCTCAGCCTAGCCTGTTGACATTGGAAGCAGAAGCATCAGGGTGCCCGGACATTATGTAGAAGAGAAGAACCACCCAGCAGGTTCTAGACCAAATTCCTGACGCACAGAATGGGAGGAATAATAAATCATCTTTAAGCCACTAAGTTTTTGGAAAGAAATCAGATTACAATGAGCTATCACCTCAGACCTAAGGGAAAGAAAAATGTATCCCTGGAAAGTAGGAAAAAGGATTACCCATAAATCAGTGGAGTTCTCTAGGTGAGCCATTTGAATTCACAACCAGCCTGTCTGTCCAGTGGAAGTCTGGATACAGTTGGCTTGTAGCTGGGTCTCAGAATATCTGACTGTGTTCCCAGAGCCCTCAGAGAAAAGCTAACAATGAACAAGGAGCTAGGCTTGGAGGTGTATGCCTATAATCGCAGTATTTGGGAAACTGAGGCAGGAGGAACACAAACTGGAAACAAACAAATAAAACAAATAAGAAAACCAGAATGGCCCCTCTGTTCCCCACAGGAATTCCAGATATCACCATTGTTGAGTCCTTGTTTTCTTTCTATCGTGTCACAGCTTGGATGTGAAAGATCTCTCATCAGCTCAAGTGTTTGAAGACTTCATCCTGGATTCATGGTGCTGTTTTGGGAGGTCAAGAAGTGTGTGTGACTAAGCTAGAAGTGAGTTTCTGGGGACAGGCCTTGAAGGCTGTGTCTGTTTCTTATGCTGGCCCAAGCTTTCTGAGTCATGTTCTGCCACTATATGAACAAACTGTGCCACCAGCTCCCATTGCTACGGCCCAGGCTTTTCCAGTCACCACATCTTCCCAACCATGCTGGACCATACCCTCTGAAGCTGTGAGTGAAAAGCACCCTCTCCGCTCTGAAGCTGTCTCTGTTAGGCATTTGGCCACAGCGATGAGAGAAGTAACTAATACACAGCTGTAGCTAATGTTTCCCATTTTTAATCGCACACCTTTGAGCACAGATTATCTCTTTGGAAATGTACATAATCTTCCTTTTCTCATGTTTAATTCCTTGAAAGCCATTGAAGTTAGATAGGACCGGAAAACATATGGAAAGGCATTCAGACAGGAGATTCCCATGTTGCATTCCGGAATAGGATCTGTCTGGAGACCAAGGATTCACTGTGAAAGAGTGGGGCTTCAGGAAGGGGAGGTTCCTGGGTGGGATGAAGGGTCTGGGAAGGTAAATTCCCTAAGCTTGAAAAGGGCATTCAGAAATAATGCAAGGCAGATTTGATCTTGATAAGAGTGGGCCAGAGTAAAGAAGACCTCACAAAGACAATGCTCTACTGAAAACAGTAACTAAGATGAAGAAAAAAACAAAAAAACAAAAAAACCCATGACTGACCTGAAGAGTGGACAGTTTTCCAAGAAAGGGATGTTTGGAACTAACAGGGAAGGGTAATCGGCAGCCACAAGTGCCTGTGTTCTGTAAAAACTCCACGTGGAGTGACTGATGAACGATTCATTCCAAAAAAAGCTCTGTGCTCAGCATGTGCTCAGTGCCCTTGGAATTTCCTGTATTTTGATGTGCACAGAAGCACCCAGAAGGCAGAGATCCTCACTGCCAGTTCTGTCCCCCACTGTTCCTAGGACAATTCCCGGGACTGAGCAGGTGCCTGCTCCTGCTTGCTGATGTTGACAAGATGGTGGAGATGAGGAAAACCATGACTATTCCTCAACGTATTTCCAGGAAAAGAAGGAGGCAGGGAGGCAGACACTGCAGAAACTGTCAAAGGAGGGATCCTGGGGCCAGATGGAGGCTGTTAGTCAAGGCTCTTTGATTGTATGCGACAAACACTTGAGCTGAACTAGCTGAGGAATTACTTGGCACAGATTCCAAACTACAGGAACCGAGAGGGTATAGTTAGACCTGTGGGCGACCTGCGGGTAAGTAAAGTGAGGGCAGGCAGCTGGGGATTGTGGGGCTTTGTCTTCTTTCCCTCTTCCCAGTCTTTCTGTTGGCTTCATTCTCATGCACCATCCTTCTGTTCAAAAAGTTGAATGGTGACAATGTCCCAGACTCATACACAAGCTCTAGCTTCACCCTGAATAGAAGGCACTTCCTTCTTCTCTTTTCTTTCTTTGTTTCTTTGAGGAGGGCAGGATTATTATTATTATTATTATTATTATTATTATTATTATTATTATTATTATTTTGTTTAGCATCAGTGTATGCATGTGATGTGTGAGCAGAGCAGAGTGTGCACACGCCATGATGTATGAGTAGAGATCAAAGCACAATTGTTTGGAAGTCAGTTCTTTCCTCCTGCCTTGTTGAGGTGGGGGTCTCGTTTGTTTCTGCCATGCTGTGTAAGCCAGAGTAACCGGCCTGTGAGCTTCCAGGTGATTCTCCTGTCTCTGCCTCCCCATCTTGCTATAGGCATGCTGGGATTAACAGATGCAAGCCACTGTAGGACAAACGTCAGAGAAGATCTATGATTGGCTCGGCTGGGTTGTATGGCAATGTCAGAGCCAGGAGATGGGAGCCTGTGATTGACAACTTTCAAATAGGAGCTGTGTGTCATTAGGAAGAAAAGTGTCTGGAAGGATGAAGGATGTGTCTCTACGTGACAGTGACTCATCGAGTCTGCTTTAGAAACATGCTCCTCAAGGCCTACTGATGGGAGGCAGAGTGTCGCTGGCTCCATGAAGTCCCTGGGGCCTCAGAGACATCTGGGTACCCTTCCACGCTCCCCCAGACACCCAAGGAGGAGGTGAACACTGAGTGTGGAGCACCTGCCTTCTTACTGTGTTCTGGAAATGGGTCTTGTTTTAGATCTCTTTGTATGGTCCTCATTCATGTGTCCAGAGGGCAAGTCTGGGTGGTCGCAGTCATGACTCTAGCATGTAGATCCACTTGCTTAGGATTTAGGGAGACCATTAACTGCTTTGTCATAAAACATTTCAGATACCTACTCAAACTTTATGGCATGCTATAACTACCCAGGATCTGCCACTTCAAACTGCTGGCCTCTCTCTCTCAGTCGAGGAGGTATGACAATCTAGGTCCCAGTGGTGGGGCACATGGCCTATAGATGTTTGCTTCTTCTTTAAGAGCAGAAATGATAAGTTAATTATGGACTCCATGTCACCTCACACTGGGATTCTGCTTAAAGCTGGGACCACTTCCAGGCACCATGATGGATATACATGACCTTTGGTGTAAATTTCTGCCCAGCCTCAGCCTGGTGTGGCTTAAATAAGTGACTGAATCCCAAGTGTTCAGGAGACAGAAAGGTCGCTTACATTGGAAGGAAAGACTTCATAAAAATATATCTGATCTAGAACTTGAAGCATACATAGGCTTTTAGAAAGATAGGTACAAACAAACATTTGTAGAAGAACTAGTATAGGCTAAGGAACATCTGAGGGCAGAAAATTTGTTTAGGGATTGAGTAGGTTGGCTGGACTGTACAGTGATGTGTGTGAGAGTGTAGCAGAGAGAAGTAACCGATGGCAACATGGATAATGACCATGCATAGAAGCCAGGCCGGCGGTCCCCGCAGCATCACACCAAGGCTTTGGATTGTCCCAGGTAGAAATGGAGCGGAGAACCAATAGATTGTAAACAGAATATACCAATAGCAAAGTTGCATTGGAAAACATTGTCTGTTGACTATATGCATAAAGAATGGATCAAAGGACAGAATTAAAACAGTGCAAGCCAAGCACGATGGATTAAACCTGTAATAGCAGCACTTGGGAGGTTGAGGCAAAGGGATGAGAATAAATTTGGGGCCAACTTGGGGCTATATGTTGAGTTTCAGGCAAGCCTGAACATTACAAGTCCATATGATTCCACAGAATCCTTCCAAAAGGCTCTTTTGGGCTTAGGTAGATTTCGGTTCCTTGTAAGTAAATGAAATCTAAGACAGAATAGTGGGGAAAAGAAAACAGGAGAGCAAGATTTCAAGCAAGAGGGGCAGCTACTAGTCCCAAATGCTTCAGGACCAAAGTTCCGAGGATTGGACCAGCAAATGTGCCCATGTGGACCATGCCAGGAAACTCGGTAAGGTTGAGTGGGTTCAGAGACCCCCCGGCACCCAAGCACCCATCTAAGGATGGTAGGCATTTCCCTGCTCCCTACCAAGATTCCTGGTCTGGAACACATGACCACACTCCCCACATAGAAGCATGCCCAATAGTCACGTAGATCAGAACAGAGTTCTCCATGCTAATGAGGTATCCAGATGGGCCCTGAGGGTTTAGCCAATAAGTCTCCCTTCCTAGACATTCCTTCCTGCAAAAGGTATTTAATTTCTGGTCCACCCTGAGGAAGTGGAATGTACCCATTTTCCATGATGAACATCCAATAAACCCCAAGATTTCCAGCGGCATCTGGATGTCTGGGAGTGTGGGAGTCCCTGGCCCCAGGCTCATCTTCCTCGGCCCACAGGCCCCCATTTCTTCCCAAGTCCATGTGGTTTCTAGCAATGACTGGACACCCAGGAGCTTGGAAACCCCAGCTTTGGCACCAGCCTGTGCCATTTCTCACTCAGGCTGAGGCCCACATCTTAGGCTGAGTTTTCCCACCACCTGAGCGGCGTATGGAGCTTCCCGTAAGCCCAGCACCTGATGGTGGTGCAGGGTAAATGCAGTCTAGTGTTCTGAGTTTTGTCTCCCCAGTGGGGAACACTTCTGCAGCAAGGTGGACCTCAGAACCATAAATGTGTTTAGGAATTTGGAAGCCACTGGCAACCTTTAAGATGGTTTTTTCTTAGGACAGAGGCTTGGAGCTGCAATGTAGACAACTCATTGAAGATAAAGGGGCACAGAAAGGCCTAGGACACCATGGCCAGGGGATACAGGTTGATTAAGAGTCTCCATATGCTTTGGGCTTTGTGTGGATTGCCAGGATGCCTGGGCAAGGAGAATAGGAGGCAGAAGAAACAGATATCAAGTTCAGCTGATTTGCTAAGCCTGAAATCGTAAGAAAGGAAGTGAAGATCCGTGAGGTCTGAGACAGCGTGAGAGAGCCATTAATAAGTGGTACTTGGAGACTGGTTTTCTCTTTGGCCAGTGGGTGAATTTCTCTTTGAGAGAAGGGAGTGGCAGCTAACTTGAGGAGGGAAGGTCTGAACAGTGATTAAGATGTGGCCTCAGAGAGCAACACTGGGCCACCGGAGGAATGATGAGCTAGAGGCCACCGTGTATGGACTTCAGTCTCACAAAGGAGCCTGACTATCCTGGAGAGGGGACATCCATGTAGGGAGGCCACAGCGAAGTGGGCTCTGTGGAGGAGCCACCAGTGTCAGGGAGAGCACTGGACTTGTAGACAGAACACAGAGGCTGAGAGGATTGAGGTCTCAGACTAGGAGAGAGACTGCCTAAAGCAGCTCCCCAGCTATGTGGAGGCTCTTTCCAATCTCCAGTTGTCCAGCCTCATGTGAGGTGAGGATGCTGACACCCACTCAAGTGCAGAGGATGGAGATTGGCCTGTATCTCCATGACGGTTAATGTAGTGTGTGGCCCAGAGCACATGCTCAGTAGACACTGGTTAGCAAGACAGTCTTCTGTCTGACACATAATGGTAACTCAGTAAATATTTTTGACAAGCTGAATTATTATTATTACCAGAGTAGCCTTGAGCACAGGAGACTGAGCTCCACAGAGTTCTGAACCATATTTTATTCTTCTAACCCCAAATACAGGCTTGATAAAGAACCTGGTTATATCCACTAGGATTCATTTTCCTCATCTACGAAATGGTGTTAATAATATTTGCTCTGCCTCAAGGCCAAATGACATAATGCATGTAAACAGACATAGCCATTGTTTTACACACACACACACACACACACACACACACACACACACACACCACTATCTATCTATACATATATACACACAAGCACACACACTATATATGTATGTACACACACACACACACACACAAATTCAATACACACATTATCTATATATAGATACACACACACAAGCACACATACTATATGTATGTATATATACACATACACACACATACAAACACAACACAACACATACACACATTATATATACATACATATACACAAAAGCACACATGCTATATATGTATGTATATATATATTTATATACATATACACACATACATACAAACACAACACACATAGACACCATCTATTTATATACATACACACAAGCACACACACTATATATATACATACACACAAGCGCACACACACACACACACACACACACACACACACACACACACACACACACGTCTGCAGCAGAGGCAGCTGCTTGGGCCCTCCAGAGAGCTCTGTCTCTTCTACCAAGTTCAACAGGAAATGACAGATAGGCTCTGAGAAATGCAAGAATGCCCTGGTGAAGAGACAAGACAGGCATCGTTGAGAGCCTGGTCAGCAGCAGCTGAGGTTTTCTCCACTAGGTTAGATTTGGGGCTGGACACGGACTGGAGATGGACAAGGGGCTGCTGTAAGCCAGCCTGGTCTGATGTCTGCACTGGACGAGCAAAGAGACACAGGGTGCTAGACACGATCCCAGGTCCTCCTAAGGGCCAGTGAGTAGACAGGTTTTGAGGAAGGGTAGGGCTGCCACGCAAAAGTAAGGTTAGGGATGCCTTGGTGGAGCACAGCTCAGCAGGGGACGGCAACGGCCATTTTCAGAGTAGAAAAGACCCGCCCTTCTGGCCTGGGACTCTGTCAAGCCAAGGTCCTGGACCACATGATAACTTGATGAAAGTCCCCTTGATGACCTGCTTGGGTTTGTGATATAAAACCACTACTCAAGTCCCCACTACCTGTCAAGCCGCATGGGCTACACTGCGTTGGACCCCCTCATCTTCACTTGGGGGAACCTCTATAAGCTCTGTCCGTACCATGCACATCTGTCTGCTGGCTTTCCCTGGCTACCCCATCTCAACAGGGAAATCAAGTTCCTGCTAATGCTCCCTCTCGCGCTACAGCTAATGGGGTACGCCTGGCTGTGTCTTCAGAAATAATGGCTGGAGGAGGCAGCGAAAGTCTTCTAGTTGCTATGGAGTGTTAACTGATGAATTCAGCTCTTCATTTTGATTGGGAGGAAATAGTTCTAGAAGAGACGTTCGCTTTAAAAAAAATATAGAGCTGCCAACAACGAAATGTGTTCATTCCAAGGGTCTTTGTTGCCAAGCTGGCTTCAATTCCCTTAGCCATGCATTAACACGAATCAGAATCTGGCTGCTGGAGCAAATGTGCATTAAAGTTTAGGGAGAGGAAATGTTGTGTGTTAAGTATTAGTGAGAAAGTACCAAATTGGACCCAGACATTTATTTCTTTAAAGTGCCTGCTACATAAAAATTACCTACCTGACTGGCAGTTAAGATAAACAGCCATGCTAATTACAAATGAAAGGTACAAGACTATAATCTAAGATAGTAGGTCAACAGGCATTTTATGATTTGAATCTTCCATCCAGAATAAAAGCCTCACTAGGGCTGGCTGATCTTCTCCTAACTGCATGAAGCAGATATGTACTACTTAAAGTCTAAGTGTTGGGGCTGAAGGTATCATTTTGGAACATGTTAAAAATGTAATGGGGGAGGCAGCCCAGATCTTTAACTAAGAGTCTATATTTTAGCAGGGGCATTCATGTGCACATCAAATTTGTAGGAGACAGGCTGAGGAGAGAGCTCAGTTGGTAAAGTGTTTGCAGTATGGGCTTGAGCACCTGAGTTCAGTACCCAGAACTCTTGGAAGAAGGCGGGGTCTGGGGCAGGCACACTTGTAATCATAGTCAGTGAGGCAAACTGCTGTGGCTTGCTGGACAGCCAGGCCAGCATGATGGGTGAGATCCAAGTCCCAGTGTGTGTGTGGGGGGGCTGTCTCAAAGAAACAAGGTGGGGGATGGCACTTGAGGTTGAGCTCCGGTTACCCCCATGTATACACACACATGCGCACGCATCCACCAGAATATGCATTTACACATGTTAAAGCACACAAATTAAAAAGATGAGAAAGAATTCAGGAGGGCTGCTCTGGATCAGTGTACCTAAAGAGCAGACCACAGATGCTTACATTTGAAATTCCCAGGAACTAGTGAGAAACACGAGTCCCAGATTGAGTGCCACCCCAGCAACCGAATCTGTTTGGAACCCTCTTCTAAACACCCCCAGGTGGTTTCCACGTTCACCAAGATGTGCTGCACACTCCAGTCTGTCCCACCTCCTTTAAGAGTCAGCTAACACACGGTGTTCCGAGGCCAGCACAGAAGGACCCGGAAGGTGCTTGTCTCTGCCATTTAGGCATTTATAGCAACAATGCTGCAGTTGAACACGCTGAAAACAAGCGGTGTGGTGTGAATACCCAGAAGGATATTATTGATTAATTCACAATTCACAATGCATTTGAGATTCCCTCCCACACTCGTGAATACATGTCTTCCCCAAGGGTAGAGAACAGCAAATGCATTGTCTTCATCCTTTCCAGTCCTGGAGATGAGAAAATTCCCACTTGGATCTACCATTTGTTCTTTTGAGTCACTGGATGGAGCCCAGGCTGGGATCAGCCACCCTGGTGTCCTGCTCTTAGCAGACAGGAGCACTGTGACTTATTTCATGAGCCTTTTCCTCTTTGTACCCACAACCCTTTCAAGGACCACGTGGACCCACGCTTTGAAACTATACCCACATCCAGTGCTGTGGTTCAGTAAGGGTCAGATCAAGCCTGGGCATCTGCACTCTGTCCTTTGGGATGGCACGAGCATTCTTCTCCTTGTGATGTGTGCATTTAGTTCCTTTAGAAAGAAAAAGATTCGGACCATAGCACTCTCTTAGAGATAAGAGAAACCAGCCAGCATCGTTTGAAATTCAGTGTGTGACAAGCAGAGACGGGACAGCATAGAACAGAGTCTGCCTGGACGTCTCTGATGGTTTGTAGCCTCAATAAATGGCCAGAAGGCAGCAGGCTCCTAACAGTGGTCCTTCAGTGGGACAGTGTTTACTGTGGGACACCCAGCCTGGACCCTGAGGTTCGAAACATAGAACCGGAGAAGCACACATAGCCTTCCCTCCTCGCCATCCTCAGGCCCAGCCAGACCCTTGCTTGCCACTTCATTTCCACACATTTAGCCTTCTCAGCAAGGAAGTAGAACCATAATTTACCTCCCCACCTTAAATGTCACACTAAGCCTGAGGCTAGTCATGTGCCCAAGTCACATAGCTAGGAAGTGGCAGGCTGATGCCTGGATTTGGCTCCTCCAGCTCTCAGTTCTAGCCTTTCTTCCCTTCAGTCACTATGTCTTCTTTTCTTCCTGCTCCTAAGCTAACATTTTAACTAGATCAGGGATTCCTTTTGGCAGGGCTTTCTCCACATTCCATGAGTGGGTGCAGAAGGAGCACGTGACACCTTCTCAGCAGGTGCGGTGTTCAACCCCCACCAACCCCCCAAAAAATACTCACAAAAGCTGAGCTATGGCTTTTTTATGTTGTGCCTCTGGCAAATTCTCTGGAGGTGTAGCTGAAAAATCAGAGCCAGATGGCTGTTGTGGAAAAGTCCCCACAGTGCCAAGGTTGTGCGGGCGCCTTGGGAGGGACATCTCCACAGCTGAGGAGCACCATGCTGGACCTCAGTCCTCCAGAGCTTCTGACTGTACTGCAACAGCACAGACCTAACTTGGCACTGCTCTCTGTCCCCAAAAATGCTGCTAGGAAAGCGAGTCTCAGGGAGAGGACCCATAGCAGGCACGGTGTCTAGGAGGCATTACTGCTCATCTGGAGAGTCCCCCACAGGCCTGGATGGCGACGGTGATAAAGCAGAATGTGACAGCCCAAATAAGGCTCCTGTCTGCACGATCATTAGACTCAACAGATAAATGTGGCCCTGTTGTCAGAAATGACAATCTGAGTGTTACAAATAACTGACTTGCCATTGTGACTGCAGGAGCTGAGACTGAGAGGAACACGGAAGACTTGAGTGGTGACCTAGCTTCTGCTCCGAGTGTCGTCAGAGAGCAGAGTGGGTCTCTGTCCGACCTTGCTCGCTGTGGGAAGGAGTGAGGCAGACACCCTTGATGTAGTATTTCAAGAGCACTGGGACATGCCTATTTCTTTCTCTTCATGCGGAGCAGGTGTCATACAGAGGGCTGAGCCACACAGGAGCAGGGACTTGCATTAATCTGCTGGCTGCGGTAACCAAAGACCATAGTGGTTCGACACAGTAATGCTTCCTCCCACAGCTCTGGTGACCAGAAGTCTGAAAGGAAAGGGCTTTGCCTGCTGTCAGTGCCCGCCCCCAACACCATATTGGTGTCTGCAGTGTTGCTTGGTTTGTGAAAACGTCACTTGAAGATAAACTCTTCCTAAGGTCACGAGTGCTGTCACAGTTTTGCAACATAAGGTAAAGTGCCTGGGCTGCGTGGACCAGGAAGTAGATGTAGATTTTGGGAGTTACCAGCCACCATGCTCTGAACTAACACTTATTTTCCCAGAAAATGCATCAGCCAGGCTCATAAGAGCAGCCGCTGGGTAGGAGATGCTGCCGCACAGGCGTATTGGGTCTTCCTGGCACTTGGTGAGTCATTTCTTTTCCCTTCCACAAAGAAGAACAAGCCCCAAGGTCCACACTCTTCTCAAGAGCCCCACTCTGTGTTCTGCACACTCACAAGGCTCCCAGAAGCTCCTCCAGACCTGAGGGCCTGAGGAAAATGAGAACTGCTCGAGATCCTGGACCAGCTTCCATCAGACACTCTACATTCTTGATTCGTCTGTAAGATTTTCTTTTTATTCCAAAGTGTTTTAGTGAGAAAATAAAAGTCTGTAGAACCCAGTTCTCCATACCCCACTACTCAGGGTTCTTTGAGCCCCATTTCTGCAGGCAGAATCTCCTCACTGGCTTTTCCCCACTCGTGTCCTTGAGCAAGTTGCCTGGTGTCTGAGTATCCTGCTTCTCAACTGTGTGATGGTGATCACCATCTCAAAGGGCTCTTGGGGAAGTGACTGAGACAATGCACCTAAGGTGCTTAAAACACACTTGGCAAAGGATTGATCTCCCTCCCCGCACGCCATCTTCACCGGTTGTGCATGCGTCCACTGCTCAGCTCCCCTGATACTCTGGGACTTCTGGGAAGTGAAAATGTTCATCCAGAACAGGTGGGTCCAGCTGTTTCCCTCACTACAGCCTCCATAAGAGTCGGCTGGCAGCCCTGGGCAGTGGCGTGCAACAGCACTGTCCCTATCTCACAGATGAGGGAACTGCCATCCACACTTCCCAGAGGCCCCCGTTCTATGATGGGGGTGTGCTGATGCATCCAAGGCCTTCAACAGGCTCCCCCAAAAGGCTGTGATGACCCACTTATAAGTCATGACCCCATGAGGAGACATGAGACTCTCTGGATGTCTTTGATAAATGCAAATGTTTGTTTGCTCACATCTGTGGGCTTCTAGTGACGTCGTAGGAGGCCACTGAAATCTCAGTGGCCAAGCACAACTCACCAGGAGGGGCCATCCAAGTGGCAAAGGGCAGTGAGCATGCTTCTGTGAAGGGCCCCCAATTACCCTTGCTTCCAGATTAGATTCAACCCGTGAGCTCCGGGAGGCAGGGCTGACTGACACCAAACCTTTTGCTCTACTCCCAAACAGCTGCTTGGAGCACAGACTCTGATTGAGTTTTAGAATGCATCATAATGACAGCTTAACATGTATTGACTGCTTACTGCCTGCCAGGCACTGGGCTAAGAACTTCATATGCATGTTCTCACATTCCCCCAAATGAACCTATTATCCCTTTTTACAGATGAGGTATAGGGACTCAAGTGACTTCCAGAGGGTCATTTAGCTACAAAGTGACAGTGCATGGCTCAGGCTGGGATTTGCAATTCTCTGGAGGCTCTGCACCCCATGCACAGTCCCTCTTGAGTGTCCCCGGGAACAGATTGTGACTGCCCAAGCTTGGCATTTTTTTTTTTTCTTCTTGAAAGGGCTTTATCCTCACCGTTAAACAGAAATGCTCTAAATGGCAAAATTGGCAATTAAAACAAAACAACAAACCCACCATCACCACCCCCAAAACACAAAGGACCCTCTGGGTCTGATTCTGTTTAGGCTCCTTAAAAGGACAAAGCTAATAGAATCTCAGCTGTTCCCCTCAGGCACGGTGGCATGCCAGGGTCACAGAAATGGGCTCAGATGGAGGTGTCCCACAGGAAAGCACCAAGAAGCAGGGTCCTCACTTAGTGGGGAGAGGATCTCTCTGGGAGACAAAAAAAAAATAGCCACATTTGTTTATTTGTTTTATTGTTCCTGTCTTCCTTCCTTCCTTCCTTCCTTCCTTCCTTCCTTCCTTCCTTCCTTCCTTCCTTCCTTCCTTTCTTTCTTTTTGAGACAGAGTCTCTTTATATAGCCCTGGCTATCCTGAAACTCACTCTGTAGACCAGGCTGGCCTCGAACTCACAGAGATCCATCCACCTGCCTCTGCATCCAGAATCCTGGGATTAAACACATACAACACCATGCTGGGTGGAAAAGGCAACGTTCCAAAAAAGCCAAGAACGTATGTGGTCTCTCTCTCTCTCTCTCTCTCTCTCTCTCTCTCTCTCTCTCTCTCTCTCTGTATAGATTTCTTAGAGGCAGGAGAGAGGTAAGAGGGAGATGTAGAAAAAGGTGGAGGGGAAGGAGAGCCACATTAAATGGGTTGAGATCCCTTGCGATGGGGGATCTGGAACCTGAAGTGCCCACCTCCTGTAGCCAGGCAGGACTCCTAATGGAGAGATAAGGACACCAACCCACCCACAAAACCTTCAACCCAAAATTTGTCCTGCCTACAAGAAGTACAGGAACAAAGATGGTTCAGAGACTGAGGGAATGGCCAACCCATGACTGGCCCAACTTTAGACCCATTCCTTGGACAAGAAGCAATCCCTGACAATATTAATGATACTCTGTTATGCTTGCAGACAGGAGCCTAGCATAACTGTCCTCTGAGAGGCTCCACCCAGCAGCTGACCTAAACAGATGCAGAGACCCACAGCCAAACATTGGACAGAGTTCGGGAGTCTTAGGGCAGAGCTGAGGGAAGGATTGAGGGACCCAGAGGGGATAGCTAGGAACTCCACAGGAAGATGAACAGTCAACTAACCTGGACCCTTTAGGGGCTCCCAGAGATTGAACCACCAACCAAAGAGCATATGTAGGCTGGACCTAGGTCCCCCTGCACACATGTAGCAGATCTGCAGTTTGGGCTTCATGTGGGTCCCCCAACAACTGGAGTGGGTGCTGTCCCTAAATCTGTTGCCTGCCTGTGGATCCCGTTCCCCGAACTGGGCTTCCTTGTCTGGCCCCAGTGTGAGAGGATGTGCCTAGTCCTGCAGTGACATGATAGGTTGGTACCCAGGGGTTCCTCCCCCTTATCAGAGGAGAAGGGTAGGGAGTAGGGGTAGGTGGCTGCTATTCGAATGTAAAGAGAATAGATAGATAGATAGATAGATAGATAGATAGATAGATAGATAGATAGATAGATAAATGGAGAAAAAGAAGGGTTCCTTCCCTGAGTCCCTGAGATTGTGGACTTCTCCCAGCAGTGTCAGGAATGACAGCGGCAACTCTAACAGATGTAGCAACAGCAGTGCCCAATATTTAATGTGGACCTACTATGAGCCATCTGGCCTCTAGCTGAATTATCTCATTTAATTTTCCCACTCTGTAAGGTAGGAAGCATTATTTGGCTCCTGATGTTTACTGATGAGGGAGCGAGGCCCAGCAAGGTTAAGTAGTTTGCTTGAGGTTGCACAGCTGAAACGCATCAAAGCCAGCCCAGTTCAAACCCAGGCTTGTGGGATTATCACACTTCTCTTGCTTCTCTCATCACCTGGATGTTTCCTGCCTTGGTCTTCTGGGGGCGACACAAGTTGTACTCGTGAGGGCTGATCCCTGGCACCGTCTGGGTCTACCGTGTTAGAATGGATGGAACATGTTATAGGAGATTATTTTCGGTGGGTGTGGGTGAGATGGTGGCTGAGAAACTGGAAGGTAATGGTTACCACTTCCTATGCCGACTGAAGGTGCCAGGACAGGTCCCCCAAAGTCCCCTGCCCCTGTGCCTATAGCACCCCAGGGTCACAAGGCCCTTCCTTCCTCACCTTTCCCATCCTGTCAGGGCCTTGTTTCACTCTAGTAGGAGAGAGGCCTCTGGAAACAGAATGCCACTGCAGGGTCATTTCTACCAGAAGCCTCTCTCATCCTCAGGGCTTTTTAGGTGAAGGATGCTGTTGAAGACAGAACTGGGCGTTCTGTACCTTCTCAGGCTGGGGAGAAGATGAGCCCATCACTTGCCAGTTAGCAAAGAAAGGGGACAATTTCTTTTCCAGCAAAGACATTTCAGTGCATTTAACAGAGAGAGAGAGAAAGAGAGAGAGAGAGAGAGAGAGAGAGAGAGAGAGAGAGAGAGAGAGAGAGAGGGAAAGGGGGGGAGGAAAGTCGGTAACTTAGAACTTAGACACCCTTTTGAGAGTATCCATCTCTTGATGCCTCAGTGCATACCCCAACTCACAGTCACAATGGTTATAGCATGCCTTTAATTAAAAAATATATTTTATCCCTTTTGTAACAGTTTAGGTTCACAGCAAAGCTGAGCAGGAAGGCCAGAGATCCTCACAAGCCCTCCTCCCTCCAGCTCTGCCATCACCCGTGGAACAGTTGTTGCAGCGCTGACACGCCATTACCAGTCAGAACGCAGGGTTTACTGCAGAGTTTGCTCTTGGTGTTGTGTGTTCCTATTCTTCTGATGGGACAAGGAAGGCGTGACTGGCTGGAAGCCACCAGGTGAGCCTCAGCTGGTACTCAGCCCTAGTCCCTAACCAGCTGGCACAGACGCAAGTGCTTGATCTTGCAGGGGGCAGATGGCAACAGAGGGGCAGGAGAGAGCTTCTTTGAAACTAGCAAGAGTAATTTCCACGGGCCCTGAAAAGCTGTGATCACTCCAACCCTGCTGCTTTGTGTGGTCATCCAGTAATTTATTCTCATTCCTAAAGACACTGAAGGGAGCTAGGGGACTCCAGAAATCTGAGGATAGCAGGATTCTCTACTTAGATATACAACCAAGAGTGTCAGAGCAGCAAGCCTCTTGAGATAACACAGAGTCAAGTTTTGTGTCTAGTAGGAGTCACATATCCTATGTGCAAATTGGCCATAAAAAGAATATGGCTGTCATAGCCACGAACGAACTCAGTCAGTTGAAGTTACCTGCGCAAGACCCACACAAGATCAAGCCAGCTAATGTTCCCACACAGATGGGGGAGGGGCTTTCTAGGCCCCACCCACCCAGAGGAGCCACTGGCAATCGATTGGTGCTGAGGAAGGGATATCATTTTTCTTTGAGGGTGTGGTCAGGGGTAAGTTTCCCACCTTCTGTATGCATGTACAGTGGGTAGTGCAAATAGGGCTTAGAGATAAGAAAAGAGGAGGAGGAAGAAGAGGAGGAGACAAGAAGTTGACAGAGAGAGGTGTCGTGTGTAAATCTGGAGTGAGTTGGAGGGGGAAATAGCGGGTGCATATGATTATATTTCATTGTATACATGTGAACTGTCTAAGAATAATAAAGAAGTGTATAACATTACTGTGAACCAAATGCCTGTGGACCGGGAGTCCCTCAGACCTCTCCAGGTTCGATGATTTGCTTACAGGCCACTTAAGACTCAGCCTAGAATCCCGCTGATTGCTAAGATGTATCGAAAAGATGCAAAGCAAAATGAGCAAAGAGAAAAAGGCTCGTGGGTGAGTCTGAGGTTACCAGGCACCCGCTTCCAAGCGTCCTCCCCTGCAGAGCACACAGACAGCGCTTAATTTCCCCAGCAACGAGTTGTGACAACATGTGTGAAATGCTGTCCACCAGGAAAGCTCATTAGAGACTCAGTGCCTGGGGTTTTTATGGGGGGCTGGTCCCACAGGCACCCTGTGCCTAGCACGTACCAAGAAGCCTGTCTCCCAGAAGGAAAGCTAATGTTCATCAGAAACCGCACGGTTTATATCAGCAGCTTAGGCACAGTGCACCAGGCACATCTGTTCGGAGGATAGTGGGTGGGAAACACCCCCAAAGCCAAGTTTCCAGACACCAGCCAGAGGCCAACCTTGCCAGCAGGTCTTTCTAAGGAGAGCAGTCTTAGGTGGCTGTGACTCTTTTTTTTTTTTTTTTCACCGCCCGCTTGGCACATAGCAGATGCTCAATAATCTTCAGTGTCTATTGTCACAGCACTACACACTCAGGTCTATCTCTGCAGTAAGGAGAAGCCATCCTATCGCTTCTGCCATCCTCTAAGCCAAAAGAAGTTCCCACTCGGAAAATGGTGAATAGGTGTCTCTATACACTCCCAGGTATGCCACCCATATCCATGGCACATTTCCACAGTGGTTTCTGTGCACACAGGTAGGAATCTGCGATAACAGAAGGGCTCACGTACTAAACCTTTCCTCTTCTACAGTTGAACTCTTATTCTTCCATCTCAGGTTTTAGTTTGCGACTTTCAATTCTGATGGCCACGCCCCCACGTCCAGCAGCATCCCTAATGGAACCGGGTTTGAAGAGATAAGGCTCTAGCTAGGACCTTCCTTCTGGTTCCTGAATCAACATTTGGGACAGGATTCTAGCTAAGAGAATGATCACTCCTACTTACAGGCCAGCGTATGCAGTGTGACAAAGAATGGGGGGACTGCTAACTGCCTCACTAACATGAAAGTAAATAAAAGCATTCTGCCAGCCCACTAGCCAGATGCTGCCACATACGGAAATGAAAGTAGTGGGTGTAGGTTAGCTTTAGCAGGCCAGTGCTTGCTTCCAAAGATACTTCAGAGTCCTAGACCTTTACAAGCCATTAGTTTGAAGCCACTGACTATTCCTTAATCATTATGTCTTTTTTTCCCTCCCCTGTTGTTCTTCCGACTACCTCATTTTTTTTTCTGAGATCAGCACACGTTATTAAGAGGCACAGTTGCATCTTGTGTTTGAGTTTTATTTCAGATGACCAGATGTGAGCCTCCTCTGCCCCAGGCTGTGTTTCCTGGCAGGCCCGATGGAGAGGATGGGAGCAAGAGAAACTGTAAGCCCTGATCTCCCACTCTCACTTGTACTGTGTCCCACTCCCCCACCACCTACCCCGTTTCTTTCACTCATAGATTTACTGCCACCAGGGTCCGAGACCTGAATAATTAGGGAAAATGCCACAGGAGGTCCAAAATAGGAGGTTGTATCTAGGCCACTGGACCAGTGTAGACAAATTTCTATGTTTAAACTTTCCGATATATGATTGAATCAGACAATAATGTCCACAGTATTAGGAGATATGAATAAGCAGCCTGGGTCTGAGGTTGTTGAGAACAGAGAAGAGGGACTTTGTATATAAAGCAAAGCACAGGATCGCATAGCGATTATTAACATCCATGAGGCCTTAAAAGCCCAAAGCCCAAGTGCACTAGGAGAGCCCAGCTCTCCTCCCCTGAGGGTGGTGATGGGAATTCTCATAGCTGGTGATGTAGCTCGCCTGTAGAATATTCGCCTAGCATGCACGAAGCTCTGGCTTCAGTCCCAGTGCCATATGAAACTGGGCACACTGTTACATGACTGTAATCCCAACATTTGCTCAAATACATGCAAAGTGAGTCTGGCTATATGAGACCCTATTTCAAAACCAAAACCAAAATAATCACACAAAAACAGAAAGAAAAAGAACAGAGAGGGACAGAGGGAGAGAGCCAGAAAGCCAGAGAACAAGACAGAGAGAGAGAGAGAGAGAGAGATATTCCTTACTGTTTCAGGGATGCTGAAGTTCTAGATATTGAACTGCCTTCCCTTGGGACAGGTCTGTGCTAGGCCACAATACGATATTAAAGAGAGCTGGTTAATTTCCATACTCAATGCTCAGGCATTCCTTATTTCTGTCATCTTTGTTGTCTTATGGCTGCCATCCTTGGTAGTCTCATTCAAAGGACAGAAGACACTTTCCCGAAAGCCATGGGACATCACTGAGCTTGGGAGAATGCCCTTCCCTATGTGGTGTCTCCTGTACCAACGGCACACCACCTTCACATCACAAGGGCAGGGTCTGGGTCTCTCTGTCTAGTTTCTAAGTGAACAGTCTAGGCCAGAGCAAGGAAAGAGAAGGCAGGGGTCTCCAAAGCAGCCTCCCCAAGCAGAGCAGAAATGGCAGATCACAGCCAACTTCCCAGGAGAACTCTCCGGTGCACAGAAAAAGAGGGCACTGCACCAGTAAGAAACACCAGGAACCATTTTTCAGAGCTAGCAGCTGTAAAGGGGTTAATGTAGATTACCACTTAGCGCACGCACAGACTCATTCCTCCCTCAGAGAGTTTCACGGCCATTATTAAAGGACACATTTCAGAGCATAATATTATTAGGCTATTGATTGTTGTTTGTTTCAATGTTTAATTCAGTAACAACTTGGGTTGTGGGGAGCTCTAAATGAAACGGATGCTCTGAAGACCTGTGTAAATGTTCTAATTTTCCACTGGGCTTCACAAAAGATTTGGCCATGCCATGGGGATCAGGACATCATATACAGGGGCTAGCTGAGAGCTGGGTTCTGTGGTCTTGCAGTACAGAAAACAGAAAAGATAGAGAGTCACACATGAATCCAAACAACATACACGCTCTCTGTCACCAAGCAGTAAATGATCCGGGACCAAAATTCAATACACACCTCAGGCACTCTTGCGGAACGGTCCCTGCACATCTCGGCGCTATCAGCACCCCGGGAGGAACAGAATAGAAAGAGGAAGGAAAGAGAGAGAAAAAAAGGCTTTCTCTGGACAAACATGGAGATGAAAGAAACTATCCCAAGAAGCCAGTCCCTGCTGGACCACAGGACCAGTTCCAAATGTATGGCCAGGACCACTCTATGGTACCTCTTACCTTCTCCAGGTTGCAGGTCCACAGGGCCCTAAAAGCATGTGGGATACTCAGGGACTGGCACACTTGGGGCACAGACTTAGATGCAGCTTAGCGCTGGAGTCTGTCATCCTTCCTGGTCTGTTCCACCCCGAAGCCTTGCTTAGAATGGACATCTCTCCTTTCCCTGCCTGGTGTTGGTCTTATGTCTATGCCTGGACCATGCTTCTGGGGTCAAAGTGTGGTCCCATGATTGGGTACACCAGCATCAGGGTAAGCTTGTTACAAATCCTTATTTCTCAGGTCCCATCTGGGACTTCTAGAATCAGAAAGTTTGAAAAAGAAGCTGTCTAGTTGAGAACTTAGGATGGGAGCTTGAGAAATATATTTTAAAATAAAAATATTTTAAACAAGCCCGCCGAGCCCTTCTGATACACGCTCAGTTTTTGAGAACCACTGGTTTGAATGACCACAACTAGTAATGGTCTCTGGCCCTCGCTCGGTTCAGCCCCTTCCTTGTCACTGAAGCTGATCTTCTAGAACACAAACCTCATCAGTTTTGATGCTGGTGCAGCCTGTCACATAGTAGGTGCACAACAAATTCTATAGACTGCATGAATGAAAGGTGATCTTGATTTTTAAAGCTGACAGCTCCTGATGACCTATGAAAATGAAGCAGAGTTGGCCCGGGTGACACAGGCTTGCAACTGTAGCATCTGGGGAGTCTGAAGCCAGTGTGGGCTATTTAAGGAGCTGAAGGCCAGAGTAAAGAATGTAATGAGATACTACCTCAAAATAAAAAATAAAAAGAAGACTGTGGATACAGGTGAATATATGTGAAGCCCTAGGCCCCAAAGAAATACACTCTCAATATAAGGATAATATTTGTCTGATTATTACTTGCTTATTGTTGGCACTATTTTTACTAGTACCTAGAGCAGTGGTTCTCAGCCTTCCTAATGCTGCCACCCTTTAATACAGCTCCTCATGTTATGGTGACCTCCCAACCATAAAATTATTTCCGTTGCTACTTCCTAACTGTAATTTTGCTACTGTTATGAATCGTAATGTAAATGTCTGACATGCAGGCTCTCTGATATGCGGCCCCTATGAAACAGTCCCTCCAGCCCCCAAAGGAGTTGTGACCCACAGGCCGAGAACCACCCATCAGTGGGGACATTTTCCACCACTCCAAGCAGTTTGGTGAACATTGTGCAATCTTTCCTTTTACATCTCTCAGGCCTGAGAGGAGTGAACGGTAGTTTCTCTTTTTCAGATGAAGATGCCTTCTGAAGCTCAGAGAGGTTGTGCAAAGCTGCCCCAGGACACACAGATGGCATGAGTGAGGAGCTGGAATACAAATCCAGGTGTGTGTCTCCAGGGCTCATGCACGCCTTTTTAGTTTTATTTATTATTTGTGTGTGTGTGGGGGGGGGTCTATACGTGTATGTGTTGTGTGCATACATATGGCGTGTGTGCGTACACGTACATTATGGAGTATGTGTGTGTGTGTATGGAGAGTACAGGACAACTTTGAGGAGCCAGTTCTCACTTACCTTATACTGGGGCTCAAATTCAGGGTGTCAGCTGCGCCATGTCATGGGCTCTGTCATTTCAAAGTCAGATCTCGATGTCCTTGCTGCACCCTTTCTAGTCACTAAGTCACTAGGGCTCCACTGTCTGGCTTGAGCTGCTCCCTCTTTCTAGCATACCCTGCCTGCTGTCCAGCCTGGAGAACTGACACCATCCAGAGTGTCTCTGTTCCTCACTCGTGGAGGAAAACAAACAAGATCAAAGCAAACAAACCCTTGCTAGTCACACCAGTGATCTGGTGCTGTGCATATGCTCCAGGCTTAGTGGGTCTCTGAGCCCTTAGGTTACTCTGTCTCTTGCGTCAGATGCTCTAAGGGTATGTTAGGAACGTAGATTCCAGGCCATGCACGCCTGGCTCTAGTTCTAATACAGTGTAGAGTATAGAGCTCAGAGTATAGCTGGTGATACCTCTTCTCCAAGCACCCCACTCCCCACTGATGAGTCTGCACAGAACCAGTTTAGGACCGCTGTGGCAGAGCCGGGGCTACTCTTTGTACTGGTTCCCTGCTGTGGATGGATGTTCAGGGCTGCTGCCTGACAGGCCATTGGAGAATGAATGAATGAACCCTTTTCTCTTGAAAGGATTGAGATGGGGTGGGGTGTCCCATAAAATACTCATAGGAGAAAAGAAACCACAGCAGAAACAGCCTTTCCAGATGTGGCACCAGCTGTTGGCACATAAGCAACAAGCCCGAGTGTGAATAGAAGACACATGTTCCCAGCCACAAAATCTTGACGTATCGACTTTGGCAAGCCTTTCGGACCACGCAGCGCTGATAATGTTATTAACGCTGAATGTATTTGCCTGACCTTATCAGGTTGTATAAAGAGCACAGGTGTCTAATTAAGTTCGGATGCCAGCACCTCTAACTTCTTTTTCGGTAACTACTGAGCCCATCATTTACCCTGATGCTCCTGAAACAATCATCTTTGAAACCAAAGACAGTTGGTCATTAGCATTTGTAAGGCGCTTGTCATGATTTGTGGTGGGAGGAATCTGGTGCTCGGAGATGGGAGGTAATTTTATTCCACTTGGCCTGACACCAGCCAAGCTGGTAAGAGCCAGGGCTTATCGGCGCATCACACTTGCCAGCGGGTTCTGCTCTTTACCTTTGTCCGCTGAGTAGTCACACAGATGACTCGGGAGGGGACCCTGATGGGCTCACTGATCAATGTGCAGAAGATATAAGGTTGAGAGAGGAAGCCAATGGTGGGTGTCAGAGCTGAGACCCAAAGGAGACCCATGAGTCAGGAGTGAGTCATGACATGTCTTCTACTGGGATTCAGGACAAACGCTAAAACAGCTGGAAGTAACAGTAAATGTTTATGTAGAACCTACTATGTGCCAGAAATGTGTGCCAAGACCTTTGCACATATTGGGTCATTTAATTCCCTACCCCTGTGAAGATCCACTGTTATCCTCATTTTAAATATGGGGAAACTGAGGCAAGAACAGATAAGTACCCAACTATGACAATGAGTAATGAGTTGAACTGGTTTTCAGTCTTGACTCAAGTCAATTCCATCTAGTCTTTCAGTTCTGTTCAATTCTATTTGTCTTCCCTTCCACTGTGGCTGCCAGTCATACTCAAATACTTCCAATACTGGAATGCTCACTATTTCTAGACAATTCCTCATCCCTCCCCTCTTTCTCCTCCCCTCTCTTTCTCTTCTCCTCTCTATTCCTCCTCTTCTTCCCAGGTACTCTCTCCCTTTAATTCCTGCTAACCTGATTCAGAGTATTGGGTTCAATTCTGGCTCAGTGAGTCTACACAGGGAGCTGTCAGACAGGTTGAGCTGGTCAGTGACCAAATATTAAAAATGACTCTCAGAGCATCTGATGAAGTAGATAGACGCCTCGACCTGGAAGCTGGATGACAGATAAGGCAAAGGTAAGGTGACTCTGCAGGCTGCCACTGGGAAGTATCCTTGAAGGACGCTGGGATGACCTGCTGTTAAGAGTTTGGATTTCAAGTGACCTAAAGTCCTATATTTTGAAGCCATGATTCCAGGGGAGACAGCAGTGAGACCTAATGAAATCATTAGTGAGTGAAGCTTAGCAGTTGTTTAGGTCATTAGGAGTTTGTCCTTGAAGGGGCTCATGAGACCCAGGCTCCCTCCTCACGGTCCCCATGCCCCCACCCTGGCTGATGAGGTGAGGGGCTTTGCTTTGCTATCTGACCCTGTCATGCACTAAAACCAAAGCAATGGGCCCAACCAGTTATGAACAGAACCAAAATGCGAGCCACATAAACCTTACTGTATTATCTTGGTTATTTGCTATAGCAACGGAAACTGAGGAACACAGCTGACCTGGGGGCATTTCTCCATTGTTTTAAACCAGGGACATACTCTAACCCTGTATATAGGTAAGGAAAGCCAATTTTCTTTTTCAAATAATTTTTTTAGATTAGGATAGTCTTAAATTTATAGAAAAAAATGTGCACATATTACAGAGGGTTCTCATATATGCCACATTTAGTTGCTATAATTGTTAATATCTTATATCAGGATGCAATGTCTGTCATAGTTACCAAACCAAATTGAACTATTATGATTGGCTAATGGATGGACTTTACTTGTATTTTCCTAGAGTCTACCCAGCATCCTGCCATCCAGGGTATTGGGTCATATTGCATCCAGATGTCCTGCCATCCAGGGTATTGGGTCATATTGCATCCAGATGTTGGGTTTTCACACCGTCACTTCACTGTCACTGATGGTCACCATTCCTGGTTTTGTGATCTGGATGGTTCTGACTGGTCGTGGTTGGATATTTTTTGGAATGTCCCTTGGTGTTCATCTCATAGTTAGACTGATATTAATGGGTTGGAAGAGGGTGAACACGGGGACCATGTTATCTAATCACTTCGTGTCCAGATTGATGTAGTTTTGTTGATGTTAGCCTTGATCACTTGGTGGACTGTTGAGTTTTCTCATGGTGTGGTCACACCGTCCCCTCAGTGCTCACTATGCAGAGCCCACGGGTAGCAGGTGACGCTTCACTTCCTCTTAGATGAAGTCTCCACAGGAGCTATTCTGAATCCTTCTATGTCGGAGATTTATCTATCCTATCCCATTTATTTATCTATGCAATCATTTATTTATATCAGTAGAGATTCCTTGATATTTATTTTAGACTTCAGGTTTGTCTTGGTTAGGGTTTCCATTGCTGTGAAGCGACACCATGACCAAGGCAACTCTTATAACAGGTCAGAGGTTCAGTCCATTGGGAGCATGGCAGCACCCAGGCAGACATGTGCTAGGGCTGAGAGTTCTACATCTTCATCCAACTGTAGCTAGGAGAGCATTGTCTCCCAGGCAGCTAGGAGGAGGGTCTCAAAGCCCAGTCCCACAGTGACACGCTTCCTCCACCAGGGTCACACCTCCTCCAACAAGGCCACACCTCCTAATAATGCCGCTCCCTGGGCCAAGCATATTCAAACCACCACAAGGTTATAATCCAGTACTTCATTAGGTTGTTGAGCAGAGCGCCCCAGAGTCAGCTCTCTGGAGTTCTTTGGGTATCTTTGGTTTTTCTTGTGATGTCTCTTCGACATACTCCTTTTGTGTAGACTGTAAGCACTTCCTTACTTTGCCACCTACATGCGGTGCCAGCTCATCTTGTACATTTCCTGTCCCAGTCCTAGACTCAGCCATCTCTCTAGGCTCCCTAGTTCTTTTATTAGAGTATTATAAACCAAGATCTGGTGTTCTTGGTACTATTGGGGTGTCAGTTGCTCTTAGGGTCTCTGCTATGAGATAGTAAGGAACACATGCATGTATACTAACCCATACAATGCCTAAATATCCCTATAGGTAGCTACCTATATCTACACCAGGCTAAATGTGAGCTCATACTGATATCTCCAACTCCATGACCCCCTGATCAGTCATGGTGCAGGCCGACTTCTTAACAACATAAAAGGGAATTCTGCTAAGAATTCAGCTAAGAGTTCATTGCCTCTAGACATAGTGAGTCCTCTCTAACTGAGAATATTCAAGGCATCAGTAAGGAAAGGCAAGAGAGGGTGGGCAGACTTGGGAAAGGAAGGTCAATTTAACTATGTTCTGGGTCCCTTCCAGTCAGAAGGACGATATAAGAAAGGCACATCTTTGCTATCCAAGCCTTGCCAAGAGGATTCACGGTTTTCTAATTTCAAATATCTAAGACCTGTGCAAGGAGAAAGAGCTGGCACTTGGGGGAAATGAAGGAAGCTCTGCCAACAGGTAGGAAATTTACATCGGTTGTAATCCAAAGAAGAGAAAACAGGTTTAAAATATAAATGACGCACAAAAGAGTTTAAATTCACCGATGACAACCAGAATGGATTATGAAGGGAAAAATGCTCCTGGCTGGTGTGAGGGTGCTCGCCAGGGTGTTGGGATCTGAGGAATTAACCCTGCTGTCTCGTAAGAATCTTGGGTATGCAGAGGCAGGGGGACAGTTCTTTATGTATACTGCCGTGGCTTAGAGTCTTGTCAGGAAAAAAGGGGTCAGCTAAGAGGCCAAGGGAAGGAAACAAGGACAGCCCTGAGCATGCGTGAGGCCAGGTGCCCCAGGGAGGTAACAGTACTCCATCTGAGGAGGTGTTAGAAATAGGGCTACTCCTCACAAGACAGGAGACCCCTCACTTCTTCCCCCCAAGAAAGTCTTGTCCATGAATCACTGCTAGAGGAAAAAACAAAGATGGAGGACACCGAGAATTCACCAGGCTGTGCACTAAAAATGCAGGCTGTGGAGGCTGAGGAGACAGCTTGGTCTTTAAAGTGCTTTCCTTGCAAGCATTAAGACCGGAGCTTGATCCCCAGAACCCACATAAAAATTCTGGGTGTTGTGGTATGTGTTTGTTTACCTAGTCCTGGAGAGGTGGAGACTAGGATCCCCCTGGAGCTCACTGGCCAGCCAGCCTCTAATAATCGGCGAGCTCTAGGCTAGCAAGAGACTCCATCTCCTAGAAGGTGCGCGCGGTGTTCTTGAAGTTGATGCCCAATCCACAGCCACGCAAACGTGCATACAAACGTCCACATGGAAACCACAAGCTGTGGGTTGTCTGGAGGTGTGGTATCCACTTTTTGTTTTTAACATCGTCTCCCTAGGTGATGTTGATACCAGAATTTCCCAAACGCATGTGGAGCACCAGGGGTGGTTTGAATGCTAGAATTTGCCCAGAACAATCTCAGTTGAAACTGGTGCTTGTTGCTCTGGAAATGTTTAGAAAAATCCTCGTTATATCCCCCAGTAGCAAAAGCATTCTGGATTGGGTAACAAATTCTATGGCTGCTCTTAGCACGGCTATATATCTGAGCTACAAGGGAGGAGTCGTGTATGGGTGGGCCCTGCACGGCTATTTAATAATAGATCGAATCTGAAAGATAGTCATTGAAGGTGAATGTCTTCTTTGAGACAGGAGAGGATTTCAGAGTCTCCTGGGCTCAGGGGTCTTGGGACCAGGGAAAATAAACTGGCAAAGCCTCCAAGATGTTTGATGCTCTTTCTTCTTATAGTCCCTTAATGGTTACGACTTACAAGTAAGAGCTGGCAGATGGGGACAAGGCTGTCACCGCAGCCCCCACCCTCCCGTAGGGCCTCGTTTCCTCCCTTTCTCTTTATTTCTCCCAAGTCTGCGTTTTCCCCTGCCAGTATCAAAGGGCTGCTGGTGTGCTCCGCCCTGTTGGTGATGAGTCTTGAGATTAAAGAGTTGGCTGATCTTTGGTCAAATGTAACCATGGAAATCTGAGACATTAACCATTGCCTGCTGGGAAAGCCCTGATAGGAAGCGCTCGGAATTTCTCTGCTCAGGAGAAATGGGATAAATCAATGCATCTCCCAAGCTGTTGATCTGAAACCCAAGGTCTGATCCCATCTTTTTCTCCCCACCCAAGACACTCCCAGCCTGGTACACATTAGTGTTCTCAAACTACCTAGGGTCCAAATCTCTCCTGAGATTGGCAGCTGGCTTAGTCACTGGGCAACTACTTCCTCTGTTCTATCCAGCCCCACTCCTTGGTGACCTCACACAGTATCCGGGCTTTAAATACCAGCTATACACTGACAACTCCTAAATTTATATCTCTACCCCAGACCTCTTCCCTGAACTCCAGCCTCATATATCCAGCTGCCTACTCGACATCGCTCCTGAATGTTTAATAGACATTTCAAACTTAACTTGTCAAAAACTGAGGCTTCCAACCGCTCATCTGGATCCACTCCTGCTGTCTTTCCTTCTTCCAGGTGCTCCGGCCAAAAACTTGGAGCCTATCTCCATTGCCTCTCACCCCCTCCCCCGACCCATCAGCATACACTGTCAACCCCAGCCACCATGTACACTGGCTATTTCCCACACACTGTCACCCTGGGTCTCAGCCACTGCTTTCATCTGGACTGTTATGAGAACTCCTGAACAGTTCCCTCAGCTGGCTTTCTGTGCCTTCCTTCAGTTTACTTCCTTTCTTTCTTTTTAATTAAAACATATTTATATTTATTTTATGTATATGGGCGTTTTGCTTGAACCCTCAGATGTCAGAGGAGGCTGTTGGAACCCTGGAACTGTGAGCGCCCATGTGGGTACTGGGAATTGAGCACAGGGCATCTGCAAGAACGGGTGCTCTTAACCACTTAGTCATCTGTCCACTACTCCTTCAGTCTGTCTTTAGCCTAAAAATCAAAATGGTGTATTTAAAGGAGTCATCCTCTTAGCAATGGAAGGAAGTCCAAGCCTGAACCAGCATCCCACTAGGGTTTGGTTATGGTTTGTCCCCTCTGAAACTCAAGTTGAAATGCCTTTGTGGCAGGATGGAGAGGAGGTCCTATATGAAGTGATAAGGTCATTAATGGATTGACTCCTGTTTTGGAGATTTGGGTGAGTCACTAGGAGAACAGGCTGAGTCCTGCCTCTCGTTGGCCTCTTCCTCTTGCCTTGTGCCCTCTTTACTTGCTGATTTCTGTTCATGAGCAAAGTAGTATGAGGCTCAGCAGAGGAAGCTGTCCAATATTGGACTCCCAGTCTCCATGCGGAGAACCGTTCTTTATCAGTTATCAGTTACCTCCTCTCGAGGACTTTGTGTGAGTAGTGGAAACTGCCTCACAAGCTGCCCCCGGGACCAGCACGGTCAGAGGCTCTGCCCATTCTCCCTCACCTGCTCTACCTTACTGTGCTTGTTTGAGACAGCTCCTGTGTTCCTGCCTCTAGGCCTCCACTCAGGATGCAACCTTTTCCTCAGACGCTATCTGAAGATAACCGTAAGATTTCCTTTCTCCCTTTCTTCTTTTTGGGGGGTTTGCTCAGATTCCTCTGGGGATAACCCCCCAGCCACTTCCCTGTTTTAACTCCTGGGCACACACACCATCAGATTGTGGGGGCTGTTTGATGTCTTTCTTCTTTATAGGGATGCAGGCTCTATGAGGACAGAGGGTTTTGTCTGATGACTCAAAGCAGTGACTCCTTTGCCTAGACAGTGCCCAGGACAGACAGAAGGCTCTGCAAAAATATTGGTGGCCTTGTTGGAAGAGGTGTGGCCTTGTTGGAGGAGGTGTGGCCTTGTTGGAGGAGGTGTGGCCTTGTTGGAGGAGGCATGTCACTGTGGGGGTAGGCTTTGAGACCCTCCTCCTAGTTGCCTGAGGACAGTCTTCTCTTGACTTTTTTTTTGGATGAAGATGTAGAACTCTCAGCTCCTCAAGCACCATGTCTGCCTGAACGATGTCATGCTTCCTCCCTTGATGATAAAGGACTGAACTTTATATATAATCTGTAAGCCAGTCCAAATTAAATGTTGTCCTTTATAAGAATTGCCTTGGCCATAGTTTCTCTCCCAGCAATGGAAACCTAAGATGAAATGTATTTTAAACAACATCATGCTCTACTTCTAGTACCAAAATAACAAAAACAATAAAAAATATTGAATGCTGATGTGCACACCCATGCAATGAAAGTGGTATAATCACGTAAAAACTTTGTCACACATTTATACAAAGCAAACTGGTGATGGGTATCAAGAGTCTAAACTTTTTTTATTCCTTTTGATTGATGACTAGCAATTTATTCTAGAGAGACAGTCAAAATTCAGACAAAAACTTGTGCAGTGATAGCTAAGTAGCTGAACAAAGCGTGCAGAGTGCACTAGTGGAGTCTTAGCCTTAGAAAGGAAGTTATAACCCACACCCCAACACAGATGAACTTTGAGGACATTAAGTAAAGCAAAATAAACCCGTCACATAAGTATACAAGTCACACTGTGTAAGCGTACAAGTAACAGGTACTGGATAGTCAAATTCATGCAGACAGTGGAATGGTGGCTGCCAGGGGCCAAGGCCAGGGGTGTGAGGAGTCATTAGAAAACCCTGTGGTTTCAGTTTGCAAAGATGACAAGGGCTCAGCAGATGGTGGCGGTGGCAGCGCAGGAGATGTACTCAGTGTCCTGAACTGAATGTCTACCAGTGGTTATGACGGTAAACTTTATGAGATGTATTTATTTTTAAAAGGCTACTGGATTGGACACAGAGCCAAAGCTCATCAATAGCTTATGACAAGGCTCAGAGAAAGCATAATACACGGTTTTCAAAGATAAATCTTATTATTCCAGAGTCAATGATTAGCTTGTAGGATACATTTACCTCTGGGTAAGATATGAAAAACAACAAAAAAAATTATGCATACCATTTCACCAGGGAGCTGTATGCAACAATGGAAAAACAATACAGTATCTGTTGATAGGAAATGGTTCTGTAAAACTGGGATATCCTGTGCAACAGGACGTGACAAAGCTATTCAAAGCCACCCGGGGGCGGGGATGGCTCAGTGGGAAAAGGCTTGTGGCACAGGTGTTAGGACCGGACTTCAGAACTCGAGAACCCAAGGAAATGCCAATGGCTGAGGCAACCCTGCCTGGAATTCCAGCATTTAGGAGGGGAGACAGGCTATAGGTCCCCAAGAAGCCAACTGGCAAGCTCTGGGTCCAACTGAGCTACCTTGCTTCTGTAAAGACGGTGAGTGACTGAGGGAAACACTTCATGTCAACCTCTGGTCTCTATAGGCACATGAGTGTGCACATAGCATGCACACAAACACATGTGCCTATACCTGTGAACACACATATATACACACACATATATACATATACATGCAAAAAACCCCATTCAAATATTTTTATAATTTGGGGAATTCTTGTGGCATAATTCAGAGTAAAGCAAGACAGAATCTTTGAAATATGATGAGACTTCAAACTTAGAAAACCTACATAGTCTAATTTGATCAATTCTAAGACACAGATTCCCTCCCCCGGCACCACATTTCCACCCACCCTAAAGGGGCGTGTCTCCCCTTCCCTGTAGGAAGGCTTGTATCAAGTGCAGTTTCACATTTCTTAGAGGCACAAAAACTCAGCTCCCAAATGAGGGTGTCTTTTGATTTACTGAAAGCATATAGGAAAAAAGACTAACAGGCGCAGTGTGACAAAATGTGAGCAGTAATTACGTGTTTGTGTTTCCTTACAGTGATCTATATTTTAAGGAAAATCCTACAACGAGCTTGATTGACTTTTAGAAACAGAAAAACACAGTATTTCTTCAGCGGCTGTTCACTGCCTGACAGGCTGAAGAGATTCCTCATATCCTGTACTCTCTGGCTCCTGCCTGGTTTCGGGTACTATCTTTCTTCCTCACCAACCCCCTCCACCCCTGCATACTCCAGTAGATTATCTTTGGCCTCAAACATCCCATGGTCTCGGAGGCTACCATCTCTGTGAGGATGTGCCAACCATCCTCCCGGTGCCTGCCTTTCTGCCCGGTGAATTCTTCCTTAGCTTTCAGCAGCCCTTCAGCAGGCCCCGCCCCACCTTTGCACCTCCTTTCTTCCTCTTTCCACCCACAGGGGAGCCGATATCTGGCTAAGCTCCTCCCTTCCTCTGCTCTCTTGCCTCCCAGCCTGGCCTAGGAAATGGGAGCTTTCTTCCCTTCTGTCCCAGAAGTGTTCCCCAGATCGTCACCAACAGCTTGCTGGCTCCATGCCATTTCCCCCCACCCTGAGCTCCTTGGTCTGCTACCTCAGTGACTTTTCTAGGAGGTTCTGTTCCTTGTGAGGTCAGAGGACACTGGGGGTGCTCAGAGTCCCATGGCTGTACACTTTCCCAGCATCACCCCCGAGTTCTTCTTTGGGAAGGTACCGAGATGCTGCTGTCTGAAGTCTCTCTTCCTTGGTCTTGGGGTTCTCATTCAGAAGTCAGTAGACCTGTGGTTAGGACTTAAGGGTTCATGAACTTCCTCCTAACCTAACTTCCAAAATGACAAGGTGCTAACTGCCTGGAGAGACAACCGCATCACTGTCCCATAAAAGCTGTTCTCAGGCTGGCAAAACGGCTCAGCTACTTAAGAGTGTTTGAAGACCTGACTGAGTTCAATTCTCAGGAACCAGGGAAAGATGGAAAGAGTTAACCAACATTTCAAAGTTGTTCTCGGACTCTACTCACCCAGCAATAAAAAAATAACATAAAAAAAGGATTGTCACCTCCCGTCCCCCTCCAAGGTTACAAATGACTGTCCTGGACATTCTCTAGTGATCTCATATTTTTGTCTTTAAGATCTGGCTGGGCAGTGGAGGCACACACCTTTAGTCCCAGCACTTGAGAGGGAGAGGTATAGGATCTCTGAGTTCGAGGCCAGCCTGGTCTACAGAGTGAGCTCCAGGACAGCTATCTCGCCTCAGAGAAACCTTGCCTCAAAAAAAAAAAAAAAAAAAAAAAGATGTAATACAAATTATTGCTTCTGTTTTAAATCTCCCTTTGAGGAACTTCTAAGCCATGGCACCGTGTACATGCAGAAGATATTTTTGCATGGAGGAGGTGTTTCTTTATGTCTCACTCAGCCAGCTCTGCCTACACACCAGGAAGGGAAGAATTCCCGGAGATAGCCAGGAAACCTGTGTCTGTGTAGCAGGGAGGAATGAAGCAGAAGCTGCAATAAAGCAGGACCCGGCAGCAGCCCCGCCAGGCACCCCTGCTGTGTAACAGGAGACTAACTTTGTTGTACATTTCTGATCACAACACTGAGTCTGGCTCTGCCTGTGCTCAGCACCTCTGGTTAATGCCCCTGGCTGCAAGGTCACCTGCCTACAACTCAGAAAAACACCAGACAACATTGCCTGGAGCACCTGAATAGAATTCTGACTACAGGGCTGGCACCTCAACTTCTTTCAACACTTTCCAATTTCCTCAAAAATAATAATAATAATAAAAAATTCATCCAGAGGGGGCGAGATCACTCTGGAAGAAATTGCTTAAATTGTATTCTTCTTGGGGTTGCCAGAGCAGCTTAACTCCTTGAAGATAAAAAGTGCATGTCATTCCTAATTCTTTGGAGTCCGGTGGCACCTCTTATCCCACCGTGTTGCACCCCTTCCCTTGTCTGGGGTCGCTCCTGCCCAAGAGCTAACAGCAGGACTCAGGAGCCAGCCTGCTCCGGGCTGCCTCCCTTACGGGTTCAGGGAGCAGGAGCTGCGATCCTAAGGCCGGCATTTACACTCCCTGCTCAGAGATAGGAAAAAAGACCCTTTTCTTCTGCTTGATATATTTAGTAACGACCTTAAAGAGTCTGCGAGGCTGAATGAATTGGTGCATCTCGCTGCATTGGAAGCAGCTGCCACAGCTCAGACAGGAGGAGGGAGAGGCTGGAGGGGAAGAGGGGAAGGCGGCGGGGCGGGAGCCGTTGGGGAGAAAGGGAGCGGGAGGCCGGGAGAGAAGCGAGGGAGAGAAGGTGGAGACGGTGGGGAGGAAGCCAAGATGAGGCGCTGGAAGTGCTGGGCCTAGCCAGGCTGCTGTGTGCTGAGCCCCTGGCTGTCTGGGCGGCGGGCAGCCTGGGATCGATTCCCGGTGACTGTGGAGGGTCAGCCCGGGATAGGTGGGGGGGTGGCAGTGGGGGCGGCTCTGGCCAGAGTCTACCGTTAAATCTGGCTAAATGGCAGCACTTAAGAGCCCCGTGAAGGAATCCAATTTGCTCACAAGGATCGTCTACAAATTTATATGTCGGCATTTAACACAAAACGCGCCTGGACCAATCCCAGAGCAGAGAAGAACCTGGCCTGGCTGTTGGATCCGCCTCACCATCCTGCGCCAGTCACTTGAATGGGGGAGGGGGAGGCCGGCGCCTGTCCCCATAGGGGACTGACTGCAGGGTTTGGAAGTCTTAGGACTCTGGGTCTGGTGTGCCCAGATGTTGAGATGTCCATGCAGGAGATGGGGTGGCGGGGGGAAGGGGCAGAGGGGGGAGCTGGAAGATCCCTCTTTCTTTTTCAAGGGGGTGGGAGGTGCGGCAAGGAGTAGCTGAGAGATTCCTGTTCGGCATCCAAAAGAAGGAAGAAGATTAAAACCTAGTACTTCGGTCCAGGTCAGGATGAAACCCCAGCTCCACGGAAGTGTTTCTGCCTCACAGCATCATTGCTGTCAACTCCATTAACCATATATCTTTGGCATGGGTCTTGATAGCCCCTTTCTCCAGGCCTGCAGAGCCTCATGGAGCAGGTCACGACTGGATTTGCAGTCCCTACTCACAGAGGCCTTGTCTAAATGTCACACTGTCCCACCTAGACTGAGAAACACCTGGCAAAGCTTGCTCCAAGGCTGGCAGGGAACAGACCAGTTTTCTGCCTCTTGAGACTGTGGTCTCAAGCTATAAAACCTGGAGAGAAAAAAGGAGCCCTGACCCTGATATGTGGGTCCCCTTCACAATTTATATCAAAGACCCCTAAAAAGGAGTTGAGGCAGGAGTCCAAAGATGCAGAGGGAGAGACAGGCTCAGATGGACTCTGAGAACCCTGAAGACTCTCAGGAGTGGGGAGCGGCAGCCTGAAGAGCCTGGCTGGGCTCTCCCAAGCTCCAAGAGGCAGGCTGCTGCAGCTTGCTCTCATCCAGGGTACCACTGATTAGGTGGCTCAAAAGCTCTCAGAGAGAAATAAACAAACATCTTCAGTAGGTTCTCAGTGCTTGCTCAGCTTCTAACAAAGCTCTACGGAGCTGATTAGTGACTTCAACATGCGGGTGATGAACAAGAAAACCAAATGTCTGGACAGAGAGGCAAAAGGGTTTCGTAGTTAGCAGACGGGGCATTGGCTCTAGGACACCTGAGTTCAGAGCCCAGCTCTCTACATAGTATCCCAAACACACACAGCTCAGCACCTGTCACGATAAGCAGCTTGCCAAAGGACTTAGACCTGTCAGGGAAGATGTCTGAGCAGAGAGTCTTGTGAATTACCTTGGGCCCTCTTAGCTGTCAGGGGCCCACCTGGTCTCTGGGACAGCTTCACTGGCCTTAAGGAGCCTCCCTAGTCTCACCTGTACCACGCAGATAACCTAAGTACCCACATCATGGGGTGAACAGATGTTCAAACGAGCTATCCCCTGTAGGGGGCTTAAGATAGTGCCCAAGACACAAGAGGGCTTAACTCTCAATGCTGATTGTTAGTTCCAGTAAACATGCTCATTGCTAGGTTCAAATTCTGTCTGTTCTATGGGCAAACCAGGAGATCATGGCAGACTTCTCTGTTGAATCTAATTTCCTCCCTTAGCCAGCTCCCAGCCACGGTTCCACGTTGTGCCTGTAATGGGAAGTTTATCACATTCTATTCTTTGTACTAGAAGTCTGTGGATATGTCTGTGGGCTCAGCTATAACAGATCTCCATCCGCTTGAATTCAGAACTACACCTTATACATCTTTGTTTCTCCTTGAGTGGCTGGCAAAGTTCCTTCCTACAGCTCAGTAAGTGTTTGTTGAGTTGAATGTGACGCAGACCCACATAGCCTGGCGCAGTCATTTTTGTTAATTTAGGCCTAGGCATCACCTACAACAGAAAGTGTAAGCCGGATGCTCTCTCAGCACCTTGGAATCTTTGCTGGACCTTCAGGATGTCATAGGAAACGTGGGAGTGTTTGCCAAGCGTTTCTAAGCACTTGGTATTCACCTGCTGTCTAGTGGCAAATTAGTATTGGGCTCGCCTGGAATATATGTGTACCGTGAGAACAGCTGGACCAGGTGGGCCCCTGACAGCTAAGACGGCCCAGGGTAATTGATAAAGGGCCTCTGCTCAGGCATCTTCCCTGACAGGTCTAAGTCTGTTGGCAAGCTGCTTATCATGACAGGTGCTGAACTGTGTGTGTTTGGGATACTATGGCTGAGCAGGGGCACCACCGCTCTAGGTTTACTATCTGACCATAACCTAGAGAGGAGGCAGGGCATGACTGCATGTCATTGGGTGTTTTTTGATACTAGGGTGGGGCACCATGGAATGCACCCCCAAATCAAGTGGTATTAGTATTTTTCCTTCTCTAATTAACAATGACTAGGGCAATTGACCTATCTGCTGTTGAAAAAAAAATTCTATGCTGTTCTCCACCTTTATGGAATAATCACAGTTGCGGTCCTCCTGGGTCCCAATAGGACCTTGAGTCTGCAGGACCATACTGGAGACGGGACAGCAGCTCTGAGACCTTGAGAGGAACAAGATCTGGTTGGTTAGGAACTGGAAGGCAGCTATGTCATCCCTGGAAACATAACTAAGAAGAGAAAGGCTGGTTTCATGGAGTTGGTTTTCGCTATCAAAACTGAAACCTAAAATAACTCAACAAGTTCCCTATTGGAATTGATGAGCACCTCCCGAGCGTAAATCAGAGTGGCAGGGAACCAATACGCTGCTATCATCAGTATGTATGGCCTGACCCAGGCTGCGCCTAAGACAAAGGAAGATTTTTACACTAGCCTGGGCTCCAGCCTTTGCAATGTGCCCGAGGGGGAGGGCTAGTCCCTGCTGTCTCCCCCAGGAGCATTTTATCAGTGTCTGAAAAGACTCTAACCTCTGATAGTACATCCCTAGCTAGGGTTGGGAGATGCTAATTCCGAGGACATCGTCTAGCTGGCCAAGCAGCCAGAATATGAATAATCCGCACCCTCAGCCCCATTCTGACCAAAGAGCAAAGGTCAGCACCCATGGTGACCTGAAATCTTTTACTCAAAATGTGATCCACAGACGAGCTGGAGCTTGCCAAAAATTCAAACTCTCAGGCCCTGCCACAGACCCTAGAGTGAGGATTTACCTTTAAATCAAGTGCCTGGTGATCTGTGTGCACAGGAAAGCTGAGTAAACCATGATGCAAACTCCATCATTATCAATACCATATCAACGTCCCTCCAGTCCCGGGCTTCCCCACCCCCTCTCTACAAAAGCCAGCATCTTCAATCAGGGGCCATCCAACTGCTCAAAGCAAAGGTACCCCTTAAGAGGGCTGCCACTCGATCGGAAGTTTGACTAGATAAAGGGAACTAACTCATCGGCAGGCTTAACTCCAGGAGGGTGGGCACCCTCTTCCCTCTTACACCATGGGCTGTAATGAGATAAAGGCTGTGAAGAGCTCTGCAGAGCGAGGAACCGTGTGACTGCTGTGCACACATCAAGCTCTGCTTGCTTCCTGTTCTTGCCATGTGCCAAGTTCACTCTTGCCCCAGAAATTATTTGCACGAGCGGTTCACTCCTCCCTGTCATCCTCGGTCATCCTCGATGCCCTCATTATGTTTAAAGACCCAGTTGCCTCGTGTGGGGAGGTGGGGGCACTCTTAGGCCCTTCAGGTCCTAGCTCGTTCTATCGTTTAAGAATCAGCTCCGACATCCTCCACTTAGAGAGGCCTTTCTGCCCCTGGTGACCTAGAGCTTCTCTGTTACTCTCCCTAGCTCGCTGTCTTCATATCTCCAGATTCAGAGTCTAACATCACTTTTCCGGTGTTGGTGGCTTCTCCTGGAGCTCCTTGGAGTGAGGATATGGTCTGGTTGTCTATCATCTTCCAGCAGCTATCAGAGCACTGCGGGTACAGGCAGGCTTGCTCTGCTGAATGATCTCCTGAATGGCCACTGGGGTTTGGCAGTGTGGTTGGAAAGAAGATCATGGGTGTGGGCACTATCGCTGTTTTCTGCAATTGGTGTGGCCAAACGGTCAGACAGAAAGCTCCCTCCTCCCTTTGCATAGTGATAACACCAGCATAATAAAAGGTGCTCCTCCCGGCAGCATAAGTGCCCAGTCCTGGTCCTAAGGCGTCAGAGCAGGCAGGAATGGAGTTCCGTCATCATGGGCTTTAACACGCTCTCTGATACACTCTGCAGTGTGAGAACACTGTGGTCAGAGACAAGAGCGACTCCTCTTCCTCCAGCTCTGTCCTCCCAGCACCTTATCTGCCCTCATGCTTCCTCCATTGTTCAGTCAGGATTGGGGATCCAGGGAAAGCAAGGATGGCTGTCACACCCAGCTAGCTGTTTCTCTTTTCTTCCCTCAGTCTCTCCACGCCCCCCTCCCCCTTCAATGGCAGGGCTGGAAGTGGGAGACAGCTGGCCAGCATGGTGACTCTTCCTTTCCCGGTGTTTTTGTAGAGTAAGTCAGGCTGATTTAATTTTAATCAGTCGAAGCAACAGAGCGGTGGTTCCCGACCATGGCTGCATTTGCGAATCACCAGGCGAGCTTGAAGATACTGCAACCTGGGTCCCACTCTGTCGAGATTAAATCAGAACATCGCAGGGTGGAGCTGGGCACTCGCTTCTATTAAATGCTCCCCTGACAATTCTAACTTGCAGCTGGGGCTAAGAACCACGACCAAACTAACTCTACTCTCTCCCAGAAGCTTACCTGATGATAAGAACCAAGAGGGATGCGTGGGAAAATTACCAATGCCATCCCTCTCCTGACTCCCTTGATAGAGAGGATACAAGGCTTGGGGGCCATGGCTTAGCAAAGACCGCTCTTTCTTTTAACTAAACTTGGGATACACTGACCCCATGGTCTGGGTTCTAACTTTGCAGCTTCAAGTGATATAACAAGTTTCTGAAGCCTATTTTCCTACCTGTGAAATGGTAGGACTAATACAGACCTTGGGAGACTGTTGGGGGTTATATGAGAAAGTTGGTGCAAAGGGTTTGACACAGGATGGGTATACAGCCCAGGGGCTAGTGGCCACTAATTGTCACCCCACCCTCATGTAAGATAGGTTCTGGGAAGCTGTTTTTAGTAACAAACTGACCTTTGTGTCAGTTTGGTATAAGAGTTTGGCTATTGTGTCTCCTTTAAATCAGAGACTCTGTGGACCGTTCGCCTTCAAGCCTCTGTGGTATTGTGAGGAAATCTTGGGATTTCCTCCACAAAGTACCCACAGGGTCACAGGGATCTGAGAAATAACAGTGGAATAAAGGGAGCGAACAACTGCTACGGTCACTGAAGGAAACCAGGTTGGCTGTGACAACAGCTCAGACCACATCACAACTTCCTCATGGCACAGCTGGGAGGTAGGTTTTACATTCCCACCACAGAACATTCACTTAGACGGAGAAAAACTGAGGCATCTGTAGTAGAACAAAGATAAGACACAAAGAAGAGACCCCCACACATACCAAGACTTAAACTATCTGTAGTCCCTCAATGTTTCAAGGCACGCAGATTTAAGAACCATCTGTAGATGGCAGAGTCAGCAACTCCCTGCTACTCTCGGACAAAGAGCTGTTGCGTAAGAATGACTGTGTAGCTGAACTCTGGAAAGAGCATTTCAGATATCCCAGTTAGGACTGTTACCAAGGAACACATTTATAAATCTATCTTGTGAGATCAGAAAGCACACAGCTTCCCTCTGACTCCTGACAAGGTACAGAAAACCACCAAGCAACCGAGAAAACACAGTGCCCACAGCCAGTGGAGTTTCTGCTAAAACTCCCCAAATTAGACAAAGGGAAACACGGCTGTTCTTCCTGCTCCTGTCCCAGGGATCTCAGACTCGGAGGTGTATCATTTTTGGGTGAGCCTTTGATTGTTGCGACTTTGATTGTTGCGACTATGGTCCTTGAACGTTCCTCTAGATTATGGAAGAATGTACTGTGATGCTTAATCTTGATTGTTAATTTCGGGGTGTGTCCTCAAACCTGTTCCTAGAGTTGGCTCGATCATAAGGAAGGGTCTTGGTGCTATCAGTGGTTTAACCCATTGATGGATCTAAAACTCAGGAAGACCACTAGGAAGTGTTGGGACTGTGGACGGCGGGCCTACTTGGAGATAGTGTGTTACTGGGATATGCCTTCGAAGGGCACTGGCCCCTTCTTGTTGCTTTTCTTCATTTCCTGGATGTTCTGGAGTCTGGGTCTGTCACTCTTTCTCCTCCATTTTGTCTCCTCCCTCTTCCCAAAGCAATGGATCCAGCCAACTACGAGCTGGAACCTCTGAAACCATCAACCACAGTAAGTCCGCCTTCCTTTCAAATAGCTTCTCTCAGGTGTCTGTCACAACAAGAAAAGTCTCACTACTGCACACACCTTGCAAATTTAAAAAGAATAGGAAAAAAAATCCAGAAAAGCATAAATAAAAATTACCTCTAAATCAACCAGCTGGAAAACTTTGTAATATTTTGATATATTTCTGTCTAGTCTTTTCTATGCACATTTAAATGTTTTACAGTATTGGAAGCCGTGCTAGTGGAATTTTGTGTTATACTTCTTTCCCTTAGTTATGATATCATGAATTTTTTTCTCGTGCCCTTAAATATTCCTTGAAGAGAATTTTAGCAACTGCATAGTATTTCATCCCACTGGTCTTCTGTAATTCACAGAAACATTTTGTTATTAATGGGTATTAAAGTTGCTCCTAGTTTTTATCTCTTATAAAAAGGTGAAACAAATAGCTCTCCACATAAATTTTTGACCATGTATTTCTATTTTTCTGAGACAGTTATAGTAGAATTACAGAGGGAAAAGATCTGAATACATTTAAGCCTCTTGCTTTTTTTCTTTTAAATTTTTGTTTCCATATTTTTTTTTTTATGTCCCTCTGGTAGATCACTGCATCTTTACCAATGCTGACTAGCTCAGTCTGCCTACATTTTCAACTGTTTTATGAGTGAAAATTAAAGTCTGATTTTATGTCACATTTTAAAGATTCTTAGTTGAAGTTGTATGTTTCCCCCATCAATTGGCCATCTGCATAGCTTATTGGTTGCAATTATTTTAAGAATTCATACTGAAAGTCAACTGCACATACCATGTCCCAGGAAAGCCCTGCACATGAGCTACCTTCTTCTGAATCTCACTGTGACATTGCCATCCAGACTCAGGCTCAGAGACGGCTACCTTCACCATTTGGCAGCAGCAAGAAAAACTCAGAAACTATACTCCTGTTTTTTTCTTCTTCCCTTACCTGATTTCCTGAAAGCTCTGATTCACTCATACACCAGTCCCTGTTGGAAAATTCTCATCCAAACAAATGCCCACTCCAAAGTGTCAACAGTCATTGTGTCAACTATGTGTTGTGGGCAGAAATCTTTGATAATGGATATATTTCCAGACCTTTCAAGGTCACCATAAAAGTTAAACAGGCTTGGGTCTCCTTCCAATGCTCCTTAACATTTCTTTTGCTGATGGTAAGTTATGTCACTAACCATCTTACAGGGAGAAGTTAAATCAGTCGATGGACAGTAAATCTTGGCCGATGCTGGGGGAGAAGTAAAACCCACTCTGATCTAATCAAATCTAATCATCGAGCTCAAAAAATGCTGCTGTGTCGGCTTTAATTTCAGTAACAGATCTTCACACAACTGTCAACATCATTACCAAAACACATCAGAAAATTGGATGAAAGTACAACACGTAGACAATCATAATCTCCCGTCATCAATCTCCAACGGGCCCCAGGTGACAATTCAGATTAGGAGGTGAGCTTCCAGGGAACACATTTTGTAAATCAAAGCCACAAAGAGCAACATTAACCCCAGAAACACCTCAGCTTTGTGAACTTGGTCGCTGGACAATTGAGGCGCAGGAGTGAAAGGAAAGTCATAAAACTTGAACAACGTTTATGATCGCATCTATTTGTTACAGGATGACGTAGTACAGGCAACTGTGAGCTGAAGGAACTGGGAAACAGTTGCCCATGGAAAGCTTCTCAAATACATGGAGTAGATGAAGAAATGACAGAATTCAAAAGCATTGAGCAGTAGGCAGGCGATGGCACTTCCGTTGTCTCTAGACTCCAGAGAGAAGCCACTTATGCTACTGTAGTAAAAGAGCATGCTCAGAAGAATGTCAAAAGCCATGCTTTTGAGAGTCAGCACCAAACAAATATAAAATGTGCCAAGGGGCCGGGCAGTGGTGGCGCACGCCTTTAATCCCAGCACTTGGGAGGCAGAGGCAGGTGGATTTCTGAGTTCGAGGCCAGCCTGGTCTACAAAGTGAGTTCCAGGACAGCCAGGGCTACACAGAGAAACCCTGTCTCGAAAAACAAAACAAAACAAAACAAAACAAAACAAAAAAAATGTGCCAAGGGGCAAAGGTGATACCCTTACAGGAAGGTGATGCCCCCATGGGAGGGAGCTCACTGTTGGGCTGTCCGGTAGTCAACAGGGAAATCACTGGGAGTCGGAGGTGGAAGCCTGTCAGGACACTTGTGAAGCATCTTCTTCGGGTCAGGCACTGGCCTGACATTCAAGAACACAGGTTAAATAATGTGTCCAAGGTCAGGCAGATAGTTAAAATCAAGTCATCCACTGAGAAACTAGCATTTCAATTTTTTATGACAAGAGATAGAATAAGAATGTTTGACAGAAATGAGTTACAGAACAAATAAATAATCCAAGACTGTCTTGGAGCCTGCCAAACACAGAGAGATTCTTCTTCCTCTAGTTTGGGCCGTGAGCCTTTGATCACGAACAGATGGAAATCGAGAGACATCCAGAGACAGAAGTCAATTGTGAAAGCCCCACACTTTCTTTGTTTCCTTATCAAAAGACACATCAAGAGTGACCACCTTTCTTCTGCCCGCAGCCAGAGGTGAAATTCTCCAATTTTCAGAACGGCACAGGACTTTTCGCACTTGACAACGTCATGGAAGCAGAGGACAGAGAATGTGTCAATTCCCCTGTCTGGTGGTGTGTGGGAGCAGCCGGGAGACTATGTGTAGATGTAGGTGGGGTAGTAGGTTCCACTTTCTGGACTGTCTCAGTTTGTGTCATTCAAATACACATGCACACGCATGCACACGCATACACACCACAGCACACACATATAGCCTCCCCCTACCTCCCTCTCTCATTTTGGGAGGCTTAATGCCTTTCCCCAGTCCAAGAGACATTTAAAAGGCAAGGAAGCATGCTGCCAATAACACAAGGGGCTTTAAAGCAGGATTTGCTGGCGGATGGTCCACGTTCTCTTAATTCAGATTTGCAGCTCATCCTTGGGCAGGGGACATACATTCTGCTTAAGAACAACAGATAATGGCCGCTGCCTGTTAACCTTTATCTGCTTCCCATGTGAAGGGAAAATCCTGTGGGCAGGGGTATGGGGATGGGATGTGGAAGGGCCTCAGGAAACACGTGAAAGGTTTTCTAAAGGGTCATTAAAAAATATCTACTTCTTAGGCTTTGGAACATGAGTCTATCATAATGTGTCTTTTTCAATAATGAGCTGGGCTATTCAGTAAATATATCAGAATAGGTCCATCTGAATGAATATCTCCTCTCCTAGGCTGTCATCAGAGACACCAGATATTTATCCTAAGGCTGTGACCATTGTTTCAGACACTTTGGGGGCTCCCTGGAGAATCTTCTTCAAATCGATGCCACATTATTTGGAATAAGCACAATAGTGGCAGATTTTCACCCTGCGAAGCTGGGTTTTATTTTTGGAAACAGTCAAGAGGCTTTCTGGCATTTGTAGCCAAGCCCAGTGAATACCCAGCTGATTGAGCTGGCGATGCTGCTCTGGATCCAAACTGAAGCATGGCTCTAAGGTGCCATGTTCCGGTGCGGTGCAGAAACAGACTCCCAAGGTCATGTTGAAGGAAGAGGTCCTGTACTGCTGGACCAGGGACATGGTCTTGCTGGAGCCCCCGTGAAGAACAGCACAAATTTGGGCAGGCAATGCTTGGCCGGTTCTTTGGTTGTTAAGCAACAGAAGATCCTTCCTGACTCGGTGAAAAAGACCTTGCCTTGCAGGCTATGGGGGCAGATTACTCTTCAGACTGGGAGTTAAAGGACCAGGCTCAGAACAGACAGCTGCAGAAGAAGCCAGGATCCCATGACAACACAACTCCGAAGCTGCAGCGAACATGACTAAATTCCAAACTACTCTTCCATGCAGGAATTGTTCTGCCCAAAAAATGAGACTCGGGGGAGCTTCTAATCAGAGGAGCTTAGGACGTGTGCCCACCTCTTGGCTCTATCCTCAGCATCTGATGGTGGAACCTCGGGGATCCTCTTGGCTGCTGTTGGGTGAGGGTAATAGTTCTTGATTGCCATTTATCCCAAACTGCCCACGGAAGGGGAGAAGCATGGGAAGGGGGTGAACATTTAGGAGGAGGGAGTAAATGCTGGGGGGGGGCGGGGAGGAGAGAATGGAAGAAAAAAAAGAAGAGAAAAAACAAGCCCCAGACAAGTCCCCTTATTCTTCGTACTACTGCTGTATAATGTTATGTAAAATCTGCTCTCTTGTCAACATTTTTCTCGTGTTGTGAGTTACACTGGCCTCATTAGTCATCTCCGGTCGCATGAGCTGATGGAGTCTTTTCCCTTTATCTTACAGCTCCTAAAAATACATTGGTCTGTAGCTTGTTCTTTCTCCAGGAGAAGCAAGGCCCTCTTTCTTTTCTTCATGGAAGCAGAGAACCATCTCTGTTCTCATTTTGCTAACGCAGAGCACAGGGCTTTTACTGTTTCTGTGTACTTCTGCCATAGCCCACATTTGGCAGCTGTACTGGGCGTCTGTCATTGAGGATGAGCTGGGGCGTAAGTGACAGCAGCACCTTGTCAGCCAGATGTGTTCCTGCTTTGGCAAAGTACCAAAGTACCTACGAATAGCCAATGTGTGTGTGTTCCCAAGAAACCCAGCCACCAGCCTGTTCAGGTGAAAGCTGCTCTCTAACCCCTGTACACAGGAGGAAATGCCATGTGCATGAACCAAGCCATTACTGACATGTGAGGCAGTAGCTGGCCCATGTATCCCAGCCTGCCTGACACTCAGAGGAAAAATCTTTTTTATTTTTATATTTTTGTTAACTAAGAGCTTTGGGGAATTCCTTTGACCTCAGCATCCCTGGGTAATAAGAAACAGAAGTCATAGTTCTGTTCCTGGTTTCCCAATTTTACTCTCTGGGAAGCTACAACACTGAAAAGGAGCCATAGGAGCAATCTAAAGCCCACTCACATGCTGCTCACAGCCTCCGAGAGCCACTGTGGGGTTGGACTCTGGGCGGTAGACTGGGAGCAGCCATGTGCAGTGGTATCCTTTGGGTGTAAGCAACAGAAGCTGACTCTGCCTTTCAGAGTCTGACTGCAGGCGTACACGGGAGCTCAGCTTTAAAGGGGAGGTCCCAGTCAGGGCGTTTTGGGATGGCTGCTTGGAGTTGTGTGCACAGGGGGCACAGAGACTTTGGCTTGGTCAACCAGCATCTTACCTTTAAGTCTCCTTAATTTGTAAAGCTATCATAAGACCTTCCCTCAGGGGTGTGACCTATCCGAGGTAATACAGAGAAACCACCCAGACTGACTACCATGGCGGCCACTCGGTGAATGCCAGCATTTGAGACAGCAATGTTATATAGAACATTGTCTTCCAGATGTTGAGATCTTATGGCACACAAGCTTCTGGACATTCACACGTGATTCTCGATTGTCCAACTAAGGACAGTTTAAAACAGAAAGAACCCCCACACCCTACCAACTACAATAGGACCGTTAAAATACTCTTTAATACTCCTCCAAAGCAAGATGGACAAAATTTTAGAACTGAGAAATAGAATTTGAGTAGAGCATTTCTTTTAGCTTCATGAAAACAATGACATTATCTTTATTTAGGTGGTTTTGCTACAAAATGGAAACTTGATTCTAGGTCAGTCCAGGAAAGACACTTGGGAACCAAGGTCCCAAACAAGTCATGGTCCCCTCACAGCTCTGGCTTTAACTCATCACGTGACCTTCTACCTGTGACTAGCCTTTTGGTTTCATGTTTCTCCTTCATGGAGCAGAAGCAGCAGTATGCCCCTTATCAGCGAGACCGTGCGTGCAGGGCAAAGCACGGAGCCTGGTACACAGCAGGTGCTCACTACATGCTAACTGCCAGGGCCTCCCAAGTTGAACCAAGACTGGGTCACCACTGAGTTCTGGGACTGTCATACAGATGTTTTGACTAAAAACAGACTTTTGTTCTCCTGAGCCTATCATAATGTCACTAAAAAAACAAAGAAATGTCAAGGCAGTATTTTCAAAACCACTTGAAAAAATACTTGAAACTTTCTCACACAAATACAATGGCTGTATGCACACCCTCTTAACTTCTACGTTTGTGAGAGCAGAACCTCGTAGCCCCTCGGGCCCAGAGGTGGGCCCTGGTTGACTCTGTTCTAAGCCACGGTCCTCGTGGATGACATGCTCAGAGATACCAATTTTGCCTACTTTTCTTCTCGATTGTTTTCCCCAGTCTGGGTTCCCAGGGAGCCTTGCTCCCCACCCTCAGTGCATAGTTCTGAGCATGCGGATTCTGGAGAGCTAGCTGGTGTCTTCTTTGCATCACTGGCTCTCAATAGGTTTCTAACGGAGTAAAATGGAGGGTTAGAAGGGAGGACCAGTGACAGCTGAAGTGGATGATTTAACTAGAGGATTCCAAGGCCACTGGGGAAGGGCAGGGAACTGTGCTGGAGGCCGTCCCCAGGGGGTGACACAGGCATGCCAGCGCAAGGATCTTGGGGGGTCTCCTGTAAGGTGTGCTTATGTGCGTGATGCCTGTGTGTGCAACGGTGTGCAACCTGCTACTCTAGAGACTCAAATCTCCCATCCCCCTATTCTCAGTGAAGGACTAGGCAGGACTAGGCAATCAGCAGGTGTTCCGTGAACGACTAAGTGACTGTGCCCATCCCGACTGGGTGTCTGCTCACTGCTCCCTTTAAGATCTAGGTCTAGAATCCCTCACTCTCGAGCCCCACCCTTGCTTTTTCATAGCCACGTGGTTCCTTTAACCCCCAGACTAGGCACATGGCCAGTCAGAGTCTTTTTCTTGTAATTGGAGCTTTCTCACTGGTTTTCAGCCTGGGAGATTTGTGCCCAGAATTACTGGCAGTTTTGGTGCCAGACTCACAGAGAAAGATACTCTGAAATAATTAAGCTGACAGGCAAGGCATGGATACAGGGACAAGAGGCAGAAACACTTAAGAGCCATCCTGGCTGTGGTTGGTATCTGGCTCCCGACAGTCCTGATGCCCCCTCACACCCCATGACTGCTTTCCCAGGCTCAGCTGATGAGTCTGTGTTACATGAGTTCTCTCTGTATGTCTCCAGAAGATCTGCTCTGCCTTTTAAAAAGGACAAGAGAACAAAAGGTTAGTTTCTACCACAACTAAGAGATCCAACCAAGTCCACTTATTAATGATGAGAAATGACCAGAAAGCAGCAATCAGGTATTGGCTGACAGGCCAGACTTCAAGAGCTCATAAGTGGATGCGTGGTAAAGCAGTAGGCAACAATGATCTTGCAGCTTACACCTGAAGACTTTCCAGATGTTGGGCACAGAATCTAGGTGTGTGCGTGTGTGTGTGTGTGTACACACGCGTGCCCACACATGCATTGCATATAAAAGCCAGGGGACAATTAGGACTGTCATTGCTCAGCTGCCCACCTTGACTTTGAGGATAACATGGAGCTTGCCAAATAGATCCACCTGTCTCTTCCTGCTCGGTGCTGGGATTACTAGTGGGTTCCACGATACTTGGCTTTTTAAGGGAGGTTCTAGGAATCCAATTCAGCTTGTATGGTAAGCACTCAAGCACGCTTAACAACTAAGCTATCTCCCACTCTCTGGATGTGTCTTGCTTGACTGCTGTGATAGATAATTTTATACGTCACCCTCGGTGGGTCATGGGGTATCCGGAGAAACATCGCCGCTGGTTGTGTCTGTGAAGTGCTTTCAAATAAAATTAGCATTTGAAACTTGTTCTTTCCCCTCCCTTCTTAAGAACTGAACCCAGGGCCTTGCGTGCTAGGCAAAGTTTTGTCACCAAGCATTTCTTCAGCCTTCATTTTTATTTTACATTTAGAGAAGGGGCTTATACTGGCCAGGCTGGTCTTTAACTTTAACTCGTGATCCTCCTTTTGGCTCCCAAGCAGCTGAGATTATAGTTATTAGTCACCACACGGTTGGCTGAAATTAGCACTCAAGTCTGTAGATTGGGTACAGCAGAGAGCCCGTCCCAAGCCCCAATCATCCAATCTACCGAGGGCTACTGAGCTGGGACACATTGTCATAGCCCCTCCCAACCTCGGACTGATATCCACAGCACTGTTTCTCCTGGGTCTCAGGCCCAGGCCCCCACTAACTTTCTTAGGTCTCCATTTTGCAGATGGCAGCTGGTGGGATTAAGTTCCATAACCTCCCTACTTCCTGTCCCCTCCCTGCCTCTCATTTCCTTTCTCCTATTGGTGACCTCAGCGCAGCTGCCACCAAGTGCTGACATAGGTAGGTTACAGGTTATTATTGTCTGTACAGATGAGGGGGCGGAGACTCCGAGGAGCTAGGGACCACGATCTAAGGTCTATTTAAGGAGAAGCACTATTTTAAGAGGTTCTGTGAGTCCCTAATCTCTATCCTTGCTGCTGGCCATTCCCCCTTTTCTCGATCCCCCAATCCTGGGTTCTCCCATCCCTTATGTCTAAAGTCCCCCACTGCCTCTCCTATCAGTGACCTTTCCCTGGCTGCTCTTGATCCCATTTTCACGACAGCCCATAAGAATGTGTTTCGAGACTGGTTTTCCAACTCTTTTCAAGTATGAAGATACTATTTAATATTTTTTTAAAACCCTCTATATAGTGTGGTATCTATACGCATAGGTATTGATAAAGTGCCCACACATAGATGGATCCCCAGAAGTCTTATAATAACTCGGTGACCTCTGGGTTGGCATTCACTACTTTAAAATATATGGGAGACTCCATAGAGCTGTCCCTCACTCTGCTATCTGTTCGGCTTGTTACAATATAGAAAAGGCTTATAAATGCCATTTCAGGGCTCTTTTTGCTCACTGTCTGCCTTAAGGCTACTAATTTCTTCTGAAATGTGGTCTTTTTGTCCCTTCCTCAATATGCTTAATTATTTAAGAAGCCATGAACTATGATACTTACGTTTTATATAACACCTCTTGATTATCCAGGGGCTGATTAATTCATGGGTTGCCCAAGCCAAGTCCCCCTCCTCGGATCTCCATTTTGTTTTATCATTCCAGTTCTTATTAGCGTGTTTGAGTCAGAATGGACAGTGGGAGTGAGAAATGATTCTGGATACAAACGATGAATTCTGATGAAGGATTTGGTTGGAGGAAGGTGAAATTATTTCCCAAAGTAAGAATTTCTTTAATTCATCAGGCATATTGATTCTCTCCGAGCTCTGTGAAGGCAGGGGTTACTCTCCTTCACTACCAACCCCCAGGGCTCAGCAAGGTGCCTGGCACATGGTAGCTTAATAAAAAAAAATTGTACAATGAATGAATACAAGCTGACTGATATAATAGGGCCAAATAAACTTTCTCCCCCCTGAGACATTGATTTATAGGACACCAAGTAAAATGCAAGATATCTTATTTTAGGCTTGTATGTCTGCAGACAACACAGAACAACAATGTTTAAATGACCGTGTTAAAAATTAACAATAGAAATGTACAGTTCTAATTAAAAGACAAAAGACGCTGCAGTGATATCCTTCTGCTAATGGAAGGAGGGACAGAGAGGCGTGAAGCTCCTGGGGTGAGGGCCAGGCCAGCCAAACTCCTCCCGCTATGTTAGGCATTAAGTAAACATATCCCCCCAAACATGCTAAACACGGGGCACACCTTAGTTTCAGGTGCTGTGCTAGGCACTCTGTGTCCTTATCGCATCTGTCTCCAGCACAGCGTAGGGAGCAGAATTATCTGATAGCCATCAGAAAGTTCCTAGTTTGCCTAGACATTTTCTTAAGCTCTCCAGATTTTTGAAACAGGAATGAACATGTCTTCTTCCTTTTTTTTTTGGTTCCAAGTTTTAAAATTAAAGATTTATTTTCTCATGAAACGTCAGATGTGTTTGAAAGATTAATTCAGGTTTTAGATATGGCTTTGGAAGCTTAGACGTACCTGTTCTCTCACTAGCTCCTGCCTTTTGGTGTTACTGAATCTTCTCAAAAGGAGAGTTTTATAATGAGATTTCCCAAACTTCCCAGTCTCCTTAAGTTGTGGGAGCAAAGGAATACAGGGGCTCCGGCCCATATCCCTGGCTCTGGTGCTGTCCAGGGCCCTGGTGCTGAGAGACTTCAACCAAAACCTTTCCAGGCCAGCCATTAGGAGCAATGGCTGGTGGGAGCTGGAGGCATGCCACCTGGGAAAGCAACACCTTTCCCAAATAAGGAAGCAACCTCAAAGGCCCCTGGGGGGACTCGAAACAGCCCATCTCATTTGGAGGAGTAGAAGAAAATGTTAGAGATCTCCCCACTACTCCCTCTCTCAAACCTTGGTTTAGTTTGGGGAGAAAGGTTACTTTAATCTTGATTATTGATGGGAAATGTCTGTTTTTCTAAATAGAAAAAAATATATCATGGAAAATGATACAGAATTTACTCAGAGAGTTGAGAATATGATCCAGCACCCACACAGCTAGGTTTGTATCCTAAGGAAGGACAGGGGTATGCTGAAGAGAGTTCTCACACCCAAATTCACTCCAGTACTTTTCACAACAGCCAGGGTCTAGAACACACCCTTATCTAAGTGTCCATCGATGGATGGGTAGATATAGAAATGTGAAATATACATCCAGTGAGATATTATTGGGCTTTAGGAAAAGGAGACAATTGAATGATTTGTGGCACCATGGATGAGCCTGGAAGACACTGTGCTAAGTGAAGAATGACAGGCAGAGAGACAAATGTCAGATGATCCCACTCACATGTGAATTTAAGGCTTACTAATTACTTAGCTCACAGAAGCAGAAAGTTGAGTGGTACTTACCGTGACCCGGAGCACAGGCAGGGGGAACTGGGCCCATGATGGAGAAAGAACACACTATGTTAGTTAGGAGGGGTTAGTTTAAACAGTCTATTATATGTCATGGGCTTATATATAAAATAAATATATTATGTTCCTGAAAATTTGCCAGAAGCGCCCTGACTGTAACTGGCCTCACCACAGAAAGCAAGGGTGTGAGGTAAAGTGTGTGTTAGCAAGCTCAACCGCGTCATCCCGCAATGAGGCAGGGGTTGCCCTCGTTCACTAACCCCAGGGCTCAGCAAGCATGGCAGAGCTTCGAGCTGTGCACAACAGACATAGACCACGTTAAGTTTTCACTTCTGCACGTGCCCAACCTGGAGGTTTCACTCTGGAGAATGTCACTGTAAAGAAAGGAGCCAGAAACAAGCAGCACAAAAGTCTCCGTGACGCTGCCAGTCCCTTGGGACTGCTCAGTCAACAAGTAATTATTGTTGTTTAATGAAAAAGAAAGGACTACAGAGACCCTGGCTGCAACTGTAAAACATCAAACCCAAAACATCATGAAGAAATTCCATAGAGGGGGCAAAAAAGCCATATGACAACTTCAAGTGGAATTCTGTACTTCCAAGAAACTGGACTACCCACCGGGGACACAACCCTCCTCAGTGTATTTAACATGAATCAGTATTTTCTCTCAAGTGCATGACTTCTACTGTTATTTTCAGACACAACTTAGCTTTCCAATGACCATGACGATTTAGGGGACAGGATCATATTCCTGTGTTTGTAAAAGAACCGGGCACACGGTTATGCACACAATAGGTAGGCAGAGAATTTGTTTACTAGATTGATTGATGTTGCCCCCAAGGCGAAGGCCCTTGAATCAATCACTTCTGAGTGTAGCTAATGTTTATTATTTTCATTAGTTCCATTACTCAATGGCCTCCATCCACCCATAAGACCCCTGCCTACTTCATTTCACTGAACACCGACTATGTGCTAGGCACTGTAGGTGCACAGACGAAAAAACATAAAGTTCCTGTCTTTCAGAGAGAATTATTGATCATAGGCTTCAGAGTACATCCAGAATGCTTACGGCTTAATTAAATAATATTGCATTTTGCTTTAGTGTCTTTTAAAATCTGATCCTACTAGCAAAAACCCGTGTTTCCTAAGTGTAAGCTAACATTAACCTATTGTACACACAGTTAAAAACAGCACATTGTCTTCCTGGAATACATGTACACATACACATATGCACACAGACATATGAAGACAGACAGATTCCCAAGACTCTTCCCTCTGACTAAACTTCACCTATTGGGGCTGAGCCACTCTGGTTTGCAATAGCACCTGATAAGGGGCTTGCTCTGGCTTGAAAGGAGGCTTGTTTCTGTCTGATTTGTATCGTGGATTTGGTATAAGAGGATAAGGACAGTGCTAGAATAAACAGAAGGTGAGGAGGATTTCCTGAGGGCGTGCAAGCAAAGGTGTTTCAAAGCTGAAGTGGAGTCATGGGAGACACCTAGGTCTGGACACCTTGGGGACAGGAACCGTGGCCTTGATAGCCACCAGAGTCTCTCTGGGTGTTCTCATTCTTTCAGGTTCTTCCATGAGTCAAGGAGCAGGGCAGGTGGTCATCATGACATGCACTTATAACTCATGACCTGTGAGCAAAAGGAGACTCAAGAGGGGGGAACTGGGTGGAGACACTGATTGGGCAGCCTCAGGTCATAGAGAGCCCTAGACTACTCCTAGTGGATAACAGGCTGCTTTAACTGGCAGCCCCACAGGATCCTGGGATTGGAACGGTTTTCTAAACAATGAGG